>OY987251.1:9151539-9753836 GCA_963920765.1 Ulota crispa | reverse complement strand
ACTTGATTGCCTACACGACAAAATTGTGAGATGGTTTTCAACGTACATAACATCATATTCGTTAAATTAGGAAAAACAATACATTTTGGGACTTCTGAAGTTTTAGATGATCACTTAAAATGAGCTTGCAACAATTTTTTCAAATACATGTGCGCTCACTTGAGAGAGGAATTTGCAAGGGAAAAAACTCTTATGCTCGTACTGAATCTGATCCCTTTGAATCTGGTTTAAGGTAATGTTTTGGGGTTTAAAGTGGAGTACAAAATGTACCTCCGTTTTTTCCATTTTAATGAATATGGTGTTACATGTTGGGCATCTCACTAAAATAGCATGTGTGTTGCATTGTCAGAGGTACAAAAATTGGTTCTTGCCTGTCCAAACAAGAGTTTAGTGAGAGGTTTGTATCAATCTCAAAATAAAAAAGGGACAATGCCCCAAGGTGCAAAATTAGAAAATTGTGATGTGCTCCATAAAGCTCTAATAAAAAATCATTTGAAAAAACTAGCCTAATTTTGCACTTTAGCATTGGAAAATAATACACTAGTAGAAAATTGTGTTAAAGTCAACATAAACTACATGATGTTTCATGTTGCTAACGCACATTTACTTTAGGAGCATAAATATATCTGTAGTTTATGTTAACTTCAACACAATTTTCCACTAGCGTAAAATTTTCCAATGCTAAATGGCTAAGTTTTTTCAATTGTTTTTTTTATTAGAGCTTATGGAGCACATCACAATTTTCTAATTTTGCACCTTGGGGGCATTGGTCCTTTTTTTTCATTTTGAGATTGATTACAAACCTCACACTCTTGTTTGGACATGCAAGAATCAATTTTTGTACCTCTGACCAACGCAACACACATGCTATTGTAGGGAGATGCCCAGCATGTACGTTGAAAACCATCTCACAATTTTGTCGTTGTAGGCAATCAAGTTTTAAATAGGCATTTGTGATAAGGTAGACGCACTCATTTAACACGTGTTTAGCATTAACAATCCCACCCTCATGTACTAGCAGCATACATTTGTTTGCAAGTACATGAGGGTTGAAGGGGGTGTTAGGTGGTAATGCATATGTTTATCTTAGGGGCAGTTTGCACTATGTTTCACGTCTCAAATTTGTAAATCCCACCTCAACATGAGATCCTAGTTTTGTTGGGATATTAACCCCTAAACGTGAGGGTATAGTAGATATGTTGTCATATATTTGGCATTTGCTACCAACAAAAAAAATTAACTTGGGATCTCAAATAGCTCACTAGAATCGCATTTATCTATATTTCAACTTCTTTGTTGCTCTCAAATGTAGTAGAGATATGGATCCATTCCAAATACAAGAAAAGTATCCTGTATTGTATTGGTCAGAAAGGACCTTTATGATGTTTAAGGATTAAGAACAAAACAAAGTACTAAAAAAGGTAATGAATATTTTATGCAAAAATATAGGTGGGACTTGGGTTTAAAGTCAAGTTTAGTAAAGTTTAGCAAAATGGTTGACCCAAACCTTGAGGATGCAGTGTGAACTACCAAATTTGAACTTTTTGTTTTCAACCAATTAGATTCTCAATTTTCAATGGGATGTAGGACATATTGTGAAATGCCCTTAATGTGTGTTTGGTTCATGTTGCAAATCTTTCTACCATTTATACCACCATGTGTGATCAAGGGTCACCATCAATGTGAAGGTTCAATCTTGACGTTTTTTCTATTTAATTGAGGTAAGTGGATTTTTTGAAACTGTGGTAGCGTATGAGTTGACAATTGAGGTGAATTATGTTCATCGGAAGATTTGCAGAAATATTCAAAACACCCCAATCATACTAGTCTAAGTATATTGTCTACCAACTATCCCTTTTTCCAATGTTTTCTAATCCTTTGCAAGAAGACATAGTTCTTATTGAACACAATGTAAGTTCCAACTCATAGATTGATGGAAGGGGCTACTTTTGACCACATATGCACTCAATAATGCATAATTAACATTCAAGGCATTTCTAAGGAAGTAATACAATACACCAATTGAAATACAGATTCATATCTTCATCCTCAAACAATCTAGTGATGTTTTGAAAGTTGTTATTAGATAATGTCAATTCCTAAAAAGTGTACTTTTAGATTTGGTTGAGGATCTGAGGGGTTACAAGTGGCTTGAAAGTAAGTAATTTATCATGGGTATGGGTTGTTTTTTTCAAAATAAAAAATAAAATTAATAGGAGCTAAATGAGATGATGCCACATAGACCTATGGTGATTCAAAGATTAATTAATTAATTAGGATCAATCACATGGTGGGCATCATCAGTATCCATCCAAATTCTCTCAAGTGGTGCTTGCTGTACCTTTGCAACTTGAATATCAATACTAGTGATTGGAATAGCCTTACCCTTGAATTTTATTTTGAGCAGTTCATACAATGTGTATCTTCTCAAATAGATAGATACCTTGCCTAATATCTCAGATACAAAAATCTTGTGGGCTCTTGTTTTTTGTCACACAAATGTATTCTTAGAACATGTTCAAACCATGCTACAATGTTTTGGAGTATTGAAAAAAAAATTAATATGTTTTTCTTATTTGAATATAGATGCTTATCACATTACATACCCATTTAGTAAACTTGAAGTTTAGTTTTATTTCCTTCTAAAAGTAGGTAAAGTTTAAGAATAGCATTTAAAGTTGTATGCAACAACTGTAAGAGGTTAAAGCCAATTTCAATGCTCTGTTACTCATTGCCCAAAGTTAAATATGCTAAAATGAATATCTATTTCTCATTTAAATATATACTGACTTTTGAGTTTATGCTTGCTTCTCAATTTCTTACCATAGATGATCTACATCCAACTACATTAGTGAAGTCTATTAATATTGTAAAAGAAAGACTTGCTTGGGAAAACAAAATAAAACCTATTTTAGTCACTTGCCATTTTTTAAAGGGTGATCTCACTTTACTTACATTTATAATTTAAATATAATACAACACTCTTTAAAATATACACTTGCCTATAACCTATCCTAATCTCACATGTGTTATATCTAACATACAATTGCAACAGGGAAGGATGTGAGTATTATGCTGAATGGACTTGCTTGAAAGAGAGAAAAAGTAAAAGAAAAAACAGAAGAAAAGAAATTGGGCCATTTGCAAATGCTAGGGAATGAGCTGGATTTACATACATTTATCATCTCAATGTAGATTTAGTAGGGCATGCTTTTATACACATGCTTCCTTAGAGCATTATCAATGCACCAAATTACTATGTTTTTCTTGATATAAACTTAAAATATCATTGTGATCATCATCATTGGAAGCACATATAAAAAACTCTTTTGAATAACATACTAATATGTGGATTTTAGAAACTAAATATTCAATATAGAGCCCATTGAAAAAAATCTAAAGACTACAAATACGATGATTGATGTCAAATTGTGCATAAGAAAGGCAATTCAATTTGAAATTTTGTTTTGTCATTGTCATGAATTTTCTTTCTTAAGTACAATTTGGCATCACTCATCATATAATTTGTTGATTTTAGCTTGTTTCCAATGGGCTCTCCACTAGTTGTCTAGTTTCCAAATCCATATGCCATGATGATACTCAAAGAATTTCTAAATGCTCTTCCAAAAAAATTGATCTTAAGTTTTAATTTTAAAACAAGCAAAATTTTGAAATATATTTCGTGAGGCACTTAGAGTGGTGCACTGGCGATGCTCTTATGAACTGTCCTATTGTTCCGTAGGTGGGTAACATCCAACATACAACTGCAAAGGGATATGGCTATCAATACAATGCTGCATGGACTTGCTTGAGCCCCCTTGCAGCTAAGGGATGAGCTCACTTTACCTACCCCATACCCACCCCTAGTATTGCAATCATGATATATACCATCACTCCAACCTTCATTGCAACAAAGGCTCTACTCCCTCCACCATTTTTCTTTTCTCTCTTGCAGGAGAGAGAGAGAGAAAATGATGTTGCAAACAAGTGTAGGTCCTTTTGTTCTCATATTGACATGTGTAGCTGCTTGTTGGGGAGCGCCCTCGCCACCCCCTAAACCCAACTCATTCATCCCCTCAGGTGTGCTTTTGTACCCCTAAATTGTTGTTCCTCAGGAAATGTGCCACACTTGCTTGTCAACTAGAAAGGCAAAATTGTTTGAATTTCTGGTGTCTTTTTCAGATGTATGTAGAAGAGTGATGTTGGTTTTACACCCACTTGCATGAATGATTTTGTTTAGGGTGGTTTAACCATTTATTCCCTTCCACTGGTGTTGAAGAGACTCTAGGATCTAGACTACGAAATAGTCAGGTAGTGTGCTCAAAAAGAAAAACTTTACTTTTCATGGGCTTTCAAGATATGAAGACTTTTTGTTTAATTTTAAAATAAAGAGAAATAGATGTCAAATGGAACACAATTTTTTTCATATTTTTTGAAGCATGATTAGATTGTTGATAAAATTTTAAACTTTTTTTTATATAGTAGGCACCCATTTGTGACTTGTAGGTCTCTTAAAATTTGTTTCCCTGTAACTTGTAAAAAGACAATGTGAAACCAAGAAATATGAATAGCTCTTGCAATAGAATAAGCCTTTTTTTATGACTAAATAGGTCTATTCAAAAACCACTTCATATCCATTCATAAGTTACCTAAAGGGACGCTTTATATGAGTGTTGCAATTTAAAAACATTACCTTAGTAGAAATATGATCACCAGCCATTGTTAGAAAATGGGCATTTTATGATTGTGATTTATGATTGTTGTGAGTCATTCATAATTCTAAATGACTCACAACAGTTGTAAATCATAATCATAAAAATACCCATTTTCTAATAGTGAGTAGACTAAGTTTTACTACCCACACTCGGTTTCACTCTTTGTAATATGACAAGTTATGGCAAGCGTGAGTTGTATACCTTAATCTATGCAGACCATATTTCTACCATCTGAATGATGTACAAGCATCACACGACTTGGAAGATTATCTATTTAAAATCATCTGAGATGTTTATATTGCTCATGTGATAAACCCTTTAAC
Organism: Ulota crispa; assembly: GCA_963920765.1. NCBI lineage: Eukaryota > Viridiplantae > Streptophyta > Bryopsida > Orthotrichales > Orthotrichaceae > Ulota > Ulota crispa. The sequence goes on along the minus strand of OY987251.1, from coordinate 9,748,798 downwards.
GACCACACCCATTTTCACAGAATCTACTGAAAACAAGGGTTGTAAGCTTAGATTTGGAATTGACTCAAATATGGACCCATTTTCAGTAATCCAATCATACAAATGGGAAGTATACCTTGTTTATTGTAAAGCATCAAAATTCCATCTAGATTTACCGTTGGAGGTGAAATATTATAATGATTAAGTGAGCCGTATGCAGAAAATCTCTTGTGTTTCATTCTTGTTTAGTTTTGAATGTTAACCTTTCATGCAAGTTTTGATTGAGAAGAGCCTTACATTTCTAAAAAGCAAGGTTTCCCACCTTTCCAACAAGACTAGTTTTGCACAAAATAGACAAAAATAGCAATCACAAGGTGTAGTTAAGTGGACAAAAAGGGTCAAAAACCCCACTTTCTTTGCTACCCTAAAATGGTTCTACAAGAAAATTGATAATTATTTTGGAAAATCCAATTGGTGAAAACAATCAAGAATTGGCCTTAAATGTAGGGTGAATATTTTTATAAATGAAATGACAACACCATTTTAGTAGATTTTCAAATATTACAATTATACTACTACCGTATATGAAAACAATACAAGCATATTTCTTAAGCAATTTGAATTTTTTTAGAATTGTGCAATTGAAATTTGACATTCTTCTTGCATACTTGATGTATTGTGTTGTTACTTTGGTCCATCTTTGACAAAAATTGGATACATATTTTGAAGCCATGCCGTATAAACACCATTATTTGTCAACTCACATACCCAATTACATTGTTATTTTTTTAGATGGATGCAAAATTCTTGTGATCACATGCATACTGCAAGACCAAATTCCAAATTATTGAGCAATTTCAACCTACAGGCCAAAAACTACTCCCAGCGACCAAAATATAGTCGCGTGGTCCTCAAAGGGTTAAAGTTGTTCACTGTTTGTGTAAAGGTGGATATAGTTTGCCGAATGAAATAGACGTTGCACAAATAAAATTAATTAGGTACCATATCATAAAGTCTACCTTAAAAAAATGATTATTTTGTTCTTGAGTCACTCTCAAAGTCTTGTGGATTTTTAGATGTGGGGACGTTAAACAAATGCAAGCTTGACCACTAAACATAGTAATTCATTCTTTTGGATGATGAACAAATTGTGTAACATACAGAATGCATTTGCCTTTCTCAAGCCATATTTTTGACCCCAACTGCTGTGCTGTTTTATTAACCCCTCAAATTCTTTCGTGTTTACATGGTCAAATGGCTCAAGATTGACTTCTCTCAATAAAATGATTAGTAAATCAAAAAATTGATTTTTTTTCAATAATTTAGCCTTAAGATTTATTTTTTCACTTGCTTATGTACATCCTCTCAAACATTCAAATTTTGTGGGGGCATACTTCATTAGATTATAACACTCAAAGTACGGACAATTTTTTTTTGAAGCTTCTTTTAGGTGTCAATTTTTGTTTTGGTCATTCAAAATGATATCTACCACTTTATGATTTCTTGTGCAATTAAAATTTCTTGTAGAGCATGAAGTTGGCTATATGCCTCACAAATTTCATGATCACCCAATGCTTAAAACATAATGGAAAACAATTGGAAGCAAGAATTGCTTTGTTTGAATTGTCAGTACACTAAGAAAACTTCACATAAGAGATTCTTATAGAAATAAATCTCAATTACAAAATCCTTATAGTGGAAACCTAGAACATCATGTGGAGTACTTGCCAAAGTAATTTTTTTCTAAAAATAAAAAGTAAAACATAAGTTATTCCATAGTCAAGGAGAGTTGACTAAAAAATTTGCCCATTGACCAAACCATTGTAAAGTGCTTAATTTTTAACACTATTTGGGCAACACCCTTCCTCAATCCCTTTGTTTCTGAATTTTTTTAAGAATGCCCAAGTTGACATCTAAGTCACATATGGTACCATATCTCACTCAAAAGATATTCAATTCCACTTTTTTTTTGTGAGGTATGCAAACTTTTTTATATGAGCACATACACCCTTATTTTCAAAATCTTATCTTATGTATTTACTTGGGAAATGCTTGCCCAAATATCCCAAAAGCCCAAAGTGGGCTCCTTGATCCTTTAGGGGTTAATCCTTGAACCATTCATGAAGAAATGTTTTTTTGTTCATAATTTATAAATCAAAGATTGGAAGTATGTCACGACCAAAAACCTGACTATAGGGAGTTCAAAAAGCACCCTAGAAAGTTATACAAAATACTTTCAAACTTAATCATAATTTGGATTTTTGGTTTTCTATTACAAATCCATCGCAAGACGTCCTCAAAAAACAAAAAACAAAAAAACACATTTGAAATATGTTTGATTTTAGTAGGATTATTTGATAGTAGATTTTAAATTACAATCATAGTTTCTTGCAGTTCCAAAAGAAAATCCAACTTCACAAATGTGATTCAAAAACATAAGCTTCACCTTTATTTACACAAACCAACACCAAATGCATCTTAACAAAACCTCATCACATCCAAAAAGAAGTTCTGGTATTTAGGGGTTAATGTATGTCAGTTTTGTCAAAGTTACACTGTTTGAGTTTTAATTGTCCTGAATGCAACCCTATATAATCAACTCAGATAGTGAATGAATGGTTTAATTCTTTGCCACATATTGTGTACACAATGTTCATCATTGATTTGCTATACAAAGCATACACAAAGGTCTGCATACTAGGGCCGCTTTACACTACACGTGTAGGCTAGTTTCCAGTGCTTGACCCCTCCAACGCTTGGTTTTGCTTGGTTGATTTTTTGAAAATAGCTTCCAAGGTCTTTACACTATGAGTCAAGGTCAGATATTCAAAACATGTTACTTTTAGTATATGAACAATAAGATTTAACACAGCCCCTCAATTCCAAAAATTGGGCTTTCTGGAAATGGGAAGTCAATTCTTAACTCCAAAGGCCGTTCTCAAATTTTGTCAAAATATGATTGATGGAAAAAAAGAACATTTCTTTGAGATAATCAACACCATAAGATGGAATAAACATATATCAATGTCTCTCCTTGATCTCTTTTTTTCATCCCTTTTCTCGTGAATATTTTCAAAGTTTATTCTAGTGGCCTCAACTTTATAGCTTTTAGGCATTTACACACAAGAAAATTGATCCCCATTATACTCATCATAATACAATAGGCAGTTGGGACTTGTTCTTAAGACCATCTAGGCTAAAATTTTGGTTAAAAAGTTCCCAAGTTTTCATGGCTATAACTCCTAATGTGAAGTAGCCCTTGGGTGTTTATATAAGGTAGGAACACCCATAAGCGTGAGCTTAAGCATTATAGGGTATATACCATGATCAAACAAGCTTGAAAATAATATTGCTAGATTAGCAAGAAGGAATGAAAAATATTGGGTTCAAATTCAAAGTCCCAATTGCAAGCATTTGTTCACAAAGATTTTTCAAAGTCCAAAATCACTGGAAATCCATGGTTGTGAGTAGGAGATGCTAAAAACAACAAGATGGAGTTCTCTAAATTGTCATGCAAGTCACCTACAACCATCACTTTGTCACCCATAACCATCACTCAAGTTCCCATAACCACCAAATTTATTAATTTCAAATGGTTGACACCTTGTGTTAGAATTAAGTCACGATCAAGGGTACACTCACGGTTATGGGTGTTCCTACCTTACGGGTCGTAGTCACTCAACATATGCTGATGTGCTGATTTCACCAAGAAATGGCAGTTGATTATGTCTCCTTTTGAAATTGATGACATCATACTGGTTGTACCGATAATATTGACCTGTACATGTACAATGTTGTTTTTTGGCAGGGAGGGACAAGGACGCATGGCCGGAGCTGCTCCACATGTATTCAGATGACGCTGTGGCTGCCTTGACGGCCACTGGAATAGTGCAGAACATTTACGTGCAACCTCCCAGCTTTGGGCCTGCCCCAGCCAACATCGGGTCCTATAGTGATGTTTGGATCTACACGGATGGGAGTATTGTGTACGAAACCCCCCAACGAGGTGTTTGGCATGCAAATCGTACGCACACTCCCCCTCCTCCTCACATAGTCTATAATTCCACCTTTTTGGAAGCTTGGGCAACTTTTTTGGAAGCTCAAAAAACCTTTTGGAAGTGAAAACAACCTTTAGAAGCTAAACAACCTTTGTGGAAGCTAAACAACCTTTGTGGAAGCTAAACAACCTGTGTGGAAGCTAAACAACCTGTGTGGAAGCTAAACAACCTTTGTGCGAAGCTAAACAACCTTTGTGGAAGCTAAACAACCTTTTTGGAAGCTTAAGCAACTATTTTTGAAGCTAAACGACCTCTTTGGAAGCTCAAAAACATTTTAAAGCCTTGAGCAGCATTTTTTTTTTGGCAACATAGCAATTTTGGCAGCTCACTACAAATGTGTTTTTCATTTTTTTTTTCTCTGAAAATTTTACACATGATGTGTCCAAGGATTAGCTTCAAGGTTCAACAATTTTCATAGCTTTTGACTTCATGGTTCAAAAGTTATTGCATGATATGTAGTTTTCCTAAGAGCTCATTTGGAAGCACGGGCAGCTCAAAAAACTTCTTTAAAATTGACATTTTAATTTTTTTGAAATTAGTTCTTTAGATTTATATATATATATGTGGGAAGTTTTGAATCATTCAATTTTGATTAATGAGATGAAAGTTATGAGGAGTTTTACTTTGCGGGTAGGCATGGAGTTTCTCAAAAGCATGCCTACCCGCAAAGTAAAACTCCTCATAAATTTCACCTTGTTAATCAAAATTGAATGATTCAAAACTCCCCACATATATATAAATCTAAAGAACTAATTTCAAAAAAGTAATTTTAAAATAAAAATAAATTAAAGAAGTTTTCTGAGTTGCCCAAGCTACCCAATGAGCAAGAAAATTATGTATCATGCAATAATTTTTGAATCATGAAGTCAAAAGCTATGAAAATTGTTGAGCCTTAAAGCTTCTCATTGGACACATGATGTGTGAAATTTTCAAAGAAACAAAAAATGAAAAGCTCATTTGTAATGAGCTGCCCAAAATTGCTATGTTGCTAAAAATACTGCTCAGGGCTTTAGGGGTTAAACAACCTTTAGGAGCTAAACAACCTTTCTTCAAGTGAAAAGAATATTTTTGGAAGCTAAACAACCTTTTTGGAAGCTAATAGATGATCACCTAATCTGTCAAAACACGGTTATTTTGTGAGAAGTGTAGGGCATGATATCGTCTCTGTATTCGTATTTTTCATCTATTTTTGAAAGTTCCTAACCGACAAAGCTACCACAATTTTCATGATCATTGCTCTTTTTTGGGTAGCATTTTAGTGTGAAAAAAAGCCCTTCCAAAGTTTTAAGAGCACGTTTGTATATACTAAATGGGATTTTTTTTAATAGTATGTTCGAAATGAAGATGAAACAATTCCCAAAACTTTACGTGTTAAGCTTAATAGTGAGATGAAGTTTTGTGAACGTCAAGGGTTGAATGTCTCTAAAATTGATTTAGCAAAGATCCCCAATGATTTTCTTGAAGATACGGATGATTTCTAAGCATCATACTACCTAGCATCTTTCCCATTGAAAAGGAAAAAATTCAGTTACTTTTTTAATGAAGAAAGCTGTGTTTTAATACAACTAGTGGGCGTGTGTACTCACCGTTTTGGCGGAGGGTCATTATGGGAGGAGGTTCTTGCAAAAAAATAACATGAAATTTTGTAAATTCTCCAAATTTACCTTGGTTTTTGGTCCATATTAAAAATCATTCTATGGGATAATATAAAATTAATTTGCCTCTTCATCTCCCTCCCCACTCTTTTCTTTCTCAATTTCAAATTGAAATTGGAAAAAGATTCAATAGGTTCCACCAAATATGTCCTTTCACACCCAACGCCCATGTTGATCATTTTGCATGTTGATCACTTTGCCCCTTGACCCTCGACCAATCATAAACTTTTTCATGTGGCCCTATATCCCGTCCCATGCCCATGACCCATCTCATCCCCATGACCCATCCCATGCCCTTAACCCATCTCATGCCCATGACCCATCACATGCACATGACCCCATCCAATGCCGGTTAGTAAGGTAGAAAATTTGGTTATAACAAATTCAATTATTAATTAGTTTTTCAACTACCTTACATCCTATTATTTTGACACCCAACTACCCAACTAATGGAACAAAACCTATTATTAATATAGATAGATTATGTCCCTTTTGCATTTAAGGACTAATAGCATTTGCTGAACCCGCAAATTATGCATGCCACAGGAACTGCAATCTTCATTGACTAGTTGCTATTTTGTTGCGATGGAATTAGGTTTTTCTTCAACTTTGTGAAAACATCAAATATGTCCCAATTCGAGTCTTAATTTCTCTCAAATCTTATGGAATTAATCATAAATAAAGGTTGATCTCCAAAAAAACTAACTAGAATCCAACAAAACATTCCTAAATTTGAATATGTATATTTTTTTGTGTTTAAAAAAAAAAAAATTTGGACATGACCATCTCAAAAAATACCCACTTTCATCTAATGAAGGAAAAAGAGTTTCCCTTTAAATACTTTGTTTCAAGTTGTTCAGTACGATATGGAAGTGGCTACTTCGGATCATTTAAGCACTTAGGAATTACCTGCAGGACCAAAAAAACATCCCCCGTTCCGTGTTTTTTTTGAGAAATCCAAGGTGTTAACCCATAAATGCCCAAGGCACTTTTTGAGCTTCTAGGAATTTTTCTAAGTTGAACAAAAAGTCAAAATTTTGATAAATTGTATTAGGTTTTTTAAAATTATAACTGTACATAATCAAACTACATATGTTAGATATCACATAGGAAAAGAAAACACAACAATATCATTTATGGATTGAAAGATTATAATGTTTGATTAAGAGGGTGTTAAAACTTTAAAAATGACTTGAAGTTTTTTGATTCTCTTTTCACATGTCAAATCTAAAAAAATGGTCCCATGAAAAATATGGGGTGAAAGGACATAATATACATAACTCCAATCAATTTACGACTTCTCAAAATCTCTTCTACAAAATTTTTGAATGAATTTCTTGTATAAAATTTTCTCCAAAGTCTAGTGTATTTGAGGTTTATGTCCAAAACTCTCAACACTAAAAAAGTCAAGATTGCAATGAACAACTTTACATGAAATTTTGAATACAAAAATCATAATCAATCATTTACAAAATTGATTTTTTGATGCTAAAACTAGACTTTAGAAAGAAATGTTAAAAAATAAAATATATTAAAAATAGCAACTTAGTTAAGTTTGATAGAAGTTCAAAGTATTGTCAACACCATAACGGGGTGCCTTGGACATTTAAAGGTTAAAGGGTTAACCTCTAAACGTCAAATTGGAATGGTAAATATATTGTTGTATAATTGGCATTTGCTACCAACAAGTTGTAATTTGGGATCTCAAATAGCTCACTAGATGTCCATTGATTTATATTTCAACTTTTTTGTTGACCTCAAATGTATTAAGTGTATGATTCCATTCCAAATACAAAAAAAACACCTTGCACTTTTAGACGTTTAGGGGCAATATTTTGGTGTGCAATGTTTTTTCACTGATAGATTTCAGCCAATGCAATATCTTCCCTCCAAATATTTTTCAATGTGAAGAGGACAAGAAAGTGCTCACTGTCTCTTAGAAAAAAAACATTGTTTAGGGGTTGAGTTTACTATGGAAAATCATTCCTTAGTGCTTTGTTTTATTGTGATCACTGAACCATATGGTGTTTTTGTGTGTGTGCGTAGGGTTGATCCCAGGGTGGCCGGAAGTGTGCAATACCCCGTATAAATCAGCAATTGCCAAAATCAAGGCAGACTATTTAGGAGTAACAGTAGTTTATGGGCCCAAATCCTCACTTGTTCGTACCATGGACATACAGATGGACCGTGTGTTCCTGGAGGTCAACAGTAATTCCACAGTAGTCAGCGTGCCTTATATTGGTTAAAAGCTTGGCTATCCACAATGAGTAGTGTTCAAGACCTAGGATGTATTATTTTTGCTCTAATGGGGAACTACGGTAACTCAAAAGCAGAGTCAGCAAAAATAAATTGAAAGATAAAAAAGAGATCTCAAAATTTAGGAAAATCATTCTTTTCATATGAAATAAAAAAAAATTGTACAAAAATGCAAAGAAGCCTTATAAAATTTATGGTTTTGGCATCTGTCATTCCTTTTTTTCTCATAAATCTATATGTTCGGTAGGAATATGCTGATCTTGTCCTTTAAATAAGGTATGTGTTGTTGTATGTTGAAAGGATAAGGGGTTTTCTTTGTTCCTACGAGTAACACATAAATCAACATAATGGCATTTGTGGGAGTTATTTATCTGGGTGCTGGTATTTTTAACCTCCTAAACGTATTTTGTGTTTATGATGTGGAATTGGTCACACAAGGACGGTGTACATGGCACCAAGTTGACAAATGGGTTTTTCTTCGTTTTTGACATTGTACATCTTTGATCTCCATTTTTGTCAATTTTGTAACAAAGCATTGAATGCAATATTACGTGATTTGAGAAAAAAACGTAATTTTGGAACTTTTAAGCTTTATGCCTTTAAAAGGGTATTTAAGAGAATTTAAGAGAATTTACTAAATACTCTTTCAAGAACATAAAACCCAAAAGTTCAAAAATTGCGTATTTTTCCCAAGTTACTTAACCCCTAAATTTTTGAGTGTTCTCTTGGAGGACAAATGAGATTTTGGGCATGTACCTACAACCTCAATTTTTGTTTTGATTTTTTGAAACTTTTTTTGAAGATAGGAAAACACATTAGCTTTTGGGGAATATAATTTTTATTCCAATCCGTGCCCAAAAGCAAAAGTTATGCCTAGATAAGCAAAAATTTATGGAGATCGGGCAGCAAAAAAAATTACAGAAATTTGAATTTTTTTTCAATTTTTCTTCTTCTCATAGGTTATAGTTTTTTAAACATCTGAAGCTTTCATTCATTCCATTTGGACTACTTATGAGAAAGTTATGGACAATCTTGTTTTTTGGGCAATTCAAGCATCTTCTTGGAAAAATAACTTATAAGCTTCATTTCTGAATGCAAGTTTAACATTTTTTCAAATTTTTTTGTTGAGGAGGGTGAAGTTTGCTTTTTTGCAACAAGCCTACCATTGGGATTATTGCATTTCAATTCTATTGCAAGGTTATTAACAGTTTAAGTTTTTGTTCTATCTCATACTTGTATCCACCTACTGATTTTCTTAAGAATGAAAATTAGGTGTTTTTGGTTTTTTTTTTAAAGATTCTTAACTCAATTTCCCACCATAAAAAAATAAACCTCAAAACTATGCAGTGCAAAAAAATGAAGATAAAAAAGCTCAAAGTCAAAATAATCTAATCATGCAAGGTGCAAAATTTTTTTTTACAATTCAATTGCATATATCTTGCAATCTGTGCGGTCAAAGTTTATGGATTTTTGTGTGCACATTCCAATACAAGTTTAGTACAAGATCCTATGGTTAGATATACAAAAAATACCAATTTTCAAACTTTTTTATTCTTTGCAATAGAAATGACACTTTTGGGTGTCTTTTGACAAAATAAAGGCCCCATGGATTTAGAGGTTAATCCTTTAGAGACCACCAAACTATATTTTGGTTTGGGAGAGTAGTTTTTGGCCTATACAATAAAATCACTCAACAATTTGGAAAATGATCTTGAAGAACACTTGTGATCACAAGAATTTTGCATCCAACCCAAGAAATGACAATAGAATCGGATGTGTGAGTTGATAAATAATGGTGTTTATACATCATGGCCTCAAAATATTTATCCATATTTGGTCAAAGATGGATCAAAGCAACAACACAATACATCAAACATTCAAAAAGAATGCCACATTTTAATTGTTCAATCTTAAAAAAATTCAAATTGCTTAAGGAATACGCTTGTATTGTTTCTCTATACAATAGTAGTATAATTGTAGTATTTGAGAATCCATTAAAATGATACTATCATTTTATTTAAAAAAACATTCATCCTACATTTAAGGCCAATTCTTGATTGCTTTCACCAATCGGATTTTCCATAACAATTATCAATTTTTTTGTAGAATTGTTTTAGGATAGCAAAGAAAATGGGATTTTTGACCCTTTCGTCCACTTAGCTACACCTTGTGATTGTTGTTTTTGTCTATTTTGTGTGAAACTAGTCTTGTTGGAAAGGTGGGAAACCTCTTTCTAGAAATGTAAGGCTCTTCTCAACCAAAGCTTGCATGAAGCGTTAACAATCATAACCACACAAGCATGAAAAACTAGAGATTTTCCATATACGACTCAGTCAATCATTATAATATTTCACCTCCAATGGTAGATCTAGCTGAGATTTTAATATATTACAACAAACAAGGTGTCCTTCACATTTGTACGGTTGGATTATTCAAATTGGGTCCATATTTGATTCAAATGCACATCTAATTTTATTGCCTTGGTTTCTAGTGAATTTTGGGGAAATGTGTGTGGTCTTTAAAGGGTTAACCCCTATAAAGGACCATTGTCCCTTTGGGTTGGACTTTGGGCATGTACCTGTAGGCTGTTGCTAAACCATTTTGTGTGATTTTTTGAAACTTTTATTGAAGGTGGGGAATTCAAAAACCTACATGACTAATTAATTTTTATCATTTTGACATTTGACAAAGAAGTTATGCCATGAGTTTATGAAGATTTGGGAGGACTGCCCATCTGGACAACCCAAAATACTTCTTTAAAATTTTCATTTTTAAAATTTAATATTTTCAGTTGGTTCTTTAGATTTTTTTATACATGAGAAGCTTTGAATCATTCAATTTCAATCAATGAGATGAAACTTATGAGGAGTTTTTGTTTGCGGGCAATTATGGATTCTCTACTTTAAAATAAACTTTGAAGTCCTTTATTTTACTCAATTCTTAATATTTTTGAAAAATAATCAAACCAAAGGAAGTAGATTCTTTATCACAACATTATAACTATTGGGATTTGCATTTTTCATTTCAATAATTAAATTCTTAACTATTTAGTGTTTTGACTCATTATCTACTTCTTTTTACTTACTATTTTTTCCCATAAAGTAGCCACACCCATAACAATCAAACTAAGGGTTTTGAACATGATGTCTAATAATAAACATCTAGCAAATTATAGGATCCTATTAGCAATAGAAAAATAATAAGTTTGCACTTTCAAATGTATTATTTGGATACTGTGAGAATAAGTTGTGAATTTTTAAAGAGCAAACTGCCATTGCACCCATAACCAACACTAAGGTTCCATATTCACATGTTGTACATTCTTGTCATTACATCTACTTACTTCCATAGATTTTTCAAGATTTCAGAGGTGATGGTTATGGGTACAATGACGGTTATGGGTGTGGCTACTTTATGTTGTGTAGTTCCAATTGATTTGAAAATTCTCCCACAAATACCTAACTTGATGTCTTACATGGAAAAAATAAAGTGCGACTTTGGGTAGAGCAATTTTTTGTTATAAGAGTGGTCAAAGGCTTTTGAAATTTTTGGGCAGCATGAAAAAAAACTTTTTTCTTCACTTTAGATGTAAATATCTCACTCCTCTCCATCTGGAATGAGCTAATTTTTTTCCACAAGTACCTCTTCTAATTTGGGGCAAGATCCTACGGTTGGATTTCCCAAAAACAAAACATAAAATCCATTTTTACTAAACCTCCTATAAGTGGTAGTTTTAGTGATTTTCACAAAAAAAGGGGCTTGGTCCTTTAGAGGTTACTATAGTATTAGTGGCCAAAGTTGTGTTGAAGCTAAGGGCCAATTGTTGCATTGCACTCACAATGGTATTGTTCCAGAATCCCTAAATGCATGGTGTATCTATTTGCTGTTGTTGAGTCAAGTAGAAAATCAAGCACTCATTGCCACCACTTGTGTAATCTTGTTTCACTTTAATAAAAATCTTGCAACTAAATGGCAATGTCTACACCTTTTCATATGTGTTGTGTATTCTAAATGTACAAAAGATGTTAGAATGGCATCTCTTTTTCCACCATTTCTACAAAGAATTGTAGAAACATTTACACAAGAAAATCCAATAGGCAATGCATGATTGGAAATGAGAAGCACAAGCTATTGATCCTTCAAAAGAACACAACAACTACCACAACTCTCATGCATTTTTAGTTGTAATGTTCTTTGTGAAGGACTTTTTCAATGCTTCAATGTCTGGAACTCTAGCGATTAAATGGTTCTGTTTGACCTCATTATCCAATTGCATATAATTCAAGCAAGGTCAAAGTTATCAACAATCCAATGCTCAAAAAGTAGTTGTTTAACACAAGAGCATGACCCTTGCCCTCCAAACTGTGCACCAAATTCAAACTACATTTGACATTATTCTAGCCTCTATTTGAGGCACCATCGGCACTTTCTTGGGTTCAATACAAGAAATTGCTTCATTATATATGTCAAAGTTAAAAACATACTTTGATAATAGGTTTGCTAAACACTGCACCTTGATCCTCCATTTTTGGGCTTATTTGACATACATTGCTTAACAAAGCAATTTGAACCTTGATACAAAATCATCAATTCATCTATAATGAGATGTTTTTCCACAATCCAAATTTTCTAAAAACTATTTCTAATATTGTTTATTACCTACTGCACTTGGGCTATTTTGTCATGCCTTGGTAACACCTTTATCTAATATAAGTCTTTGGATTAGTGAGATGGAGGCATTTAATAGGAGCTTGGGAGTGTGTACGTGAAAGATTATGTGATATTTTAGGACATTAGAAGAAAGAACCTATTTTTTGCTCAATACATCTTTGTATTTAGTTGCTTTTTCAAACCCACAAATATTTGTGTTGCCAAATATTACTTCAAGCCCGCTATATTGGATGGCAACCAGTTTGGTTTTCTTGCCACAATTCCATGCTCATTTAATGCCACTGAGTAATAATTAGTTTCCACCAATACCTTACATATTAGAGGATACTACTAAAAATTTCAAAAATGACTGCGTATTGGATGGCTGTTTTTAAAATCTCCTCTAGGATCCATGAATGCCCTCGGTACGTTTAAGACAATATATGAAATGGTTTTGGGACCATGTTGAACCTTCAAACAAATGCTTTACAGATCCTTATCATCACAATCATCATTCTCGTTGGAAGATGGTGCATTGTCTTTAAGAATATTCAAATTTTCCTCACTGTCATAGCCACTCAAGTTTTCTCTCACTTTCATAGTCATAGTATTCAAAATCATTTACACAAGGGGGCTTCAAAAATTAGGGCTTTAATCCCTAAAAGTTTGAAAGTGCCTTTATGCCCAATACAATACAAAGTATTTTTCTTGTATTTGGAATGGATCCACAATTTCATTGCATTTGAGATCAACAAAAAAACTGAAATATAGATCAATGCAACTCTAAGGAGCTATGTGAGATCCCAAATCAAAAGTTCTTGTCGTTAGCAAATGCCAATTACTGTATACAGAATCGTATCTATCGCCATGACGTGATGAAACATTTAGGGGTTATCAAGCCAGTCCACCAAGGTTCAAGCAATAAGTCACTAAAACTGTAAGCCAAGGGGTCACCAAAATCATGGGCCAGCTGCAAGTGGCCAGCCTAGTGAGGCAGCTTAGTGACAAGATGATTCTTCCTATAAGATTTTGTTCATATGCAGTTTTTTCATCTACCTCTCATTGACTCTCGCCTACTTGGAGTTTGATGGATAATATAGCACCCTAGTTTTCTCTAATTGCTTTTTATGAATTTCGTTTGAGAGTTGTTTTTGAATTATGATGTAAAGAAATGACTTTCTTAAAAAATGTAGATGAAGCTCTACACATACCCAAATATTTTTCTAGCCCCATTTAAAACCAACCTATTATCATAATGTCCTATTATCTAATTAAATTTGCACCTTCATTTACACAATCTAAAAGCCCCTTGTCCTAACTGCCCAAAATTGCTCTCTCCACAAAATCATCAAGTTTTCTTGCAAGGAACTTAGCTAAATAATTGCATTTCTTCCTTAAATTTTAATATGAACTTGTAATTACACTAATTTTTGTGTGGAAATCTAACAATATTGAACCCAGATAAGAAAGAGTGCCTATAAGGACATCCCCAATCCAGCCGGGAAATAGGCTCTCGAAAACTTGTGAGCCTGTGTTTGACATCGGCTCTCTTACAGAGCAGGGCCATTTCCCAATCCACCACCTCCCAATGCACATACTTTATGACACTCACTAAACACAGTATTTTAATTGTTCATACCTTTTTAGGTGCTTATGTGTGGTTGATTCATTTCAAAAGTATATGAAATTCCTTGAAATTGCATCAGTGTTAGAGTTGGAGTGATATGCAGGACTTTCCAAATAATGAAATTTTACAAGGGAGGGATTCTTATGTGGGGGGCCCTGAAAAATGCAGTATGGTTTAACTGCTGCATTGGAACCCATGTTTTTGCTCAAGTCCGGTTTAAAGCACTGCACAAGCTTTTGCCTGCCTCTCTTACGGCTGCATTGGGGATGCCCTAAGGCTCTTTCACTTTAGAGGGATGGTCCACACTGGCCCACTATCTGTACTCCGCCCGGTACCCTGCCCTCATGTCATGACTTGGATGCAATGTATGAATTAGTGTGGTGCCCTAACCGGTGAAATTACTGTGAGCTGTTGCTGGAGAACGAAGAAGATGAAGATTTTCTTTGCGTGCAAAACTTAGCTATGGTGTGAGGTTCTCAGAGCTTTATCGCAATATGGCAACATTGTTATTATCGTCGTCTGCGCTTCCCTGTCATTGCTCTACTTCTGCGCGAGTCCACCGACTCTCTGCTGTGTCACGCACTTCATACCATGTACATTCACGAACAGGTTTGAGAGGGCGGTGCAGTTCCAAATCCTCGGTGAAGGTTCAAGCACAGGAACAGGAGGGAGGAGGAGGAGGAGGAGGAGAAGGAGGTCGTGAGCGTCGAGACGAGGTTCAGAGAGATGAAGTGTCCGACCTAGAGAACGCTCTCGGGATAGAAATCAAGACGGTGCGAAATGTGTCACCGGACAAGAAAGGTCCACCGCGAAGGTAGCTCTTGATTTTGATCCTGATTTCTCCTCAACACCGTTTCTTGTTCATTCCCGCTTGCAATTTCCGTGGTCGAGCTTTAAGGATCCCTAACAGTAGCCAGTTATGTAAGCTCAACAGAAGGCAGTTCGCGATTTCGATTCCCTTTCATCATTTTGTTCGTTGCTATCTCTTGTTCATGCTCATTAGCAATTTCGAAAGTATGTGCAAAATTTGCACGTAGCAGTAGAGTAAAAAATTCTCCGTGAGAAGAGCACAGTTTTCTTCTGTACCAATGGATTTCCTGTACAATATTAGGTCATGCACATCCAATTGCGAGACTTTCCTTGCTCGTTGCCGCAAAGACACAAAGTACTGTTTTGTGGTAAAATTTAGGAACACTTGAGCACTGCCTTAACTTATCTTCTGTACTGTTGTTGATTTTCTTGTACGCAACAGGAAAATGTCAATATTGGACGCTCTTGAGGAACAAATACGAGTGAACGAAGAAAACAAGCCACCTGAGAACAAGTTTTTCCAGATTATTCGCGCCATTGGTGACTGGCTTATTGACAAGACTGAAAACACAGGCGGTGAGTATTTTGTATGTAATTCCGTACTTGACGTTTATCACATCTTTTCTTCCATTTCACCTGTTGTGTTTGTTGCTGTTGGATTTCAGTTTCCGCCTCTTGTGCGCTTTATCATATCTTAGGGTTCAGAACGTGTGTGGTTCCTTGCACCTGTATTCTCGGGATTTGAAAGCTTGTAATGTGTACTTATATAACTAAGCCATTTTTTCTGTGATTGATTCGGGAATTTGCAGGCCAGGACAACGTTGTGGTGTTTGCTTTTACTGTGTTTCCGATATGGTGCTTCGCATTACTTGTCACGTCTGGAGTCATCACCTTGCCCTTCGACCTCCCTTTCCTTCATGACTTGGCGCAGCACATAAAAGAAACTCAGTAATCACCATTCATATGAAATAGAGCTTCGTCATGGTCTCACCTGTAATATAAAGTATACCTTCTTCTGACGCACTCCGAGCTGTCGTTCCCAATGAGACGAGTATACTACCTTTCCAGAAGGGTTAGAGCATCCTTATATGGTCGTAGTATAAGGGGCAGATTGTCACTCCTTTGTAGTTAGTACTTGCTCGATAACAGATGTAGCTTGTTGTTCTGTCTTGTGGCAAACGAACTTAACCAAGGCTGTAGCTGGGAGGTCGCGTTTCGAGAGAGACGGTGGGCGAGCAACACAACCAGGCAAACAAGAACATCTTATCCTTTCGCAAGACAGAGCAGGACCTTTAGATAACCACAGCCTTATATTTTTCTACAGTTTTGACAGTCCTCATTCATCGCATAAGTGTTGTTAGGTTCCCCTGTTATTGAAGCCGTAGATTTCTTTTTGAAAGGAATATATGTAGCTTGATTTAGCAGCGTTGTTCACCATTGGGTCCGGCTTCCTGCGGTTTACCCGCCATTGCTGAGATTCTTCGCCGTCCTAGCTCAGTTGGTAGAGCGCAAGGCTCTTAACCTTGTGGTCCAGGGTTCGAGCCCCTGGGGTGGCGGAGTGTTTGTGCTCATGCCGGAGTGGTTATCGGGCATGACTAGAAATCATGTGGGCTTTGCCCGCGCAGGTTCGAATCCTGCTGAGCACGCTATCTTTTGCGTCCTTTTCGCTCAGTTCCAGGATATTTCGAAGTTTTTTTGGTAGAAAGTGGGAGCAATTTTTTTATGAATAGCTCCTATGAAGAATGAGAAGTTGTGTGAAGTGGAAATGGGAGCAATTTTTCATGAGTAACTCCTATGAAGAATGAGAAGTGGTGTGGAGTGGAAATGGGAGCATGAATAACTGCTATGAAGAATGAGAAGTTGTGTGGTGAAAATGGTAATGCAATAATAAAGGAAGGAGTATGAAATTAAGAAGAGTGAGATGAAAAAGAGACATGCATAGATAAAAACTTCACATACTAAAATTTCTTCATGGCCATTCTTCTCCTTTAGAGGCAAAGAATTTTTTTTCCCAATCTTCATAGAAATGAGATTTCCACAAATCAAGGAGAGAGTGCTTCATAAAGTGAGACCTATGCAAATCAAGGAGAGTGCCACTTCCCCATTCTCTAAAGATTGAGAATGGGGGTGAAGGAGGTGTCAGTGTAACTACCCCTAGTCTCACTGGTTCTCTAATCACTACCAATCAGTTAATCTAATAATCAACATAGTCTCAACATTAGGTACTTTGTTCTCCTTCACAGCGGTATCTAATTTTGTTTCACCATGGTTACCCAAGTCCATGAACAGCGTCGTGGTCATGGTCTTTTAGGCAACAAGCACTTGATCTTAAGGAGAATCATGAAGTTAGTAAGTAATGGATGGTCATTGCTGTCAACTTCCCCGTTGAAAGTTTCAATTACTATTTTGTGAAGAATGGGTGTTTATTGAGCTGTTTGTTTGGCTCCCGGTGGTGGGTTTCTGTGTGCAACTGGTTCTTGATATGTATGAGCTGATGGTGTCAAGATATTCAACTTTTTTCTGTGCATGCTCTTGATGAGTTTTTCAAGTTATTGCCTCACAAAGTACAACATGGTTAGGGACAAGCTTTTCTTCAAAGGAGAGCTCCCACAATTTGCTATTTTGATGGGTTACTTGTATATCCAATATTCGGATCATTGGTTTTCATGATTAGCTCGAGTGGCTAGAAACATTGCTAAACGTGCTAAAGATGTTCACACTTTTTCTTTTAGTGATACTAAAAGTTTTTGTAGAGTATCTAGTAACCACTGGCAGTAGCTCCAAAATCAATAATATCAAAGGTTTCCACATTCAACTTTCTCAAATTGTAGGGTGAACAAGGATGAATTTCAAAATGGTAAAAAGATGTTAAAAAGAACATAGCATCTTTGGACAGTGCAAGTCAACATAAACCAACAAAGACCTAACAACCATATGAGTTGTTCATAACACCCTTCAATAGGTTGAAACTCTAGAAGGTTTGTTAGATAGAAGTTACAAAAAAAGATTGAAACTCTTGTTTGTCAAAAAAAAGTTATCAACATTCAAAATTAGCAACCATTTGACATTTTTGGCCAAAATATTGTTGGCTTATGGTGTCCTGCACTATATCAGGTTTTTACTTGAATGACGAGAGAGTCTCACTCAAACATGGCAACATTCAAACCCAACAAACACCAAGCAACAACTCTTATTTCCACCCACACAAACAAATGCCGAGGCACAAAATAAGAAGCAGAGAAGTGAAAGTTTGTCAATATCTTTCCACAATTGAACATGATGTAAAACTCCCAGTTTGAGCTCCACATTACAAGGACAAAATCCCAAAGCTCGAAGCGGTGACGTGGGAGGAAAAATTTGTTCACCGTCTGATGCAGAGAGAGGAGGAAAGGCACCCAGCAGCTGGAGTTAGGGTTTAGGGTTTAGGGTTTAGGGTTTACAGCACCATGCGGGAGGCGATGTACCAGGAATGGAAGGCACGGCCACCGAAACAAAAGAGGTTGGCGAGCGAGGAGAAGCCATGCACCATGCCGAAGGTCCTGTTGATTTTGGCCAACTCTGGATTTGGCTTGGCTATCTCCATATTCTTCGACCACCCCACCTCCGCTCCAATCCCTTCGCTCTTCTCAATCTTGTGCTTCTGCCTCATTATCTGGAATTACCCCCCAGAAAGCCCAGAATGCTTCAAGGAATGTAATCAAACAAGGAAATCACGCCCTACATTTATAAGAATTGAAACGAGTTTTGAAAGCTTTTATAATGAACTCTTAGTTGCTAAAGAGGATTTGCTTGGGCACCAAGGAGTTAAAACAAGCAAGATGTAGAGAGCAAAAACTTTTTTAATGAACTCATGTGTACCCAAAAGACAAAACGTAGTTGCTTCCAAATCCACAAGAGTTCAAATGCATAATTTGAGAAACTTTATAAAGATTGTAGAATGTAGAGTACTACTGTGATGCTTGGATAAGGTCAATGGCTTGAGTGAGAAAAAAACGTTCACCATATCCGAGCATTGACCGTAAACAAATGCTCCATTTAACTAGGCTTAGAGCATCTCCACCGGTGCGAGCTCTTTCAATCTTTTCCATCTGTTTTGGCGAGGCCTCAGGTCCCTTGATCTCCACCCATGCTCTTTGAAAAGTTGGCCTTGCACTCCAACACGCCCCATAAATAAGCAATTGACCACTTATCAAGGAAAGTAGAGGATAAAGCTCACTAAACTTAAGGTGAATAGTGCATGAATAGTGGCTTGAAGGCCTCTTGCTAGATTTGGCAGGACCCAGTGTCAAAAGAGGATTTAGAGAGTGGCCTCAGCATATTTCATCCAATTTCAGCGTGTTGGAGTCACCGGAGGAGCTGCTCATAGAACATAAAAAAGAAAGGGGGACCTTGACACTATCACAAAAGTTGACCTTATCCGAGCATCATTGTACTGGAAAGACAGTGCGACACACAATGGACAGTAAAGAATATACATTGAGGTTTAGATATAGTAAGGCATGCTTCTTCAAATGGACTTTTTATTTTTGGATCAAGCACTAAGAGATTATTGGATTAACAATTCCTACATGCCCAAATGGCCAAGAGTAAGTGCTTCTATATCTATAAAAATTGACTGGGAAAAAATCATTCGGAAGCTTCGATGACGTTAATCAAACGTACCAAACAACAAAGAGGAAATCTCACCCTTTTCTTTGAAGGATAAAACACGTTTTGAAAATTACTGAAATAAACAATTACCTTCCAAGGTGGGGTTTTCTGTTTTTATCTTAATGGTAATAGCAAAACGTGCACAATACAAGTAAAATGGAGGCATGATCCAAAACATTAAATTTCTCAAAATAGGAGAGAAAGAGAGCCAACCTTGACGGTGAGAGGTTGAAAGACTAACAAGTTGATAACCACCGTGAAGAGCGACACTCCCAAAGCCACGATCTGCAAGCGCTCCCTTTTAGTGGCGCCCACCCACGGGTGGGTGATGGCCATGGCACTCACGCACAACGAGCAACACACTATCAGCAGCTTAAAATAGGCTGGAAACATTTTGGCTTGCAAGTTGCCAAACTGATGCCTCGGCAAGTTTCTGACACAGTCCACGTCATCCAAGTCTGAGAGTAATATTCCCAAGGCAAAGCCCTTGGTAAAAACAACAAGGCCAGCAATGCAAATAATAATGTGCCCTAACGTTCAAGTCTAGCAAATCTGAAGTTTCAGTTCACAGATGGGAGGAGGAATATTTAAAAGATTCCTTTTTTACAGGTGTACAAATCCAGAGATCAACCCAACCCTCTCTCTTTTACTACAAACAACCCCCCACACACATACACAATTTCAAGGGTAACTCAATTTCTTACTTCCCAATAAGAAGAAAGTCTCTATCATCTTAACACTCGACTCTTAAGAAATGAGGCGTTTTTAGATCCCCTCATAATCAAGGTTGCTTCCATGAGATACATTGTAGATGAAACACTCATCATTTTTATTTCAAAGATAGTTAAGGATCCTACTATTTCAAACTTCACCAATTCGTTAAACATTTATTCCGTATCCAAATAATACATCGACTAGTGTGCTGCGGTGCTGGAATTCTCTCAAAAACGGGGGAAATCTCCACAGGGAATTTGCTAGCTCGGTAACGAAACCCGCTCAAAACAGCTAACTTACAAGCCACGAGAATGGACAAGAATGGACGAGAATGTACTAGAGAGCGGGCAGGGTTCTGCAGATTCTGCAAAATAGCAAGCCCTAAGGCGAGCTATTTTGTAGAATGTGCAGAACCCTGCCCGCTCTCTGAGTTAAGGTCAAGGGGAACGTATTCGGCAATTCATACTATATACCACACCATAAAAATTTATGTACATACTCGACTTCATTTTTGTAGTTTATCATGCATTATTGGTTCTGGTTTCGACGTCATTTTCGTACTTAGTCATGCAATTGGTTCTTGTTTCGACGTCATTTTCGTACATTGTCGTGCAATTAATGGTTCTTGTTTCTTATTTCCCTCCGCCATTCATTGCTTTTTTGTCTTTGTATACAATTTGGTAACATGCAGTTACAAATACCGTATGTGATTATTTCAATGTGAGCCAGAATCAAATAAGAAAGTGTCGTAATTGGCAGGGGTGAGGGCCTGCTGATTCTGTAAATTAATCAAGCTCACAATGATCCGAATACGCCTCCCCTGATCTCAACTGGTTTCCTACCTCACTGCTGTGCCTTGAGTCGCCTCAGAGATCACAAGACATTCCAATACAAACAAGAGCAAAACCCTAATTTTCTGGATTCTAAGTCGAGTACACTTCTAAAAATAAAGTACGCACAATTCCTTTGCACTCTCCGAAAAGAGTTCAAGCCAAAAGTAAACCGCGAAGCCCTAATTCGTCAATTTCTCAGGGAAGACCAGAAGACGAGGTCAGGCCAAGGATTCATGGTTTTTAATGACCACTTTCGAGGGATTATATCGTGTATTAGTGTAAACTCAGATAGAAACCAAGTGTTATATATCACCAGAATCAGTGAAAACTAATGCGTCTGATGTTCAAAATCAAATCAAACAAAAAGGGTTACAAGCAATACGAGGCTCCGAGGGTTTTGCGAGCTACACGTACTTGAACATGACGATGTCGCCGATGAAGAAGGCCCACAGCGACGTTCCGAACGCAGTGGAGAAGCTCAACAGGTGCACGAGGCGGACGATTCCGGAGACCGTCACCCCGGATGGCTGCTCCCCGGCGCCAGTGTCGGCGATCTGGACGGGGTAGAGCACCAGTCCCCCGGCCACGCACGACATGATCACCACCACGTTCGTAAACCAACCCATTTCTTTTTCGCAGCTGGTCAAACCCTTCAATGCAGAGGATTGATTGCTGCAGAGAATTTGCGACGCGAGTGCTGATCCATCCGCAGCTCGTGGTTAACTTACCGGGAGATAATGCGGTGCTGGAAATGCTCAACCGAGTGAGAAATGGAGCGACGTTCCTAGGGTTGTTCCCCTCCGCCTAAACCTTAAAACCCTCACAACCATTTCCCTAGTTCCTCGCCATCGCTTTGTCGTGGGTTGCTCTCCTCCTCCCTCTCTTCTTCCCTCTCCTCCTCTGTTTGTTTGTTGCTCTCTACTGCCCTTCATCGCCGTGGTGGTGCTGCCTTTTGATGGCGTGGCGTCTAGTGTGGCGTCGCGAGGTCGCGAGCTGTGTCACGAGGTCGCGAGCTGTGTCACGAGGTCGCGAGCTATGTTGACGTCGCGAGGAGTGTGGCGAGGTGTGTGGCCGTGAGGTGTGTCGCGAGGTCGCGAACTGTATCACTCTTGCAACACGGTTGCTTTTACGTGTGTTGGTCCTCCAATCGTGTGTTGTGCAGAGCTATGACATCGTGCAGCTGACTATCTAATGCATCCAGGCCTGCATCATAGTGCATGGCAAGCATATTGTCTTGCAATTCCAATTGATCCAGTCTCGCGTTCATTCATGCTTCTAGCTCTATCAACATCCCTGATGTAGCTCTGTCAGCGTCCCTGATCGTCTACTGTCAAGTTGTCTAGTCTCACCTCCCTCCCAATCGGCCAAGACTTAGATACATTAAAAAAATGCTTGAGTTTTTATAATTTCAAGACAAAACCTTAACTCTAAACCTCTAGCGCATCAATCATACACAAAATCAATCATGCACTCATCTTCTCAACACCTTTGGAGCTGCTTTTTTTCAGGGATCGTTCTTGCTACAACGAGTTTTTTGCAACTCCAAGGATGTCGGGAAAGTGAGTGCGTCATTGAGTTTGTGTGGGATTGATGCAATGAAGATTTAAGGTCAGGATTTTGTCTTGAAATTATGAAACCCAAGCGTTTGTTTTCGGTGGGTCTAGTTCTTGGGGGAGGTGAGAGTGGGCAATCAAAGTTGCTGGCAGTGCTAGAAGCACGGATGGACGCGAGACTAATCCTACTAGAGTTGCAGGGGGAATATGATTGCCATGTATTATAGTGCAAGATTGAGTGCATTAGATAGTCAGCTGCAGGTTGTCAAAACTTTGCACAACACATGATTGCATATGATTGAATGAACTCAATGCACGGCAAGAAGAAGAGCAGCAGCCACGCTAGGAGGCTTAGAGTAGTGTAGTTGCGTTGCATACCACATTGCTCTTTGTGCTCGCAACACGGGAAGTCAAGATCGTCATCGGGGAGATACTCAAGTGACCAGTTTACAAGTTGGAGTGGGTAAGGGGGTTAGGGGACAACAAGTGCACAACAAAAAAACTATGGTCAAATCTACAAAAATTTGACAAAGATTGTGACCTAATGATTAGGTCACAATCTTTATCAACTTTTTGTAGATTTGACCATAGTTTTCTTGTAGTGACGCCAGTTCTATGACACCAGTCCAAGAGTTCATGATTATGTGTGGGTAAGCACCTTCTATTATGCTTATATTTATATTCTATTTTTTTGGTTTTTTCATTTTAATTTAATCCTTGTTTGTTTGTTGTTGTGCAATGGAGGTGCCGTGCTATTGGGGAGGACGGCATTGATCCAAGCAAAGACCATATCAAGAGGTACAAGAAGATGTCCGTAGATGTCATCCAAACGCGCAACAATACATCACATTTTGACAACCTTATGGAGTTGGATGGAGTGGTTCTTACGTGCATTGAGGTTATTGATAAATGGCCCAAGCTAGCCTTACAGGATCAGGAGCAAAGCAAAATCCTTCTCCAGTAAGAGGCTTTTAAAGCAGCTTTACTAGAATGCGCAAAATCCTTCTCCGGTAAGAGGCTTTTAAAGCAGTTCTACTAGAATGCGCAAAATCCTTCTCCGGTAAAAGGCATTTAAAGCAGCTCTACTAGAATGCGCAAAATCCTTCTCCGGTAAAAGGCTTTTAAAGCAGCTCTACTAGAATGCGCAAAATCCTTCTTTGGTAAGAGACTTTTAAAGCAGCTCTAGAATGCTTCTGCTAATCATTTTTCATTTTTTCAAATAAAAAATATTAAAAAAAAAAAGTATGGATGTATCTCCTTTGGTTTTAAATTATTTTGCTAGCTGTTGCAATGAATGTCCTGCCTTAACTTAGTCGTGGGCTTTGTGCTGGGATCATGCCCTCTTTCCTGCTCCTTACTCTTCCTCTGTTTCCTTTTCTCTCTCACTTCACGTCATGCGGAATCGTTAACCCTAAACGTCGGCACGCACGAAAAATGTCCTTTGCCTCCGAAAAAAGATTACTAATCTAGAAAAATATTGATTTTGATCTGATTTTTTTTCAAAGGTGATCATAAATGCGTAGTGCATCATGGAAGGCAAAAAATTACCTCTTGAGATACATTCATTTTGTTTTGTAATCCAAATTGTGATACATGGTGTTATCTCCCGGGCTGCCCTTCCTACAATTTTTATGAGGGCACCATGCACTGTTGACTTTTCCAACTTTTTAAAACAATACTACTGATGTCCATGTGCACAACGATGTAGAATGCTACAGGCAGGGCAAGCCAAGGTGATCCATCCGTCGTTTAAGGGTTAAACCCAAAATCGCTTTTCGATCATGTGCTCATTGCACGCTCATTCGAATATGTCGATAGAGGGCGCGGTCTGAGCCGGCAAATGATTCAATTTTGGCGCATTTTAAAGACAATCTTGCGGCCCGTTGTGCCAATGGAGTCCACAAAGGTTTTGGTGATGGCGATGTGCTAGTCTGGGGTTGCTGGTGGGAGTCACATGTGCGTCAGAAGCTTGTTGTGAGAGAAGAGAAGAGCAAGTGTGTGCAGTGAATTAGACAAAACGATGGTGCTTGGTTTTAGAGGAATTCGGACGAACCAAGGTTGGCAAAGCTCGGGAGTTGTTGTTGTTGGTAGTGGTCTTTTTGGGGTGGAGGGCAGCCTCGAGTTCAGTGCATGCCCACATTCGCGCACCTTGTGTTGCGTCTCGAAGCAGGAGGTGGGGTGGAATACTCAACGCCCGCATTCGAGGAGCACTGATGCGGCACGAAGAGGATTATTGCGTAGAAATTACAAGCTGCTGCTGGTTTTCTCCTTGCTGGCGTACTCCTGGCAAATTTCCCGAGGACCTGCCTGCTGTTTGAATGCAACAGAAAAGCTCCTACCTGTAGGTGCTCCTGCATCTCTCTCCACTCATTTGATTTTTTGCAGCGAGCATAGTTGCGTGATGGCTATGGTAGCATTTCAAGGCGTCACGTGAGGTGTGCCGGCCTAGGGCACACCACTTATTGAGCTTGCTTTTCGGATTGCCCAGCGTGGGGTTGTTGCCCAAGGACCCAACTACTATACTTCATCGTGGTTTAGTCGTAGAATCCAGATGTATGATTAAACTGTGCATTTTGGGCCTCCCATGAGATATTTGAGGTCACAGTTGTTGTGTTTGCGGTGTTACAAGAAATCTTTCCACCCCAAGTGCGAAATTTGCCACAAGTTTGTAAGTGATGAGCTCACCTCTGTGCCAGCGGGAAAACCATTTTTTTGAAGTACAGTGTGAATTTTCTCATAGTTCGTACACGTCAGCAGCTGGTAGATTGAAATGTTTGGAAAATACATCCTGAGCAAAGGCTTTCTATTTTGCAGATTCCTCCAAATTCCAAGGGATTGATCGAGAATCGATCTCATCCATTCTGGGACCAGAAGTACTGCCCATCACATGAGCGAGCGGGACGGAAGCAGGCGTTGCTGCAGTTGTAACCGTATTGAGGTATATTTTTGTGCCTTCTCTCAACTTTTATTTTGTCTTGATTTGCTCTGATTTGACATGAGTGTGCTCCAAAGAACTCTAAATTGGAGCTGTTGTCGAAGGGTCAAGGGCACCACTACTGAACTTTCTGGTTCATAAACAATCCCGGATAAGTAGATAGCTCTATGGTTAAGACAGCTCCTTAGTTTTGTAATCTATCAATTTTTCTTCTTTGATGGTTAAGTTCAGTTCCTAATGAAGTGCCTCTCTCTGCCTGCAGACTGTAAGCGAGAAATTCACAAGCCTGGGAGATGGCAGAATTTAATCTTGCTCAGAATGCCTAGAATCAAACATCATGCATACAACTCATGAGATTGCCAGGCGCTTCATCGAGAAATTTTGAAATTTTACAAAGGTTTAAGCATGTCTAGGAAATACCTAATCACGCTCTTGTTAGGAGAGAGAGCTTCTCTCAAAATAAAAATCACAGATCTCAGAGAGATTGTGTTGCTCAGTTCACGTGTAGTAATTCCTGGCTCGGACGCTCATTTTCATATGTTATCTCAGGCATCATTCTTGACATATATGGTGTATTAGTATCCCTTTATCTTCTTCAAGCTGAAGGATTTCAAGGTTAAATGTATAAGGTTTTCAGGGCTTTGCAAATGTGTTGATTTTGTTGCTGTCATGCAGGAACACATACATGCTCCAGAAACTCGAGGACTGTGCCCATCAGAGGAGCAAACCATAACCATGGTGTGTCTTGTGCTCTAAGCGTTTTCTTGATGCAAAATCTATCAATGCAAGAATTTTCTCAGCAACACTCGCCTACAAATACATCCGTTTACAAAGTGAAGCTGGTGCATGCAACAGGTCTATGGAACTAGCCCGGATGAATATGGAGGCTACCTTCATCAGGAGGCAGAAACCAAGAAATTGACCCGCCATTGTGAAGTGACGGCCATTCTTGTCCTCTTTGGTGTCCCTAGGTAAGTAATTTCTGACGGGTACTATGCAAATAAATGAAGTTTCGACCCAACTTTAATACTGAAACTCTTGTCCATGCGTTCAATTCTATGGCTTGACATAGTACAAACTGTATCGTCCACTGGCATAATTGAAACACTAACACAATCAATCGCCGGATGCAGGTTGTTGACTACTGTATATAACATTGGGAACCTCATTTTTGGGCAGCCCTTTGGAAGCACCAAAATGGAGATTTATGCAAGCTTGCTTCGCCAATTTTAAGGATTAATAGTCAAGAATGAATGACTTATACATTGTGACTAAGTTTGCACCCTTTTAACATGATGCTATGTTTACGTGGTGAAAACGTGGTGAAAAGCTCGTTAAAAAATAAAATGTTCATTTTACAAAATTTGGGCATATCATAGTTCTCACTAAAATCTATTTAGATCAATTCTTGTTACTTAAAGGGCATCTTTTTAGCATAGAAAATATGCATATAGATGTTTCTTACATTCCCATGCAATCAAATCTCAAAAGTTCATCACCAATATTTTACAATTGATTATCATGTAATACCATAAATTTAGGGAATTGCTAAAGCCACATCCCTATGAGCACGTAATTTGATAATGTAATGTTATTTTATTTATTCAAGTGGTACATCTTTCATTCAATCATAGCATTACCACCTCCTTGAAAGAAAGAAGAACAAATACAAACTTTTTTTGAACTTTTATTGCACTATTGCTATTTTTTGATGTATTTTTTCAAAAGTCCTATATTTTTAGTTTCAAATTCAAACACCTCCATTTTTTTTAATATAGTCTTAGAATGATAGAGGTGAAACAAATCTTTTGATCCAAATCAAAAAAATCAACATTAAATTCTCACACTTCATGTTCAAAGCAAACCTTGGGGTGTGGTGTTAGTAATTTTGGGTGTGGTTTTAGCAATTCCCTAAATTTAATACAAAACAATTCACCAAAAGTGGGGTTTTGGTTTTGGGGAATCAAAATTTTGGTATGCTTGATTGGAATTGCATAAGAATCAAGTTTCTACGGTTCAAAACTGCAAAATGTCGATTGTGTTCCATATCAACAATGTCCTTTTGAATGACAAAGCATGGTGTGTGAGGACTTGTTGTACCCCACTGTACACTAAATAGTGTATTTAGGTTACCTTATCCTAGAAAGTTACCTCATGACTCATTGTTTGACCACTTGCAGGCACATGCAATGTCTCTAGATTCTAAGATTTCACATGGTTTACTACGGGAACGCCACTAATTTTTTTTTCTGTAGCATCATTGTTTTTGCCAAAATTTTTAAATTTTGTTTATTGCATTAATTACTAATGAAGGTTACTGTAGCAGCAGTAAATACTTATATATTGTAAAATGTCAAGAAATTAGTGCGGGGCAAACAATGCAGTATTCAGTGTACTGTAGAGAATATTTTACAAAAATGTTTTGATGCTCTTTTATGTGGACTTTGGGCGAGAGGTTTCCAGGCACTTTGAGTGCATTTTCCATAGTCCTGCTGCGAGTGAGCTGGCTTTGTAAGTTAATGCTAAAGAATATGGTTTTGGGTGGATTTTCACGTGCCGACAAAGTATATTCCCCTAGTGGGCAGTGGCACGTCAAAGTGGGGAGGGGAGGGAAGTAGGACAGGGTTTTTGTTTTATTTTTTTCTCAGGATGCAGACTTGCACCCCCAGAATACATGCAGGTAAGGGAAAATTGGCTAAAATTGGAATGAATAAATGATTTGCACATGTTCATCCAATAGGATTATTAGTATAAGTTGTTTTCATCCAAAATCTAGCAAACATGGTGTTTGAGTCAAGAGGATTGTGGCGATTTCATTCACTTTTTCTCATAAATTTTTTAGTGTATTGGTCGCAAGGGGTATTTTGAGGTAAGAATTAGACAAAAATTTGCCAAAAAAAAGAAACTTGGAGTATGATTGCCTTACTGCCAAAGAAAGAGATGTGAGCTTTGTTCTTATATATTTAAGGTAGACTTACCCATTCCCAAGCATTCAAGGGTTTAGGGTATTGCAAGGTCTTGAAAAATTCAAGAAAAAAATATGTAGGGTTAGCCTTTCAACAATATATCATGGAACATCATATTTGTGGAAAAAAATATTGTACAATATTTCATACTAAAGGGCTCATAGGGTTCCTAAAAGCAACTCTTGACTAACCTTGAAACTACTTGAATGTTCCTATAATGGCACTTGACAGTTCCAATCCCAACCCTCCCAACTAGCTTAGCAACTGACATGTGGCAAGATTTGCTTGTGCAAGTAGCACTCATGTATTGCTCCACTTTGAGTTCAATAGAATATGGTGAACCTCTAAAATCTATGGTGCAAAATTGGGAGCCACTCAAGAATGGGTGTGTCTACCTTAGAATGTGTGGTCATTAAGTGTGGGGTTTGAGATTGGCGAGTGAGAGCATCCCATTGCACACACAAAAAAACTAGGCCTGAATGGTTGCTTGGAATTTGGCAACTTTGTCCAATTGTATTGCAATCTTCTATGGGCTCAATGATAGGAATAGACAGTGCATTCTTCTTGTTATTGGAGATTTGTTTATCCTAATCTAAGGAATTTTTTATTTCTTTTGAGCACCTGGCATCCCTTCATCTGGTTGCAACCGTAGCACTGATAAAACCTTCATGTGCAAGCATATCTATCTATATAAAAAAATGCCCACTCTCCATAGTGTATTTTGTGTTTGTTGGTTTGTGTGTTTGTGTGTGTGTCCGATTTGATAATTTGTGATTGGCCGAGGGCCAAGGGGCAATCTATGCGGAATGACAATGGCATGGGTGTTGGGTGTGATGGGGCATCTTTTGGTGAAACCCATTGGATCTTTTTCCAACTTTGAATTGGAATTCAACTACAAAGGGGTGGGGAGGGAGAGATGAAGAGGCAAATTGATTTGAATTTAAGAATTGGATTGAACCCCATTGGAGACTTTATTAATTTTGAAATTGAAATTCAATATTCTTCAAATCAATTTAGCTATGCTAAATGGAGAGAATCCCCTCCCCCCTCTATGTTAGATTTTCTCCCTCTCCCTCTCTAATATTGGAGATTTTATTAATTATTTTTATTTCAATTTTAGTTATTTAAATTTAAAAGTACCTCATTGGATATTTTTATTTTACTAAAAATTTCAAGTTGAGTTTCTACAAAAAAATGCTAAATGGGGTTGCCAACTTATTTACCTATGCTAAATGGAAACATCGTATTTACCTTTGTTATGTTAAATGGAAACATTGAATTTACCTTTGCTATGCTAAATGGGGCAACCTCATTCTTTAATAAATTTTCCTCTTTTTTGTTTTTCAAAATTCCCCAACTCAAATCCCACACCACCATGATAGACAAGTCTTAAGACCATTTTGCAGTAGCAAAATGGGATCAGGACTCGTCTAACATTATAAAAAAATGGCCACAACCTGCTCGTTGGGTAATTTGACCGGCCAACCTCAACATTAACAAACAAAGAAAAAACATTTGGTCTATTGTGACCAGTGTTTTACCTAATATTTGGAAGAATAAAGGACATTCTCAATGAACCTTGTTAAATAACTCTTACTTTATATTTTAAATTGAACACAAAGGGATAGGAAGGGAGACAAAAAGACAATTGAAATGAACCCCTATGAATATTTTTTAAATTTAAATCTAAAATTTAAAACTAGAAGAGGTATAGATCAACATGAAAAGACATATTTAATTAATGAGCCCCATTGGATAATTTTTGATTAGAAGAGGTATAGATTGACATGAAAAGACACATACGTTGAGTCCCCACTTAAAATCTCACCACTATTAATTTACCATGGTAAATGGGTTTACCAACTCGTCTATCCTTATAAAGAATGCCCACTTTTCCTAGTGTATTGTGTGTGTGTGTGTGTTTGTTTGTCGGTTTGATAATTAGTGATTGGCCAAGGGCCAAGGGGCAAGGTGAAAGGACAATGGCATGGGTGTTAGGTGTGAAAGGGCATCTTTTGATGAAACCCATTGGACCTTTTTCCAAATTTGATTTGAAATTCAACTACAAAGGGTAGAGAGGGAGAGATGAAGAGGCAAATTGGTTTGAATTTAAGAAATGGAATGAACCACATTGGAGATTTTATTAATTTTGAACTTGAAATTCAATATTCTTGAAGGGGTATTGTAAGTTGCATTTTTCTATTTTGGTTTTATTTATTTAAAATTTAAAAGTGACTCATTGGACTTTTCTTCATTTGATTTCAAATGACCATCATTATTTGTTCAATTTATTAAATAAATATATTAGAATGATTTAAATTCAGCTATTTAAATTGATTTAATACCTATCTTTTTTTTAAATGAAATTTATACTAAAAATTACAAGTTGAATTTCTACAAAAAAAATGCTAAATGGGGTTGCCAATTCATGTACCTATGCTAAATGGAAACATCACATTTACCTCTGCTATCTATGTATGCTAAATGGAAACAACACATTTACCTTTGCTATGCTAAATGGGGCTACCCCCTTCTATAGTAAATTTTTCTCCTTTTTGTTTTTCAAAATCCCCCAACTCAAATCCCACACCACCATGATAGACAAGTCTTGAGACCATTTTCCGGTAGCAAAATGGGATCATGACTTGTCTATACTTATAAAGAAATTGATGCTAAGACTTGTCCATTTGGTCAATATTGACTGGGATTACTGGCACTGCGATGGGGCCATGGGGGGGCACATGGGTGCATGAGGACATGGGCAGGCCATGGGCACATGGGCGCATGGGAGCATGGGTACAGGTAAAAAACAGCGTCATATATGACTACTACAAATGACTAAAAAATGAGTCATTTCTCGCTGAACGACTATATCATGACTGGTCTCATTTGGTCACGATTTAGTCATTTTTTAGTTGTTTAGTAGTTTTTGTCATTCAGTCATTTAAGACATTACAGTATCTCATCCTTTACGTCATGCTGGCTTTGTCTTTATTGAGAAGAAATAATTGTTTTCTCTTTCTTGAACGCAGCTGCCTCTTTTTTCTTGAAGGCATTTAAATTTTCCCAATTCCCAATGGTGCCATTACGTTTCCACTGACAGAATCAAACTATCATATGGCAACATGTCTTGATCTTAGTAATTGCTTTGTAAAATCCACATTTGTTATCAAAACGCCAATCCGCATTCAATAACGGATAAGCGACAACACAGTTATCATTTAGTCATATATTAGTAACTGATAAGTAGTCACATAATTATCATTTAGTCATGTATTAGTAACGGATAAGTGAGCCCATAGTTTTCATTAGTCATATATTAATTATTTGTTGGTTTTGAATCAAGGTGCCACGGTGCTCCAATGAGTACTTACATTCATTTTGTAGTGTACGATTAGTCATTTTCTAGTCGTTTGTACGTTCCACTTAGTCATATATTAGTTGTTACTTAGTCATATATTAGTTGTCACTTAGTCATATTTTAGTTGTCACTTAGTCATATACTAGTTGTTACTTAGTCATATTTTAGTTGTCACTTAGTCATATTTTAATTGTCACTTAGTCATATTTTAGTTGTTCTTAAGTTGATTACTGTTTGGTTTTGGGCGTTTAGGGTTTGGGGTAACTGCTTGTTGTGTAGAAATAGTGCGGTTTACTAATAATGGTAGCGGGTAGTTCTATATTAGTTACCACATAATTGTCATTTTTAGTTCCAATGTTGGTGGTTTCATTATTATAAAGTAGTCTCAACCCAGTCACTATAGAATGGTTGAAGCAAACTTGAAGTGACGACATAGTCGTCATACAATCACATGAGATTTGGGGTTCACAATGTAGTAACTCCTCAAACAGAATACAATCACCAACCATTCACACAAGCATACAAAATTTAGTTACAAACTAGAGTCACAAACTAGTCACAAATGCAAACATCATTTAGACATAACATCATTTACAATGTAGTCAAGTTACGTTACAGTCACAATACAGTCATTATACATTTCATATGAAGTCCCATTACAGTCACAATACAATCACAATTTAGTTGCAATGCAATTAAGGAGTAGTCGCCATGCAATCACGATTCAGTTGATTCACGGTTGCTATTCAATCACAATTCAGTGCAAACTCTATGTAAAATTTAGATATACGGTTCAAGG
This sequence comes from Ulota crispa, assembly GCA_963920765.1. Lineage (NCBI taxonomy): Eukaryota > Viridiplantae > Streptophyta > Bryopsida > Orthotrichales > Orthotrichaceae > Ulota > Ulota crispa. The sequence continues at coordinate 9,715,952 of OY987251.1, read as the reverse complement.
TTTTCAAAACCTCAAAGTATATCTATTGTTCATTTAGCACTCACAAATTATTCCACACACTGCTTTTTAAACCCAGTCAACATCATTTGCACACGCTTGCAATTTCAGCAATTTCATATAAACAATGAAAACATAACCTAAAAATGAGTTACAATGTTGTAGCACCTAAAGCCAACAAACATTGAGAAGTGCACAAAGCAAACAAACTTGAAAAAAGCCCGAAGCAAGCAAACCTAAGAAAAGTGAGGAGCAAGTAAACCTAAGATTAAAGAGTGCAAAACAAACAAATCTAAGAAAAGTGAGGAACAAGCAAACCAAAAAAGAGCATAGAGGCAACAAACCTTGACAAGTGTATAGAGTCAACAAAATCTCTAAAGAGCACAGAGCCAACAAATCAAGTCCACAAAGCTAAACCCTAAACTTAAAGGTGGCAGCCGCATCTTCACCTTACAAACTACCAACCCTAATCTCAATGAAGGGTTCAAACTGACTCAAAAACTACAACTTGATTTTTGGGGTGATTGCTATTAAAACTTAGATAATATTTTTTTATGGCAAATTTAACATCAACAACGTGTTTAAAACATAAATTCGCATCAAAATGAACTATTTACATGCTAAAATTATTGTAAAGCATTCAAAACAAAACAAAAATTGCAAATTTTAAAGTTTTAACTTCTAATATTTGAATGTATTAATCTTTTTATTTTTATTTTAAATTATTTCTTTTTGAATTTTGTTTGACTTCTATTTTTTTTAAATAATCAAAATTATCATAAAAATTATATATATATATTTATGAAATATTATTTTTTAAGCTTTCAAAGAGCTTTAATTATAGTCTTGAAATTGTTAATTATTATGATAATAATCATAATAACAATAATAATAGTAATAATAATAAAAATAATATTAATAAAAATAATGTATTGAATGTATGACTCAAATACAACTAACATACAACTAGCACATGCTTGGAGAAGATTATAGTGACTTAACTACAACTCTTGTAAAACTAAAATACAACTAAACTCTTAAACATACACTTTAATGAGCTAACCAAACTACACCCCTTTCAAATTGTTGGTTGGAATTGGAATAGGTAGAGCAAGACCTTTCTTGTTTTGAAAGCCACAATATGTAGGCCCAAAAAGAAAATTGCGCCGTAAATCCCAAAATAATTTGCTCAAGTTATATTCTAATAATAATAGTAGAAGAAAAGAAACCCATGAACTTCTAAGTGACAACAAATGCATGACTATATAATTGGGTTCTTCCATAGTCGTCTTATAGTCATTATGTAGTCATTATGTAGTCATTTTGTAATCATTTTGTAGTCATTTTGTAATCATTATGTAGGCATTATGTAGGCATTATGTAGTCATTATATAGTCATTTTGTAGTCATTTTGTAGTCATTTTGTAGTCATTTTGTAGTCATTTAATTGATGTGGTGACATATTATCTATGACCGCTTTTCTTTAACTCCCATTAAATCCTAAACCCCTAAATTCCAAGTCATAAAACATTCCTTGCTCCTCACCCATGACCCATGAAATAAGATCAAATCCTAATCATTAAACTAATGCGATAGAAAGAACAATGTTAACTCAGCAGGAGAGGTAGAACCATGTAGAAGTCATTTATTAGTCTTCAATTAGTTGCATATAAAAATCACATGAAAGTCATTTATTAGTCATGGATTAGTTGCACATTAGTAAGTATAGAACTAGTACCTAGCGACATCCAACCCTACGCCGTTTATTCCCCTAACAACTTCATTAACCTACTTACTCAAAACCAATTTAATTACAAAAGTCATATCCTAGTAGTAAACTAGTAGTGCCACAAAACGTGCTAAACAACTAAAAAATGACTGCTGCAATAGTGTGCGTTCACATAGTCTCAAAAGAACAAGAAATAGCTAAAAAAAATGCTACCGAGCAGTCCCAAAATTTTGAGAGAAAATTGTGAAAGATGTGTTTCCGCATGAAAATGATGTGGAATGAAAGTTGTAACTCTTTAGTAGTTCATTAGTAACACCTTAGTAATACTATAAACTCATGATTTGGGCATATGACTAAACCACTACCCCAGCTAAAAGATGTCAGACACAACAACAACCTCATCCGCTTATGGATGAGAATGTACTTACGAATTTAGAAGAATACGATTCTATGAAGAGTTTCAGATGAACCGTTCAAAAGAATGACTAAAGAACAACTATTTCAATGTTAGTCAATTTTTAGTCACATCATAGTTGTTTTACAATCATTTAGGACGCCCAATCATAAAACATGCAATCATATAGGACGCCGTTTTTTACCTGTGGGGGGCATGGGATGGGGCATGGACACTTGGGGACCATGGGCACATGGGGGGCATGGGATGGGGCATGGGCACATGGGGCCATGGGTATGGAAGAGATGACATGGGATGAGAGCAAATAAATATTGCATATTACACTTCATTTTGCTTGCTAAATGGGTTTACAAACTTGTATGGTTCTAAAAAATTCAAAAAATTTCAAAATTTGCAAATTTGCAAAACTAAGAAATCATGCACCACGTCTTGTACAGTATTGCATTGGCATTTTCATCTCTTTGTAGCCTACACGTAACATTTTCCTAAGGACAATACCATGTTCAAAGTATTATTGAGGATGCTGTGACATTATATCCAAATTAGATATACTTTATTGTTTGAAGCTTTTGGCAATGTCTTTGGAATAATGTGTTGCGTGCTCTTTTTGAAATTTTTAAGATAGGTTACAGTAAGTTACAAAGTAATGGTGACTTTCTATGATAAGACAATTCCATTGGTGAATTTGGCTCGGAATTTGGCCATGTTTTTATGATCAAATACACCACTCTCTTAACTAAGTCACGTAGCTTGCAGCAAAAGGTGATTCTAAGCAACTTAAGACATGATCGCTCTATGTATTAGGGGTGGTATTAGCAAAGTGAATTCAATCCAAGTTGAAACCATACATATTGAAGTTGAAGGGTTGTACAATGGTGGGTGCATTTTTTTTTTGGAAAGCCCTCAAAGTAGCTCAAATACGACTATACATACGGCCATACATACGGCCACAGATGGCCAATGGGCCGTTCAAGGGTTAAACCCCCAAACTATACCTAAATCAAATTGTAAGACCCTCATTAACTCCATTCTTATTTCAAAATGGGAATATACCTTTGTTCCTTCTATAATTTTTTGTTGTGTTCTTTTTTTAATGGAAATTCTTCATTTGCACATAGAAAGAAATTACAAAAATGGCTAGAATGGGCCCACAAATTAAACATGGGTTACAAGTAATTTGCAAATAATGTGAAGTTGCCTTTTCTTGCAAGATCTTCTAGAAAGTTACAATGCTAATTTTATGACCATATAAGTTCCAATTTAGCTTATGAATGAGTAACCTGCAACAACGAGACCATGTGATCCTGAAGACGTGAACAACTGGATTTTTGCTCATAACTTCCAAATTACATCTTAGTTCTTTTAGCATTGTTGAATTGCAAGGACATGTTCTGATAGAGATAATTATGAATTTTAAGTTGGTGATTTTTTTTTTGCATTGGATTCTATATCAGCTCTACTTTCGAACAGTGCTCTTGCCCTTACATCTTCCGAACACAAGGTTTTGAAGCTAAAATTGAATAAGCACATACTTCCCACACAAATGATTGTGATACACAATGAACTTCGTTCTTTCAAGCACAACAATCTTTTGATTCGCTGATGACATTAAGTTGGTTTATTCAAACTCGAAGCCCAAAGACTAGACTCTAAAGACATTAATCCAAAAATAACAATGGGTTTTGATTTATTGACCATTTTTAAAGAGTTCCCCTTTGGAAGCATCAAAAGCCCTTTGCAATGAACCCCCATGTCTAGCGTTCACGAATGTGGCTAGTATCACTTCTTCTATAAAAAAATTGTTGCAACAATAAAATTTGAATATTAATGCATTGTTGAGTTTGAAGTTTTAGCACATGATGGCATGTAACGGTGGTTTTAGCCAGTTGAGCTAACTAAGAGAATCACATGAGGAATTTGGGATCAGTGGCAATCATTAATTACTCTAAAGCGCATTAAAGTTATCTTAACAATTAGGTTGTCTTATCCTAAAAAGTTATCTCAGATTCATTGCTTGATTGTTTGGAGATTTGTGTAACTCTCTAGATATAGGGATTTCTCAAAGTTCGTGACCTAAACAATGCTAGTTTGTTTTTTTAGCAATGTTGTTATAATTGTTGCCAAGTCCTTGTTGTTGTTAAAAATGGTTTATTGAAGTGATTACTGATGAGAGTTATTGCATTATTAGTAAGTATTTATAAAGTACAAAATGTCAAGAAGTTAGTGTGGAGCAACCTAAATGCATTATATAGTGTACAGATCACAGTCACTTCAATGCATTTGGGGATTCTCCAAGGCTCAATTTACTACACATATGTGATTGTGGGGCCAAGGTGGAAAAGTTCTAATCTTTTATTCAAAACACCATATTAGGTAAATTAGGAAAAAGAGTACATTTTGGGACTTTCACTATTTCGATCATTATGTAAAATTCAACATATTACAAAAAAAAACATGCAATTTCTTGTACAATATTGAAGTCTTAGTGTTTACCTACGAGAATTTCAAATAATTTTCAACTTTGAGCTATAGCTATGCCTCCATTTTTGTTTTTAAGATTAAGGTGGAGTACAAAATGGTACCTTTGTTTTTCCCAATTTACCTAATATGGTGTTTCAATAGAAAATGTAGGAGTTTAAATGTTTGTCATGAGGACATTGAGTTTAAGAATTCTGAATTCACATTTTGATTTGTGTATCCTAATTTGGACTAGAACCATTGAGGAGGATACAACTAAACAAAGTCAAAATAAGAGACAAATTATCACTTTCTTAATTGTTTGTAGAAAATTTGAGCTTTTCTACCCTAGACTACAAACACAAATCTGTAGTGGATAGAGCCGCTAGCCTCATTCATTTAGACGAAAGCAACAAGGGGGTCCATTCACTCTAGCCCTTCATCAAAGACAATAGATAATCACTTTTCTCTTGTCTTAATCTCTAAGGGCTAGCTGTCTATTTGGGGGACAAATGGGATTTTGGGCATGTACCTATGGCTAAATTACTTTGTGTGATTTTTTGAAACTTTTATGGAAAATGGGAATTCAAAGTTTTGTGTGGGTATTTAATTTTTCATCATTCCAACATTTTTTGAAGAAGTAAAAATGAATTTCTGAAAATTTGGGGAGGTTGGGCAATCGAGGCAACCCAAAGATTTTTTTTTAATTTACATTTCTTTAAAATAAAAACTTGAAACTGGTTCTTTGAGTTTACATATACATGGGAAGCTTTAAATCACTCATTTCCAATAAATGAGTGATTTAACCCCTAAATGCTCAATTGACCATTTTCAAGTCGCTGCCCTTTTTTGCGGGCTGCCCAAAATGAAAAAAAACATGTTTTGAAAAAACTAAAAATATTTTCATATAGGGAATCAAGTCTACTTTCCAACCCAATTTGAATCATGTCAATCCAAGTTAAACTTCACCAAAGAGAATTTTTCAAAGAAAAACACTTCAATACTTGCTAGTGTTACAAAATTTACTATTTTGGGAAACTAATGATGTTCTCTCCATCAAAAATATTGCATTTTTGAACTTTAAAATAGAATGTCTATTTTTAACAAATCATACCAACTTTCAAGTTCTATGAATAAAATTTGTAATTTTAATGAATATTAAATTGTAAATGCTTCTAAATTCATTAAACAAGAGTCCAAAACTTTTTTTGAATGTTTGATTGTATGGATAATTACTAAACATCATGACTCTTGTTTTCTTTTTTGAAACAAACTTCATCAAAGTTACAAAAGTATCATTTTAGAATGCATTTATGTTTTGCCCTTACCCCCTTGGGTGTTTAGGGGTTAAAACTTTCCATGTATATGTAAACTTAAAGAACCAATTTCAAGTTTTTATTTTAAAGAAATGTAAATTAAAAGAAAGTCTTTGGGCTACCTAGACTGCCCAACCTCCCAAAATTTTCAGAAATCATTTTTTACTTCTTCAAGAAATGTTGGAATGATGAAAAAAATTAGATGCCCACACAAATCTTTGAATCCTCCATCTTCCATAAAAGTTTCAAAAAATCACACAAAGTAGTTTAGCCATAGGTACATGCCCAAAATCTCATTTGTACCCTAAACATACAATCAGTCCTTTAGGGGTTTAAAAAAACCTAAAGTTTTCCATCTTGGCCCCACAAACAAATAAGGTAGGAGGTTCTAAAATGAAGCATTTAAGGGCTGAAACTGAATTTTGGGGAGGTGAAACTTCTTGAAACATTTTTTAGTAAGCTTTCCTTGAAATACAAGAGAAAATGGCATCTAACCCAAGTTGTTTCATATTTTTTGAAGCTTTGTGAAATTAGTTATGAAATTTTGATTTGGAAAGGTCATAGGTCTCTAAAATGGTGCACCTGCTCAAATGTACTTGACATGTATTTACTGGAAGGCTATGAAAATTAACATGTACAACTTGAGTACATTTGAGGAGGTGCACCATTTAGAACCTCCTACCTTATGTGCAATGCACCAACTGATTGACTTCTTCACGGCATGGTTTATTACACATACGTTAACCCCTAATTGTCCAAGAGGACAAAAATTGTCCTTTCAATGCCGAGAACACAACCCAAGGGTGGAAAAATATTTTTTTTTCAAATTTTTTTTTCTTGAAAGTGGTCAAAGAGATGTGCCACATCACTGCATACCAAAAATAGCTACTTTCAATGCCTCCATATTTTTTTAAACACCAATTTGTAAAGAGATGTATAAGGTCCCTGCTGCCCTTTTTGTGAGGGCATGATACACTATTGACTTTTCCTTCTTTTGAGGAGAATATTATCTCTCTTGGACACATGCCACAAGTTGCTCACTGCCCATGAATAGTGCACACTCTCCTAGGTCTGAGTCACAGGTGCAGGGTCAGTCCTTTAAGGGTTAATGTGGGACTAGAGTGAAAAAATTTAGGTTTTTTTCCAAACAAGAGTAAAAATAACAATTTGCTCCTTGTTTTGTTGCTTTTCAATAGTATCCTCTTGTGTGTTATAAATTAATGCAGGGTCACTGAATCCTTATGTGAATTCAAAATTCCCAAATCAATTTCCCAATGGTAAACATCTACATTCTTACATTTGACAAATGAAAAAGCATTGCTTTTCCACCTTGGCTTCACATCGACGTTTTGCTAAACCAAAATTGGTGTGGCTAATTGTTCTATAGTATTTTTTGGAAAAATGTAGAATATTTAGCCTCTTTTTATACACGGGTTTGAGAGTAGGAGCATGGTTTTCACGGTTCCACTTGATGTTGCCTCACCTTACTGATGCGATATTTTAATGTTTCACAGAAGTATCATGAGGTTTAGCTTTTGATGAAAGGTTGAAAGCATCCAAATTTTCATATGTAAAAAAACTATAGCCATCCTTGATACTCTACCATTTTGATTCAAAAAGAAACTAAGGCCACTTCATCCAAAATGTTTTCACTATTGTGCAATAAGGCCTAGTTCAAACTAGCGACTAGCCGAGACATTGAAATTGGCACTTTGTCCAATGTTTTGCCTGATAGAAACTTTTCCGTGTAATCATGTATCATCCAAGAGTGTGCCTCTGCCGGACAAGTTTGGTACCACCATTGGAGGCAAGCCCCAAAACTTCACTATCTTGGCCATTGACATGGCTATATTGGTTTGTGAAGGTGGATGTAAAAGTACCGGACAAACCCTCAGTCTGACCCTACAGCGATCAAAACCCAAATTTCAACCAATCACGTTCAAGAATGTTTTAGCCGGTCGCTAGTCTGAACCGGGCCTAAGGGCATCATCAATACAACATTGGGTATTTGGCAGGGCTTGGGACTACAAAAACATTGCTATTTTTTGACTAGTGTAAAATTAGAAAATGAGATTACTATCATTGGAAGCGTATACAAAAGCTCGTCAAACAAATAAAATGACATATGGTATTGGAGATTGGACAAACAAACTAACACCCATTGAAAAAATAGCTAAAGGACAAACAACACGGAAAACCATGCCTAATAAAGAATAATTAGATAATGGCACTCCAAATTCTGAAATTTTGGAATGCCACTATCTAATTATTCTTTATTAGGCATGGTTTTCCGTGTTGTTTGTCCTTTAGCTATTTTTTCAATGGGTGTTAGTTTGTTTGTCCAATCTCCAATACCATATGTCATTTTATTTGTTTGACGAGCTTTTGTATACGCTTCCAATGATAGTAATCTCATTTTCTAATTTTACACTAGTCAAAAAAATAGCAGTGTTTTTGCAGTCCCAAGCCCCGCCAAATACCCAGTGTTGTATTGATGATGCCCTAAGCCGAGCCCTTCTCCAGGGCTCCTGCGCCATTTTGGGGCTTCTTTTGTCAACCCTCTGCGGGGCCCGGGGGGCTTGACGGGGCTCGGTCGTCGTACAAACACGCTAATCGGCGAATTCCGTGATGATACAGACGTACAGACTAATACTGACGAACGACAGCGTTCGTCTGGACGAACGAATGTTCAAGGGGGTGATTACTGTGACCAGCTGTGGTAGTCCTCTGCCGACAAATTCTCCATTTCCATCGACGTCATCGCGCACAGTAAGCAAATCCGAATCAATTAGATAAGAAGTCAGCAGAATAAAATGCCAAAAAAAACCGGTTGAAAATTGAATCTATGATATAAAAATTGGTCATATTTTTCTCAAAAAATTTAAAGTGTGTGTAATGCATGTCGGTAATATATGGTGCATGCACTCCAAAATAATGGTTGAAAACAAGAAATGCCAAATTTTTGTCAATGAAGTACGGAGTACAAAATTTCCCTAAACATTGATATGGAAGTGAGCGTTTTAGTAAATAAAGGACCTGCCTTCATCTTTCTCAAACCCCTTCTTTTCCTTCAAATAAATCTTGAGGTGAAAAATTTCGAAGATGTTTACATGGGAGAATGCTTGGAATTTAAAAATTCACCAATGTAGGTCATACTTGGATAGTTAGAATTCATGTTTGGATTTAGAGACTCTTTATAAGTCCAGGGCAAACAAAAATAGATGTAAACAGACAACTACAACAAAAAGGCAGGTTCTTATCTTATTTATTTGTATTGCTAGTGAAAAAAATGGAACTTTTCCATTTAGGGGTCCACACGAAGGGAAACTGGGAAAGAGGGAATTTGGGGAAAGGTGAATGGCCTTGCTATTTTTAAAATTCACCTCTAAACTGCTTTTAGTGCACAATATTGGTGCAAAAAACAATACCATCAAGGAACGTCTTTTGGACAAATTTTTGCTAGAATCTTGCCTTGTTTTTACTCTGATTAGTGATTACCTTGACACTAAAAAAAAACTAGATGAAAGAATGGATGAAATTAAAATATCCTCTCGAAGAAACCTCGTGTGTACCAAGAATTGGATGAATGCTCCTCATATTAGCTCATTTTTGTGGATGAATGTTTATACATTCATGATTTTATCCATTTTTTTAGGGAAAATTTCATGGATACCCCTGAAGTTTGCAATAATTTCATAGATACCATGCTTTTTCAGAAATTTGCAAATACCCTTGGACCAAATTTGCAAGCGTTTTTTCGTTGTGCATGTCACAACCCTTCTTTTGTTGTGCTTGTGCACACATACAACAAGAAAGAAGTAATGTGCGCACAAAGGGAGAAGGGAAGTGACATGCACAACAAAAAAAAATGCTTAATTTATTTGGTTCAAGGGTATCTGTGAAATTTTTGAAAAAGCACAGGTACCTATGAAATTATTGCAAACTTTAGGGGTATCCATGAAATTTTAATTACGTGTGGACATTCTATGGTGCATAACATTTAGTAGCACTCAACATGCCTGCCCTCTTTCCAACTCAAGAGTGTGGAATATTCCACACCCATCAGTAGCTAAGAGGACACTTGGCTGAATTTGTTAGAGAGTTTATGAAAGAGAGGCTCAGTTTAGTGCACATACGTCAATTTGGGGGGCCAACCATGTCAAAAAAATTTAAAAATTTAAAATAAATAAATAATGTCATGATGAAGTTCGTGGATGATACTTGAGAGAGGGAAAGGCAGCCTTTCTTCAGGCTACTGAATGTTATGTGGGTGTCACTGGATGGTTGAATACATAAATTAAATTCCTTGTACCAATCTCCGACTTGCGCTTTGTCGGCAGGCTTCATAGAGTTTTGGAAGCTCCTAGTATAATTTCCTCTATTTCACAGGGAAAAACTAATGGTCACTGGTTTTGTCTTCTAACCTCCGAGTACTTCTATTTCCTCCTATCATTTTCACGCTGCTTACTTACATTTGACTTAAAGTTTTTTCTTTGTAACGCCAAAATTGCTGGTTTAGAGCCTAAAAGATAGATGTTTATTGCATACCTAGCTACAATTGAACTTGGTATTCCCATTCACCATTTGAATGGAGGGTCAACTATCCGACTAGTTAAAGTTGAAATACTTTTTCATAGACCAAAAGCAATCCCTATAGGTCCAACTGTCCCCACTGTCCCCTTGAGGGATGAATGGACCTCAGACATGTACCTATGATTAAACCATTTTTCACAAAAAAAATTGAAATTTTTGAGGATGGTGGGGAATTTAAAGATGTGCCTGCACATCTAATTTTTTCTTCATTCCAACATTTATTGAAGAAGTTATGTATGAATCTCTCAAAAACAAGGAAGGGCAAGCAATCCAGATAGCCCAAAAACTTCTTTAAAATTAGTATTTTTTAAAAATAAAAATCCAAAATTGGTTATTTTGATTTACATGTATGTAAGAAGCTTTGAATCATTCAATTTTGATTCAAGAGTGAGAAGTTTTTGTTTGCGGGTAGAACCTCCGTTCCTTTTGCCCTTTGTAAAATTTGGTGATTTGATTTTTTTTTTGACTTTTTTTTTCCAAGTTGTAGTAGATTAAGATTCTTTGGTTTTCACCATTTGGATCAACGTATTTTAGATTTCTGAATTTTACATAAATCCTCCAATTTTGCCTTGTGTACATGCAAATTTCATGGCCTTGCGGCATTGCAAGATTTTACAAAGTATGATTCACACCTCCAATTCATTTAAAACACTAAAAGGAACTTGTGCTTTTTGTAACGGATTTTTTTGGACATCCACTTGTTTTTATGTTACAATTGATGTTAAAAGTAATGTCTTGATGTTAGTTTTAGTATCAATTGTAACATAAAAACAAGTGGACGTCCAAAAAAATCCATTATAAAAAACACGGGTTTCTTCTAGTGAAATTTCTTGAACACTTACCTAACTTGGTCTTCTACATGGAAAAAATAAACCTCAACTTTGCGTAGAGCAATTTTTTTGATATAGGAGAGGTAAAAAACTTTTGAAATTTTTGGACAACACGGAAAAAACTTTTTTTTTGCACTTCAAATGTCAATATCTCACTCCTCTACATCTATAATGAGTTGGTTTTTTTTCCACAAGTACCTCTCATAGTCTAGGGTGGGATCCTATGATTAGATTTGTAAAAACAAAAAAAAAATCCCTTTCTATTCATTGCCCTAGAAGTGGCAGTTTTCAATGACTTTCACAAAAAAAAGGACTTGGACCTTTAGGGGTTAATCCCTAAAGGACCACTTGTCCCTACGAGGGACAAATGGAATTTTGGGCATGTACTTATGACTAACCTACTTTGTGTAATTTTTTGAAACTTTTATGGAAGATGGGGAATTCAAAGATTTGTGTGGGCATCTAATTGTTTCCTCATTCCAACATTTATTGAAGAAGTTAAAAATGAATTTATGAGAATTTTAGTTTGGCGGGCAGCCCAAATCTTTTTTGAAAATTGCATTTTTTTAAAATAAAATTTTGAGGTTAGTTCTTTAGACTTACGTATATGTGGGAAGCTCTGAATTGTTCAATTCTAATTGATGAGATCAAAGTTATGAGAAGTTTTAATTTGCGAGTAGGTGTGGAAAATCTCAAAACTATGCCTACACGCAAACTAAAACTTCCCGTAACTTTTATCTCATCAATTAGAGTTGAATGATTCAAAGCTTCCCATATATATGTAAGTCTAAAGAACTAACCTCAAATTTTTATTTAAAAAAATTACAATTTTAAAAAGTTTTTGGGCTACCCGCCAAACTAAAACTCTCATAAATTCATTTTTAACTTCTTCAATAAACGTCAGAAGGAGGAAAAAATTAGATGCCCACACAAATCTTTGAATTCCCCATCTTCCATAAAAGTTTCAAAAAATTACACAAAGTAGTTTAGCCACAAGTACATGCCCAAAATCCCATTTGTCCCTCGTAGGGACAAGTGGTCCTTTAGGGGTTGAGCAACAACTTACCCTATTTACCCCTATTTTGAGATTAATTAATAGTATCCTCCTCTGTAGCTCTAGACTATATCAAAATTTCTAAATTCAAATGTGAATTCAAAATTTTCAAATTCAATGTCTTTTTATGAAAAATTTTCAAACTCTCACAATTTGAAATGTGAAAAAACGAAGCTTTTACACCCTGGCCCCACATACTCATAAACCAATTGCTTGAGCTCACGGATCCATTCACCTAGGCCAAGGGGCAATGAGGGGGTCAATTCACCCGGTCTTATTGCAAGAGAGGAGGGCAGCGGGCTGGTTGAAAACAATTTATCAGTGTGCACCATGAGAGCGGAACCTTAACCCCTAATGGCCCAAGCCATTTTTTCTATGTAAAACAATGAAAACTGCCATTTTTGAGGGAATGAGAGGAATGGTATTTTATTATATTTATTTTAAAATCCAACCGCAAGATTTTGCTCTATACAGCATGAGGTACTTGGGAAAAAAATTTGAGCTTATTCCAAATGACAAGGAGTGAGATTTTTACAAATGAAGTGAAGAAAAAAGTTCTTTTTCATATTGCCCAAAATTTTAGATGCCGTTGAGCACTCCTATATCAAAAAAATTGCTCTATGCAAAGTTGAAGTTTTTTTTTCCCATGTAGAAGACCAAGTTAGGTATGTGTGGGAGAATTTTCAAATCAATTGGAACCATACAACACATGGGAAAAGTTAGTAAGTGAAAAGTAGAGAATGGGTCAAAACACTAAATTGTTAAGAATTTAATTATTAAAATGAAAAATGAAAATCCCAATGGTTATAATGTTGTAATAAACAATCCACTTCCTTTGGTTTAGTTTTTTTTTCCAAAATAATGAAAACTGAGTAAAATAAAGGACTTCAAAGTTTATTTTAGAGTAGAGAATCCTTAATTGCTTGCAAACAAAAACTCCTTATAACTTTCATGTCATTCATTGAAATTGAATGATTCAAAGCTTCTCATGTACAAAAAAATCAAAAGAACCAGTTTCAAAATTTTATTTTAAAAATACATAATTTTTAAAGAAGTTTTTGGGCTGCCCGGATGGGCAGCCCTCCCCAAAATTTCAGAAAAACATGCATAACTTCTTCAATAAATGTCAGAATGAAGAATTTTTTTGATGCCCACGTAGATCTTTGAATTCCCTATCTCCCATAAAAGTTTCAGAAAATCACATAAAGTAGTTTACTCATAGGTACATAACCAAAACCCAAACGGTCCCCAAAGGGACAACGGGCCTTTAGGGGTTAACCCCTAAATGCCTACGGCACCAAATTTTGGTGTCTGCAATACTTTGAAGTTCAATAAACCTAACTAAGTTACTATTTTTTGTAGTTTACATTTTGGGTTCATTCTTTGTGAAGTCTAATTTTAGGATCAACAATCTGATTTTGAAAATGATCAATTATGAGTTTGTTATTCAAGCTTTTGTGCAAGGGTCTTGACTTTCTCTAGAGTTTAGGGCTCTTGGAAATGAGCCTCAAGTACACAAGATTTTGGAGAAAAAATTACATGAAAAATTCATTTGAAGAAATTGTAAAAGAGATTTTGAAAAGCTATAAAGTGATTGGGATTATGTATGTTATTTCCTCTAACCTTTTTTTTTTAATGGTCATTTTTTTATATCCAACACGTGAAAAGAGGATTCAAAGGCTTCAAGTCATTTTTTTAGTTAGACACCCTCATGATCAAACATTATAATCTTTCAATCCATTAGTGATATTGTTGTGTTTTCTTTTCTTGTGTGACCTCTAACATATCTAGTTTGAATTTGTACGGTTACAATTCAAAAGAACTTAATATAGCTTATTAAAATGTTGCCTTTTTTTGTCAATTTGGAGTAAATTCCTAAAAGCCCAGAAAAGGCCTCAAGCATTTAGGGGTTAACTTAGTAACTTATTGACTACTACTAAGTAATGGCACCTAAAAGTAACACTAGTGGTTTAACAAAATCTAAAAATAAACCTAAAGTTGTGCGGTCTTGCATCCAAACACTACACGCATGCACCCAAACCACACAAGCAAGTTAACATAAAGGAACATAAATTGTGTAGGTGGCGGTTTAGGATTGCATGTTACATTGTCTTTTTGTTGTGGCTTTTTTGGGGGTCTAGTGTCCACAGTCCACAATAGGTCAATTTAGGGAGTTACCTTGAACAATTCATAATTTATTCATACAATCTCAAAAAATTCCAAAAACAATTTTGCTTGCACATGTGCTCATTTCCTAACAAGAGCATGCCATTAGATAATCAAAAGACCCTCAAAATCATCTCATCTGAAGTAAGTGTCAGTTCTAGGTGCCTTTGTAGCAACTTCCAGGAAGACTACTGGACCTTCCTAGTAGGTTTGGCACAAAATAATTATTGAAATATTTGCCTATTTTTTTTGGAAATTATGCAAATTTATTGCCTAAAATTTGTGAAATAAAAATAGAATAATCCCTTAAAAAATTGGACGCAAAAGTGCCTAAATAGGATAAAAAATCATTGTGTTCCATATTAAGAGCTTGGCATGCAAACAATCAATGTGTTCAATAATACAATAAATGTCTTTTTTAAAATAAATGTCCAAAAGCTGGCTAATTTTGTGACAAGGCTGGCTTGTCATATCAAGTATTCTATTGCAAATAAATGATGATCATACCAGTATCAATCAAATCAAATATTTTGACTCAAATATTAAGCCTGACTAGAGTAATGCCTAAATATTATAAAATTTTACCTCATAAGTGACTAAATTTTTTATATATATTTTTTAGTTGCGTAAGATTTTCTTTCAACCCCTAAAGGACCATTGTCCCTTCAAGGGACAAATGGGATTTTAGGCATGTACCTATGGCTAAACTACTTTGCGTGATTTTTTGAAACTTTTGTTGAAGGTGAAGAATTCAAAGATCTACATGGGAATGTAACTTTTTCTTCATTTCGACATTTATTGAAGAAGTTATGCATGAAAATCTAAAAAATGCTGCTCCTCGGGTAGCCAAAAACTTCTTTGAAAATTTTATTATTTTCAAATAAAAATCTGAAATAGGTTTTTTAGACTTATAAAGAGGTGGGGAGCTTTGAACCATTCAATTCTGATAGATGAGATGAAAGTTATGAGGATTTTTTGTTTGCAGGCAGTTCTAGATTCTCTACTCTAAAATACACTTTGAAGTTCTTTATTTTACTCAGTTTTCATTATTTTGAGAAAAAAAAAGAAAAGGATGTACATTGATTATCACAACATTATAACCGTTGGGATTTCCATTTTTCATTTTAATAATTAAATTTTTAACAATTTAGTGTTTTGACTCATTCTCTACTTCCTTTTACTTACTATTTTTTCCCATGTGTTGTATAGTTCCAAATTTCCATTTGATTTGAAAATTCTCCCTCACATACCTAACTTGGTCTTCTACATGGGAAAAAAAACCTCAACTTTGCGTAGAGCAAATTTTTTGATATAAGAGTAGTCAACAGCTTCTGAATTTTTTGGGCAATACAAATTTTTTTTTTCTTCACTTCACATGTAGATAACTCACTCTTGTTTCATTTGGAATAAGTTCATTTTTTTCCCAAGTACCTCATATTGTCTAGAGCAAGATCTTATGGTTAGATTTCAAAAAAAAAATACCATTCCTTTCATCTCAAAAGTGATAGTTTTAAGTATTTTTCATAAAGAAAAGGACCTGGTCCTTTAGGGGTTAAATAATTATTAGGCACAAAAGTGCCGAACCTGCTAGGAAGGTACGGTATGTAGCTCAACCAGGAGCGTCTCTCCTTTACGGTGGGACAGGGTCGCAAATGCTTTCATAATATAAACAGACCATACAAGCACACTACTCCACTCCAAAGCTTTCCTCACTTGTTCAGTGCTTCGAAGAGGCTCACAGCACAGCAGGACCTAAGCTTCGCGTCCTCTCAGATGCAGTGGGATCGGCAGAGCTGAGAGCAACGTCTGTACCGCTCGCATCAATTCTTTGGTACGTCTCTGTCGTGTCTGGCCTTCAGCGCAGCTTCTTTTGAGAAGTGTTGCACAATTTGCCATTCCATACTGACAATAACTACAGATGTAGTGTTTTCCCGTCAAAGGACACAGCATTTCAGACCCTTTTTTGTGAACTGTTTTGCTTAGAATGCTTAGAGTGACAGTGACGGAGGAGTATGCTGCAGACGAAGGAAACCATCTCGTTTGATGGGATGTTTTTTCTGTCGGTAAAAAGTCAGGCAGAGTCATACCTCTTCTGCACTTGAGGAGTTCGGAGACTGCTTAGATTGGTCAAGTCACCACAAAAACACAATCGGTACAACTCGTTGTAATTGTGTTTGAGTCAGGAACAGCATTTTCTTCACGAAACTCGACCTGTCGGTAGGGTGTCACCTGGATATCTGAATGATTGACCTTGATGTTCATAGTGATGGCGTGGTGATTGATGAAGTGTGCATATCTTTATAGTGATAAGTTCAGAGAACAGTTAGAGTTTTGTCATTTGTTCGTTTGCTGGGCGTTCTTAGGGTGTACCGACACTTTCTACGCCTTGGAAACAACAGCTGTTCTTGTACTACAGATGATCATAACAAGAGGGGCGCGTTTGTGTGCAGTGTGCAGCTTGTGAATGCAACGAAAAGGAAATCCTCTGTACGTTCCCCTCGTCGAATTTTTGGAAACTTTTTGGAACCTTTTTGGGAACCTTGGTGCTTTGGGGAGCAAGTGAAATCATGGATAGCCATAACCCTGTCATGAGTGGCGAACTAACTGGCGAGTCTGTGAGAAAGGAGAGCGTTCCTCAGAGTGGGCTCAAAAGATGGAAGGTAAGCCTCTCCTGCTCTTGTGGAAATGGAAGGAATAAGCTTTTTTGAAAGGTCAGGGATTCTACCCGTGGGGTTTGTTGGCATTGAACTTTGGTTTGCTTCAATGCATCTTTGATAGGACTTTGTATACTAGTCGGTAGAATGCCGAGAATTGCACTGTACATTATTACTTCAGTCCTCTGCTTGTGGTCCCATCTTGTCCTTGGTTCTCCGAACTCTCTCGTTTGTGTTTGGTGTTCTGTTTGAGACATTTTGACACTCTGATTTCTGGTCACATGCAGGTCGCAAAGAACTGTTACACTAGCATAGTTGTCATCCATAAATTTGGAAAAACATCCTCCAGCAAGAAATTCCAGCTCACTATACAGGTACGATCCTTGCTTGCCTGAGTTGCGAACTGGAACCATCGACATAAACCTGTTCTTCCGCTATCCTGATACGAATGCATTAATTCAACCAAGAGCTCCTAGCAGTTTTGATTTTGAATCTATCATGCTTTGTAGGGTTGATGTTCCCCGATTTGGATCACTTTTTGCAGGACGCTCTCGAGAAAAGAAACGTCCTTGAAAGGACATCAGCGAAAAAGCAGCTAGCAGGTAGCTTTTCTTAATACTCAACTATAAGTGGGATCCAGGTTGTGGGACTCCAGTATCTTGTCCGAGGACATGCATGGTTTTGCGTCGTCTAGAACCTAGTTCTGAACCTTGGGGATGAAAATCTCTTCTGTTTTATCAACTTCATCTTGCGGGAACTTGTTTCCTTAGGCTGACACTTGAAAACGTCCCTTCTAGCAGGCTATTCACTTACTTCGGAATCTCCCCTCAGGCCACAACGCTTTCTCGCTCAAGATGAAGGCAACCAAAAGGTGTCGACAGTACCATGCTTGGCACACCTGGTGAGTGCACCGCAGGTCTCGTTCTGAGCAGCCAGCACAATAATAGTATGATTTGTAGATTGTGATGGTGTTTGCCATCCATGAAACTTTAGCGTTGAATGACTGTATTTCTAACTGTTGGTTGTTCTTAAATTTTCAGGTATCATTACTCAAGCAGTATAGCAGCTCCATAGATCCTTTGGTTTGGTCTCAATTCCTGCTGGCCTTATTCAGCCTACAGGTAGTAGCAGTACACGCTCTTGCTTGCATTAATTTGCCACCATAATATATATGTTGCAAGTTAACGACACTAGCTGAGTCTTTTTCAATGGCGTGTCTCTGCTTGCTATGTGCAGTTCCTCCCCAAAGACTCTCTTGACGAGTTTACTGCAGGGATGGTTATTTTCACAGTAGTCGTGGTTGTCCTCACTTCACGGATGGAAGGCAAGTAGCTTGTGGCTTGCTCTATTTTGGTATCTACTTCCTAAAGATGTCAATAATACATCGGACATATGAAGGATGGAAATTTTCTTGCAATTAATATTTTTTTCTGAACTTCAGGAACTGCTGCCACTGAGCTTGTGAGGCTGATTATCCAAATTGCATCGAAGAGTCCGGTTTGTAACATCCTGCTGTTTTCACATATGAGTCGGTCCTGAATATCATCGTTGAAAGTTGAAATGTTCTTTGTAAGAAAGTGCAGGGTTTTGGCTTTTGGACCTTGATAATTAAATATTGTGTTCTACTTCGTTTGAGCCGGGAATTAATATACTGTCTTTTTATTTCGGTATGCCTACTGAACCCAGCTTTGTGTTCCTTGTCAGCTTCTATGGCTCTTTATGCTTGTCGGTGGCTTGGTAACTGGCTCTTCTGCTGAGAGCCCAGTCCAGACCAGGTATGTGCGATTAAACATTCCAGTTTTTGATATCCTGTTGCTCGGAGGTGACATTTGAATTAACTAATTCTAGTATCTTCCCCTGAAAACCATCTTCAGTTTTCCACAATCCTGATGGTCAAGATGCAAGGCCCTGGTTTACCTTAAATTACCAATGCTGAGAACCCAAGCTGATGTGTTCACAATTCCAACATTTCTGTGACTGCTGTGCGTATGCAGCGTAGCCAGCAAGGACGCTTCAAATATCCTGAAGATGCCTTTTGATATCAAGGTGCCAGCATTATTACTTTCACTGCAGTTTAGTGGGTGAATTTAGTCTGTATCTGTTTCTCTTGCAGTGCTTCGTGAAATCCTTTTCTATTTCTAATTCAAAAGCTGGTGCTTTTCACAGACGGCTGCAGTCACAATTTGTCTAGGCTGCATTATCATCGCTGTTGCGAGAAAGATATTGGCATACCTTACTCGTCCAGGTAAAGCTTCTCTCCCCTATTTTGGTCCTTCCCCCAGTTTCGTTACACTGGCGGACATGGTTGTCACTCTGTACGTTTGCCCTTTTGCCCAATGTGCCAGATTGAGCTCATATGTCAGTCCAATTTCGTCCACTTATAGTTAATTTCAAAATACGATAAAAAAATGATAAAAGAAACTCACTTTGTATGTACATACTGGTGACACTCATTGTTGCCAACATGAAATGAAAATGTGGGTTTAAAACCATATAACATAATAAAAATGAGATAGTACTTTGAAATTCTAAAAATGCCCTACGAAGCAACAATGGACGGACGGACATGTCTGTCTATGCCGTCCATTTTGTGCTTTTGCCAAATCTCGCCCACAGTGACAACCATGTTAGCGGATATGCACAACATGAGTAATTTTCAAGACAAAGTCCTAGCTAGTACTCCTATAAATTTAGGTTTCAGGGGGGCTAGTCTTGAAATTGCCGTGAGATTTCATCAACTGAACAAAAACTGGCATATACTCACCCTCGCAAGATTCATTGTGATTTTCATGCAGAGCCAGTACCTGTAATGGATGATAGATTTGATATCGGGGGCGGGCTGGATGGGACGGACTACAGAAGAAGCAACCTGACGTTGAACATTCGTCCACAAATTTGACTTGAAACGCTTGGGCCTTGGCTGGTCTCACTCACCGCAACTGTTTCTGTCTAATGAGTGAGACTTGAAACTGCTCTGGCCACAATCGACACTCTTTGAAAGTAAATCTTGTAGTCTTGGAATTTGTGTTGTTCTGCAGGGTAAGAGTCTAGTCTAGTTTTGTTTAATATTGTCCCTTCTAGCTAGTGACTGGTGTAATAGAATGTAGCCATTACTTTGATGACTGAGTTATTTGGTGGTAGTGCTCGACAAGAGGCTGATAGGGGATTAGTGTTTTCTTTCGTTGTCAAATGACTTTCTGACTCAGTCTAGAGATACTAATTAAGAATGGAGTGCATTGAATTGAAGCCCTGAAATCTATGGAACCAAATTTGCAAATGGATGTGGCTTGTGAATGGCGGTTGGGGAGGGAATACTAGCAGCAAGGTCCACGTCATTTTCGCCACATGGCAATGGTGCACACTCTGAGCTCTGTCCCTTTTGTGTGCTTGCCTTGTTGCCTTTGCAATTTGACACTGTCTTGCTAGTAACTACAATTATTTTCACCCACTCGTCTTGTGCAGAATTTGTTCAACTTGCTCACCTCGATCAAAAATGGTTGGTTTACCCCTAAAGGACCAAGCCCCCTTTTTGGGGACAAATGGGATTTTGGGCATGTACCTATGGTTAAACTACTTTGCATGATTTTTTGAAATTTTTATGGAAGATGGGGAATTCAAAGATCTACATGGGCATGTAATTTTTTCTTCATTCTGACATATATTGAAGAAGTTGAAAATGAATTTCTGGGAAAATATCTAAATTGGGCAGCCCAAAAAATTCTTAAAAATTGCATGAAAATAAAATAAAAATATGAAATAGGTTCTTTAGACTTCTATATAGGTGGGGAGCTTTGAATCATTCTGTTTTCATTGATGAAATGAAAATTATGAGAAGTTTTTGTTTGCGGGTAGGTGTGATTTTGAGAGAAACCATACCTACCTACAAACAAAAACTTCTCATAACTTTCATCTCATTAATGAAAATTGAATGATTCAAAGCTCCCCACCTATGTATAAGTCTAGAGAACCTATTACATATTTTTATTTTATTTTAATACAATGATTAAGAATTTTTTGGGTTGCCCAATATGGACCTTTTCCCATAAATTTATTTTTAACTTCTTCAATAAACGTCAAAATGAAGAAAAAATTAGATGCCCACATAGAGTTGTAAATTTTTGAATTCCCCATCTTCCATAAAAATTTCAAAAAATCACACAAAATAATTTAGTTGTAAGTACATGCCCAAAATCCCATTTATCCCCGACGGGACAGTTGATCCTTTAGGGGTTAATGGCCTTAGGAGTCAAGCTTGTTTGGTATTCTCTAAGTTCAGTTCATACATTCTCTACGCTATTTATTCATTGTCTATAATATGTGCAGGACTTGTTGCATGTGGCAGGTGTGAATTCGTGTGTCCAGCTCTTGCAACAATTAGGACGTGAGATATAAATATTGTTTTGATTGAATTTGTTCGGTTTTGCTGCATGCTTGCCGTGCTTGCAATTCTAGTAAAGACATGATTATTTGCTAGTAAGGAAATGTTCAGTAGTAGAAAAGAGATGTGTTTTTCTACCTTGTCTAGATATACTTTTTACAGTGGAGGTTTTAGAGAATGTACATGAAACAGGGTGTTCATATTGGGTACTTGAAGTGGGAAAACCTCAAGGCTAATGGTAACACATAACATGTGTAACATGGCCCAGCTATACTTCAGCAATGAATGAAGTAATTGAGTATTGCCTCTGACCCTCTCAATGTAGATTTTCTACCACATCATAACGGCCACTTAAGAAGTACCACTAACGGCGTCTATTTTTTTTTCTAGCTTCTGCTTTGCCGATCAATTGCACAAGCTCTGCACATTCCAGTAACAAAAACAGGTCCAAGAGTAGTTCAAAACTTCAACAAATGGATGGATGAATCTCAAAAGTGGGGTCGCTTCGTCTCGCCACGGTTGGTCCCCTCGCCAGGCCTTCCGTGATGTCAGCCTCTGCAAGAATTCAGCCCATTCAGCAGAACTTTTAAAGGACCATAGGGCATAGTATATACGCTGCCGTATAATTGGTATTTGCTACTAAAAAGAAATTTTAATTTGGGATGTCTAGTAGCTCATTAGAACGGCTTTGATCTATTCTCCAACTTCTTTGTTGGTCTCAAATGTAGTAAAGGTGTGGATCCATTCCAAATACAAGAAAATACCCTGTATTGTATTGGTCGTGGCGGCACGCTGTGTCCTTTATGGGTTAAGAAAGCTAATCGTGTTCCAAGAAGTGACTAAATTTAGCAATCTTATGTACCAATATTTTTCTACTGCTACACACGATGTCACAAAATGTAAATATCAGTGTTATATGTAATGGTTTTACATTTGCTTTTTAAGCCACTTGGTTTATTTGTGAAAATCACGTTTTGGGGTCACCAGTACGAAGTCCTTGAAAATGCTTGTATTCCTGGAAAATGCCCTGATAACTAGAGATAAAGAAATTACACCTGATTTGAACTTACACTTTTCAGTTTAATGTGCAAGTGTGGTTTGCTTAAAAGTGTGACATAGTAACTTTTATGCTAAATTGGCGGATACTCAAAACAATGGCATTTTACAAGAGATGTGATGGAAGAGTGAATTATTAGCAATCTCTATTTTCTTTCAGATTGCGTAGTTGAGGATCACAATTTTGGTGCTGTAAATTATGCTAGTTTTAAGGAGATTGATAATCATTAGATGATCTAATCTATGCTTACATTCATATGATCAAATTGAGATTTCATCTCTTGTTTCTTGATTAACATCTATTTGAATGATACTATGTTGAGAAAGCCACTGAAAATGCTATTCAAATGAGCTATAATACCCACTATCAAGCGCAGTTGAAAAGTGCACTTCTAATAAACAATAATTATAAACCTTTCAAATTAAAACTTTTAAATCTAAATTACTCATTTCAATTTGCTCCCCTAGATTTCTTATGTCGTCAAGAAGGCCTCTATAGAGTATACTTACCGTTTTTATTCAACCCTCTCATCGTGTTTAACATTACCAAACAAAAGAAAGAAATCATGAACCAAACAAAGATTTACTATTTGATTATATACATTAAAATACTACAAAACCTTATTTCATTGTTGCATCTTGCACTAATTACCCTATACTCACACCAATATGTCATATTTAACTAAATTTGGATAGTCCACAGTTCCAAAATAATTTCTAAGTTCTAACTTTTTTGAAGATACATGCAAGATCCAGACCCCATTCCTGTTTACAACTTTGAAATGTTGTTCAAACCTATGCTAAGTTGAAGCAAAGTCCCTATGTTTCAAAAGTGATACATTTCTATAAAAACAAGAAGTTTCAATAGGAAGTTGCACAACCCAATACATTCAAGTTGCCCCACAATAATTTCTTGACATTTTAATTACACTATATAAATATTTCTTAATATTATAATAAATTTCATCAATGATTATTGCAATAACAAAATTTTAACAACAATAAGGACTTGACAAAAACAACTTTATAGAAAAACAACTTAATGTCATTTAGGACATAAACCATCTAAAATCCTAATTTTTAAGGTGTTGCATGCGCCTCCAAGTGGCCAAATGATGGGTCATGAGGTAACTTTACCAAGGTGAGGCAACCTAATTGTAAAGGCAACCTAAATGCATTATTCAGTGAGTGAATTGATGGTTGGGTTACGTTCGGAGGAGGATTGCTTTACCTGTGAAAGCTGGCTGACGGCTGTGCATACACGTTCCAACAATTCCGATGCCTCCAATCACCAGAATTGTCCCTACCACTACCTGCAGAACGCACGCAGTGTTCAACTTTAAGAAAATTGATAAACTTCCACGGACAAGGACAGGCCGGTGGTGCTTCACTTGAAGCACTCTCACCCCCAAATCATGAACTGGTGCTCTCTTACCTTCACGTTTGTTTTAGCAAGAATATCCCAGAAAATTGCGAAAGTTTTCAGCTCGCTGCATACAATCCAAGCAGACATGTCAGAATCTTTGGACGTTCGGAGGAATAAATGCACCATCTTTAGAAGAGCATGTCCACCACAGTGAGTGTCAGAGATGGAACTTCTGCGGGAGGATAGAACTCTTGTGTGAGTGATACACGTGTCGCATTAGAAAAAAATATAGAAGGTTACATGCAAGTTTGTCATTTTGAGTGACAAGGAGAGAAGCTCAGTTCAACAAAAGGGATTTGCAAACCTGGAAAACTCCCAAAATCCAGGCCCTCCCTGAGAGTTTTCAGAAAAATCCTAAAGATGGGATATGCAATGACTTGTTTGGTTATAATTGGTTATCCGAAATGTCAATCCTCCTTTTGAATACCTAGTTTTTCTATCTTCCAGCACAAGTTCCAACTTTGGCACCCGCTACTGAAAAGATCGAACAATATTCTAGAATCTTAACATCTAGAACCGATGAAACTTGACATGAAGCTCAGTGAGAAGATATGTTTACCATATGATCTGAAACCGTCTAGAATCTATTGAAGGAGGTACTTACCTGCTTCCGTCAGGGTTTTGCGCATTGGCACCGGCTATCATGAAGTCAGTCATGAGGAAGAGGAAGAGTGGCTGTCACCAAACACACGAGAAAGCAGGTCAGGTACACGAAAAGGAAGCCCAAAACGCCATATTAAGTAATCTGGGCAAAAGGGAGGTACCATTTTGTACTCCACCTTAAACCCAAAAAGTTACCTTTAAACCAGATTCAAAAGTATCAAATTCAGTACGAGCCACTTAAAAAATTTCCCTTGCAAATTCCTCCTCTTAGGTGAGGACACGTGTATCAAAAAAATGTTAGAGCTTGATTTTAGGTGATCACCTAAAACTTTCAAAAGTCCCCAAAAGTACCCTTTGCCCAGATTACTTAATATGGTGTTCCAAGCGCAAATTTCATACTTCTAACAAAGTAAATTACAAATCTTTAGACAAACACCATATTTTACTAAGTTGGAAAAAATCACACCAAATATGCAAGTTCAAGACATCCATGACTACTTCTACAAAAGTAGATTCAAGTTGATTGGTGGTACCATTAGTTATTTCACCTATTACTCATAAAGCGATATTAAGTAAATGGAGAAATAGTGACATTTTGGACTTCTGGATTTTATGTCCTTTAAAGGGTATTCAGTGAATAATCTTTAAAGAACATAAAATCAAAATTGTCCCAAAATGCCACTTTTCCCCAATTGACTTAATATTGCGTTTTGTTCTTTGAGCTTTGGATTTGGCTGATTGCACCAAGGATCCATTCAGTTTGACTTTGGTTGCCATAAGTTCCAACTTAAGGCGATTTTAATTAATATAGTGATGTTGCTGTTGGGGATAAATTTAATCCTTTGACATTAGATTAGAAACAAAGCCGTGAACCGAAAAGATACCGTTCATGTGGCGAAGAAGATGTCTCGTTCAAAATTTAAGAAAATTTCATAATCCTCCCTGACCGAGGTTTTCTCAGGCTAAGATTTTATCGTATTCCTGCGAGAGCATAATCTACACTCTACATATGTACTCAATGCGTTCTTGAGAAGGTGTCCCAACACTCTTTGGAACATAATTATTTTCTACATTCAGTCTTGGTGTGATCTAATCATTGGGTGGGAGGTGCTAAAAAGCTACATGAATAAAGAAGATAAAAGCGGGCCTCTATTTACTAAAAGTCAGATGTATTGTTCAACTATTTCTAGACAATGACGACAACTAGATTGGACAGTGGGAGACCAAGGTTCCTGTAATCCTATATCATGCACATTCTCCGGAACTAAACTTTGGACCCTTGTTGAAGAACGCAAAAACACATTAATAAAAGTGAAAATCGGCAAAACCGTACACTTTTTCTTCCTTTTTGGATTTAAGATGATATATAGAACTAGTCAAGACTCAAGTATGGCAATCAAACATTTTATAATTGCAATCTAAGTAATGATGTCAGACGTCAGTGTGATAGATGAGCTAACCTGGTATTTAGCAACAACCTCAAAAACAGCCTTCTCAAGAATATTGAAAGCCGAGTGCATGCGACCTGAGGTGTCAGTTTCACATATCACGTTAGTACGAGATTTATCATATCTGTTACAATTTATGTCAAAACTTCCAGCCAAACATCTGCAACATCAAGTCCACATCACTATTTTAGAGCTCTATGCAACTGTTTGTCACAATTTTGGTGGCTTGAAACGGGACTTGTAATTAGCAAATACGGCCTTTGAAGCATGACTGTTGTAGCTTGACCCACAAATAGGCGAGATTCACATCCACACACTATACAGTGGTGCTTGGTTAGCGTCAATTTTTGTAAGAGCAACAATTGGATAAAATCACAACTCCATTCCCTTTTTGCTCAATAGCATGTATTATGAGCTTGGTTAAGGTCAAGTGCTTGCATATGTTCAACGTTTTCTTTTCATCAATTCCCATTTTGACTCCTTAGTTAGAAAGGTGTTTGATTAGTGTACCAAAAACATGGATGGGAAAGCACTTCCAAAGTTGCAACCCTTATAACTAGGGGAAGTAACACAAATGGAGGGATTGTTTATGATCAATGCTTGGATAAGGTCAACACTTTCTACAAGCCCAAAGTGTTGACGCTAACCAAGCACCACTGTATTCATGTCTATTTAACCCTTAAATGACAAGAGGACATCGTATATACACTATTGTATAATGGGCATTTGTTACCAACAAAAAGTTGTAATTTGGGATCTCAAATAGCTCACTATGACCGCATGGATCTATTCTCCAACTTCTTAGTTGATCTCAAATATAATGAAGGTGTGGATGCACTCCATATACAAGAAAAATACATCGTATTATACTGGTCGCAAAGGGCTGCCTCGTCCTTTAGGGGTTAAGGGTCAGTATTAAACTTGCCTCCAGCGCCCTTCCGAGCGAGTAAAATTGGGGTTACAATCTGGGAATCTAGCTTTGCAGCATCCCCGGCAGCATCCCCACCACGACACTCAGGCTGGAGCATCTTCACATTCACAACAAATGTTCTAGTCAGTGGAGATGGAATCGTAGCTACTGTAGACCATTGACTTTTATTTTCGAGTCCCATTTCTTTACTGGCTTTTTCAATGGAATCACTACAACTTTACCGCTTTACTGTACAAGAATTAGCGCAAATCCCAGAAGTAAAAAAAATATCTGATCTCTATAAAAAAAAGCTATTCAAATCATGCCTCGATACATTAATTTGCGTGCTTAAAATTTCCCACTGGGGTTATCATTTAGTTTTACCAGGCAGTCCCAGAAATTAATCTTTAACCCCTAAAAGACCATTGTTCCTACGGGGACAAATGGGATTTTGGGCAGGTACCTACAGCCTCAATTTTTGTCTTAATTTTTTGAAACTTTTTTTGAAGATAGAAAATCACATTAGCTTTTGAAGAACATAATTTTTATTCCAATTGATGCCAAGGAGCAAAAGTTATGTCCAAATAAGCACAAATTTGGGGACTAGGGGTAGCAAAAAAAATTCTTATAAAAACTTGAAAAAAAATTAATTTTTTTTTCTCATAGATTATATCTTTATCTACTTCTGAAGCTTTGATTCTTTCCATTTGGACTAGTTATGAGAAAGTTATGAACAATCTTGTTTTTTGGACAACTCAAGCATCTTCTTGAAAAAATAACTTATAAACTTCATTTTTGAATGCAGATTTAACATTTTTTCAAAAAAATTGTTGGAGAGGATGAAGTTTGCTTTCTAGAACAATCTCACCATTGGGATTATTGCGTTTCAATTCCATTGCAGGGTTATTAGCAATTTAAGTTTTTCTTCAATCTCATACCTTCTTCTACCTAATGTTATTTTAAAGAATGAAAATTAAGTATTCTTTTTTGAAATTTTTCCCCAAGATTCCCAACTCAACTTCCCACCATGCAAAAATAGAATTCCAAACTCTGTGGTGCAAAAATTTTAAGTTAAAAATGTTCAATGTTAAAAATTCTAATCAAGCAAGGTGCAAAAAAAGTTTTTTTTTTTTTACTTTTTAAATGCATATATCTTCCAATCTGTACAGTCAAATTTCTTGAGTTTTGTATGATACATTCTTATAGTAGTTTAGCACAAGATCCTATGGTCAAATATGCAAAATGCTTGATTTTCAAACTTTTTTACTCTTTGCCATAGAGGTGGCAGTTTTGAGTGTCTTTTGACAAAATAAAGGCCATGGTCCTTTAGGGGCTAAGGAGGAACCTGGTTGGGCTTAAGTTGCCGGTCCCCACCGTTGCCCTCCAGCGCCGGCACAGGCATTCTGCATACAAGACCCCACAGCATGCCCGGTTACGCACGCCGTCTCAGTTGGGTGATTCACGGGGTTCATGTGCATTTCATACACACAAAATTTACAATATCAAAGAAAATGCATCTCAGAAATGCAACATTGTATGTCAAAGGACACACCAGGTGAAAAATGAACTATTTTAAGCATCAAGAAGCCGCAACAAATGTTCCTAAACAAGGACCTTTAACGATTGCGCACACCGCTACGTTTTGTCATACACTGCACAAAGTAAGGAATATTTCGAAAAGCATAACAAATAGCAAGATGGTATTTTACAAATGGCGTAGATTACTAGGAGAAAACTCATTATTATCCATTAATCCCTGAGAGTGCCAGCGTCCAAGATGCACGATGAATGATTTTTGAAACGGTTACTGTAGGAGCGACGTGAGGTTGGATGAAATTCATCCACGTATGATTGGAATGCAAATTTTGTCTATTCTTCTTCCATGTGACTCATTTGATTATTAAATGCTTCTGGAGGCTTCGTGGTTTTTGTGCAGAGGCTTCGCATCAATTCGTGCACAGGTAGATGCAAGTAAAAACTTGCAAAAATGAAGATCTTGATTCAGGAATCTTCTCAGACTAGATTCTTTTCCCTCGAAATGGACAATCCGAGAGAAGGCATATATGTTTGTTAGTGCCTTGACCGGGGGACCAGTGGTCACGTGTGTCAAGCCATGCCGACAGAGAAGCCGGTTGCCTTCGAGAAGTGCTGGGCCGCTGGCGGCTACCATGTACCGGTAAAACGAGCAACAGGAGCGTTCGATCTCAAAGTGAACCTTTTCACAAGTTACTGTTTCCATTACGAATTCCATAGTGTTTAGCTGTTACTCGGACTCTTACTGTACCTCTCCTAGTGTTACCGTTCTGTTACCTGCAAATAGGCAATACAACTTCCATACTCACAGAGACTATGAATACTAAGAAAAACACGACCAAGCTTCAAGACGCTTCAAGATGTGATCAAGAAACATCCCTTTCTGTTGGTAGAGTTACTGAATAGCTTTCGTCTATCCACAAAAATACAGAAGCGAAGATCTAAAAGTTTGGAGAGATTGTGACTGCCACCACAATGGACTCCCTGCAGTTGGATGGTGATGCAATGAAAAAGCAAATTCTGTTCATACATTGAACCCAAGTTTTCAACTACAAGGAGTCAAGGAGGGTGAAAACAAGAAGAGCAAGGTGAAAAAGTGACACATCCAAGTAAAAACTTCAGTTGCTAAAACTTCTTCACACCCATTCACCTCCTCTAAACATGATGAAAAAAACTTTTTAACTTTTAAAGAGGGAGACTTTAGCAAATCAAGGAGAGAATGCCACACCTTCATTCTTTGAAAATTGAGAATGGGGTGAAAAATGTGTAATTACCCCAATTATCTCAAGCATACTAGTTGCCTAAAATAGTAGCCATAGTTTTGAAGTTAAAAGTCTATTCACACTTGAAATTAGATGCATTTGGACACACCTATATACTACGTGCATTTTGCTAATACCCCTCGTAACACCAAGTGTGACTCAGCAAGAAATTCGTCTAACTGCACTCAGTAGTTGGACGCACAGAATGGAGCAAAGGATCGACGGCAGCGATGCAGCCGCATGATAGCATGTTTGGTCGTCGGTGCAGCCGCATGATAGCGTGTTTCACGGGCCAGGGGGTGGTGGTGTCAAATCTTGTAATTGTTGCTTCAGGATTCTTAGAATTGCCAAATAGGACGCAATGAGGTTTAGAATTTTTTCCAAAAAAGAATTCATTTCGAAACTGCATCGCCCTCTTACGAACCGTCGTCACAAACGCCGTCGTCCTCACCGATTCAGCACTGACACCCCTAGTAAAAAGAAAATGCATACTGACAGGCTCCTGCAACTCAATGCCGGTTCTAGCAAATGGCGGTAGAAGGGCGAGTCCCGTCAATCTAGGCTCCGTGTGCATCACCCAGAGTGCAGACAGTGGTTTACCGGCTCTGTGTGATTGGGGGTCAGAAATTAGTAAGAGTCTGGCTAGCGACTACATGCAGTCACAACTAAGTTATGCATGCTAAATCTCTCAGGTTCGTTCCAATCACTCACTCCGCAATACGCACCAAACATTCCCTCAAGAGCTAATAACACCGTATCACTAAAACCGAAAAAATCAACAGAGAGGAACTTCAGATACTCAAGTAAACAGGGTCTAGTCACAGCTACCCACAGGCCACAACCCTGTCGCAGGGAGGACTGGCTGAAGCGCCGACCAAAGTTCTTAGCTAGCTTCAGCCCTTCAACCAGTTGCCTTGCACGACAAGCTCGAAAGACTTCACTCAGGGAAGCGGCAAATTGCTTGACAGCCGCATTCTGCAGTCTAACTTAACCGCCAGAATCCCACACTGGACTATTACTGGGGAATCCGACATTTTACAGAACTACGTATACGTCACTCTACAGTCTACATCACCACGCGATTAGTTCCGAACTCGCTCAGCAATGCAGCTAAATGCATTATTTCACCGATTCAGTGCTACGGACACGAATATAAACAGCCTCGAGCAAAAGGAGGACCCCGCAACTTATTGTCGGTAGGATCCTTCGTTAGCTCCCAGCCCTAACCTTCCTCCCGAATCCTCTACGATCCACATCACTCATACGTCGTAACCCAGAAAAAAAGCGTCATACAAAATTTGTCATACTAGCTCGGTCCAAAGAGTGTCATCATCCATCAAGTATCAAGCGACATTAGAAACGTTAAGGTCTGGGGTAGCCGATTTGGCCTGTTTCCAGCTCGATTACTATGCAGAATCGGCACTCCGATGCAGATTACTGCTTCCACGGTCAAAACTCCTCAGTATGTACAAAAGGAGTATGAAACGCGTAGCCGAATCGGGCCCCCCGACCTTAACGCGAGAGAGCGGGCAGGGTTCGGCAGATTCTGCCAAACAGCTCGCCCTCCGGCTCGCCGCGGGCTTGCTATTTGGCAGAATCTGCCCAACCTGCCAGCTCTCTAGTACAAAACTTGCCATACTAGTTTCAAAGAGTGGCATCAGCCATCAAGAAACAAGCAACGTTAGAAACCGAATGACGCCTTACCTGGAAAAGCTCACAGGTTTGTACAGGGATTGAGAGCAGCAGGAACGCAAACTTTGGCCAAGGCCGCCCTTGCAAATAACAGTCGGCTTGCTCTTCAGCCAAGACATATACCGGATCTGAGTCGGGCTGAGGTGCTGCCACGTGCCTACCAGGTGTCTGCCACGTGTCTGTCATGTCACGTGTCTGCTGGGGATCAATCGGGGCTCGGTTTATGATATCAATAGAGGAAGTTCTCTGGCTGCCCCTGTAGACGAGCTGCCCTGCCTGAGCCCAGAAAAATTAGTTTGAGTCACTTGGTTTGCAAATACAACATTAAAGTAGTAACACTTATAAGTGTGAAATTAAGGATTTTGTAGTAGAAAAATCATTTGATGAAGATTGAAGAAAATATTGTGGAGCTAGCAAGAGGAAACCAAAAATATTGATATCAGTTTCAAAGTTCCAATTGCAAGCATTTGTTCACAAAGATTTTTCAAAGTCCCAAATTAATGAAAAGGTATTGTTGTGTGTACAAGATGTCTTCAATGTGGTCATAAGCTCATAATACTAACTTTAGGAGTTCTTAAGTAGTGACATGAGACACTCAAAACCGTCATGCCAATCACCCAAAATCATCACTTAGTCACCCATAACCAATTTTTTTGTATTTGTGAGTCATTGACGGTTTGTCACAAGAGTAGGTAACCCCATGGAGACCCTCCTGAGCATGGGTGCTGCTACCTTAAAACCACACCTACCTGCAACTACAGCAACACGCATGCTCATGAGGGTCTCCATGGGGTTACCTACTCTTGTGACAAACCGTCAATGACTCACAAATACAAAAAAATTGGTTATGGGTGACTAAGTGATGATTTTGGGTGATTGGCATGACAGTTTTGAGTGTCTCATGTCACTACTTAAGAACTCCTAAAGTTAGTATTATGAGCTTATGACCACATTGAAGACATCTTGTACACACAACAATACCTTTTCATTAATTTAGGACTTTGAGAAATCTTTGTGAACAAATGCTTGCAATTGGAACTTTGAAACTGATATCAATATTTTTGGTTTCCTCTTGCTAGCTCCACAATATTTTCTTCAATGTTCGTCAAATGATTTTCCTACTACAAAATCCTTAATTTCACACTTATGAGTGTTGCTACCTTGGTGTTGTATTTGCAAACCAAGCAGTTATGCTATGTTTACACTTGGTGTTAAAAAAGGTAGTAGCAAGGGAAAATTAGATGTATTTGGACACATCTTTAGACTATATTCATATTGCTAATACCCCTCCTAACACCAAGTGTGAACACACCAAGACTAGTTTTTCTGGGCTTAGGCAAGGCAGCTCAAAGGGAGGGGCAGCCCAAGCAAGTCGTGTATTTCTGGCACTGACAAGGCGGGGCCCAGATCGATGTATGTGCAATAAACCAAGCCA
This sequence comes from Ulota crispa, assembly GCA_963920765.1. NCBI lineage: Eukaryota > Viridiplantae > Streptophyta > Bryopsida > Orthotrichales > Orthotrichaceae > Ulota > Ulota crispa. The sequence goes on along the minus strand of OY987251.1, from coordinate 9,682,998 downwards.
TTGTTCCTGATGCTGGGAACCAACCCTACCGATCATCAGCAAAAATTACTTAAAATATGAATTTAACCCCTAAAGGACCAAGCCCTTTTTTCTGTGAAAATCTCCAAAAACTGCCACTTTTGGGAGAATGAATAGAAAGGTAGGATTTTTTTTTTTGGAAAATCCAATTGTTGAAGTTTGTTCTAGACTATGGGAGGTACTTGTGGGAAAAAATTCAGCTCATTTGAAATGAAAAGGAGTGAGATATTAACGTCTAAAGTGAAGTGAAATTTTTTTTCAGTCCTGCCCAAACATTTCAGAAGCCTTTGACCACTCTTGTAGCAAAAACATTGCTCTATGCAAAAGTGAGGTTTATTTTTCCCACGTAATGTACAAGACCAAGTTAGGTATATGTTCAAGAATTTTTAAATCAATTAGAGGTGTATAACATACTTCAAAAATCATTAAATACTGAAGGTCATGAAATTTGCAAATACACTAGGTAAAATTGGAAATTTTTTTATGAGTTCAAAAACTCAAATTGCCCAAATCCAAACGGTGTAAACCTCTAAATTTTGGTTCACTTGAACTTGAGAAAAAAAAAAAAAAAAAAAAAAAAAAAAACTTATCTAAATAAGACTCCATGCATAAAAATATCCTTGGAATTGGGATTTCCGGGTCCCAAAGGATGGGCCCTCTCAACCTCCCTTCTTCCACCCTCGACTCTAGACCCCACCAGTCTTTGGCCAACTAGCCAGCTCCCATGATCTAGGGCCAGGAGCTGCCCTCAAACTTCCAAATTTGGACAAGTTCATTCGTTCCCAAAGAAATTGAGCCACTCCTAGCCTCTCACTTGCGTTTTTGTAGTGGTCCATTGTCCCTAGCTCCCCATCCCCTCCAGTCGCTCATGCTAGAACCCTTCACAGGTGCGACTTGTCAAACCATGTCAACAAAGGTCTGACAAAAACCCATTTATAATTGCTGCCCAACAAGCTTTTTTCTGATGCTTATGAAGGCTGCCCCTTCTGCTAGTCAACTTTCCCTTACAAAGGAGAGCTCCTTCTTGGGTTGCCTATCTCCCCTAGTTTTCAAAAAAAATTGCATAACTTCTTTGTCAAGTGCCAGAATTAAGAAAAAAATAAATGCTCACATAGGTCTTTGAATTCCCCACCTTCGACAAAAGTTTCAAAAAATCATAAAAACTATATAACTTGTAAGTACATGCCCAAAGTACCACTTGTCCTCCAAGGAGACAGTTGGTCCTTTAAAGGTTAAGCATATCCCTTTGGATTTGACAATCAAAATAAGTCTTTTTCTATCAAGTCAAGTATTTGCCATAATGGCATAGTATAGCTTAACCCTTGAGTGCCCATGAGACCTTATAATGTCTTTCCAAAAGCTAGGTCAACGCAAGTTTGAGTGAGTTATTCTCATTGCTCCTTTTATGAAACCACCTCCAATCAAGCCCATCATGATGGAGATGATTCCTACTAACAATTTGTATGGTTTCAATCTTGTAGATTGTATTTTTCAATTCATAGGGGTATTTTGACTGCAAGGAGGTTTATTTAAACTAAATTTTGAGATGGGCGCTCAGGGGTTGAACTATAACTTTTATAGAGAAATGAGAAGGTTCGGTACACAAGCGTTATATATATATATATATATATATATATATATATATATATATATATATATATATATATATATATATATATCCTCTAATTAGCCATTATGATATGGAGCATTGATACGTGTACTATACCCTTTCAACTACTATACCACACCCCTAAGATATATTTTAGATTTCTACCATTAAAAAGTTGAATTTGAGAATTTGAAATTCAAATTTGGACTTAGAGACCCTGATTTAGTCTAGAATCATAAAAAGGTTGTAATTGAATAACACCCAATGACAAAATTAAGCTAGGGGGGAAAATATTACTTTTACTTTTATTTATAAAAAAAGATAAACTTTTTTATTGGGTTGTTCAACCAAAACCTTTTTATGATTCTAGACTAAATTAGGGTCTCCAAGTCCAAATCTAAATTTCAAATCTTGAAATTCAGCTTTATGATAGTAAAAATCTAAAATTCACCCCAAGGGTGTGGTACAGTAGTTGAAAGGGTGTGGTACACATATCAATTCCCTGTTATATGCTCGTATAATGCAAAATTGTAATTAAGGTAATTGAGTACCTATACAATTAATGTTTCATATGAAAATGATAAAACATGCGATATTGTAAACATTATGGTTTTTGTAATGTATATTGTATATAAAATCAACGTTTTTATAGATCCAAAAGCTGGTCCAAATGAGTTTATATCAATGTATACTTATCCTGACAAGGTAAGGTTACATAATTTTTTGGTCAATTTAAAGACTAAACTTTGTATGTTTGAACCAAAAAGAAGCAATACACACTATATTTGTTAATTTGAGAAAAATGATACATTTTGGGAATTTCAAGAAGTTTGACCAAGCTCATCATTTTTTTTGTACATGTGCCCTCATCTAAGAGGAGGGATTTGCAAGGGAAAAAATCTTAGTGGGCTAAAACTGAAAACTGAATCTGATACCTTCAAATTTAGTTTATAGTAACTTTTTGGGTTTGAGGAGTACCAAATGGTACCTATGCTTTTCCTAGATTAATGAATATGGTGTTAATAGTGTTTTTTCCAAACAGCTAAAAACACAAACTTATACTAGAGAGCTTTGAGTTTTTCTCTTTAGTTAAGAAATCCAATTTTAAAGTATGGCAAGATACTAGTATAAGAGCTGACAAAGACCAAAATAATTTTTTTAATCGAGACTTCAAATTTTAATGCATGTTATTGGTGCTCAAATCATATGCAGCTTCTTGTGTTTATATAATCACAAGAACAATAGCTGAATTTTCATTAACCCGTAAAGGATCATTTGTCCATATGGGAGACAAATGGGATTTCGGGCATGTACTTATGGCTAAATTATTTTGTGTAATTTTTTGAAATCTTTACAGAAGATGGGGAATTTAAAGATTTGTGTGGGTGTCTAATTTTTTTCTCATTTTGACATTTATTGAAGAAGTTAAAAATGAATTTATGAGAATTCTTGTTCAGCGGGCAGCTCAAAAACTTCTTTCAAAATTGCATTTTTTTGAAATAAAAATTTGAGGTCAATTCTTTAGATGTACGTACATGTGGGAAGCTTTTAATCATTCAATTCTAATTGATAAGATAAAAATTATGAGAAGCTTTAGTTTGCAAATAGGTGTGGAAAATCTCAAAACTATGCCTACATGCAAACTAAAGCTTCTCATAACTTTTATCTTATCAATTAGAATTGAATAATAAAAAGCTTCTCACATATATGTAAGTCTAAAGAACTAACCTCAAATTTTTATTTTGAAAAAATGCAATTTTGAAAAAAGTTTTTGAGCTGCTCGTTGAACAAGAATTCTCATAAATTCATTTTTAACTTCTTCAATAAATGTCAAAATGAGGAAAAAATTAGATGCCCACACAAATCTTTAAATTCTCTATCTTCTATAAAAGTTTCAAAAAATTACACAAAATAGTTTAGACATGAGTACATGCTCGAAATCCCATTTATTCCCGAGGGGACACTTGGTCCTTTAGGGGTTAAAAAAGGGAGCAGAAACAAAGGAAAAAAACCGTTTTTTTCAAATTTATTAAAACACCATCTCATTCTCTCAAGTCTCAATTAGTTCTACGGTTTTAAAAACATACCGTATATGCATCCATTGACAAGACAACATCCAAAACTAAATAGAGTAGGAGCAATCCTTGATAACTGAATAAATCGAAAAAAGTAGAAGTAATGTAATTTGGATGAATGAAAAGCCCCAAATTTTTCTCAAATCATTACAACAACAAGATTGATTGCAACAATGCGCATTCAGTCAAATTAAAAACCTATTGGATTCTAGGGACAATAATTTTGGTAATTACTAAACATAAAGGTTTAGAAATCATAAAAAATAAGATGTATAGTATGAAGCTTTTGCCAATGTCACCAAGAGGTTATGGGTCTTACATGTGCCTATCCCAAGAACAAAACAAACCAATGTTATGTTAGTGAGGATGTACAAGGTGTTTGTTGTTGTACAAAATCTTGAGTAGAAAAATCACCAATATTTATTTTCAAAATCAAATTTTTGATGTTGAAAATAGACTTCAAAACAAACTTATATTGAAAAACACATACAAAAAATAGTGATTTGATAAGATTTTATTCATCTTCAGAGTTTGTAAACACCCAAATTGGGTGCCTTGGGCATTTTGGGGTTAACCTTTGAAGGGCCCTTGGGCTCTAGAGCTATGGTACCAAATATGGTTGCAATTAATATTTAGAAGTTTGAATCAGTTGGAAATTAAGTGTTACAACCATACATATTGAAAAGTTGTATGCCGATGGGTGCATAATTTTTTTTGAAAAGCCCTTAGAGCAACTCAAATACGTCTGTATATATGGTCGTATATACAATCATACATATGGCTGCAAAAGCGTTTGGGTCCTTTAGGGATTAACCTCTAAAGGACCAAGCCCCTTTTTCAGTGAAAGTTATTGAAAATTGCCACTTTTGGGGGAATGAGTAGAAAGTTAGGAAAAACAATTATATTTGGAAATCCAACCGTAAGATCTTGCCTTAGTCTATGGGAGGTACTTGTGGATAAAAATTAGCTCATTCTAGAAGTAGAAGAGTGAGATATTGACATTTGAAGTGAAAATAAAAGCTTTTTTCCTACTGCCCAAAAATTTCAAAAGCCTTTGATTGCCCCTAAATCAAAAAAATTGCTCTACGTAAATGTGAGGTTTATTTTTCCCATGTAGAAGACCAAGTTAGGTAATTGTGGGAGAATTTTCAAATGAATTAGAGGTGTAAATCATACTTTGTAAAATCTTGCAATGTTGTAAGGTCATGAAATTTGCAATTACACTAGGCAAAATTGGAGGATTTATGTAAAATTGAGAAATTTGAATTACTTTGATCCAAATGGTGAAAACCAAGGATTCTTAGTCAACTACAACTTGCAAAAAGAAAAGTCAAAAAAAAAAATCACAAAGAGCACAAAAAAATAAAGCACCAAAGGCAAAAGGAATGGAGGTATGGGAGTTCCATACCTACCCGCAAACTAAAACTTTTCACTCATAAATTGAAATTGAATGATTCAAAGCTCCCCACGTGTATAAGTATAAAGAACCAATTTCAGATTTTTATTTTGAAAAAATGTTATCTTTAGAAAAGTTTTTGGCTACCCAATCTCCGCTATTTTTCAAAAATTCATGCATAACTTCTTCAATAAATGTCGGAATGAAGAAAAAGTTAAACACCCATGTAGATCTTTGAATTCCTCATCTTCCATAAAAATTTTAAAAAATCATACAAAGTAGTTTAGTTGTAAGTATATGCCCAGAATCCCAACTGTCCCTGAGGGGACAATTGGTCCTTTAGGGGTTAAGACATCATTACAAAATTCGACCAGTTTTTATATGATAGATTCAAATTTCAACCAGCTTTTGCCATTTTATTTTGCTCACTTCCTTTTTGTATTTCCGATCTCCATGCTCATTTCTCCGGATTGTTTCTGGCGCGCGGCGACGTCGATAAAAATGGGGAATTTGTAGGCCGATGACCACAACGGTTGGCACCGTACTCATCCCCTTGAACACTCATTTGTCCAAGGGAACGTTGCCGTCCATTAGCATTAGTCTGTACGTCGCGATCTTCACGGCATTCGTCGATTAGCGTGTCTGTACGTCGGCCGAGCCCGTCAAGCCCCCAGGCGGTCAGGCCCTTCAGTGGGTTGACTGTGTTCTTGAAGGGAGCCATAGCAAACTTTCGTAGAAACCAGCTCAGAGCATGTGTAACGTTACACTGCACACGGACAACACACAGACAACAAATATTAGGGGTAATCACAGCTTCTTAGAGAATGAAAAGAGAATGGAGATTGAGAAGTTGTGGAGAGAAAGGAGGAGCCAATAGGAGCTCGTTCTTCATGAAAATGTTATGATATCCTCATTAGTGTGCTTTAGTAAATAGAGAATGGTTTACTTAGAGAAAGGTAGCACGGCCAGCTATTAGAGGAGCAAAAAGAGTTAGGGTGAAAAGCAATTCACAAGCGGGGAAAACAAGCAAACCATGGTAAGAAATTCACATGCTAACTCATTCTCCACTCCATTCTTCACCTCCGGAGGAGAAGAATGGGACGCTGAAAAGTTTCACATGCAAAAAAGGACAGAAGCTCCGGCAGCCACCAGTGACGTGGCACGTCTATGTTTTCATTTGCAACACTAGTAAAAGAAAGTGCCATGACTACCCCTATTGTAGAAGCACCTAAGGTAGAACCTTGGATAGAACCTCGGGTAGAACCACCCATTCCCAATCATTTAAACTTCTACATGACAGCACATTAGAGCAATAATGCAGCGCAAAGTTTTCTTTGGAGGCTTCATACATAATATTATAACACATATTTTTTTGGAATTTTTCATACAAAACTCAGTTATATACAAATTTTGAAGTGCATAAAGTGTTATGAACCCATACATGATCATTAGACTCTCCTGATCCCAATCATAGCCAAAATAGCCAAAATACTTTCTGCTCATTGCTTCCTACTTTCATTTGAGACACATATCATGACCTCATTTGTCTTAATCTTAAAAAGGGAAAATATGCATTCCAAGGCTTGAAAATAGGCTGGTTGAAAACCAGCACACCCTAGAGGTTGGGAATAGAACCCTGGTTGGGAATGGGCGGCTCTACCTTAACTCCTAAGCGTCTTGCTAAGAAATTTCAGCATAACTCCAACATAAAACCTTCAACACATTCCTCTAATTTTTGGAAAGTTGAACAAATAATCACATAATCTAAACCAGTCATTCTATACCCAACTATAAATCAAATATTTTAAACCAATTTGATTTCAAATCCAAGTAAATTTGCCAAATCTCCACTATTGGAAATCTCATGTTTTCCAATTTGGGCAATAGTACAAAACATAGATTTTAGATTTTTTTCTAATATTTCTCAAAAAAAATTTAACCTAATGGCTAATTCTATGAGATTGTGTCTTGTTGTACTTGATGGAAAAAAAAAATCCATAAATGGAAAAAAACTCCAAAAGATATGGTCACTCAAAGTAGGTAGATTTCACTAGCTCCTTACTTTAGAGCTATAAAAACCTTGCCCAAATCAAGAAAAAAAAAAAGTGACGCATCACCAAACTTATTTCTTGTGCAATATGAAACATGAGAACACCCATTCTATCCGTTGTCTGAGTGAGAGGAGTGCGCCTTGAGAACACGCAGGGTGTCTTGCTGCGATTATGCGTCGCTGACTAAGAATCATTGTCGGTCTTGATTTTCACTTTTCAAATCTTCAATCTTCATTCTTCCGTTAGTCTATCCCGTGGCTGGCTTTACGGATATAAGGGTCAAGGTAGAAATAAGAGCCCACTGGATACGAGACTGGTAGATCGGGACAGCAAACACGAGCTGCCGTCCATATGACGAGATTCTAAAATCAAATTCACGATTTGCTGGGCAAAATTCTAGATCGTGAGAACAAAATAAATTTCGATCATGTAAATGATCAATCTCACTTTGTCACCACAACAATAAATGGGATTAAGTTTGATTTAACCCAAACTGCTCGCAACAAGGTTTACAAAACAAAATAGAAATGAATTAACAAACGAGCCTCCAAAACCGACTAGGAATAACAAAGCCACATCCTACACATATATAAAAAATAAACCCAAAACATTCCTCTTGAAGTCTTCATATCTTCAGGTCTTCAAGTCTTCAGATTTTCATGTCTTCCAGTCTTCATGTCTTCAAGTCTTCATGTTTTGATAAAACAATAGAAAAATCATAAATAATAAGTCCTAGAAAGGTTGCGACCTTCTATCTAGTGTCACAAATGGCTCAAAGATCCAAATGCTAAGTGTAATAGCAATTTGAAAAGCTCTTCTAATTTTCTAATGTTTTTTCAAATTACAACTCAATCTAAGCTACTATCCAAAAGTTATGCGGGTTCAAAATAGAAGCTCTTCTTACTCTTTGTAAATTAAACACTGCCTTTTTAAACCTCTATAACTTTTGTTCTACACATCACCCATAGAAATCTAATATTAATTTGAAAAGATGATACCACTGGCTGCAATTGATAAAATTTTCACTTTAAAACAAAATTTTATCTGAAAATTCTAATTAATCAAATTGTGGGTCTCTATTTTTTAGAGAGCACCCAAACCTCCAACTTCTACTTACTATAACTTCTTCAATAAGATTCTAAATGAAATAACTGAAGATAATTTGGAAAGCAGTGACAATAAAACATCACTTCTAAAAATTTGAAAAGAAACTTTCATATTGTCCAAAAGTTGTAACTTTTCAAAGTTTCGGCCCTCTCCTAATAAAAGAGCAGTCACTTTTAATCATTCACACTTTCATAACTTTTTCTTCCAAGTTTTAAATCTTGAGTTTAAGGACTTTCTACAAAGCTAAGACTAAGATGAACACTCTTTTTAAATCTTGTTGCAAAATGATTTACAAATCATAAGCTATGACTTGTCAAAGTCTCAGCTTTTCTTCATAGTTTGGCTTGTTGACTCCAAAATTCAAACACTCATAACTTTTGCATCACAACTCCAAATCAAATTTTCAAACTCATTTTGGAAAAATAATCTCATAAAAACAACTATTCCAATTTTCAATTCAAAATCATATATACACAAAATGTTCTCTTACATCAAAGTTTTGGGATTTTCTCTATTTTTCCCACCAATACTCATATACTAATTTCCAACATACTAAGGAATCTCTCATCTATAATTTTGACTATATCTAAGGTAGGGAAGTAGAGCACATCAGCCTATACCCCTTTCTATCTTAACCCCATCATAGATGCCAAACTCTTTTTTTTTTCACATTTTTCTCATTGATTTTTAAATCCTTAATATTTTTATTCAAACAAAGACAAAATATATGGGCCTTCCAAAACATCTAAATAAATTTATAAAAAGCATTAAATTAAAAAATAGGCACTATCGTAAAGTAGCCACGTACCTTTACGAGCATATAATAGCATCAAATGTTTTTCTTCAATTGCAAAGTCGTGGACTTGGTTGGTTGGAAAAGCGGTCATCTTTGGCCGCCCGCTGGTCTCGATTTGAACCTTATTGGACTAATTGAGCGATGATGGCAGCCCACGGCCTGGCAGCTAGTGAGGCATGAAATTAGCCCAGCCAATCCACTACCTATCCCCCTGAGCTGTGCATGTGACAAGATGGTGTAGCGCATTGGAATCTATGATCGTCGCGCTGTCACCAAACCGTGGTTCTTACCACGACCACCACTTTTACCTTAACTATTGATTTATTGAAATTAGCACAAACATAAATAAATAACGAGTATCTACATGATGGAAGGATCTCCATCAGGACATCGCTCTTTAAGTTGCTTCTTTCATTTGCACAAAGACATTCTTCTCCTAATTATTGAAAAAATAAAATATTTTCCATATTCCATATAGAATCTAGAGCAAAGGAGGTGCATTAAAGAACAACAAGTTCATCAAAAAAATTTATTAAACTAATAATTCCATTTGAACTTGAGTGGCAGACCAAAGTTTGAGCTAAAAATGCCTCATTTATATACTTTCGCACCTCCAAGCACCCCATGTGGCCATATTAGGCTTTTTGGTCCTTTAAGGGTTAAATATGACAGGGTTTGTTTTAGGATAGCTAGAAAGGAGTCAAAAGATGCATAACTAGACACGGCAAACATTCAAATCAGATACTTGGATTAATTTAAGTTGTCCCCATAATTGAGTATAGAAACATAAATTGTCTAGGTGGTACTTTATGGTAGCATGTGACATGGTCTTTTTGATGTTGCTTTCTCATTTCAATGAGGGTCTAGTGTTGACAATAAGTTGGTCTAGATTTCAACAATTTGTAATTTATTCATACAATCTCAAAAAATTCCAAAAACAACTTTCAGCTAGGTTTCCTAATCCTTATACGATCTCAGAATTACAATGCACACTCCTAATGAAGTGATTCGAAAAAAATGTCACATTTAGGTACTTCTACCTTACTAGACTTGACTTGTTTGATCTTGAAAATCAGGTCTAATAGGGAAACATCACTTACAAAAAATTTAGAAGCCTTGTTAAGCACAACCTCAAACACGACAAGTTGGCATGTCTTCTTCAAGTTCTAGTGAGCTTGAATCTTGCATTTCTTTTTAGGAAGTTGATTGGCTAGTTGCTATTGAGAGCCAAGTTTATATTTGCATGACGGTGCAAAAGGAGCCAATGAAATAAGAGTAACTAGAGCAAATGAAGAGGTGGTTGAGTGGCTTAGCGGAGGCTAACAATATTGGCAATAAGGTGGGTACACCCATAAACGTTAGTGTTCCTATAACAGTCACCTCTAATATCTTGGAAAATTTATGGAAGTAAATAGATGTAATGACAAGGATGTAGAACATGTGCACATGAAATCTTAGTGTTGGTTATGGGTGCAATGGCAATTTGCTCTTTAAAAATTCACAACTTATTCTCACAGTATCCAAATAATACATTTGAAAGTGCAAACTCTTTTTTTTTTGTTCCTAATAGGATCCTATAATTTGCTAGATATTTATTAATAGTCATCTTGTTCAAAACCCTTAAACTCACGCTTATGGGTGTATCCACCTTAAATATAGGCAGCCCACTTGTGGCGAGTGTTTTTAATGGTGGACGTTGGGGTTTAGCTCGTAGTCACCCTTGTCAACTAAACTAAGGTAGAAATACCATAAACAGTTAAAATAAACCACTTAGCCTCATAAGATAGGGGGAATTTCTTAAGAAATTAAGCTCAATCTGTGCAAAAACAAGGATAAGGGAGAATGCCAAGAATAATAATTTTTTTTACTCAAGAATGAATACTTTATACAATATAAATGTGAATTTTTCATTGGGATCCCATTCTTGTTTCATAAGTATACCTTAAATGGTTACCTCTAGAATCTTGTTCTAAAACAAGTCTGAACTAATTAAATGTGAAAAAGCAACATCTTTTCAAAATCTTTTTCAAAGCCTGCTATTATTGATTTTAGAATGTTCTACTTCTCCTCGTAGAGGATGGGTAACAATTTATGGTATTCCTACCTCATTGTACTCCAAGCCCCGTTTGGGGCCCTTTGTGTGACAAGAAAGGGCTGGAGATGCTTTCATGATACTCAGGGAAGGAGGGCAGGGAGGTGAGCCCTTTAATGATCCTCATCCCCAATTCTCTAATTTTTGAAATGCAAGATCAAGGTTTAGGTTTTGCGTACCTTGTTTTTTTTGCCATGTCTAATGAACTTAGGCCCCAAATTTTCCTTCAATGCAATCAACTGAACCACCTCCAAATCCTCCCACATCCAATTTGAGTCTTCCTTGTGTCCTTCCAGATCATTTCGGATCAAGGCCGTGCAACTTTGCATTTTCTTTACCAAAGTAAAAACTAATAACATGCCCCTTCTTTTGTAGTTGGCCAATTATATCTACTATCACCCTTGCATCATTTCTCACAATTTGATTGTTCATCTATCTATACAACAAAATACGACTTACCGATTTGGCGATCCTTTTACTGCAATATTTTTACCATAAACTTGTATGGGAAAACAAACTTACATGGGTAAAAGCTTGGTTGGGTAAAAATTTGCATAGATAAAAATTTGTGTAGGTAAAAACTTGGTTGGGTAAAAACTTGCATAGATAAAAATTTGTGTAGGTAAAAACTTGCATGAGAAAAAAATGTATGGGTAAAAAGTTGTATTTATAAAAAATTCGAGGATAAATAATAAAAAATGTAACGAATTGCGGGGTAAAAAGAAAAAATGTATTAAGAAATTACTTGAATAATTATATGTGGATAAAAAATTTGTATTGGTAGAAAATAAATATTATTTTTTTGCGTGAAAATTTGTGACGTTCCTTTTATTACATGGATAAAAAACTCTATGGGTATTGAACATAAAATGCTTTGCTATAAAGGAAAGTTTTGAAAACAAAGACAAATGTTTACTGCATGGGTAAAATTTGAAATTGGAGTGTGCTAAAAAAAAGTAATAGTTAATTTTTTTGCGGAGGATGTGTTTTGCATAAGTGGGCTTGATCTTATCTTGCATTTGTCGGACCGACGGGTGCCTATACTAGTATATGAATCACTAAGTTTCAAAATCAACATACTGTACATATTATTTTAATTGCTACAACTCCCGCTACGACTTGCATTAATAGTGTTAGTTTGTACTACTCTAAGAAATAAGTGAATTTGTTAGAGGCATGAAGAGTATAGCTCACATCAATTTAGGTTGAGTTAGTATATCCCGTAAAGGACCAACTGTCTATTCAACAGATAAATGAGATTTTGGGCAGGTACCTATGGCCAAACAACTTTGCATGATCTTTTGAAACTTTTATTGAAGATGGGGAATTCAAAGATCTGTGTGGGCATCTAATTTTTATTCCTATTGATGCCAAGGAGCAAAAGTTATGCCCAAATAAGCACAAATTTGGGGACTCCGGGCAGCAAAAAAAATTCTTATAAAAACTTGGTTTATTTATTTTATTTTATTTCTCATAGATTGTATCTTTGTCTACATCTGAAGCTTTGATTCTTTCCATTTGGACTAGTTATGAGAAAGTTATGGACAATCTTGTTTTTTGGGCAATTCAAGCATCTTCTTAAAAAATAACTTATAAACTTCATTTTTGAATGCAGATTTAACATTTTTTCAAAAAAATTTGTTGGAGAGGGTGAAGTTTGCTTGCTAGAACAATCTCACCATCAGGATTATTGAGTTTCAATTCCATTGCAAGGTTATTAACAATTTAAGTTTTTGTTCAATCTCATACCTTCTTTTGCTTAATGTTTTTTTTGAAGAATGAAAATTATTTTTGTTTTGTTTTTTTTTTCCCAAGATTACCAACTTAACTTCCCACCATGCAAAAATAGAATTCCAAACTTTGTGGTGCAAAAATTTTAAGTTAAAAAAGTTCAAAGTTAAATAATCTAATCCTGCATAGTGCAAAAAAAGCTATTTTTTACACTTTAAACGCAAATATCTTGCAATCTGTGCGGTCAAAGTTTTTGAGTTTTGTGTGACACATTCTTATAGTAGCCTAGTACAAGATCCTATGGTTAGATATGCAAGAAGATTGATTTTCAAACTTTTTTACTCTTTGCCATAGAGGTGGTAGTTTTGCATGTCTTTGACAAAATAAAGGCCATGGTCCTTTAGGGGATATTGTGGGTTAAAAGGTTTAAACCCTAAAGGACCAATCGTCCCCTCGTGGGACAAGTGGTACTTTGCGCATGTAACTTCAGATTTTCTAGTTTACAGTTTTTTTTGAAACTTTTCATAAAAGTGGGAATTGAGAGAACTACGTGGTCATTCAAATCTTTCTTCATTCTGACATTTGGCAAAGAAGTTATGCAACTATCTTTGAAAAAAGGTGGAGATGGGGCAGCCCGGGCAGCTCCTCCCCTTTGCATGTGGATAGTGTGTTTTTTTCTGGGCAATTTAAGGCCCAATTGCCTCAAAAAAATAGGCTAGCCTCAAGCCTATAGGAAAAAAAGGGGGAATTTTTTCCAAAAAATGCCAGATTGCAATAATAAAAATCGAGTTGTAGCCTAAGCTTTCATAAAAGTCTTATCAAATTGTAAATTGATGCCCATCATTTTAAAATTATCCGAGCATTTTAATCTTTTTGAGGTGTTGCCTAATCCAATTCAATACAATACTTAAGTGATGGCAAGAATTATTTGGATGTTTTCAAAAAATGACCAATGAATATTCTTTTACCTACAAAAAAAAACCCATGATGCTTCAAAAATCCATACATAGGGGCCACCTACAACTCCAACCAAAATAGGGACAAAGCTAGTAAGCTACAAACCATTTTCAAAAAATGCCACCCAAGCATCAGTGAGAAAACCAAATAAAAAAAACTCTATATGTGGATGTTGACTCCCACAAGGGCAGCTCACCAAGGGCAGGGTTAGCAGTTGTTTGGGCAGCAATTTTAGAGGATTTGTTGTTAGACCCATTATTGATACCGGCCTGAAAGGTCCGGCTTTGGAGGGGGAGAGGGGATGAAAAACAACAGGGGAACAAAATTATAACGTAAGAACGTGAGGGGAACATGAACTTCACTGTCGGGACTTGAGGGGAGCAAGAGTGGAGAACCTGCATCAAAATTCAAAAAGCTCCCCCGTTGGCAGTTACACAAGAAGGCAATATCACAGTGCCCACCACGTGGCCCTCATGTGGGATGGTGGGGCTTCAACTAGGGGATGGGGAATGGGGGCAAATAGGGCCCATCCTCATGGCCCTTAAAACCCTGCCTGCTTGCTAAATTTTAATTTTTTTTCATTTTGAGCAGTAAACTCATTTGAGTTAGGGTTTTTTTTTCCAATTTGTTTGAAGTTAAGATTTCTTGCTTTGCACCATTTGGATCAAGGTAATTTGAATTTCTGAATTTTACATAAAGTCCCCAATTTTGCATAGTGTATTTGCATTTTTTAGGACCTTCTTCCATTGCAAGATTTTTGAAGTGTGTTGCACACCTTTAATTGATTTGAAAATTTTCCCACACATACCAAACTTGGAACTTTACATGGGAAAAATAAACCTCACATTTGCATGGAGTAACTTTTTTTGCAATAGGAGCGGTCAAAGGCTTTTGAAAAATTTGGGTAGTAGTGAAAAAAACTTTTTTTCTTCACTTCACATGTGAATATCTCACTCTACTCAATGCAAAATGACCTAATTTTTTTCCACAAGCTAACCTAGTAGTCTAGGGCAAGATCCTACGGTTGGGTTTTCAAAAAGAACTATATTTTTTACCTTTCTACTCATTCCCCAAAAAGTGGCAATTTTCAATGACTTTTACAAAAAAAAGGGCTTGGTCCTTTAGGGGTTAAATACCATTGCAAATCGTGCGATTCAAGTGACCAAATTTTTGAGGATATTTTGCAAGAATTTATTCTCAACTAGAGAGTAACTATGTGAATAATTGCATCATAAACGCCATACCACCAAGTTGCTATTTAAGGAGCGATAAAGGTTGTGTCCAAAGGTTGTATCCAAAAGCCTACTTATAGAACAAAGTTGTAATGTGTGTCACATTTTCATATCAATCATAAAAAAATTACCTAAATTAGTGTGAAGAGGTCTTGCACTATTCAAAATATGGCATTAAACAAAAAATAAGCAACATAACTTGCATATTGACAAAATAAATATTCCTACATATTAACTGAAAGATAAAAAGACGGAGGCGGCACACTCCACACGTTTTACATATTGGTATGACCGGTATCCTGAGTTATTGTGACTCAGCAAAATGGTTTTTACAAGAAACGAATATGAGGCACTTCCTGCAGTATAATGTAAACGAATATGAGTGGTTCCTTATGAAAGCAAATTGTACGCTACAAGTAATTGCACAAGAGTGAGCTGTGGTGGATTTAGTGACTTGTTTTTCAAAGCAATCTACCATTTGGAAGACATCAAAAGGTTTTTGGGAGAGAATTTGGCTAAAGTTCTCCAACTTTCAGAGGAGAGGTGATAGTTGAAATATTTATAAATTCAGTTTGTAAAGAAGGGCATGACTGATGCGACATCCCACATTCTTGTGAAGGAATGCTTTTGTCCATACTTCAAATTCAAGCCACTCAACCACACTACCTAAGGTAGGAGCACCCATTATCGTGAGGGTCCCATAAGCGTGTCCTCTAAAATTTTGGAAAATTTGTGGAAGTAGATAAATGTAATGACAAAAATGTACAACATGAGAACATGAAATCTTAAAAGTGGTTATGGGTACAATGGCAGTCTGCTCTTTAAAAATTCACAACTTATTCTCACAGTATTCAAATAATAAATTCGAAAGTGCAAACTCATTATTTTTCTCTTGCTAATAGGATCCTATAATTTGCTAGACTTTTACTAATAGTCATCATGTTTAAAACCCTCAAACTCATGCTTATGGGTGCTCCTACCTTATACGCCTGATAAACTATCAATTGGACAATCAGTCAATCACCCACCGTACATTCAGAATGTAAAATACAACTTCGTTGTATGTATGTGTATTCAAGTGCAAGAGTCCACATAAACCTAGTCTTATAAGGTGGATTAAGGGGCTCCTTATATTACAAAAACACAAGACTTGAGGTTGATGGAAGACCATTTTAAGTGTGTTTCATCCCATCTTACCGAGTATTACGGTGTATGGATTAATAAGCTACATCGAAGATTTTCTACCTCAATTTTCTCCTCGCGGTTCAATTCCTAGGGTTCATTGCGGAACTTCGTTTTGCAATCAAAGAAAGTGTATGCTTCGACTCAAGATTTCAACAAAAGCAGATAAAAGCTATTTCTAAATTTTGAAATGTTACTGCTATGTTGGGGGTGATTTATAGATTTCGGATGAATACAACTTCATCCACGTTCTACATGTATTATGTAGGTTTATATTTTAAAGAGAAGACACTATAAGGAAACCATGGTATATATGACAGAAAGTTGACAAAAAAAATGCCTGAAATGACTGTGGCATTTTTTGAAAATGGTTTGTAGCTTGCTGGCTTTGTCCCTATTTTTGTTGGAGTTGAAGGTGGCTCCTATGCATGGATTTTTGGAGCATCATGGGTTTCTTTTTTAGGTAAAAAAATATTCATTGGTCATTTTTTGAAAAACATCCAAATAACTCTTGCCATCACTTAACCCCTAAAGGCCCAAGGAACCCACTTTGGACTTTATGAGAACTTAGGCAGGCTCTATTGACTTCATAGTTTGGAATTTTTTCATAAATTTTTTAGGATGGATGCTACTCATCATAATCTACATGTGAAGCTTTATTTCATGTCATTCCAATAAGTAATGCAAAAGTTAGAAGGCTTTTTCAATTTCAATGTCAAACCGGGCAACAGAAATTATATTCTAATTTTTTTTAAATTTTTTTTATAGAATTGTATAGATTGGTACCTACTCAAAAAATTGAATCACTCAATTCCAAATAATGAGGTAAGAGTTACAAGGAATTTTCTTTTGCGAGCAATGAAGGTAGGAAGAGGGTAGGAAAAACATATATAAAGTTATCTTTTACTCTCAATGTTGAAAAATTACAAATGAAAATGAAAAATAAAGTTACTAATTGTCTGTTAGAGCATTCTCACCATTGGGATTAACAATTTTCAAATTCTTCCAAAACTTATTAGCATATTAGTTATAGCTTTCATTCATCAATACCTTTCACTTTACAATTTTTGTAAAAATGAATCCAATTTTTTTTGGTTAAATTTTTTTATATGAGCTTTCAACCCATTTTCCGACATATTGCAAAAATTGCACAAGAAATACAACTTATGTGTTTTTTCTATAAAGTTTGAAAAACAAAATTTCACCTTTTGGAAGGACTAGAAAAGCCTACATTTTGAAGTTTAGGCACATTGATCTTGCAATTGGTGGGGATATTCATTCTGAAATTTTGGGACAATGTACTTGTGCAAGTCAACCAAAGGATCCTACGGTTGGATTTGTTAAAAAATAAGTTTCAATGAAGATTTTGACCCTAGTTTGGAGACTAGCATTTTGAAGCAGTTTTGTACCTCTAAACACAAAAGAATTTTAGGGGTTAAGTATTGTCTTGAATTGGATTAGGCAACAACTCAAAAAAAATTTAAATGCTCATATAATTTTAAAATGATGGCATCAATTTACAATTTGATAAGAATTTTATGAAAACCTAGGCTACAACTCAATTTTTATTATTGCAATTTGGCATTTTTTGGAAAAAATTCCCCCTTTTTTTCCTATAAGCTTGAGACTAGCCTATTCTTTTGAGGCAATTGAGCCTTAAATTGTCCAAAAAAAAAACACTGGTACCAACTATCAACCAGATTTCCCTGTCAATTTTCCACTGCGTGGGACCGGCTGCATACATTTTTGGCATACATCGTGCTTCAATGGGTATTGGGGTCATGCTGCCGTGCTGGAGGCATGCTGACTGGGCTGCAAAAGCACATCTTTAACAGCTTTAAACTTTATGAATAGAATCACTGCTACTTTATGGGTCTTTTATCTCACTATTGCAAGGAAGGTTGCTTGTAATTCCTTTACGGTTGTAGCAACAGAGTCAACACGAAAACTCACTGTAACAATGTATGTTCACCATTTTGGTAATTGATTTTGGGAATTACTAAATTGACACCCTAAATTGCTAACGGAACACCCCTCTGAGCATGAAAATTGATAATTTAGTGCTATTTTTGATTTATTAAGTGGTCCATTATTCATTCAATCACAACATTATCACCCTCTTTGAAAGAAAACATGATAAATACAACAAAAAAATTGAAATATTATTGCACCAATAGTATTTTTTGATATATTTTTGCTTTAGGTAACTCTAAAGTCCTATATTTTTAATTTGAAATCTAAGCACACTTATTTTCTTTTAGTATAACCTTAGAATGATGAAGGAGAAACAAATCTTTTGATCCAAATTAAGAAATCAGCAAAACCAACATTAAAAATCACATTTTCATGCTTAGAGGGGGTGTCCTATTAGCAATTTAGGGTGTTGCTATAGTAATTCCCTTGATTTTTTGCCTTGATTACTAAGAAGTTTCTCAAAAGAAATTGCCCTCTGGATAAGTTTATCAACTATGAAGGCAATGAACAGCTCGGCTCAACTTATTGCACATACGCTAATGTGGGGCCAAGGTGGAAAAACATTGTTTTTACACCCGCCAAAAAATGTGAGAGTTTAGATATTTATCATCGGGTGATTGAATTTGAAAATTTTGAATTCATATTTGAATTCAAAGATCTTGCTTTAGTTGTGCATTCTAGAAGATGATACAATCAAATAATAAAATATGGGAATTGATATGTGCACACTGGGGTTGATATGCACACCCTCTACAAGTAAATTATAGATTTCTATCATTAGAAAGCTGAATTTGAGAATTTTGAATTCAGATTTGGACTTAGAGACCATTAGTTAGTCTAGAACCATCAAAAGGGTTGCAATTAAACAACATCCAATGAAAAAGCTTATCTTTTCTTACAAACACAAGTAAAAGTAACACTTTCCCCCTAGCTAAACTTTTTCTTTGGGTGTTGTTCAATTGCAACATTTTTTATTCTAGATTAAATCATGGTCTCTAAGTCCAAATTTGAATTCAAATTTCTCAAGTTTAGCTTTTTCATGGTAGAAATCCAAAATTTACCCATGGAGGAGGTATGCATATATCAACCTCTGGTGTGCACATATTCCCTAAAATATAAGGGGCAAACTATTACTATTATCCTTTGGAAAAAAAAAACTTGAGCTTTTGTGCTCTGGCCCCACATTGATGTATGTGTAGTAAACTGAGCCCAAGTGTGCCCTGGTATGCACCTTCTCCAACTTTGAAGGCTCTAATTTGGTGATTTCATTATAGAGATTTCCTATAATTGGAGGCATATTTGACAATCATGATAGCTATTCCAGTTTCAATAAATGGCCTATATTGAATATTGCGTTTAGGTTGCCTCTCTCAACATGTTACATTATATAAATATTTACTATTACTACAATAATTTTCATAAATAATTACCGCACAAACAAAACAAAAAAATCCCTAGAGGTCCAAACCCTTTTTTGTGAAAGTCACTGAAAATTGTCACTTTGGAGGGAATGAGTAGAAAAATAGGAAATAAAATTTATTTTGCAAATCCAACTTTAGGATCTTGCTTTAAACTAGAAGAGGTACTTGTCAGAAAAAAATTAGGTCATTCTAGATGAAGAGGAGGGAGATATTTACATCTAAAGTGAAAAAAAAAGTGTTTTTCCATGCTATCCAAAAAATTTAGAAGCCTTTGACCACTTTTATATGAAAAGAATTGCTCTACACAAAGTTGAAAATTATTTTTTCCATGTAAAAGACCAAGTTAGGTATGTGTGGGAGAATTTTCAAATCAATTGGAACTATACAATACACAGAAAAAAAATAGTGAGTAAAAAGAAGTAGAGAATGAGTTAAATCTCTAATTTGTTAAGAATTCAATTATTGAAATGAGAAATACAAATCCCAACAGTCACAATGTGGTAATAAACAATCTACTTCTGTAGGTTTATTTTATTTTTCCAAAACACTGAAAATTGTGGAAAACAAAGGACTTCAAAGTTTATTTTAGTGTAGAGGATCCATAACTACTCACAAGCTAAAACACCTCATAAATTTCATCTCATTGATTGAAATTGAATGATCCAAAGCTTCCCACATACAAAAAAATCTAAAGAACCAATTTCAGATTTTTACTTAAAAAAATATAAATTTTAAAGAAGTTTTTGGGCTGCCTGGATTGCCCTCCCTCCCCCAGGTTGCAAAAAATCTTTGCATAACTTCTTTGTCAAATGTCAAATTGAAGAAAAAATTAGATGCTTGCGTAGGTCTTGGAATTCCCCACCTTCAATAAAAGTTTGAAAAAATCACAAATACTAGATTAGCCATAGGTACATGCCTGAAATCCACTTGTCCTCCTAGGAGACAATTGGGCCTTTAGGGGTTAAAGGGCATGGCAAAAAAAACTTAGCTACGGAAAGACAAATTAGCAAAATTCAAGTCACAAACATGTGAACTCCCAATATTTACCCTTGAAGAATTGCGGATTTTACTTTGTGAAAAGAACTCAAAACTGTCATTTCTATGGGAAAGAGTAAATAAATTTGAAATTTGGTCTTTTGACATATCTAACCATAGGATCCTGTACTAGACCAATGATGCTACTAGGAGAGCGGCAAGCGGTGAGCTTGTGAGCCAGGAGCGGGAAAGTCATGAGTGTGAAGCCTAAATCCTAAACATTGAAGTATAAATGAAATTTACAATGATGAGTTTAAACACTTGTAGTAATTTAATGAAAATAGTATTCAAATTAAGAATGGGATTCTATTACCATGGATATTGTGTTGCACCCATGACCGTGTAGTTGAAGTGGATTAAGCCAAATGTTTTAGAGGTTTCTTAAATTTTTGTAGCACATAACATGACATTAATAAAACAAAATAGGTAGTATTCAAGAAAAAGAAGTGAAGGTGCAAAAATTGAGGGAATTTGATTTGCCATGACTTGGTAGTGTAATACACAAGGTGTCAAAGAGGGAGTTTGGATTTGCTGAGCAATAGTGAGTGCATAGTTTTTGGTATTATTATTTGGTCACAAACAAAGAAGAACAAAATAGCCGTTGTCACAAGAAGCTTCAAGTATATTACCTCCACGATTACCAGACATCTAAAGCCATTTGTTGTAAACAATCTCCAACAAATTACAAGTAGGCATATCCGCCAGCTCTTCTAGGTTGAAGTTCTACATACAACACATATTAGAAGTTCTATTACTCTGTAAGAAATATGCTAAAAATGTTCATGGGCAGTGATACCCCTAGAACATCATTCTTGGCATAATGTTCACTTGCAGTAAACTTCAATTGAGTGAGGTGAATTTCTTTGTGAACAGCAACCTCCCTACAACATCATTCTTGGAAGAATGTTCAAGTTCATTTCTTTACGGACATAGGGCACCTTACAAAATCATTCTTGGAAGAATGTTCAAGTCCATTTCTTTGCGGATAGTAGCCACCTTTAGACATCATTCTTGGAAGAATGTTCAAATAATAGAACCACTATAGAAGGGACTTCTAGTGGAAGTTTGTAATTTATTTTCACGGACACTACATTGTCTTCAAGATCATTCTTGGACAAATGTTCAGAAAAATAACCTAGTCTCCGGTACTAATTGAGTGAAGAGCAATTTTAACAACATATGAGAGGTCCCAAAACAATCTAGTTTGCATCAATATGAATTACATTTATATGTTAAGCAGTATGTACAAAGAAGCACAAATTAATCATTTGAGATGGTAGGGCCGCTAAATACATACCATTTGTGAAGGGCCACCCCATTGCTTGTTCCATGGTAATAGGTGTGCGGCTTATCTTGGTCACCCTAAACCCATGGTAATAGGACCTCTCTAAAAATTTCAAGGTCTGAAACTAACTGCTCACAAGCTCACAAGCTCATGGGCTCCCGCTCATAGGCTTGCCTCCTAGCAACCCTGTGTACTAGACTAGTACATGAATGTATAAAAAAAAATTCAAAAACTTTGACGACACAGATTGCAAGATATTTGAGTCTAAAGTGTAAAAACAATTTTTTTTGCAACTTACATGACTAAGTTATTTGACTTTGAACTTATTTAACTTAAGAGTTTTGCACCACGGAGTTTGGAGGTTTAAATCTTTATGGTGGAGAATTGAGTTGTGATTCTTTAAAAAAAAATTATAAAAAAAAAAAAAACTTAATTTTCATTTTTAAAATAAAATAGGTAGAAGAAAGTATGAGATTGAACAAAAACTTAAATTGTTAGTAATCCTGCAATGGAATTGAAACACAAAAATCTCAATGGTGAGACTGTTATAGCAAGCAAACTTCATCCTTTTCAACATTTAAAAAAAAAAATATATTAAACTTGCATTCAAAAATGAAGTTTATAAGTTATTTTTTCAAGAAGATGTTTGAATTGCCCAAAATACAAGATTATCCATAACTTTCTCATAACTAGTCCAAATGGAATGAATCAAAGCTTTAGATGTAGACAAAGATGTAATCTACAAGAAATTTTTTTTTTAAAAGAATTTCAAGTTTTAGATTTTTTTTTGCTGCTTGATCTCCCCAAATTTGTGCTTATTTGGGGATAACTTTTGCTCCATAGCATAGATTGGAATAAAAACTATATTCCCAAAAAGTTGATGTGTTTTCCTATCTTCAAAAAAGTTTCAAAAAATTAAAACAAAAATTGAGGCTGTAGGTACCTGCCTGAAATCCCATTTGTCCCCCGTAGGGACAATGGTCCTTTACGGGGTTAAATTGCCCAAAAAACAATATTGTCCTTAACTTTCTCATAACTAGTCCAAAGGGAATGAATCAAAGCTTCAGATGTAGACAAAAATATAATATATGAGAATTTTTTTTTTTTTTTTTTTTCAAGGTTTTGTAAAAAAATTGTTGCCCAGTCTCCCCAAATTTGTGCTTATTTGGGCATAACTTTTGCTCTTGGGCATAGATTGGAATAAAAATTATATTCCCCAAAAACTTAAAATGTGTTTTTCTATCTTCAAAAAAACTTTCAAAAAATCTTAACAAAAATTAAGGCCGCAGATTCTTGCCCTAAATCCCATTTATCCCTTAAAGGGACAATGATCTTGTAGAGATTAAGAGAGTTGCATGTGTCTCCAAATGGTCAAGTGATGAGTCATGAGATAACTTTCCAAGATAAGGGAACCTAGTTATCAAGGCAACGGAAATGCAATATTCATTCTAGATTATAGCTTCTGTATTTTAGGTATAGTACAATTAACAAAAGTCAGGCGACGTGGACGGACAAGAAGGCACTGCTATCAATGAAAGATATCATTTTGTCATCAGCTTGTCAAAATTGATGTATGGATGTCATTTCTTTCAATTTCTAGGTTGCTGTCATTGCGGGTGGCGAGAACAGATGGCGGCAAGGGTTTAGGGTGCAAAATGTGTGTAAACTGTATTCACGGGCTGTAGAGCGCTCATTGAACTTTACATTTTCCAGTGCTTAGGTTTGTGTTAAATTTCATTGTATGGCGATGTGTTGGTCTTTACAAGGCAAGCCGTTTAGTCTTTAGTACACCTTTTTCTAACTCCGGTGATGTCTAGCTTAGAATGCTCAAGCTCTGTATGATGCACAAACTGCATTAGCAACATGGGAGATAAACTCTGCTTGAAGTAAGTGTCGAGACATGTCATCGCTCAAACACGGTTAGCGCTTTTGTTCGAAAGATTCATTGCAGCCTTTCCAAGTAGAGCAAATAGTCGTGGGGAGGAGTATCCCCTAAACTTGGGCGATATCAATACCTGTGAGTCTTTAATGCCATTGAGGAATCCATCAAGGAAAGCAGAACAAATCACATCAGACTTCGCGAAGTGTTTATAACGTCATATTCGTTAATTTGGGCCACTGGGGTGTCCCACTTTGTACGTCACCTTAAACCCAAAAATTTACCTTAAACCAGATTTGAAGGTATCAGATTCAGTTTGAGCCACTAAGATTTTTTCCCTTGCAAATTTCTCCTCTCAGGTGAGGACACGTGTACATAAAAAAAATTTGAGCTTGAATTTAGCTTTTTAGGTGATCACCTAAAACTTTCACCTCAAACTTTGAAAGTCTCAAAAAGTACCCTTTGGCCCAAATTAACGAATATGACGTTTTATATTGCAGTGACAAAGGAATCTCCGGAGACACCTGTGACTCCAAATGTTTTGAGAAATTTCAGGATCCTAGTTAAACCTTTCCGACGAGGTCTGCCTTTGAAAAGGGTGGTGACAGAGATTGCGTGATGCCGAAAGTAGACATAGCAATCTCCGACAACTTGAGGGACGAGGCCATGCAAGCAGTGCGGAGTACGTTGTCTTCCACTAAAACAACAAAAGTACGTGTGATGCACTGTGACTATTGATTGAGTAATGTCTTCATTTTGTTTGAGAAATATCTTTTGAACATGCAATATAACTATGGAATAAGTGATGTTGACTATAGAAAAAACATAATGAATTCTATTTAGATATATTGCGGTTGTTGTTACAAAGTACTCTGGTTCCTTGGTTCAGTTGGTTGGACACAAGGTTGGATAGAACTTGTAGACATTCAAGTGTAGGTTTGGAATTTTGGAACTCTTCACTTTTGACAAAGTATTAAGTAGGTGATTTTGCTTGCTATTGTAATCAAACACCGTATTAATTTTGTGACTATGTTGCAGTATTTTGTGCAATATTTGGAGGAAAAGATGGCGGTCCAATATAACAAAATTACTCAAATTTTCACGTACAAGTGAGCAGCTCATATGCAAGTCAAGGTACTTCAATTTTTGTATGTAAAGGTAGTTGTTGTTCAAACTTGTTTGCAAACACACTTTTGTCATGAACAAATCTGTACTTGCGGTGTAGGTATTAGTATAATGATTAGTATTGATTGAGCAATGTTACTTTTACATTGAACAATGTGGCACATACTTTGTCAATCCAAGCTAGTTTTGTGCAGCAATATCTTACATATCCTTCCATGTAGACAATCTAGAAAGAAAGCAAGCACATGTATATTGGATTTGAAGGTTACAATGAATGTGAATCTCTGTAAGAGTATTGATTGAAGTGGACAATGAAAGAACACAAAAGTTTAAGTGATAGAGGAACATACCAATGTCCTTTGCAATTAAGGCACAAAAATTGTAGAGATGTTTAACTCGTAATCCATATAATGCAAGCATAATTTTGGCTTTGTGCTATGCACAGAAGGTGCAAGGTTGTAACACCATATATGTTGTTGCTGTGTCTGCTAAGTTAGTGCTTGGAACAGTGATTGTAGTGGAATAGGATTACATATGAATTGTAATTTTCAGTTGTGCAACTACTACTAAAACCTTAAATTGTTTTATAATCGTCTATTAAGGTTTGTTACTATCTGTGAAACAAGTTGTGTGCTTTTAGTGATGCATGAATATGGAGGGTGAGGATTTACCATTTCATTCCAATACAAACTACATATGCAAGGGCAAGTGACAGCGGAGGTAGAACCTTTAACACCTCTAGCATTGGACAATTTACTCTTGAACATGGACATGAGTGCGGTGCCACCGGAACAGCTCAATGCAGACACATAGGTGTGTAAACTATTTGACTATGTTATTGATTCTATCTAATATTGCATGTACTTTACTTAGTAAAAGCTTTAAGTCCACAATAATACTTCAACTCAGCAACACAGCTCAAACAAAGTGTGGGTGGTAATTGTCATGTAGGGGAAAATGCCGATTGACATTCACGCTGTGGATCACATGAGCGCTGTCACGGTAAGGCAGTTTATTATAAAAATTGTCTTTCACTTTATCAGGTTAGACAATTTTGTTTATTAAATTTTATTATATCATGCAGTTAGTGAGAGCCTTTAAAAAAAGGTGTGTAATATATTGTGGGGATTGGGCGCAGTGTGACAAATGCAAAAAAAAATTGGAGCAACATAGCATGGTACGCATGTTTATGTGCTTCAGAGCTTTTTAATGTCACTTTCTTTGTTTTGCTCTATTGCAAAGGATCTTTAATGAGAATATGTGTAGAGTAAAATGTTGAATTTTTTGAGGTATTTGTTTTATTTGAGTATATTTGCAAGTGTAGATATCTGTTTGTAGTGTCAATAAGAAGTTGTCAGACTTGCAAGCACAATGCATGTTCATGGGGTGGCCAAAGAGAATGGCAAATTCTTACTGATACCTCAAATTGCATTGAAAGAAGTTGGTGGCTGATGCAAAAAGGATTCTAAGGATGGAATACTCAAGACTTGAACTCACCAAACAATGACATCAAGTAGTTGTTGTGAAGAATATCCAAGCCAAAGTTATGACTTTGACAAGGTTTGAAAGAGGACCAGGTTTTAGCGCAAGATTATTTAATTCCTACCATTTTGTGAGCATGTACATTTTGTACCTTTTTGTGGGAGCTAAAGTTTGCTTACCTTTGTATCAACATGGGACACGTGTGCACACATGCTGATACAACAAAACAAAATTAATAAAAGCTCAGATATTGATTCATTTCTATATCCAATGGCTGGTATTCAAAAGCACATTCTAATTGGTGAACGTTAGCAAATATGATGCAAACACGTATCCTATGCATGGGTCTAGTACTTGCAAAAGTAACAAAATCATAAACTGCAAGGAATGTACAATGTGCATCTAAAAATGGAGTTGCAACTGTGTACTAAAAATACATTGGCAAAAAAAACTGTACCAATTATAGCAAGATCAAAATTGCACATATATTTTTTCACATGGGCAAAGTCCATGGTAAGTAACTTGTTGACGCAGTGACGTGGAATTATACGGTGACTATATAGACATGGGTATTGCATGATTTGATGACAAGGAGTCCTAAGTGGACTGACAAAAAAACTGACAATATGTTGTCAATTATGTGACCAAATCAGGGTGACCTAATTGACAGCTTAGTTGACAACATTTAGTCAAATTGCTGTCAATTAGGTCACTATCTCCCTTGTAGTGACCTTGGCTCCAAGAGTTTTTCTCCTTATCTTCTCAGTGATTCAGGATACCCCTTGCTGCCATGGCTAATGGTTCCTCACCGCAATACCACACTTTTGTTGATGTCCAACGCAGTATTCAATAGAAGATTATGGAGAGGGCGCTGCATCGTAGAGAACGCATTTGGTATCTTGAAATAAACCTTTAAAGAATTATTAAACAAGTCTGATTTAGATGTTGCATTCTTGTCGCAAGTGATTCTTTCTTGCACTCTCTTGCATAACATGCTTCTAAGGCAGCGTAAGGAGGAAGTGGAAGGTTTATTTGGAGTCTTGCAAAGGGAAGGCTTGAATGGTGAAGTATTGGACGAGACTACAGTTGACTGTGATGGAGCACACGCCAATGAAGCTGCTAAAATCATACTCAAGACATCCAAGACTACGGCAGCTACAGACAAACGGCGCCTACTTGGGATCCACCTCACCTCACAAAGACCACAAGTTCTTTAGCTACGCAAGTGAGAGCATCAAAAATTTGTCTTTCAATTCATTGCAACAACTTCATTTCAAAAGCTGCTGTCATAGCATGCTAGGAGTTACATGGTGTTCATCACTTCCTAACATGTGGAGTACAACATCTTCTGATGCACTGCTGCAGTTTAGGGGCGGGAAGGTGTCCCTGCACAAAAGCCGAGACTTCTACATGTCAACAGTAGGACGTTGTCATTCAGCCCTTCAGACGGCCTCATGAAGTTCAGGGTTTGTGAGTCCCAGATTTAGCACCAAAAGTCCTGAATTCATTTTTTGTTTTACTTAGCTTTGAAATTACATCAATATGAGTGGAATAGCCACTTATGTTGATTGAGAGTAGTTAGACCAAATGGTTAGCGGTACACCATTTACCCTACTCCATTTGGTAAGTCATTAGAAGCAATTGGTGAGGTTTTAGTGGTTTTTAGTAATTTGAGTGACACACATACTTGGGGCTTGGAATCCCCTTCAAAAGTCCCCACTAGCCTAATTAGAGAAGGTCATTTAGGTTTGGTTAGTTATGTCATGGCCAAAGGCCATATCATCAGCTTACAACTCAATGACTATCGACAACAACATTTGGTGTGTCTATACCCAAGGTGCCCAAAACCTTTAGCTCCTTAGCGAACATGATTCCAAGCGGTCAACCCTACAAGATACCAGTCAACCTCGGTGAATGGAGGTTGACAAAAGGCAATAAAATGCCATCAAAATTCATGGAAGAGTTTCTCAAGGATTTAAGAAGATCCCTCAAGTTTCAAGTCGTTTTGATAGCGGCAAGGCCTTGAACAACAACATCCATCCAGTTTCAGGAAGGCACCCGACATCCAATTCTAGATATCATCCATTTGGAGTCCAATTGACAAAAGCAAGGAGTGTTTCCCGGCTCCCCCAACAATGTTGGAAGACCTCAGGAAATCAATTTCTCAATTTGGGATGAATTCCCAATTCTAGGTTTTTCATCCATTCACCCCTAATCCTTCATTCACATTTTCCAACGCCTTGTAGCTTGGAATTGGGAGTGTGAATAATCAAAACCGGCTATTTTGGGTCCAAGGAATTCAATACCACCGTCCATTTGTCATTTGGAGCTACGCTCCAAAAGTTATGATGAATTCATCCAAATTTTATCCATTTTTTGTTTTTCTTAGATTTTAGGTAGATTTCAAGGGATCTATGGATCTCCTAGATAGAGGGCCAAGGTGGCCCCCCCCTCAAAAGTATAAAGGGAGGTCCACCTCCTCCCAAAAACAATCCCCTTGGTCACTTGTCACTCCTCTTATCACTTGTACTCATTCCCACTCTTTGGCCACTTATCACTTTCATCATCACTTCCTTGATTTTAGGCCACTTACCACAACTTGTCACTTCTTTCATAGCCCTTCTTTGAGCTCTCCACACTTGTAGTTTGCCAATCCCTTAGTTCCTCGTGTCTTGCTTTAGAAATGACCCCCTTTCTCAGGCAATTAGTTAGGACATAGTTAGCATCAATCATACTAACCTCTAGGAAGTTGGATTACAATTGGTGATGCCGCTCTTCCACACTTTCTTAGAAGTCCAGTTGCCTTCAAGTCCATTGTCAATTAGAGTAGGATCCTCACCTGAGCCTCCACTTACCAGCCACTATCAAAACTCCCATACCAGAACAAGCCCTCATAGTAGCTCGCGGGGAATCCTTTCAGCTCTGCCTTGAGTGGCCAGCTCTCTTGATTCCCTCAGTAGTTCCATGGGAAGTCACTTTGCTCACTAGCTCTCTTAGCTTGAGGCTTGCCTCGCTATCAGGATCCTTAAGCTGGTGAACCTGCTCTCTCTCTAGCCCCTACGGCTAGTTCTAGCTTTCAAGCTCCCAATAGCCAGGCCTAGAACTCTCAGCTCTCACGGTAGCTCTTGGCTTTTGAGCTCACAAGGCCAAGCTACAAGCATTTTGCCAAATTCCTAGTTCTCACAACTCAATCCCAGACTAGCCTTGAAGCCTCAGATCACTTTGCCGAATTCCTAGTTCTCATAGCTCGAGCCCCTAGCCCTTCACATTCCCTTGCTAGCCTCGAAGCCTCAAGCATTCCGCTGAATTCCTAGTTCTCACAGCTCAAGCCCAAGCTAGCCTGGAAGCCTTAGGCATTCTACCAAATTCTAGTTCCCACATCTTGAGCCCCTAACCCTTCACATTCCCTTGCTAGCCTTGAAGCCTCAAGCATTTTGCCAAATTCCTAGTTCTCATAGCTCAATCCTAGGCTAGCCTTTAAGCCTTAGATCATTCTGCTATTTTAGTCTTCCAGCTCAAGCCCCAGCCCTTCACATTCCCAGACAAGCATCGAGCCACAGAAACTCTTCCAAATTCTAGTTCTCATGGCTCGAGCCCCTAGCCCTTCACATTCCCTTACTAAGCCTCAAAGCCTCAAATCATTCTGCCGAATCCTAGTCTCGCAAATCGAGCCCCAGCCTTTCACATTCCCAAACTAGCATTGAGCCACAGACATTTTGCCGAATTCTAGTCTCACAGCTTGAAGCCCTAGCCCTTCACACTCCCCAGACTAGTAGCGAGCTACAAACATTATGCTAAATCCTAGTTCTCACTGCTTGAGCCCATTGCTAGCCTTGAGCTATAGACATTCTGCCGAATTTCTAGTTCTCACACTTGATCCCCAGACTAGCATTGAGCTACAAATCATTCTGCCAAATTCCAGCTCACCTAGTCTTAGTCTCAAATGCAGCAGCCAACACTAGTCTGAGCACTCGAAGTCGCAGCCAAGCCCCAAAGGAGCTGGCCTTTGATCATAGCAACAACTGCAGTCACGTCGCCAGAGGACCAGACCCAGACCCTGTCATACTCGGACCCTGCCACACCTAGACCTGACCTACCGGACCCACCGTCAGGTATCAATCCGCCTCCAAGCCTTGAACTCCGCCCTGCTAGGCTAGCAGGTCCACTTTCCCAATTTTCAAGGTATTTTTGACCAAAAGGGAAGGGGATGTAGAGCCATTAATTGGACTCATCTACTCTTTGTCTTGGCTAAAATATTTAACTAATTGGCCCAAAGTACGGAGAGATCTTCATTTTGATTGAACTATGAGTATGTCATAGGAAACACATAGAACCTTAAGGCGTCATATTTTCATTAAGTGGCTGAAAAAGGAGTTAGCCTCTGGCATTTTGAACACATTGACACTCACCAAGGGATTTGGATAATCCTTGATTCTCAAGTATCAAAGGATTTAGATAATCCTTGACCCTCAAATATAGAAGCCAATTTATGTTGTGATTATTTGTTACAAGGCAATAACCCAAACTGGCCAAGTAATACGGGGAAAACCACCAAACCCCTAAAGTGTTGTGATTATTTGTCCCTATTATAAAGTCATTACACGTTGAACCAGCACCATCATCTCACGGAGGAATGGAAGCCATTCATGAGCAAGACGTAGGGTATGTGAACCCCCATGACGAGATATGATTACTCACATCCCCATTCTAGTTACCACGAACTCCCTCGTGCAAAATACTAAGTAGATTGTCCTCTCCTTTATTCATCATTGTATATTGTAGGCTTGTTAGTAAAGATCCATTGCTTGGAAAGCATCTTTAGTTGGAAATCTACAACCAAATCCACCCTCTTGCTATTATAGCTTATCTCCTAGTTTTTTTAGAACCCGGTTGTGCTTGCGCTTACTTCTCAAGGGGGAAGTTTGAGCACTCACAGGGTTCTGATGGCATTCCCTTCTATGGGGGGCACTAGCAGGCTCGTCCTGCATCATATTGATGGTGGTGTTTGCATTAGGGTGTGTAGCTGGGGCTCTGCCATTGTTCTCAGGAGCCCGCGTGGGCTTTGGAGTCACTTCGGTTGAGTGCCCTCCTTGTGCATGTAGAGGGGCCTTCTGCCTTTTGGGGCTACTGTCTCCTCTATAGCGGCGAGTTAATGCAGTTGATATGTTTGTTAGGCACTCAACTATCTAATTTTGCTTGTCGATTGCCTTGAGTGCAATTGCATTCACTTCTGCTACTTGTGCGTGAAGGCACAAGTCTCTATCTCGTAAGAATTTCATGTTGTCTTCGAACAACTTGAACTGCACGCTTATCTTCTCCCTCTCCATTTCACAATGTGTCCTTGCAATGTCGTACATCCGTTTCACCAGATTTTCACTACTTGTCTTTGTGGCTTCCACTATTTGTATATGCCCCGACACATTCTTACGCCTCACGCCGGTGTTTCTTAGACCGCGGGCAAGAGAATGTGAGGAGGTACCGGAAGAACTAATGACGTGGGGGACGATTCCAGGTGGAACCGCAGGTCATGTCCTCGTTGGCGGTGTCCCCATGGAGGAAGAGGCACGCCCTTCTGCAACAAGCTTGACGTGAAACTCTTCAATGGCAAAGATAGAGGTCGGGCAGACCCCGTACCTAGCACTTCACTGATCCCTTCCTCAACCTCAACATTTGCCATGTATACAGAGTCATGGGCCTCCTATTACTTCTTTTGATCATCTCCACCATTTTCTGGATTCTTTGTACCTCTCATCTCTAAATCACTTGGTGAGAAGGTGTCCAACATACCAGGGGGCTGATTTGTTGGGCAGGAGCCGTACCACTCATTGATGGTGTAGTAAATCTCGAGGGAGAATTGCTTTGGTAGGCCGTCGTCCTTCCGTTGAGAAGATGTCAACTCCCAATAGTCTTGATTGTTTGTATTTGTGCACCTCAAGTAGTCAAAGATCCTCTTGTACTCCAAAATAATCAAATTCCACTTTGCTTTATAGGCAACATTGTTGTGGTATACATGGGAAAAATTTGCTTGCATAACCTCCTGAGAAACCCTCTGCCACTTTGTGGTATCTGATGTCATACAATCCCTGCTCTCAATGGTGTCCAACTCCTAGATATACAACTCGAGCTTTGCACCTATTAGCGCCATCACTTCTGCTTGCACCCAATTGGGGTTTCTTTCTTTCATTGCTTTTTTGTTGCTCATGTTTGTGACGTGTGTAGAGGTTGCAGTTGCAAGTACAAGACTTGGCATCAACGAAGGGATATGCGCATGTCCAAGGCTGTACGTGGCTAGTACTTGGGCGCTGCTATAGGATGGCATCTGCATGGACATGGGAATCGGGAGTGGAGGTACTTGTGGAGGGCGAGGCAGCACAGACCTTGGCCAAACAAATGAGGAGGGACTCCTAGCAGGAGGTGCTTGTTGGGAGAAATGGAAACCAGCCGGTGGTGGAGTGGCTATAAAACCCCAAAAAAAATGTTCATCACGGTGTTGTTATTTGTGGGGAAGTGGACATGAAACACATGGAGCAGATTACAGCAGCAAACCAGCATGCTAAAGAAAGGTACTTGTCTCTAAACATTAAACTCTGATTCTATGTATACTTGTATTCATTAAGGCATTGGAGGACTTGTGTTGGTTGTGCAAGTCAAGTGAATGAAAATAACAAGTCATATGGAAGTTTCTCTATTTGTAAGGACAACGGCAATGACTGATAGAGCAATGTCTAGATAAGCACTTCATCCTTATACTTTGCAAAACCAAAATTGACTTCATTAGAGTCTCATGTAGTAGAAAATGTCTATTTTCTACTTTGAGACACATGAGAATGTTTGTGTTCATTCACCGTTTAGAGGGATCCCTGCAGGATGCAACAACAATGGAGCTGGCCAGATGGGCAAATTTTACATACTAGATTGATACTGGTTCTTCATTCTTTGTATACTCTAGAACTCTGCAATAAACACAAGAAACTATACAAAACACAATATTCATTAATTTGGGAATTTCAGCACATTTTAAGACTTCTGGTCACATTTTCATTTCATGCCACACCCATTTTATTTCCACTTCTTTGTGACTAATTTGGATCTAAACATCTATCATCTGTAAAGTATCATTTGTTTTCATTTGTTTTCTCACAGGTGTGCCAAACAAGATTAAGATGAAAGTTTCAGATTAAGGAGACATACAAATTGGGAATTGCCGTTTCCCAAATTGATGAATATTGTGTTACAATCAATGTATGCATAATGTGCCATGCATTCTCCTCTTTGTTACTAGTAACATGCCAACAATGCAACAAACTCATGAAAATTGAAATGCAAGAGCTGTAGCGTACCTCAAGACACAAGGGAGAATGTGCTAAAGGCTTCGTCACTTCTCTGTATTTGAGGCTTCACAAAACAACCTTCCTTGTGGCATCATCGCCATGGCCTACTTTCATAAAGAGGCTCACCCAAAAGTTATGCAAAAAATAGCAGGCGCTCTTTTATATTTGAGCCCCTGCGTTGGCATTACCAAAAATTGAAAAGCAGACCCCGCTCAACTCGCATATCTCTATTTTTGATAGATTTTCCAACTACAAAATCCTGGACTCTTTGCCAAAAGTTATGGAATCTAATCTTTGACACCCGCACTTATGAGCCTCTCCATGGCCCTGCCAGCTAGGTTTGGCCTAAAATACCCCTCCTGAGTGGGAACGCACAGCACTTAAAGTACTTTTATAACCACTGTTTGTTCTTTCGTAAGTACAAGTGTGAATGGCCCTTAAGCATTGCATCCCCATGCCTGTCACTTGACAATGGCAGGGCTAATTAATAAAAAATTAAATGGTTGTGGGTGATTGAGTGATGGTTATGGTTGTAGGTGACTAGCATGACGGTTTTGAGCACCCATCTCACTATTTTAGAACCAACAAGCCTTGTTTTTAGCATCTCTTACACATGGTTCCTACAATTTTAGTGATTTTGGACTTTGAAAAATCTTTGTGAACAAATGTTTGCAGTGGGAACCTTGAAATTGATGCCAATATTTTTGGTTTTCATTTCCTAACATACAATATTTTTTTCAAAGTTAGTCAATTGTTTTACCTACTCCAAAACCCTTATTTCCACGCTTATGGGTGCGCCTACCTTAAATCTCTAACATGTTTGTTTTGGAATGATCTTGTTCTTATGTATAACTGGATTTGCATGCCAAAAATATTGTTAAAAGTGCAACTAATTTGGGTGAAAGAGCGCTCCTAACTTCAGGTTTGGTGTGTAAGGGCATCTTTATTGGTGTAGACTTGCTCAAAGTTTTCCATCTAGTGTGGCAAGGCCTAAAGGCTCTCAATCTCCACCCATGCTCTTTGAAAAGGTGGCTTAATACTCCAAGATACCCCATAAATAAGCAGTTGACCACTTATCTAGGGAAGTAGAGGATAAAGATCACTAAAGTTAGGGTGAATAGTGCATGAATAGTGGCTTGAAGAGTGGCTTGCTAAACTCGCCAGATAAGAGAGTTTGAGAGGGTCTTGAGAGGGGCTTGGCTACTTTTTATTCACTTTGAGCGTGCTTGAGCCACTGGTGGAGATGCCCTAAGAACACTTAGATATGTGAATACACTTCACTAAAACCATTTGTAGAATTGCTCTTATGCACTCTCTAAGACCAGGTGTGAATGGGCCTTAAGGTAGAAGCACCCAAATGCAACAATTACCTTAGATGTGGTAATTGGGAGGGTCTTCTAAGAATCTGATGGCATAGGTTTGTTAGGAAATGGATACGGATGTAAGGAAAATTGTTTTTTGAAATTTTTTGAGATCATATGAATAAATTATGAATTGTTGAAGACAACTCCCTAGACTTACCTATTGTGGATACTAGACCCCTAAAAAAGCAACAAAAACAAGACCATGTCATGTGCATGTCACACCCAATCAAACACTGCCACCTACACAATTTCTATTCCCTTATGTCAACTTGCGTGTTTGATTTGGGTGCATTTGTGTCTTGTTTGGGTGCAAATCTATCTACTTTAGGTTTAATTTTAGATGTCAGAGAACGGCTGGTGTTGCAATGGGGTGCTCTAACTAGGGATAAGCTTAGTCACAGGTGGTCTAAGATTGAGATAGAAACGGCTAAGTGAAAGTAGGAGCCAGTGGGAGCACTTCTCCATGGAAGGAGGTGTGACACCCCTTTTGTGGGTGATGGAGGATGAAGAATGAAGAATGAAGAATGTTTTACTTAGAGAAAGGGTTAAGGTAAGAAAATACATGCAACAACAAAGGGAGAAGCAACTGCAAGGAGGAGAAAGTGAAAGCATAGTTACATGCCAATGACCTGAGGTTAAAGTTCTCATGCAGAAACCTCATCTCAGGCCATTTCTTCATGCTTGGAGGACAAGAATTTTTTTTCTCAATTTTCATGGAACTTCCCTTGCGTCAGTTGCGGACAGAGTGCCATGGCAATTTTTTGTGAAGGTTGAGAATGCAAAAAAATCAACTGTGATTACCCCAAGTGACTCACAAAACTGAGTTAAGGTTTGAACATTTTCAATAAATAAGCAGTATTAGCACAAAGAGCGAACAATCCAACAAGTGCAAAATTGTTTTAGGAAAGTAGAAGCTTTATTGATTTTTCACATGGAAATTGAAAACAAAATACACATAATATATGGAAGCACAAAAATTCTAAAATCAAACCCCTCACTTACTTAGTGTGTCTATACACACTCAAAATTTAATTTACTTGCCCTTTGCATAACTAATTGCCCTCATTTTTTGTGGCATGATCTCATAAAGATTCTCACACTCCGTGGAAGTGATAGAAAGGAAAATCTCAAACCCATGCTCTCACAATTCTAAAAGATCCTTTGGACGTGTTGATTAACAATTAAGCTTCCATTTTAGTGTTGCCCATAGATGATTTATAGGGTTTAGGTTGGGTGATTGAGCATGTCACTTTAAAACATTGAAAAATTGTTTAAATAATACTCTTTCATTTTTTGCTATATGTTTAGGATTGTTGTCATGTTGAAAAATGACTCTAGATGCATCTATGCCATACCTCAAAAAAAACAGCAGTGGGAGATTGGTCTCTAATACTTCACAATAAACATACTGATTTATTGTACCTTCTATTGTGCAAATCAAACCAAGTCTAATTGCACTTATGCAACCCCAAACTATTGTAAAACCTTTTCCATGTTTCACAAGTTTCTTTGTTGTTCAATCTATAAGACGCTCTCCATCTCAATCCCAACATTAGTAACAACCATCTAAGCAAAAATGATTGATTTAAGTCTCATCTCAAAAAACCACTTGCTTCCAATCTGCAATAATTGAATTTTCAAGAGATTTGGCAAAATTTAAACAAACTTAAATATTATTTTTTGAAAAAAAAGGTTCTTTCTTTTTCACACAAGGCTTTAAACTTGCAAATCCAATGCACATTGCATTGTTTAAACACTAATTTCATTGTCAAATTGTTGCCTAACTAACTTGAATGCATTTATAGCAATAATAAATCTTCTACTTATCAATGCTCTTACACAAGCCCTCCCTATATGGTATAAAATTTAAGTTGATTATCTTTCTATAATTAGTTTAGTATCAAAAAGAAGTTTCTTTTGGATTCTCTCAGTTGACATTAGATTGACTAACATCAATCTATTTGGCTACATTTTTTGTGATTCCTCCATTTTGTAGCAATGATATTACACTATATTTCTTTTAGAAAACCAATGGCCTTATCACGTTATGGAACAATTAAAAGTGCAACATACTATTGGAGGAGTAGAAACACTCTTTCCTACTTACAACACTTACAATTAAATTAAAATTTTGTAATGTATTGTCAATGTAAGGAGGAGATGGAGATGTAGGCATGCAATACCAAAAGTGAGTCAGTGAGTGACTCTCCTTTGAAATGAAATATCTCAATCACCTTGGCAAGTTTCCTATTAAAGCTTCCATGTTTTAGTAGGTACTTGGATACCTTTAATATACTCTTTATGATGCCTGAAAATATTTATTAATGCATTTGATATGATAAATTATACTAAGTAATATTAGTAAACACTGACTTGGTTTTGTGAGTTACTGTACATGGCATCAACTCAAACCCAACTTTGCTTACTATGTGGTAGGTTTTTTTTTTTTTTTTTTTTTTTTTTTTTTTTTTTTTTTTTTGTTGGTCAGGGTAGACCACCAGAATGCACGCATGTAAGGAAAATTTGACTAAAATTGAAATGAGTGATGTGTGAAAGTTCATCCAAAAATTTACTAATATATGTTATTTTCATCCAAAATATGGCAAATTGGGTTTTTGCTAAAGGAGGGATATGGCGATTTCATCCCCATTTTCACCCAAATTTAGTCCAAATTTCTTAGTGCATTAGTAGCAAAATGACTTTTGAGGTAAGATTTAGGCAGAAATTTGCAAGAAAAAAGAACCGTGTTATTAGTTATGTGGCATTGACTCAAACCCAACTTCTCGCACTATGTGCCATTGACTTAAGGCCAGGCTACACCTAAACGGGTGTTTCATATAAAACAAGGGACGACGTTCACTTCTTTATGTAAAAGTAAATTCTTTGAATATTTATGTTCCATTTTTGGGTATGTTCCAAATAGGCGGTTTTGAGTGTTTACAAAACTGGCGTCTCCAACTTCATGGCCTAGAGTGGTAGAGAATTTACCTTCAGTAAATCAATAAATGAAACCTTGATATAGTAATTGTCCTTCAATTTTCTAAGAATATATTCTTCACCCGTTTCAAACCAATTGGCTTGTGTGGCCCCAGCATCAATCACTCCTTTGCAATTGTTAGGGCAACTGTAATGGCACCGGGAAAAACCCCGGCAACGGTCCCGGCAACTCAGTTTGATTTTTTAATAGATAGTGAATTTGACCATAAATTTTTAGTGATTTGAAGGGTATTGAAAATATCATTGTGAAAACGTAATAATATTTGGGTTTGGACATTGACTAACTTAAATATATCCCATCAAGTGTAAGCTAACTTCCAAAACACTTAGAGGCCCCTCCAAATCAAGCATAAATAAGGAAATTTTTGTAAAGGGGTTGGTAAATGGTTGGCAATTTACCAACCCCTCTACAAAAATTTCCTTATTTAGGCTTGATTTGGAGGGGCCTCTAAGTGTTTTAGAAGTTAGTTAACACTTGATGGGATATATTTAAGTTAGTCAATGTCCAAACCCAAATGTTATTACGTTTTCACAATAATATTTTCAATACCCTTCAAATCACTAAAAAATTTATACTCAAATTAAAAGATCAGATTGAGTTGTGGAGACCGTTGCCCGGGTTTTTCCCAGTGCCATTACAAATGCCCTTAGTCTATAAAGTACATTTGCTTAATCTCATTAGAAGTGGTGCTCCATTTGCACTAACATGTCTGACTCGCTTCCGTGACTGAGCTTTTGCCTTCTTCTTTGATGTGAGTTTCCACACATATTTCTTATGGCCGATTTACACTAGGAGTCAAGACCCGGCATAGAAACTCCAGGATGTTTAAATCAAAAAATTAGCCAGAATGGCTTCAAAGACGACCCCAAGTGCCCTATATATATTATGAGAATAACAAGGGCCAAATCTCTTGTGTCTGAAGGCCTTAACTCCAGAGCGCCCCAGCGCCTCAAATATTGCCTCCCATGATTTCAAAGCCTTGTTTCAAGGACTAGATTTAACTTTTTGATCTTGCTATAAATTACAATTATGAAAGCATTCAAGTTATCCATGTCAATGGAGTAATGGCAAGGAAAGTTAAATGTTTTACAAGTGTGGCAAGAGATTTGATTGGGTGAAACATCATACTGGGCATGTTGGCAAGCAATGTTTTACAAGTTGCAACTAGTCAATATCCCTTACAAGCTCCCTTGTGTGTGCTTTGTGGGAGCGGTAAATTTGTTGGCAAGAGTTCAAGCATGTTCTAGACCCTTATTATGGCAACCCTCACCAATTGTACTGGTCATTGTTTTTTGTGCAATAGCAATTTGAAGCCCTAAAACTTGACATAAAAAAAGTGCAATCTTCAATAATTTACAAGTGTGTGCATTCACATCTAATCTTGCTACTCACAAAAATTGAGATGAATCTAGAACTTAAATTTTTTTGTAAAAATCATCAAATAATAGCTACCTACCAAAAAATGAAATTTTGTCATCACATGTTGTTTGATCAAATGTTATGATCTCCCATCTCCCCCAGTTAGCTGTTCCCAACATTTGCAAGCCAATTTTGAAGTAGGTGTTCCACTATTTTCACTGGTCACTTTTTTGTGAATCATTTGATTGATTGAGATACAATGCCTCAAAATTGTCGGTCTCTAAAAACTTAATTTTGGTAAAAACGGCCATGGCGCTCAGGGGTTAAGGCCAAAAAGGTGAGGCTACTAAAACAAAATTCTAACTTTTCGGGAGAAAGGGGATATAAAAAGAGACCGAGAGTATTTGATATTTGTATTCATTCTATACTTTTGATTATCTCAAAAGAATTATTTTGTTGAAACTATCTTATGTAAACAAAATCTAAAAATGGCCATAGGATCAAGAATTGGTTTTTCAGTTTTGGAAAACTTGATTTTTGGAATTGGATATGCCAAATTTTGTCGTTTAAATATCAGGAAATGTTTTAGAATTTTGGTCTCGACTCGTTGGATAACAACTTTGAGGCCATTTTCAAAAATCAACCAATTAGAGCCAAACATTGAGGGTGTCAAACTGTGTCTTCAGACATGCTTAGTGCTGATGATTCATCTAACAAATCCATTGGGACTTAGACATGTGAGACTATAATTCACATAGTAATTTGTATATGCTTTTTTTAATTATCTATACATATTTGTGTTTTATGTTTAAATATTTCCTCCTTGCATTTGTTAGTTTATAAAATTATTACATGATTATATAAGTCTACAGTAAATTTGAAAAATTTGATTAAGATGTCCGATTTGTTTCATATATTTCACAAGTTCCCTTACAATATGACCTACTTATAATTTCATATTTGTATGAAAGTTCCACGATCATAAGTACTTCATTTCAAAATTTACTTAAAAAGTTTCCCGCTCATAGGCTCTCAAGCTCACAAGCTCATGCTCACAGGCTCGCCTGGTAGCAACCTTGCTTAAAGACGAAGTTGGATGAAGTTCATATAAGCTTGGATAAAAAATTACAAGCTCTAGAACCTCCTTACAACTTGGGAGTTGGGACTAGAATAAGTACTGTATCAACCTCCAGGAAGTATGTCGCCGTGGAGAAATTGTATGGAGTGAATTCTTTGTATTGGCTTTAGTTTACATGTTTCCAAATTCAAACCTAGCGAACTATTCTAAATTAACGAATACAATGACTTCACTTGATTTGATAGTATTTACAAACTCGGCAATTGAAGGATCCATACTCATGTGCACTATTGATCAGATTTGAGTACATAAATTTTTATTGAACAAAAGAAAACACAAAATATTATAAGATAAAAAAACATCAATTGTCAATACGTAGGAACATTGTAGCAATATTTATTTTTAGAACCATAAATTTACTTAAATATCCTCAAGTCCTTATCTGACTTTATTTTTTCTGGTTATTTTCAAAATGCATCCCAGATAAACTACTAAAAATGCCTTAAAAAAAGTAACAAATATATAAAGAAATTTTTTTTGTTACATTCTACAACATTTTTGAAGTGCAATATTTTGTTGCAGCCATTAATACAAGAGATTTATAGCTTCCAAAGAAATCATTCTTCTTTTATTTTAGTTACTTTGGAATATTATTTAATAACACTCTTTATTTTGAAAATTTTATCAGATTACTAAAAGTACAAGGATTCTCATAGTTAGAGTCCTATCACCAAAGGAGATATTCATTTCCGTACCTTTACAACAAATTCCTTGACTAGTTTTTTATAAAGAGAGTTGAAAGATAGAAGTTAGTTCTATATATTTAAAAAAAAAATGTAAATGTAAAGTTTCAATTTAAAGCCACTTTATGCCTAGACCCAAACCCAATTTCAAGTTGGCCCAATTTGTAATCATAAAGGTCATAATTTTTTGGAACTGATGTCCTGATTTCTAATCAACATATTGGGCCCATGTTTATAAGTTGGGTTTATGTATTGTGGTGACCCAATTTTTTTGGGCTTGAACCCGACTTTTGGCCGCAAAAAATTGCCTTATGAACAATCTTGTCATCAATAAAACCAGTTGGGACAACTCTCAATATAAAACCTTACAAGCCAATGTTTAATTTTAGTGCGATTTTTGTTTAAAAAAAACCACTACATTTTTAAAATTTTTTTTGGCAAGATATTCTTCCTTTCTTTCGTGAATGAAATTGAGCAATTGCTTTACAATCTGAAATAATACTACTCAATTTGGATGAATGTGGATTTTTTTGACAAAGAAATGAGTTTTCTACCTTATTTTGCACATTGGAATTCATTATCATGGACGTAAATTAGCTTTGTCGTTGTAGCAAGGATCGCTTTTAGCAATGCCAAAATCAAATGAAAATCACACTTTACATAAGGTCCAATTGACGGGCCAATCCAAGGATTTGAGCAATCCCGTTATTTCATTTATTAAATTAGACCAACAATCAGACACTATTATAAAGTGGCCTTAAAATGACCAAATTACATTTAACTTTTAAAAGACCTTACACACTTTCAAAAATTTCACAAGAAACCTGGGTAGTTGATTGAAATGTGAAGTTGAATCAAATGTGGACCTACTTTGTATAATCCAACCGTACAAATGGGAATAATACCTTATTTACTATAAATTCTCAAAAATTCAACTAGATCTTCTGTTGGAGGTGAAATATTATAATGATTAAGTGAGATGTAGGTGAAAAATCTCTAGTTTTTCATATTTGTGTGATTTTGGATCTTATTGCTTCATACAAGCTTTAACGTGTTATTCATTAAATTGGGAAAAAGCTTACATAGTGGGATTTTTGAATTTTTTGTTTTTAAGAGATTTTAGGTGATTTAGAGTGAGTATTATGATGATTTCTTCAAGCCCTTACATCAATAATGAAATATCTTACAGGAATTATCAAAAAAATTTACTTCAAATCACCAATTATTCTCACAAATGCAAAGTTTAGTATTCCCAAAATACATTTTAGGACAGTGATTTTCCCCAATTTAATGAATAACGCGTTCTTTGCTTAAGAAGAGCCTTATATTTCTAGAAAGTAGGGTTTCCCACCATTCCAATAAGACTAGTTTCACACAAAATGGATGAAAATAGCAATCACAAGGTGTAGCTAAGTGGACAAAAAGGGTAAAAAAACCCACTTTACTTGCTACCCTAAAACAATTCTACAAGAAATTTGATAAATGCTTTAGAAAATCCAATTTG
Source organism: Ulota crispa (assembly GCA_963920765.1). Taxonomy (NCBI): domain Eukaryota; kingdom Viridiplantae; phylum Streptophyta; class Bryopsida; order Orthotrichales; family Orthotrichaceae; genus Ulota; species Ulota crispa. The sequence continues at coordinate 9,640,174 of OY987251.1, read as the reverse complement.
TGAAAACAATAAAGAATTGGCCTTAAATGTGGGATGATAACTTTTAAAAATGAAAATGATAGTACAATTTCAATAGATCTTCAAATACTATGATTATATTACTCTTGTATAGAGAAACAATACAAGCGTATTTCTTAAGCAATTTGAAATTTTTTAAGACCACACAATTGAAACGTTGCAAACTTGTTAAATGTTTGACGTATTGTGTTGTTGCTTTAATCGCTAAATGCCCAAGGCCTTTCTGAATTTCTTGGCATTTTTAGGAAAGTGAACAATCAACCAATCTTTTCATAAATCTCATCAAGTTTTTTTTAAATGTAACCGTACACATTTAAACGTGACATGTTAGAGATTACATGGAAAAAGAAAACACAACAATATCACTTATAACACGTTATTCATTAAATTGGGAAAAGTGGCATTTTGGGACTTTTGGATTTTATGTTTTCTAAAGAGTACTCATTGAATACTCTTTAGAAAACATATAATCCAAAAGTCCCAAAATGCCACTTTTCCCAATTTAATGAATAACACATTTTATAGTTTGAAAAACTATAACGTTTGAACATGAGGGTATTAAAACTGCAAAAGTGACTTGAAGTTTTCTAATCTTCATTTCACATGTCAAATCTAAAAAGTTGGTCATCAAAAAAATATGAGATTTAAGGTCATTACATGTTTAACTTTAGTCAATTTATGGTTTTCAAGATCCACTCACTTATTTTTTTAAATGGATTTTTAATGCGGATTTTTCTCCAAGCTCTAGTGTATTTGAGACTCATTTTCAAGTTCTTCCAACATTAGAAAACTCAAGATTGCAGCGGACACCCTTGTACAAAATCTTGAGTAGAAAAATCATCAATATTCATTTTTTAAATCAAATTTTTGATGTTGAAAATAGACTTCAAAACAAACTTGTGTTTACAAGAAAATACCAAAAATAAAGATTTGATAAGGTTTCATTAGTCTTCAAAGTTTTGCAAACACCCAAATTGGGTGCCTTGGGCATTTAGGGGTTAATCCATCTTTGACCAAATATGGATACGTATTTTGAGGCCATACTGTTTAAACACCATTATTTATCAATTTATATACCCAATCCAATGTCATTTATTTGGTTGGATGCAAAATTCTTATGCCCACAAGCGTTCTTCAAGAACAATTTCCAAATTGTTGAGCGATTTTACTCTATAGGCCAAAAACCACTTTGCTGAACCAAAATATGGTTTGGTGGTTTCTAAAGGGTTAAGTTGCCCCACCTTACTTTATCAATATTTTATAGTATACAAATACACACTAATATTGCAATAATCTTCATCAATACTTAGTGCAGTAAACAATTTTGAAGGGTGTGGCAACAACAACAAAGTTGCAGATAAAAACTAGCAGCGCCCATGTAGTAAACCATATGAAATTCTAATATTAAAAGAGTTATATGAGCCTCCAAGTGGTCAAGTAATGAGTAATGAGGTAACCTTCTAGGCAACCCAAATGCTCTACCTAGTGTACACTAAATAGTGCATTTGGGTTGCCTTAACAATTAGTTTGCCTTATCGTAAAAAATTACCTCATGACTCATTGCTTGGTCAATTGGAGACACATGTAACTCTTTAAATACTAAGATTTCACATGGTTTACCACATCAACACCGCTAATTTGTCTTTATGCACTTGTGTTGTTATTACCTAAGCCTTTAAAAGTTGCTTATTGCAGTAATTATTGTTGAAATTTACTATAACAGCAGTAAGTATTTATATAGTGTAAAACTTCGGGAAGTTAGTGTAGGGCAATCTAGATGCACTATTTAGTGGAGAACATTCCACTTAGAATTGCTATCACCAGTTTCAGACTTTAGCAAAAATGCATAAAACATAAAAATTCCAAAGCTCCGAGCGGCGGTGCAAGGGATAGCATTCCCGGGCGGTGCGGCCCCCCCCCCAACGCCATCGTCATGATCTCCGCAACAATCATCGCATCACGCTCACGTTTGTAGGTGAACGCCATCGCTCTCGCATCGCCCACCCCCCATGCATGCTTCCAACCCCGCCTGTTTTATACGTGCTCAGGTGAATTCTCAGCAAAAACTCGCACAGATCAACAACAATCGTCACGCTGTGGTGATCACCACTCTCACACCTCGCCATCTTCGACCTCCATCACCTTCCATACCATCCAATTCTAGCTTAAGATTGGTGCCATCGCTGCTAAATCACCACTCAGGTACGCAAAACTCACAATTCCCATTTTGCTTCATCATCAATTCCCTTCTTCTTGCGTAATTCTTCATTTGGTTTGGTTGCGACGTTGGCCTTTAATGGCGTGCGTGAATTGGTTCGGTTTTAGGGTTTGGTTGTACGCTCAATTCGACCTCGGGTTTTTTTTTTGTTTTGTTTTTTTTCTGTTTGCTTTGTGAATTTGTGTATGAAGGTTTCTTTGTAATTCAGCAATTGTAAGATAATAACGAAGGTAGCAGGCTGGTTTGTAGAAATCAACGCACTTGGCTTTTTGAATTGTAGAGGCTAATTGTTGATTTCCTCTGTAAGTAGTAGATATAATGATCCTTAGATTTTGTTGTAGTTTAGAGGAGCTTCGAATTGCGGGGTGGGGTTTTCTGTAGATTGTTCTGAGCTCGAGTTTGTAGCTTTTTGTATTTATTTAGGTCTGTGCTGGATAATCGAACCCCTAAACGAGGATCTGACCTATGTGCAATGCGATCTTTAAACTGGCTAAATTTTTTTGTAGGATTGCTACCCAAAAAAATTATGCAGCTAAAAACTTGTGAACTTTACAGTGTTAAATTTGAAAATATTAGCTTTATAGCAGTGTTTTTAGCCACTTGAGCTAAAAGTGAAAAGCATTTTAGGGATCGTTGGATATTGTGTACATGTCTGAGAATTGATTTTGGAACTTTGTCGTGGTTTCCAAGAGTATATGAAACCTTACGCAAGTTGTTTCATGATTTTGGATTTATTGGTTTTGAATTTTCCGAAATCTTCATGCTGCTTCTTTCAAGATCTCTCAAGTTCATGCACTAGATTATGCATATTCTTACCTTTCGTTAAAACCTTGCATGAGAAGGTTAAACTAGATCACTTTTCATAAATTGAATCTTAGTATGTGACAATTTTCATTAGTTTTATTAAGCTGGCTGCTGTGAATGACATAGGCTGGAATTGTAGTTACATGATTTAATCCTCTTTGGACCTACAGAAGCCAATATTGGTCTTTCTGTTTTTTTAGCAGTTTTGAGTAGGCCAGATGGAAACCATCTTTCGTCCAATTCTATTTATTTTTTGAGCCCTTGTATGCAATGTTCTGCATTGATTCTAGCGATGTAAATATGGTTTCATCTGAATTGTCTTTTTGTCGATACAATCATTCATATATGATCTTGTAACAAAAATCCTTGGTCTTTTAGAGGTGAAGGAACCAAGAGGGACTGGGATATCTGCCAGTCCGTCCTTCCATTTCCAATGATGATGTGAAGCGTTTTTTTTGTGTAGAGTAAAGACTGAACTGCATTTCTAAGAATTGCGAGTCTAGAACTTTGCAAAGTTGTTTTCTGACTATTTTTTGTGAAGAATTGTAGGAGTTGTGTACAATGGCGAATGAGAAGGAGAAGTTCATCGTGGTGGAGAAGTCCAGCAATGGCATCGCCACCATCACTCTCAACAGACCGCAAGCACTGAATGCTCTTACTCGTGACATGCTTGTGACCCTGGCCTTCACCTTCACTCGCCTGGACGAGGACCCAGATGTCAAAGTCATTATTCTCACCGGCTCTGGGAGAGCTTTCTCCGCTGGAGTGGTTAGTACGTACCTCTGAATGGTTCAGCGAAATCTTTTTTTGGTAGTTTTTGTCCTCATTTTGAAATTTGACAATATAGCAGCATTACACTTAAAGTTTTTGAAACATTAGAAATATAAGACAAATGCAGATTGCTTTTCTTGTTGGTGGCTAAACACTACTTTTTCTTTTTTCTTATTTTTGCAGGATTTGACTGCAGCTGCAGATGTGTTTAAGGGTGATGTGAAGACCGAGGCCACTGACACTTTGGCCCAGATGCAAAAATGCCGGAAGCCTATTATTGGTGCTATCAATGGCCACTGCATCACGGCTGGCTTTGAGATTGCACTAGGGTGTGACATTTTGGTGGCCAGCACTGCTGCAAAATTTATCGACACTCATGCCAAGTAGGTGCTTAATACCTCATTCGAAATTTACTTCTAACCAATTTGTGCCTCATGTTTTTTCTGCAGTTTGGAGTAGTTCATACGGGGATTTTCCTTCCTTCAGTTATATTTACCTTTTGACCGACGCATACGATATACATTTGCACTAGAATAGGTGATAGAGTTTGACCCTTATCTGAAGTAAGATTGGTCGTTTCCAACAAAGAATTCTTAGTGCTATATGGCTAAGAATAACACTTCAAAACAACTTCTTATTAATTACTCCCTCTGTCCCCTCTAAAAACGTCCAAAATGCTTCCTTGCAAAGGATTAACTGTATTTTTAGTCCTCGTGCTAGTGATACATGCATCCTAGAATCAATATACCATCTACCAAATGTATGCAAAATCTCCAGGTTTGATGTTGCTGTAGGGACACCCAAATTCCATGCAAAAAGTACCATATTTGTGCATGCTGCCAGCTCCTCATTATTGATGGTTTAAAGAATAGTAGCAACAAAGGTGCCTCATATGGGCAAGGCCAAGCTTGTTAGGAGAGGAATGCTCCCTAATCGCTTAACTTGCCCCCATGAGATCATTGAACATGGCAAATGCTGAGAAAGCATTTGAAATCAGCAAAAGGGAGCTTTTTAGTGGTACAAGAAATGTGTCTGATTTGGCGCTTTTTAGAGGGACAGAGGGAGTATTATGTATATTAACCCTTCGACAACCAAGGAGCCCTTTGCGACTAATACAATATTTCGTATTTTTTTGTATTTGGAATGCAGTCACACCTTTACTACATTTGAGATCAACAAAGAAGTTAGAATATAGATCAATGCAGTTAAAACTTTTTATTGGTAGCAAATGCCAGTTATACGGCAGCGTAGAGCGGTCCTTAGTTAAAGCCGGCTGATATTTTTTTCAAGTTTTTGGGGTGTTTATGATTCATTTCTGGTGCATGATTAGAAAATTCTTGTTACCGTGTGCAGGTTTGGAATTTTTCCGTCATGGGGGTTGTCACAGAGATTGCAACGTGCAATAGGCCCCTACAGAGCACGGGAAGTCTCGTTAACAGCTGCGCCTTTAGATGCACAAACAGCTGAGAAATGGGGTTTAGTGAACCGTGTGGTTGCTCCCTCGGAGCTTTTAGGAGCAGCGAGAGGCATTGCTGAAGCTATTCTCAAGAACCAAGAGAACCTTGTGCTACAATACAAGGCGGTCATCAACGATGGTTTCAAACTACCTCTTGGCGAGGCATTGAAGCTTGAGCAGGTATTCCTTATATTCTTAACTATGAAAGTGCTATCTTCACATTTCTCAGTTCTTACAATTGTACAAGTAATTTTTAAAAACTATAAAGTACTCTTCTGCTCATATTCTGCTGATGTCTTGTCATTATACATGTATATCTGCATGCCATAAGGCTTTGTACCGTTTGAGAAAAGGTAGAAAATTCTCTAGGTGAACTATCTCATTCTAAGTTAAATAACACAGTGAAGTGGATTTGAAATTCTGCAACCTTTGGAAGTAAAAAGGATTTGAAACTTCTGCAAATATGATTAATAGTAGAAAGTGTTTCATTTAATAGTGATCTAAGCTTGTGGAAATGGTTGTTACTTTTACTGCCTCACAAGACCAACGGTGTCTATTGTTTAATTAGTTGTATTGATAAAACATCTAGTAGATGACAATTTTGAGCATCATCGAGTACAATAATGGTTGTATGAGATGTACGTTCGTAAGATTGTTTGCAAAGTTGATTTTAGATTTTATACGCCTTCCTAAAATCCCAAATTTTAATGGTAGTATTATATTTTTAAGATTCGTATATTACGACCAAAATTGAGATTCAACGTGATTATTTCCTGAAATACGTTTGGATGTATATAGAGAGTTTTAGCACACAAATGTGCTTTTACTGTATCGCATGTTCATTATATAAACTCTGCTTACTTTTTCCTTGATGCTTGTTTTCTCATTGAACATATGATACCGTTGTGCAGGAACGTGGACATGAATATTATTCTAATATGAAGCCAGAGGACTTTGCAGCAATGCAGGAATTCATCTCGGGAAGATCTTCCAAGCAGTCCAAACCTAAGTCCAAACTCTAGAGGCTTGCGGAAGTTCATAGCTGATATAAGTTTGATAAGTGTTCACCAAATTTGCAAATATGTAATTATTTTAAAGTTTGAATTAACAACTGAAGTTGATGTTTGCATGTATATTTTATAGAGCTTTTGCACGGTATACTCACGGGTTTTAATTTCATTCAAATTGAGGAAGCTCTTCATGCATTGATATGGAAAAAAGTTACTTAGTACGGCAAACGTAGCTTGTTACGCAAAGATTCCTCATAGGAAGTGTTTAATAAAACGTATCAAGCTACACTAATTTATCCTACGGAATTTTTTTTATATTTGTTATATTCTGATGAACACCTTTGATGTTTTGGAAATTGCAGGGATACTATAGGGGTTGTGGAGAATAAAGGGAATGCAAAAAAAAATTACATATCATCAAAATGTGCACATCTTTCCTTAGAACTTGTAAATTAAGAACGTCATAAAACTATACCCTTGAGCGCCCAAGCCATTTTCACCAAAATCAGGGTTTTGGGAGACCTACTACTTTGATGCATCTTATCTCAGTCAATCGGATGATTCACAAAAAATGACCATTGAAATAGTGGAACACCTACTTTGAAAACAACTTGCAAATTTTTTGAACAACTGACCGTGGGAGATGGGAGATGGGAGATTATAACATTTGATCAAATATGTGATGGCAAAATCTCACTTATTGGTAGGTAGTTGCTATGTGATGATTTTTACAAATTTTTAAAAGCTCATGATTCATCTCAAATTTTGTGAGTAGCATCAAATTTTGTGAGTAGCAAGATTAGATGTGAATGCATATGCTTGCAAATTATCAAAGATTGCACTTTTTTTTATGTCAAATTTTAGGGCTTCAAATTGCTATTGCACGAAGTATAATGATTGGCACAATTGGTGACGGTTGCCATAATAAGGGTCTAGAACATGGTTGAACCCTTGCCAACAAATTTCCCGCTACCACAAAGCACACACAAGGAAGCTTGTAAGGAGTATTGATTGGATGCAGCTTGTAAGATGCTACTTGCCACCACGCCTGTATGGTATTTCACCCAATCAAAAATCTTGAGACACTTGTACAACATTTGGCTTGGTTTGCCATTACTCCATTGACATGGACAACTTGAATGCCTTTATAATTATAGTTTATAACAAGATCAAAAAATTCAATCTAGTGCCTGAAACAAGCCTTTGATATCATGTGAGGACACTTTTGGGCGTAATTCAAAATTTCAAAAATAGACATTCCACACTCCTAATCAAGTTTTTGAAAAAATATTGAATAATTATATCCAGAAACGCAATATTGGCCAACTTAGGATACTCAATAACGAAATTTAACTACTCTTTTGAAACGTTTAGTTTCAAAGATTTGGGCATGTGACATTAGAGCACACAATTGCTTATGAAACTAACAATAAAAACTCTAGAGATATCTTTTGTGAGCAAAGATGTGTGCATTGATGATTTGAAAATGTTTGTGCAATCAAATTTGAAAAAATCATCACCAGTATTTATTGATCAATTTTCACATAAAGCAAGGAAAACAATTGGAAATACTGAAAGTAATTAGATTTCTAAGCCTTCAAAAACCCAAAAGTAAACACGGTTGATTGAGATTGCATAAAAAATCAATAATGATACACATAACATCATTTTCGACATGCCCCAGTGACATTTCTTCAAAAGGACCAATGGCGCATCACATAAGTTTTGTTCAGTACTCCATTATATTACGCTCCTAATTGTTTCTCAAAAGAGAACCTTTTCCTATATGTGTAGTGTCACCTCAAACATTTCTTGACACAAAGATATGGCATCCTGGACATTTGAGGGATTAAGAGCAAACTTCCATACTGTAACATGGAATGGGAAAACCCTAAACAACAAACAATTTTCCACCATAGTTGTTTCTAAGTTTTACAATTGATTCTAGGCTAGCATAGGATTTTGCTCTAAAAGCGATTCCAAATATTTAGAAATAACAAACACGTTTACATTGTAATCTTGTTTGCGCTTTCTGGGTTCTACAATTACAAAGCCAATAACGGGATATTCGTTAAATTGGGACAAAACAGTCATTTTGGGACTTTTGAAGGTTTGGGGTGATCACCCCAAAGCAAGCCCCCAACCGAGTTCCATTGTTTTTTTGGTACACATGTCTTCACCTGAGAGGAGGAATTTGTGAGGGAAAAAATCTTAGTGGCTTAAACTAAATTTGATACTTTTGAATATGGTTTGAGGTAACTATTTTGGATTGAGGTGGAGTACAAAATGGTACCTTTGTTTTTTCCAATTTAATGCATATCCTGTTCAATATAGAAGTTTGCCCTAAGAAGGATAAATCAAGGGAATTGATATAGGCACACTCAGGGGTTTTCCCGGAGTAAATTTTAGATATTTACCATCAACAAGTTGAATTTGGAAAATTTGAATTTACATTTGGATTTAGAGATCTTGGTCTAGTCTAGAATCACAAAGGAGGTTACAATTGAACAAAGCTCAATGGAAAAACCTAGTTTTTTTACAATCAAGGGTAAAAGTAATAATTTGCCCTTTTGCTAAGCTTTTCCATTAGGTGTTATTCAATTGTATCTTCCTTTGTGGTTCTAGACTAAATTAAGGTTTCTAAATCCAAATGTAAATTCAAATTTTTCAAATTCAATTTGTTGACATAATAAAAAATATCTAAAATTTACCCCCTCGTGTACATATAACAAACCCTGAGTGTGCACAAGGTAGGAGGTCCATAAGTAGGCCATTTAAGCCTACCTAAATCATCAATGACAATAGCTGATATTTGAAAGAACATGTCACTTGTTCCTAGATAGGAAACGCATTCAGAACTTGGTCGCTTTTAGAGCCTCCTACCTTATGTCAATTTCCTAAATCAAATGGATTTTAAGCATCCATATCTCAACCAATGGCACTCTGCCACATCACCTTCACAAAAACCTGCAGAACCATTATCGGTAAGTTAACTCCCAGAAATCCAAGCTGAAAAGAAAAGGAAAGCCTCAAACCCAAAGCTTCCTCGCACACTCGCCGCTGGCCGCATTCCCTTCACACACTCGCCCACCACCCCCGCCACTCCGGCAACGTCACCAATTCCCCCAAACCGCCTTCACTCCTCCATTTTGCACCTCCCCAGACTCACTCACTCACTCACTCACACTCCTCATTACAAAAACCTCTACTGAACGACCCCAAGTGCGTGAATTCCTTTACCCACTACCAAATTCTCCTCAGTATCCCTGCTGATCTCAGAAAACACTTTCAAAAGATTTTCCATCAAGCAAGCTTTCTGTTTGCTGTGTTCAGGTAATTCAAATTTTCTGCCTTTTCCAGTGCTTCCGGTTATGTTGGTATGGCCATGGAATGTATAAAAACGTGTCACTGGGTATGTCGGTTGAGTATTTGGCTAAAGTTATGAACTGGTGATGGGCAGGGATAATAGAGAGATTGGAGTTCAAAATGGCGGCCCCGGCTCTCTCTGCGTTGTGCATCAGACCCGCCTCATCGATGGCGTGTGCTCTTCAGAATGTCATTCAAGGCTCCAACAAGAGCAGCTTGCAGAGCGTGAGAATTGCGGAGGTACCGAGGAGTATTATTCGACACACGACGCCTTCGTCGTCTTCTGTTTATCAAGGCAGTAATGCTTCTGTGTCGTTTGAGAAATCGACTCTGAGAAGGTTTCACGTGGAGCATCAGTGTCGTGGAATGCGAGTGCAAGCTTCAGCTGCTGCTGTAGAGACCGCTGAATCTCCCAAGGTTGGGCATCTGTCTTTCTTTTTCATCTCTTTAATTTCAGAATGTTTTTCCAGTCTAATCTCGCTTTTTGAGTAGGTCATATAATAACATTTTCTTGTCCAATTCTTCATAATTTTTTAGCATCTCAGTCAATGATTTTTTCAAAATTTTATCATAGTATTTTAGGAGTTAGATTGGTAACTTAAAATGCAAAACTTTGTTGTCCAGATTTACTAAAGATGTGTATCAACCCTAATGTTGAATCTCATGTTTTTTCCAGTAGCTTTGTGTAGGTCATATTAGCACATTCTTTTTGTCTTTTGTTTTTTGTTTTGTTTTTGAGTAGGTCAGAGAAGAACATTTTCTTGCCCAATTCTTCATAGTTTTTTACCATCACATGCAATATTGACTCTAGCGATATAATGTTTGAAACCGTCTCAATCAATGTTTTTTTTCATAATATTGTTATGGTCTTTTAGGAGTTCAATTGGTAACGCAAAACGCAAAACTTCGTTGTCCAGATTTAATAACGATGTACATCAACCCTAGTATTGAATCCCCAGGTTTTTTTCAGCAGTTTTGTGTAGGACATTCTTTTTGTCTTTTTTTTTGTTTTGTTTTGTTTTGGTCATATAAGAACATTTTCTTGTCCAATTCTTCATAATTTTTGAGCATCACATGTAACATTGTCTCTGGCGATATAATGTTTGAAACCATCTCAATCAATGTTTTTTTCACAATGTTGTCATGGTCTTTTAGGAGTTAAATTGGTAATGCAAAACCCAAAACCTAATTTTCCAGATTTACTAACAATGTACATCAACCCTAATATTGAGCCTCATGTTTTTTCAGCAGTTTTGTGTATGTCATATTAGGACGTTTTTTTTGTCAGTGTTTTGTTTTGTTTATTACCAACGCAGGCAATGTTATGTGCTGATTATGGTGATATAAAATGTGACCCATTCTGAATCCTATTATTTTCACAATTGGTCATTTTTAATACCATAAATTCTCAGTCTTTGAGGAATTTCGGTCACCACAGCGCCTCGTCATCCAGTTTTCTGTGACGGTATAGATCAACTATTGTTTTAGCTGACACAGTACAGCAAGAATGGCTCCTTTAATGAGCCTTGAGTTTTTCGATTAATTATTCATTTCAAAACCCTGCCTAAAGAGTCGGTGAAAAGAAATGCCACCTTATCAGTGTTTTGTCATTTTGAGTTTAGGGTTCAGAGCGTGGTTACATGATGAAATAAGCAATTTAGGTGCTTGTTTGTGCAAAGCAGTGACTTGCTACAGAACGGGATAAATGGCCATTTTATGGCCTCATTCTTGGTTCAGTGCATGATTTGTTGTAACCCGAGCTAACAGTGTGTTTGTGTGCAAAACTTTCGCAGCTCCAAACTGGAGCATGGACGTGGCGGCATGAAGGCAATGACTTGAACATCCATTATGTGGAGATGGGGTCACAAAAAGGGGACGCTCAAGAGACGCTTCTGCTGCTACCAACTCTTTCGGACGTAAGCACAACCGAGGAGTGGTATGCCGTGGCGGAGGAGCTTGTTGCGAATGCAGGCCCTGGCAAGAGACGAGCTGTGATTGTCGATTGGCCTGGATTGGGGCTTTCAGATAGGCCTGCATTGGAGTACACCGTTGATGTGCTGCAAAAGTTTTTAGTGGACTTTGTGGCTGCTGCCACCGGACCTCTGGCTGGCGTCCAAGGTACCTCCATTCACTTGATAATCCTCCTTCTGATCAGTTTACTTGTTCTCATGTTTCCCTTACTCCAAGTTGATAAAATAAGCAATGATAAATTTCTACATTATCAGTGTACTTAATGGCACTGTGAATGTTCAATGCGGCCAGTTTGTAGAGTAGAGAACCTTAACTTAACACCATCAATGCCAGGAATATAGGAACAAGATCAGAGTTATAGGAGCATTTAGTCAACAGAATGAATTGTAGAATTGAATTTAAGGTTTATCTGGGTATCTCATGAAAAAAATTCCCCAGTTTTCATCTTGGCTTCGGGACACATCTCTACTATTTTATGATATTATGGAGATGGAATTTCAACATGCTATAATCTTTCTTCCGCTTGGTCTAATGTACTGCAGATTTTTAATTTTGGTTTCAGGGTGCTCTTTGGAGACCCTCATAAATTACAAACCTCATAGACCAGAGCAAGTAGGGTTTGTGATTGGACGTTGTATGTCACCGCAATGAGGGTCTAATAAAATAAAATATATATGGAAGAAGAATTGTAAGAAATGATCACATCGACCTTTAGTTTCTATAAAGACATTAGGTACTCTATAGGTACTCGAGGGTCTTTTACGAACTGGATGAGAGAACTCTGTTGCCTGCTATACCTTATGAAGACCCTTGTATTTTGTAAGGTGTCCTCTATCCTTCAGATAGGACTTTGTCACCTTTTATTTCTTGCAGAACAACAGGTTTCCAGAATAGGTCGTTTGTACTTTTACTATCCCATTGCGCAGGAATGTTTTATGTGGTTAGTCTGTATTTTTTTATGGTTATTTGGATAGTTGATTGTGCTAACGGAGACTTCTTGGGCGCAGGTGAGTCATTGGTGGTAGTTGGAGGAGGTCATGCGGCCAGCATTGCTGTACGTGCGGTGAGCCAAGGTTTGATCAATGCCAAAGCCTTGGCTGCCGTTGCGCCCACTTGGAGTGGTCCCTTGCCTATTGTGTTCGGGCGTAGTCCAACTATGGAAACTCGGTATGTATACATCTCATATCAGCACCCGAACATTCAAAACCTCTTCAAATTTCTCCTCGGGAATGGCTCTCTTTTGCATGGTGGTCTTAACCCCCTCTAAGTCCTTAGCCATCCACTACGTGTTCAATGAATGTTTTGAAAAGCTTCTCTGATCCCTCTCAATCTCATCCATTTCCAGGAAGCTTTAAATAGAATTGTGTGATATGCCAATTCAAAGAATGAATATAACATGATTTAGGTCTCTTGAATTAGAAAATGCTCTTTGAGGAGGCAAAGAACTCAAGAAGCTAGTGTATCGGAGATGGCCCACTAGGCATCATGTGATGGAGTGATTAAGGAACGTGTAAGAAATATCCTTGTGGCACAAGAGCATTGACTCTGTAGTGATGCTTGGATAAGGTTAACCTTTGTAAGAGAAACGTTTGGATACTGTCAAGGTTCCACTCTCTTTTGTGTGTTCTAGGCCTAGTTAAATGGAATGTTTGCACTCAATGCTTGGATATGGTCAACATTTTTTCTTGCCCAAGACATTGACCTTATCCAAGCATGACTAGTGCACAAAGGTCCCTTTTTGGTAGTTTTTTTTGTAATGTTACTGCGTGAATTACTTGTTCCAATGTAAACCGCAAAGATGCATGGCTACTATTATAGGCTAGGTAATGACCATGGTGTGAGCCAATATGATTTGTAATTGAGTTGCTCTTGAGCTGTGAAGCAACAAGAGAGGTAGCAACTCAATTACAAACTGGATTGGCTCACATTGTGTGGCCATCACCATTTGTAATTGTCCAACGACAGACTTGTAGTAATTTATCATGTCAACCCTTGACAAGAACTGACCATTTGTGAGCACACGATGCACCGCTTACGATTAATAAGGTAGGAACATCCATAAGCTTGAAACTAAGGATTTTGGAGTACGAAAACCAGTTGATGAACTTTGAAATAAATAGTATTAAGTAAGGAAGAGGAAATTGAAAATATTGGCATTAATTTCAAAGTTCCAACTGCAAGCATTTGTTCACAGAGATTTTTCAAGTCCAAAATCACTGAAAATGTATAGTTGTGTGTAGAAAATGCTAAAGAGGACACTTAGTGAAGTCTTTTGTGTACTCATACGCTCATAATACTAACTTGAGGAGTTCTTAAATAGTGAGATGGGGCACTCAAAACCGTCATGCTAATCACCCAAAACCATCACTTTGTCATCTATAACCAAATTTTTTTAATTGTCAGTCACTAAGACATACCTGACATAAATAGGTATTGGGGGATGGGACACCCATTGAGAGGGGTGTTCCTACCTTAATGTGGTTGTTCCGAGCCAATCCAAGCAAGCCGTGTTGTCAAGATTTGTGTTGTTGGCCGTTACAGAACGTTATTTTATGTATGCTCAATGACACGTATGTTTTGAAGAAGCTACTCTTGTTTACCATGGTTTTCTGAAATCCTTCTTATAGTTTTGAGTTTAAGCACTAAGGTAAGTATACCCATACCCGACCGTTTAAGGGTTTGGGTATCTTGTGGTCTTGGAAAATTCAGGAATAAAATCCGTAGGATGAGCCTTTCAATAAGATTTCATGGAAAGTCATTTTTGTGGATAAAAATGTTGTAGATTATTTTACATTAAAGGGCAAAGTTACAGCTCATAGGGTCCCTATTAGCAACTCTAGACCAACCTTGAAATTGCTTGGATGTATTTTTATAATGGCACTTGACAGTCCCCAATCCCAATCCCAATCCTCTTAAACTAACTTAGTTAGCAACTAACATGTGACAAGATTTACTTGTGCAAGTAGTGTTCACTGCTCCACTTTGGGTTTGTGCAAATAGTGTTCTGCTCCACTTTGGGTTCAAAGTGAGGTGTGGGGTCAGCTTTGGGTACCGGTCGGAGAAAGATATGTCTACCTTAAAGGCTAACGAGAGGAATGTTATGGCATGGCTTGCCTGTACCAGATATGGACTTCTCCGAGGCACTCTGAGATCTCCAGGAGTAGGCTGGGCTGTGTACAAGTATCTGGTGAGCAGCCCCAAAAACATCCGAATGCAGTACTTAACGCACGTGTACTCGGATGCGGACAACGTGACACCGGCTGTTGTGGAGAACCGCACTGCTCTAACACAGAGAGACGGGGCCCGGTTTGCACCTGCGGCGTTCCTCACGGGTCTACTGGACCCTGCTTTAACAAGGGAGGAGTTTCTGTCCATGTTTGCCAAACTGGAGCACAAGGTTCCCGTTCTCGTGCTCGCCACTCTCAAAGCTCCACGACGGTCACGAGCTGAGATGGAGGCTTTGGAGGGAGCCACGGG
This sequence comes from Ulota crispa, assembly GCA_963920765.1. NCBI lineage: Eukaryota > Viridiplantae > Streptophyta > Bryopsida > Orthotrichales > Orthotrichaceae > Ulota > Ulota crispa. The sequence goes on along the minus strand of OY987251.1, from coordinate 9,625,083 downwards.
TGTCTCCAAGTTTGTTAAGCTCCGGGGAGCTTTGCTGCCTCAAGAGGAGTTCCCTGATGACGTGGCAGCTTCTCTTACTTCATTTTTGCAAGACCTGTAGAAATAGAATAGAACCTTCTTTTAGTTGCTAGCTCGTGTAACGTTTTTGTGTATAAACCTGTCAATTAGATTTATTGCTTTTTCATTCTAGTTTTGCAGTGGTGAGATTGTATTGTATTAGGTAAGGAATCTTCCACGAGGAAATTTTTGATGTCAGGCTCTGTTTGCTCAACGTACGGAAGCAGCACGCTAGGCACTGGAGCTACCTTCAACGTTTGAGCGTGCCACTGTCACCAGTACAATACGAGATATTTTTCTTGTATTTGGAATGGATTCACACCTTCACTACATTTCAGATCAACAAAGAAGTTGGAGAATTGATCAATGCAATATTAGTGATTTATTTGAGATCTCAAATTATAGCAAATGCCAATTATACAGCAGCAGCATATATACTATGCTCTATGGTCGTTTAAGGGTTAAATTGAAAATTCTTGTGTGGGATCTCTTACCTGGTGTAAAAGAAATGATTTGAGGACTTCATGCGGGTAATCATGCGGAGTTTTATTTTTTGTGAGGATTTTCTTTGTAGCGAATATTTTGGACAATATTGCCATAAGTTGCCCTGAAATGCATATGAATCCTTTGGCCATGTCTTTGTGAACAAGAGATCTTCAATGGTGTAAATGAGCTTAGAGATTGTGATTTTTATTAAACTTGTTCAATATTGTTTTGGCACAAAAGAATGCGCTCTTCGAGCTCTTCACTCGTATTCAAGAGAAAATTCCCAAACTCACTTGAGCTGTTTGCTTTTTAACCCTTAAACGGCGAACGGGATGATTTTCGTCCAGTGGTCACCAAAAAAACGCTCTGTAAGACAGAAAAATGCTGTTGATTTTCATCTGATTTTCTTAGAAGTGACCATAAATACATGGTGCATCATTGAAGGTAAAACACAATCTCACCAAATGTACTCATATTTTTAGGTAACTCAAATTTTGAGAAGATTCAGAGGCATTGTGTTAGGTCCCATACTATCCTTCTTGCAATTTTTATGAGGGTATCATGTATTGTTGATTTTTGCAATTTTTGGAAACAATATTGTAATGCGTGAACACTTGCCACTCCATTGTAGAGCACTATAGAGGGGCAAGCATAGTGACTAGCCGGGTGTTTAAGGGTTAACATGGTTTTTTTATCTCTTTGGTTTACATTGCAAGGATTTTGCACAAAAAGGCTTGTACTCCATATTTTTGAGCTTCTTTTGCCCCTTAAAAAGATATAACATATTTGTGTAACATTTTTTACCCCAAAAGGACAATTGTTTGTTCAACAGACAATTGAAAATTTGGGTAGGTTCCTATGAAGTTAATTGTAGGCAGATGTTTTTGAAATTTGGAGACAAGGTGCATACAGTGAATACCTTCATGTGAAAAAAAAAACCTCCAATCAATTGCCTGAGTAAAAAATTATGATGCTTGAAATTATGCAAATTTCTTGGACAACTTGTTGCAAATAGAGAGTAGTGAAGAAAAGAATCTGCCCAAAATTAGCTTCCATAGTAATCTTGGTGGGAGTCTAGGTGAAGGTCATGGCGGAAGTTTTGGCGGGAGACTTGGCAAGGGACTTTGCGGAGTGTTTTCTTTCTACTAGACATGACAATGGTGAACATGCTTTATTCATGAAGGAGATTTGAAGATTATGGATAGTTGCAAAGCTTGAACTAGCATAACTTTGCATGCTTTAGAAATTTTCTTAAAAAACATCATGTTTGTAGGAGATATGGGGTTACATCATTTCATTGTTTGGATTTGAAAGAATTTTTTTTGACTTTGCAAAAAATTTCTAAAAATTGGCTAGCACATAGTTATTTTCTTTGACCACCTTGTATTGCAAGCTCATTTTGAGTGAGTTAGACATCTCAATTGCATCAAAAAATTTGCATGATTGAACCTAACATCACACACTTATGAATGCCCTAAATCCTTGAGTTTGTATAGAGCAAAAAATTTCAGCTAAGTGGGCTCAAAGTCAGATGTCCCTTTTGGGCACGGTCAAATTTTTTTTTGTGAAGATTTGAATGTTATAATCTTTTAATCCACGTGGTCAAATGGCTTAACTTATTTTCACACATTGCCTTACTTGTATATTACTCTTTGGTACAATGGAAACTCAAAAAGTTAGTTTTGATTTTTGATTTTGAATAAATCATCAAAAAGTGCAGTCTTGGACTTTTCTTCTTCTGAAACACCCTTTGAGCTTTGGGGGTTAAGCAATTGTGAGGTAAAAGGGAATTTCAAACCTTGGAGAAAACACAATTTTTTAGATGTTATTTTTGAAAAAAAATTAATCATTCCATGCAAACTCAAGTCTTTTTGTGAGGAACAAAAAGTTTTGAGCACCTAGTGAGGTATAAAAAAGTGCAAACATGCACTCTCTTTCCCCAAGAAAACAAAAAAATGTTGCAAAAATTAATATTTTCTTCTTAGGAAAAAAGTCTATACAAAAAAAAAAAGTTGAAAAGTGTACTAAGCTCCCTACGCTACATGGCAAGAGGCAAAATATTCTCTAGTCGTCAAACAATTAATCTTGTGCAATTTGAGACCAATAGGCTACATCAGTCACAATTGTGTTGGACCTCATAAACAAAATTCACTACAGAGAGCATGCACGGTCAAAGGAGAGAAATCAAGAAATTTTTGAGTGTATATGGTCTTCAAGAAATTTGTGGCTAATGATTGTCTTTTTCTTGGATTGTTTCATACCCTATTTGAGGGTAACTTAAAAATTGTGTACAAAGAGAGCATAGGTTCCATTTCAAAAAATATGGAGGCACTCTACAAAAATGTTCACATGAGGAGTTTTTTTCTTTTCTTTATTTTTTAAAATTGAGTGTGTCATTTGATATTTTTCAAAGTTTACCTTTAAACAATGGCTAGCATTTGCAAAGTTCCAAATAGCCGCTGTATTTCACAAAAATTATTCTAGCTTATCTATTTCTTGCACACAAAAGAATTGCCCAAGAATAGTTATTTGGTAAGTTAGTTGTATCTACAATTGGATAGTTAAGAAATTTGAACAAATGAATTAGGATTATGTTTGGTTAGGGTGGGGCCACCTTCAGATCAGTTTCTAACTCCTTGCAATATTCAACAATTTTCAAATTGACACTATCCAAAATGAATTCAATCCAAATCATGTTCACACTCAATTTAAGCTAGGTTTCTAACTTCTCACATCTATCTATGATAGAGTCTTAGACAGCAGTCTTTTTTTTTAAATTCTTTCACATAATCAATAATTAATCAACTCTGAAACTAATTATATATCTGAAAAGCTTAGAAAAAGGGGCAAGTTGCATTAAAGTTTGACATAAATCTAATAAGGGGAAGTGTTAGAAGAAAAAAACATTTGAAAAAAACATCAAGTCATGATTTAAATGCTTTTGAAATCACTACAAGTTTGTCAACCATTTATCACCAATATATGCTCATTGTACAACAGGCTAGCTATTTATGAGACAATTTCAAGTTCTAAAAGGTGGTTAAAAACCACAAAGTTGTCGATTATGATGATAAAAGTTGTTAAATATGGCATATTCATTTGTGCAAAATTGCATTTGACATGGATAAAAAGCATGGGTTAGGAATAATCAACCCTTCAAATTCTAATATGTTTTAACCCCGTAGTAGGCTTTTCAAATATGTAATCACTTTTAGATTTGATGAAAAATTGAGTGTGTAGGAGGGGTTTTAGTGAGCTCCTTTGTGTCCGGGACTCTATAAAGCATGATGTGTTTGACTCATGATATGTGTTTGTCTCATGATATAATGTCTTGTGATCTAATGTCTCATGAGTCATGAGATAATGACGTGTCATGATATAATTCTCTAATAGCACCATAGAGTGGGGGGAAAGAGAGGAAAAGGCATCCAAATGGATGGTGAAAATTCATTAGCATTGTGAAAAGTCATTGGAATTGTGAAAGTTCATTGGAAGTCACTTGAATTATGAAAAGCCATTGGAACCTTTCAAATTTGATATTTTAAAACATTACAAATTCTAAACTATGTATAACATTGAGTGTCTACATGTTCCTCAAATTTTGAAATTGGGAGGAAGAGGAAAAGGCATGGAAAAAAATTTGAGAGGAGGGAGAGCCAAAGAGGAAAGGTAGGGAAAGGGAGGGTAAAATTGTAAAAGGTCACATGAAAAGTCATATGTAACAAAGTGCATGCAAAGCATACTTGTGCAATATTAAACATGTAGTTTGGGGGTTCTTTAAATAGGATGGCACAACAAACTAAGATATATTTTTTAGGTAAACAAAAAAAAAATTCACATTACTGCACAAAATTTGAAAGAGGTGTTGGACATGAAAAACACATCAATGTCAATTTGAAAATTGGACGTTGAACAACATGACCATAAGAATAAACAATATTGTTTTAAAATGATATTTGATTATAAATTATACAATCGTCACACCTATTTATAGTTTATGAAGAAGTTTTGTAACCATTTGTATAATAGAGTATAGGATAAATTCATTGAAATGTGCAATTTTTAGGTGTGGTTGGAGATGGTTTATTCTATGTATATCATGTAAAGTATGTATATCAATTTGTAATAATTTTGACATGTGTGTAATTCTCATATTGATTGGGTCCCCATTACAAATCTTATTGCACTTTGAATTATGTAAATTAAAAAGATAATTTATTTAGCAACTGCTTTTCTTTATATAAAAATTGTAGCAAGTTATTGCTTGTTATTTGCCTTTGCAAAGTAGCTAAATTACAATTACTTGAAAGTAAATACAATGAATCATAGATGTAGGAAAAAAATAGTGATTCAAATTTGACATCCAAAAAGTATCAATAATATTTTTAAAAAAAGATTTGGATGCTATTACTATATGTGTATTAATGAACAAATGGCCACCTTATTAAGCGTGATATGATTTTCCACATAAAAAATTAATTAAAGCTTGATCTTGACATTTAAAATCAATGTACTTTTTATATCAATATAATGAAATGCAAAGAAAATTATAAAACATTCAAATCAAACATGCTCTTTCAAAATTTTGATTTTGAATGTTCATCATTTTGTACTATACTACAACATTTGTGCTATTAGTGTTATTCACTCTATTAGCACCTATTAGTATGTAAAAGAAAATTGAAATCAACAATAACATGATATTCAAAGTTAACCATTTGCTTCACTTCATTCATAAATGCTTGGATTTCTCTATTTTTCAAATTTGAACTTATCTATATTATGAAGCGTGTGTTGTCTCATGACATAATTGTTTCATGATACAATCACAAATTCTAATAGAGAGGAAGAAAACATAAGAAAAGGCACCTAAATGAAGGGTGAAAAGTCATTTGAATTGTGAAAATTTTGAAAAGTTATTGGAATTGTGAAAAGTCACTAGAGTTGTGAAAAGTCATTGGAATTGTGAAAAGTCATTGAGATTTTTCAAATTCAATATTTCAAAACATTGTATGTGAAGCATTGGAATTCATAAAAAGGGAGAAGGAGAAGAAAAAGCATTGATAGGGAAGATGAAAAGTTGTTGGAAATTTAACTCTCTTCTATAAGTTTGAAACTCTTTGTTGCATTGGGTGTCTCTCTGTTTCTCAAATTTTCAAATCCAAGGAAGGTGGAGGGAGAGAAAAAGGTAGGGAAAGGGCAAGTTAGTGAAAACTCACATAGAAAAGTCACATGTAGCAAATCATGTGCAAGACATACTCTCAAGGAGGTCACTCAATGTATTCTTTGGAAACCATATGGGATCAAGTAAATTTTTCACCTCCTACTTGCTTTTTAATAAATTTTGATTTAGCTCCAAATTTTGGATGTTCTCAGAAAACTATTATGTATTTAATGTGAAAAAGAATTGAATTCAACTAAATTCAACGAGATATCCAAACACGCAATTGAAGATTGCACTAAAATGGTTGAATTTTCGCTTCAAATGTTTATCAAGATTTGAGTTTGAATGAAAATTATATTTAACTTTGGTATACAAAAACTATGACCAAGCCTTCACTTTTTGGTAATTTTATAAATAAACAAATAAATAAGTAAATAAATAACTATATAATATAGGGGTCAAAAACAATTTCTAGCTATACAATGTGTTTATTTTCTTCCATAATTTGAAAGTAATTATTTAAAACAAAGAGTTTTCTTAATAATTCATAATGTTAACTTTCAATATTAGAAAACAACCTATAATTTTTTCAAACTATTTAATCGATTTTTTACAATATAAGATAGGGGTCAAAGATTTTGATTGCATGCGGTTTTCAAAAAATACATTGAGTGACTTCCCCAAGAATTTACCAAGCTTTATACATTGTACGGCAAGATGCAAAATATTCTTTGGTAGTCAAACATTTAACCTTGTGCAATTTGAGACCAATTGGTTGCATTTGTCTTAATTGTATTGACCTCTAGAACAATACTTGTTATAGAGAGTATGTATAGTGTCAAGGGAGAGAAATCAAGACATTTAGAGCGTGTATGATCTTCAACACATGTTTGGTTAATGACTCTCTTGGTTTTGCAATATTTTTTACCTTGTTTGAAATGAACTTAAAATTGTGTAGAACAAGAACATAGATTCCATTTCAAATGATGTGGAGGCACTCTCCAAAAATATTCAAATGGATTTTTTTCCTTCACTTTTCATAATCAAGTGTATCATTTTATGTTTTCTCAAAATGTACCTTTAACCCCTGAAGGACCAAACTCATTTTTTTCTTGAAAAATCACTCAAAATTGCCATATCTGATTGTTTGATTTCAAGAACCATTTTTTCCTATTTTGTACACATTTAACCATGAGATCTTGCACTAGATTCATGCAAGAAGATATGGTGAAAGTTATGTGAGGTTTGACTACATGATTGAGAGATATGGTCATTTGAAGTTAGTATCAAAAAAAAATTGACCTATACCCAAAAATTTGATTCCTTTTAACCACATGTTGTGAATATTGTTTGCACTATGGGTGCAAAACAAATTTTTTCAACATGCTCTAAATCTTGTTAGGCATATTTCCACAAGTTTTCATGCCCAACAAAGACAAGGGACACACCTTACAAGGCCTTGCATTGCAAACATAAACTTGAAGATCACACTACATTGGAGTTTTTTGCAAGCCAACTTCTAAGGATTGCTTTTGATGTATAGAAATCCAAAGAGTGGATTGATAAACTTTACCTTTTTTAACAACCATACAAAAAAGGAAAAAAAGGAAAATTTAATAGCTATTACAATTCAAAAGTCAATGCATATATCTAATACAATTAAGTATTTATCTAATGCTCTATTGCTATGGACATACTTTAATGAAGGGTTTTTATTGATTGCCCTTGGGAGAAGTCAATAAAAAATGGCATGCCTGGCCTACCCCTCCAAATAAAATTCCTCTATAATTCTCCATAAATTTTGAAGGGTATACCCAGTTTCAATAAATAAATAAATAAACCCATTATAACCCTTGCAAACTCTCTCAAAAAAATGTTTAAAAAGAGCTAATCAAAAAGCTTAATAGTATAAACCTTCCTAAAATCCATTTTACTCCCATAGAGACTTTGGTCCTTAGCCGGGTTAAACAACGACTAGTATATGCAAAGTTCCAAGTAATCGCTGCATTTCAGCAACAAAAACTGTTTTGATTAGTCTATTTCTAACACACACAAATTGCCCAAAAATAATTTTTTGAGAAGTCACCCGTGTCTACAATTGGATAGTTGGGAAATTCAAACAGGATCGACAGCAAGAGCCACCTTATGCAAAGTTTCCAACTCCTTGCAATATTCTACAAAATTCAAATTTATTCAAAATGAATCCAATCCAAGTCCTGTTCACATTCAATTTGGACTACATTTCTAACTTCTCACATCATCGTAAATAACTGTAAGTTTGGGATATAATTGTGACAAAAGAAAACTAATTTCAAAATACCACATTAGTTGTGGTCATGCTTGTAGCCATTGACAACAAGCCATATGTGATGACATTTGAATTTTCTTCTTATTGCAAAATTTGCTTTTGTTGTAGGATATGCACTAAACGTTCACCCCCAATTGTTTCAAATTGTACTCATGATGATAAACAAAATGCCTCACGGTGGTAATTCAGCCCATCATTTCTTCAAACACCCACACTTTTACTCGACTCTTCAAAGAAAATAACTTTCGTGTATGACCAAGTTGATATGAGCACAAATCTATATTATAAAACCTAATCACGCAATATTCAGATTTCTCTATTAACACCACAAGTTCAATATTCCTGATTAGAGAGGGTAGTTTAGGGAGAGGAAAGGCATCCATTGGTATGGTAAAGAGCCACTCGGTTTTTTCTAAATTCTCTATTATAAATTTTGCTTAGAAGTTATATATTAAATTGTGGTTTGTCTGACTATAACACAATCTTCAAAATTCTCTATTTTCACCACAAGTTCACAATTTTCTATCATAAAGCATCATGTGTCAAGTGCCAAATTTTGAAATTCAAACAAAAAGAGGCAAAGAAAATTGTATGGAAAGGGAGGGTGAAAAGTCATTGAAAATTTGAAGGGGGAGGAAAATGCAAGGAAAGGAAGAGTGAAATGTCATTTGAAAAGTCATGGGAATTTAAGAGAGACACAACTTAATTGTTAATTCTAAAGGACTGCTTGTCCGTTTGGGGGACAAATGGGTTTTGGTCATGTACCTATGGTTAAACTACTTTGTGCAATATTTTGAAACTTTTATTGTAGGTGGGGAATTTGAAGATCTATGTGGGCATTTATTTTTTTCTTCATTTCAACAATTGACAAAGAAATTATGCATGATTTTATGAAAATTTGGGGAGGATTGCCCATCTGGGCAGCCCAAAAATTTCTTTAAAAATTACGTTATTTGAATTTTGTTTTTTGAAATTGGTTCTTTAGATTTTTTTATACATGAGAAGCTTTGAATCATTCAATTTCAATCAATGAGATGAAAGTTGTGAGGATATATTGTTTGCAGGTAGTTAGGGATTCTCTACTTTGAAATAAACTTTGAAGTCCTTTATTTTACTCGATTTTCAATATTTTGGAAAAAAAACTAAACCAAAAGAAGTAGATTGTTTACCACAACATTACAACCATTGAGATTTGCATTTTTCATTTCAGTAATCAAATTCTTAACAATTTAGTATTTTGACTCATTCTCTACTTCATTTTACTTATTATTTTTTTCCCATGTGTTGTATAGTTCCAATTGATTTGAAAATTCTCCCACATATAAATGACTTGATCTCCTACACGGGAAAAATAAACCTTAACTTTGTATAGAGTAATTTATTTGATATGAGAGTGGTTAAAGACTTCTAAAATTTCTGAGCAGCAGGGAAAAAAACTTTTTTTTTGCACTTAAGATGTAAATATCTCACTCCTCTCCATGTGGATTGACGTGACTTTTTCCCACAAGTTCCTCTGGTAGTCTAGAGCAAGATCCTACGCAGGATTTTAAAAAAAACAAATTTTCCTACTTTTCTACTCATTCTTTTAGAAGTGGCAGTTATCAATGACTTTAATAGAAAAAAAGGCTCAGTCCTTTAGGGGTTAATGAATGTGAAAGTTTGAATAGTACAAGCCCCCTTCATGATTTGAATTTTAACATGCAGGCACGGCACACCTCCTTCCGGTGATTTTCTAAGTAGGCTTTGACCACAACTATGGGTGTACAACTTCCATTATGCACATCCTCCCCACGCTTTTCAGTCATTGAGGTGCATGCTCGCAAAAATTTCTTCATGCTTTTAGCCACTTGGGTTACAATATTTGAGATGTTTTTAAATTTAATCTTACATGTGTTAAATTGGTATGAACCACCCTTCTAAATGTGCCTCCAAAGTTCGCTTATTTTAAAAACTTACGCAAATTATTGTTATCAGTGCATTGCATAGTGAATCAAATGACTTTTATAATAAGTGTTTGCAGAAAGAGGTAATTTTCAGAAGAAAAAAAAAGGGGATGTGAAACATTTATGGGTTAAATTGCCTAGAGCCCACTTTAGATCAGGCTTTAAGGTTGCACCATTCTCCAACCCCTCCCCAATTTCACACCTTTTTTTTGAGGGCTTCTCCATCCACTGTTGAACCCAAAGTGGAGCAGTGAATAACTCTTCCACAAGCAAATTATGCCACATGTCAAATGCTAAGCTACTTTGAGATGGTTGGGATTGGGACATTATAGGAACACATCTTAGTAATATCAAGGATAGTTTAGAATTGCCAATAGAGATCCTTTGAACTGTACCTTTACCCTTTAATATAAAATAATCTACAATATATTTTTCCACAAAAATTATGTTCCACAACAGCTTGTTGTAAGGCTAACCTTGCTGATTTTTTTCTTGAATTTTCCGAGAGCTTGGGGTACCCCAAACCCTTAAAGGGTCGGTTACGGGTCGTCTACCTTAATGGCAGCAAATGCATGAGAAATCCTGACACACCACGGGACTTTTTCTCACTGAATTTTTTTCTGCATCCTCACTGGACGCCAGCTTCTACGTATTTAGATCAGGGTCCGGGGAGAACCGACATTTAGTATACTGTCAGCCGGTTGAAATTACAAAAATACCAGTTGAGAAACTTAAAACTACCGTGTTTAAGCTTAAAACCGGCTAAAAATCTCAAAAAAAAATGACAGTATATCATTGTCCAGGGAAATTGTGGGAAATAACTGGTGTATGTCCATGAAACAAAATTAAGAACGGGAAATGCTGAATTTTAGCTTCAGTTTCTACTAAAATTTCTACAATGTTTGCTGGTCTACAGTAAATATTGCACTAAAGTTGCCCTTGACTTAACCCCAAATACCCAAAGCACCCAATTTGGGTGTTTATAAAACTTTGAAGATGAATAAAATCTTATCAAGTAATTTTATGTATAATACAAGTTTTTTTTTAAGTTTATTTTCAACATCAAAAATCCTATTATGAAAATGAATGTTCAAGATTTTTCTACTCAAGCTTTTGTACAATGGTGTCCAGTGTAATCTTGAGTTTTCTAGTGTTGGAAAATCTTGAAAATACCTCCAATACACTAGAGCTTGGAGAAAAATCCACATTAGAAACTCATTTAAAAAAATGTAGGAGTAGATTTTGAAAACCATAAATTGATTAAGGTTAAACATGATATGATCTTAAACCTCATGTTTTTTTGTTGATCAATTTTTTAAACTTGACATGTGAATTGAAGTTTAGAAGACTTCAAGTCACTTTTGCAATTCTAACACCCTCATGTTCAAACATTGTAGTGTCATGGAAAATCCAAGAAGCTCAAAAAGGTCTTGGGCATTTAGGGGTTAATCCCTAAAGGCCCAAATGTTCCCTTAGGGACAAATGGATTTTGGGCATGTACCTACAACTAAACTAGTTTGTGTGATTTTTTGAAACTTTTATTGAAGGTGGGGAATTCCAAAACATATGCGGGCATTTATTTATTTTCATTCTAACATTTGATGAAGAAGTTATCAAGAATTTTTTGATATTAGGCAAGAAGGGGTACTTTGGACAAGGTCACTTCTTTGTAAGTGGGTGTTGACTCCAAAAAGGGTTAGCTCTTGTGGGCACGAGGTGTGGACACCAGCCCCTTTTTTTTTGGCACCATGGGGCTAGAAAGCACCACTTGAAAAATGCAGGCAAAAAAATACAAGGGAAAAATAAAGAAAATAAAATAAAAGTAGCTAGACAACAGCTTAGGGTTTTAAGGGCTCGGCCAAAAAGCTTCAACCTTGGCCATAGTCATCACCACCTCTAGAGATCATGCGGCATCTCTTATTTTACTTCAAGCACCAAATTGCTACAAGTTATAGGACAACCTCACCTCCATGAATGAAGTTTTATATTTTAAGATATTCTAACATGTGTAAATATGGAACTACATAGTCCATTTTCTTACAAAAAATCTACCAAGTGCTAGATGACACCATTCTTTTTAGCAATTTTGTCCTTTTTGCTTGAATATAATGATCTCTAATGCTTGGAGAACTCAACGGTTTTGAGCAATATAGTCACTATAGCACAAAAAAAATTTGGTAGTGCCAAAAATTGTCACCAGTTTTTAGCACACTATACCATATTCACCATATCTACAATTCACTATCACCACAGCAATTCATTAACGGATATGAAATACTTGCCATGTGAGCAACGGTTCAAAATATAACTTAGCCAATCCGGCTTTCTACCAAAACCCAAAAAAAAATGTGGTGAACACTTGGGCAAAAGGGAGTGGAGTGAAAAGTGCTAATAAGTATTTAAATAGTGGAAAATGTCAAGAACCTATTGTGAGTAAATGCAATATTTAGTGTAGACCTTGGCAGGGCAGATTGTTTCATGAGGATTGAATGAACTTCGTGCCCGGGCACCAAAAAATCTTCTACTCATGATACGCAGTTTTGGTCTGCACTATTGAACACAACAACATTGCCCATTCGCCACATTTTTGGGTAAGTAGTTTGGACTTCAAAATGGTAATTTTCTATACTTGAATTTAGACAAAAATGCTCACATTGGGATTTAGCATTTCTGTTTCTTACAGCCCTATTGTAGTAACACCAACTTGGCTCACCCATTTACATGGTTATTGCAAGAATAAATAATTACGACATGGCTTATTTCAAATGGCGCTGAATTTTGAATTCGTCAAAACGTTCCAAAACTAATTAAAAGGAATCACAATCATCTAGTAGCCGTTTAAAATTGGTATATATTGTTATGATACTTGGATCCACATTAATTCTTATAATTCAATATAACATAAGCATCTTTCTCATAGACTCATCATTCTTCAGTTTTCTTGATATCTTTAATTGCACAAAATTGGTGTTGACTTTTAAAAAGGGAATTATAAAAGCAACCTCCCCCCCAAATTGTTAACGGTACACCTCCTAGGGTCACTGTGAGCATGCAAATTGAGAACTCAATGCTACATTTTTTGACTTGGACTTACAAAGTTCTTGCACCTTTGCTCTTTTAGAACTATATCTTAAAATTCCAATTTGCACTTGAAAATACAAGACTTTGGAATTTCATAAAGCAAGACTTTATCTAAAGAAAGAGTATTGATAAAGGAAAGGTTCAATAAAAATTTGTGTATGTGTGTTTTTTTTTTTTCTTCAAGGAGGTGGCAATGATGGACCACTTGGATTTAGAATTTCAGCATTAAAATCTCAATATACATGCTCATGGTGAATCTTGGGGGTGTGTCCTTAACAATTTGGGGTGTTGCTTTAGTAAATCCCTTTAAAGAATAGGCGTTCACCTTAAATTTTCAAATGTGAATGCCTCCTAAAAGTGGTATAGTCTATAATGCTTCAAAAAAGAAAATTTGTTTGGTTTGTAAAAGTGACATTCACGTGATCATATAAAAATTTAACTTTGTACACATGAATTCTATTTTCTCAAATTTTGATCCATCTAACTGCTAAAAATATCCATTTGACTTATTTTAGGTCATTCTCAATTTTGTAGATATCATTGTGTATTTTTGCAACTTTCACTTCAATTTTGGTCCTTTATGTATTTTTCAAACACTCACATGTATGGGATTTCAAAACTACTTAATGGAAATATTCTATAATTTTGATTTAGAGTGCAAGTATGGGTCGCTCAAAAATTACTTTAGCATCTCAAGAAATGATTGTTCATGATTGGCATCAATTAACAAGTATCATAAAACTCTTGAAAGTTACTATGGTTCAAAATTCCATCATAAATGCATAGCAAAAAGAATCTTGTAAAAATCACGAGTATTTAATTCACAATCAATCTTGAAGCAATTGGCTTCAAATTTTATTAATATGTTTATTATTTTGGGCAATGCTAGGTTCAATTTTGTAAAACAAGACACAATATTACAATATGGTTACAAATCAAGAAACACATAATAAAAGTAGGGCACATCCACAATGTTCCTCCTACTTTTTGTTGAGTATAATATATAGTTGTCTTCCGTTCACCATGGCTTTTGCCATCCATTTATTCCTTGGAGCCTCCAACTTTTAGTTGTCACCAACTAGTATGTTCTTCAAAGTTTAGCCTTTGATACCCCAAGAGTATTTAATCAACATTTATCTTCACATGTGCAAGTAGTGCTAAATGAGTATTTTCTTAAAAGAAGAGTAAGCTCTTTGTTGTTTTCGTTACATTAGAGAGTGTTTGGAAGAAAGGCACTACAATGGCCCAAATATGTCAAAATTAACAAATGCTTGTCACAAAAAAATGCTTTTGTGGTTGTTGCCATCTATTCATTGATTGCTATCCCAAACTAAGAATTGCCATCACCCATCTAGGTGTTCGTAGTACAATCTTTGGTACTCCAAGATTATTTAATCACAATTATGCTCATACAAACAAACATTGCTCACGTGTGCAAGCATTAAATCCTTTCATGCGTCACATTCTACAATAGATGATAATCCAATGCATTTTTTCTTGAGTGCATTGAAAGAGAACATTTTTTTGGTTTGCAAGCCAAGGTTTTGTTGTTTGTTTTTATTAAGGTAGACTGACTTACACCCCAAAATGCACGTAAGTCAAGAAAACTTGGCTAAAATTGAAATGAAATGAACAAACAATTTGTGCATGTTCATTCAATAAGTTTTCTAATATACGTTATTTTCATCCAAAAGCTGGCAAACATGGTGTTTAAGTAACTAAGGAGGAAGGTGGTAATTTCATCCACTTTCCACACAAATTTCTTAGTGTATCGATTGCCAAAGGCAATTTGAGATAAGATTTAGGCAAAATTTTGCTAGAAAAAAGAACCCTATCTCAAACTTGTCAACAATAGAGTAGCAAAAATAATATGAATGCCACTATATATATATATATATATGATTTTGTACTCTTACTTGTAAACTTCCTTGGATTCAAACAAATGAATATGATCAACAAATCATAGTCCACAACTTTAAGTTCGATAGATGCTTAGAAAGTGGTCTTTGAATCTCTATCCTTGTCTTCTATAACACAACTTCACATTTTTGTATAATTTGACTATCCCAAGGGTGTTTGAGATCGAGGTCAACCCTCAAATTTATTCAAAGTGGAAATATGGTCAATGAGATAGTGAAAGGTCACTAGTTTAGAATCTGAATTTGTAGTTATTGTTTAATATTTGCATAGTTATGGTAGCACAAGTGTGGCTTAATGAATCATATGAGAATGTTCAAAAAAAATTACCCTGCAATGTTTAACACTAAAACATAAAAATTACACATGCGTTCAAGAAAGTCTACCTCTCAACATCCACCAACCCATGAATGCCATATTTGACCTTTCACCTAAATTGAGAGCAAATTTGGTTACATCTATATTATAAAGTCTCAAGTGTTTGTTACACAATATAATTCTCTATCAACACTACAAGTTCAATATTTTTTACTATAAAGCATTGGTGTCAACAGTCGAGTGCCACCCAAAATTTGATGTTTTTTTGTCAACCAAAATTTGAAATTCAAGGGGAGGGAGAGCAAACGGTAGAGAAGTGAATGGTGAAAAGTTACCATAAATTTTGAGAGGGATAGGAAAAGGCAAGGAAAGAGAGGATGAAAAGTCGCCAAATAATTCACCCTCGAATTAAAAGAGACATAGCAAGAAGCATGTGTTAGGTATACTCCTATAAGGGAAAATAGAATAACCACATTACCACACAAGCGTGGTGGTTAGGAAATGCCAAACGTGCTTGGTAATGGGATATCTGAATTGAATATAGTGTTCCAAAATATAGATTTGTAGCAAAATTTTGGCCAATATTTTGTCATAGGTAATTTTTTTTAATTAATGAATGTTTTAGCATATCCAAAAGTATTATCAAGCCACTTGAATTAACCCTTTAAGGGCCTCGCGACCATTTTTTGGTTGCAGAGAGTGTTTCTTGGGGTATAGAGTAAAATTGCTCAACAATTTGGAAAGTGGACTTGAAGAATGCATGTGCTCACAAGAATTTTGCCTCCAACTAAAAGAACATCAATGAATGGAAATGGGTATGTGAGTTGAAAAATAATGATGTTTATATGGAATGGTCTCAAAATGCATATCCATTTTTGGTCAAAAATGGATAAACCGAACAACACAATACATCAAACACCCAAGAAGAAAGCCACATTTGCGCTGTGTAGTCCAAAAAACAATTCATATTTCTTAACCCCTAAAATTCCTTTATGTTTACATTCTCAAATGGCTTGAAAGTGACCTCTCTCAATAAAATGATTAGTGGATCAAATTTTTGAACTTTTTTCAATAATTCAATCATAAGACTTGTTTTATTGCTTACTCCTTATGTACAGTGGCCTCCAACAAAGTATGTCGGGCCCTCTTTTACTAGTTAGAGCTTATGTCATGTTATGGCTCAAAGTTGAGGTCAATTGGTCTTATTTTATATTGGATTTTTTATGTTTCATTCCTACCCCCAATCCTAATTGAGCATATCAGAATTCAACCCCAAAAAACTAAGATCCAAATTTTGATAAATAGTTTTGTGTCACAAATCATGGTTTTGCATGGTCTTACAATAAATTTGATTGAAAAACATTGATGATGAATTTATGAGATTTGATTGCATGAGTATATAGGTAACATCCATACGCACATCTATAGGCACATCTTCCATGCTAAAAAGAACCCCCTCAAGTAAAACAAAGTTAATCTTCAAAGGGTTTAGTGTGACTTGTGATATGTCCAAACTTTGTAAAGTAGATATTTTCTTTTGATAATCAAATTTTGCTATTTGACTCATACATTGTGACTAAGTTTGTACTATTGAACATGTTGTTGTGTTTGTTTGGTGAAAAGCTAACTAAAAATTAAAAACATCTATTTTACAAAATTTGGATATATCATAAGTCACACTAAACCTTTTGAAGATTAACATTGTTTTACTTGAGGGAGTTTTTTTTAGCATAGAAGATGTGCCTATAGATGTGCGTATGGATGTTACCTATCTTTTGAAGATTAACATTGTTTTACTTGAGGGAGTTTTTTTTAGCATGGAAGATGTGCCTATAGATGTGCATATGGATGTTACCTATATACTCATGAAATTAAATCTCAAAAATTCATCATCAATGATTTTCAATCAAATTTATTGTAAGACCATGCAAAACCATGATTTGTGACACAAAACTATTTATCAAAATTTGGATCTAAGTTTTTTGGGGTTGAATTCTGATATGCTCAATTAGGATTGGGGGTAGGAATGAAACATAAAAAATCCAATATAAAATAAGACCAATTGACCTCAATTTTGAGTCATAACATGACATGAGCTCTAACTAGTAAAAGAGGACCCGACACACTTTGTTGGAGGCCACTGTACACCCTCTCAAAATTCTAGACTTTGTAAGGGCATGTTTCAATAGATAATAACATTCAAAGTAGGATCAAAACTTTTTTTGAAGCTTCTTGAAAGTGTCAATTTTTATTTTGGCCATCCAAAATGATATCTTCCACTTTATGAGTTTCTTGTGCAACTTGAATTTTTTGTAGAGCATGAAGTTAGCTATGTCCCTCACAAATTTAATGATCATCCAATGCTTAAAACATAGTGGAAAAAAATTGGAAGTGGCAACTATTTTGTTGAAATTATCATTACATTGAGAAAACCTCATTGACGAGATTTTTATAATAATAAATTTCAATTACAAAATCTGTATGGTGTAAACCTAGAACATCATGTAGAGTACTTGCCAAAGGATATTTTTCCAAAAATAAAAAGGTTAAATAGAAGTTATTACATTGTCAAGGAAAGTTGACCACAATTTTTCCCATTGACCAAACCATTCTAAAATGTTTTTGAACACTTGTGGGCAACTCCCTTCCCAATATCTTTGTTTCTAATTTTTTTCAAGATGACCGTGTTGACACCTAATTCACATATGGTATTGTATCTCACTCAAAAATGATTCAAATTCAAAATTTTTGGGAGGAATGCAAGCTTTTCAATATGAGCACATACACCCTTATTTTCATAATCTTGTCTCAAGTGTTTACATAGAAAGTGCTTGCCCAAATATCCAAAAGCCCAAAGTAGGCTCCTTGGTCCTTTAGGGTAAATATGCTTATATTGTTTCTTTGCATGGCACCAACATAATTGTAGTACTTGAAGATCTACTAAAATGGTGTTTTCATTTCATTTTTTAAGTTTATCATCCTACAATTGAGGCCAGTTCTTGATGGTTTTCACTAATCGGATTTTTCATGGCATTTATCAAATTTCTTGTAGAACATTTTTAGGGTAGCAAAGAAAGTGAGGTTTTTGATATTTGTCCGCTGAGCTACACCTTGTGATTGCTATTTTTATTTATTTTGTGTGAAATTAGTCTTATTGAAAAGGTGGAAAACCTTGCTTTTTAGAAGTATAAGGCTCTTTTGAATCAAAGCTTGCATGAAGCGTTAACATTCAAAACCACACAAGCATGAAAAACTAGAGATTTTCCACATATGGCTCACTCAATCTAGTTAGAATTTTGATACATTACAACAAACAAGATGTCCCTTACATTTGTACAATTGGGTTATTCAAATTGGGTCTATATTTGATTCAAGTGCGCATCTAAGCACATTGTCCTTGCTTTAGGGGATTTTATGAAAATGTATGTGGTCCTTAACCCCTAAAATTCTTTCGTGTTTAGAGGCCCAAAACTGCTTCAAAATACTAGTCTCCAAACTAGGGTCAAAATATTCATTGAAACTTACTTTTTCACAAATCCAACCGTAGGATCTTTTATTTGGCTTGCACAACTACATTGTCCCAAAATTCAGAATGAATATCCCCACCAATTGCAAGATCAATGTGCCCAAACTTCAAAATGTAGGCTTTTCTAATCTTTCTAGAAGGTGAAGTTTTGTTTTTCAAACTTTTAAGAGAAAAACCTGTATGTTGTATTTCTTGAGCAATTTTTGCAATATGTTGGAAAATGGGTTGAAAGCATATACAAAAAAATTAAACCAAAAAAAAATTTGGATTCATTTTTACAAAATTGTAAAGTGAAAGGTATTGATGAATGAAAGATGTAACTTATATGCTAACAAGTTTTGGAAGAATTTGAAAATTGTTAATCCCAATGGTGAGAATGCTCTAATAGACAATTGGTAACTTTATTTTTCATTTTCATTTGAAAACTTTCAAAATTGAGAATAAAAGATAACTTTATATGTTTTTTCTACCCTCTTCCTACCTTCATTGCCCACAAAATAAAACTCCTTTTAACTTTTACCCCATTATTTGGAATTGAGTGATTCAATTTTTTTGAGTAGGCATCATTTTATACAATTATATAAAAATAAAAATAAAAAATTTAGAATATATTTTTTGTTGCCCAATTTGACATTGAAATTGAAAAAACCTTATAACTTTTACATTACTTATCGGAATGACATGAAATAAAGCTTCACATGTAGATTATGATGAGTAGCATCCATCCTAAAACTTTCATGAAATAATTCCAAGTTATGAAGTCAATAAAGCCTGCCCAAGTTCTCATAAAGTCCAAAGTGGGCTCCTTGGGCCTTTAGGGGTTAATTATGGAAAATGACATTTGGGGTCACTGGTGATTACATGGGGCGAGTGGAAACTGGAAAGGAGCCATCAGTATTTCCGACTGCATCACTGGAAAGGTCAGGTACTGCTGTGATCAGTACAGTATGTGGTCACATGGGTGAAAAGACTTCGATTTATTTACAAACCAGGGTAGAAGAAAACATTTGCCCCTGTTTTGTACTTTGCCAAAAATTTCACCTTTTTCGATGGTTAACTAATTTATGGTCTTGGATTCCCGAAGTAGGAATTCAAAATTCCCAATTTCAACCTTTAGACAGTAAATTTCTAGAATCCTATGTTTACCCTATGTGAAAAACATTAACTTTTCCACCTTGGATCCAAACGGGCCACGGTGAACTGACCCCTCATTGCCTTGTACCCGGATGAATGGGGCTGGGAGTTCAGTCAACTGTTTTACTGGTTTGTGAAGTCAGGATGAAAAAACTTAGTTTTTTCACATTTCAAAAATTTTAAGAGTTTGGAAATTTATCATCACGAGATTGAATTTGAAAATTTTGACTCCACATTTGGATTCAAAGACCTTGATTGTGTCTAGAATCTTAGATGAGGATATAATTGAACACTACAAAAATATAAGATAAATTATTACTCTTACCTTTACCTGAGAATTACATCACTTTTTTATCTTAGCCCAAAAACATGGATGTGTAGTGGACAGATTCCCAAGGCCCCATGCATTCAACTTACGGGCAATGAGGGGGTCAGTTTGCCAATGGTGAACTAATCCTCCCACTTGGATGAAAGGGGCCGAGAGCTTAGTCAATTGCTTTACAAGTTTGTGGGGCTAAGGTGAAAAAGTCCAATTTTTCACGTTTCAAAAATTGTGGGATTTTGAGAATTTAGCCTGTAAATATTGAACTCAAAAATTTTGAATTCGCATTTGGATTCATAAACCCTAACTTAGTCTTGGAACCCAAAAGGGAACAAATTCGACCAGCTTGAAAATTGGGACAGATACTTACTTTCACCCTTGTCTATATATAAAAAAAAGCAAAGCTTTCCACCTTGGCCACAACACATGAATGTGCAATAGACGGAGCCCCTTGATACTATTCATCCAAAGGGAGGCAATGAAGGGGTCAGTTCACCCAGCTGTCCACAAACTAGTGTGTCCAATTCATTGAACATCAAGGTTGTTTTCTTGGAAAAGTTTTTGTTAAAATCTTTACTTTGTTTGTACCTCAGCTCATAACATGAAACAATTTATTGTGGAAAAATGGATGAAACTGTCAAATGCCTCTAAAAAGCAAACACCAAGTGCACCCATTTTGGATAAAATTTGCTGAATGATGCTAGACGACACTATGGATGAACGTGCACATGGATGATTCTCATGCCCAAAATTTCAGTCCCTGCATGCATCGCATTGCATTATATTATAGGATGCATGTCACTGGACCAATGAAAGAGCAAGAAAAAGTTCCCTGCCAAGCCACATTGGAGAGGGTGGGGGGGGGGGGGGGGAGGGGAAGAGTGGGAACAGTAGTGCCAGAGAGGCGTCAGAAAGGCAGGCACACAACAGGGTGGAGGACACTGGAGGAAACTGGAGCCCAAAGGGACAAGGGTCCTTTTGTTAGCATCAGAAAAGGCGGAGAGTCAGTGAATCAGGGTTAACTTATCCGGCATTCAGGCACCCAGCCAGTAGGACACGGGACAAAGATGTACATCCTACCGGGCAGGGATTTTTTTTGGATTTTTCATTGGTTGAGAGCGACATGTACCCTCAAGCTTGCATGCAGCTTACGAAAAGAAATCAATGGGCAGAACCATCCTCAATTCCTCATCCATGTTTTGTGTGCACGTCCATCCATAACCTCTCTCAGCCACCCCCACCGCCGGGCGCTCTGTCCTCAAACGGTGCTTGAATGCTTCGCACCGGATGAAGTACATCCAAGTTTGCTTTAACTAAATATTTGGTTGACTAGTTTGACCATTGGGTGCTTTGTGATTTCTGGCGAAAGCTCTGAAGCAATCCAGTGAAAGGAAAAATAATAACAAAAAAATAATGGAAATTTGTGTTTGATGCCTTTTTAGTTCATAACTTAGTTTGCCTCAAAAGCTTAGATTTGTATGCTTCATCCCCTTGCACTATAAAGAATAAAATCAGCTAATGGCAATGACTTTCATACAAAGTAGTGGTGCACTTCATGTTTCTTTTATGGCAATTTGGCAACTTCATCCATTTATTCATCCATTTATTCATCCATTTATTCACCCAGTTTTATTTTAATGTTCAATTGAGTAGTGTCAAAACAAAGTGTAAATCTGGTGAAATTTTTGCCCAACTAAAATTTTCATGTTAAGGTAGGAGGCTCGAACTCCATTAGGGCATTAAAACTGCTCACCTCCCCAAATGAACTATGCCAGTACATGTTCTTATTTATAACCTTTCAATAATGTACAGTGTATGTGCATTTGAGAAGGTGGGCGGTTTTAGAGCCCTATGACCTTTCTACTTCAAAATTTCATAATGTATTCCATAGAACTCCAAAAAATATGAAAAAACTTGGGTTAGATGCCAGCTCCTCTTATCTTTCAAGTACAACTTACTGAAAGCTATTTTCAGAAGTTCCACCTCCCCAAAATTCAGTTTCAGCCCTTAGATGGTCGGTTTATGAGCCTCTTACCTTATGGGTAGCGTATTTGAGAAATTTTGAAGATCTTCAATAAATTATCTGCCTTTCACGAGAGTGTACCCATTTTTTTGAAACTATCACTAGTTTCATTCTCTTACCTCCAAGGCTCCAACTTCCCGATTTGCTTTGATCAAGTACCATTTCTGAATTGTCCAACTACCTCCTAGTGGGAAATTTTCACTTGATAGAATTTTCCACCGCCAAATTTTATCAAATTGGAGCCTGTGATGTTGATTTTTGTTGTATTTTGGAAGGATTGGATTCTGGCATACTTCTTCATCATACCAAAGCCAAGGATCCTTCCAACCTCTTACAATTGAGTTCAAATTGTAACAAAATATTTTACTAAGAAATCATATATAACAACCCTAGTTTGAAACAACATGTTCCTCATAGGTTTTTGATGTTTGGCTATGATAACAATCACAAACACTAAAACTTAAAAAAAAAAAGCAAGATCAAAAAGACTACTTGTGGAGAAGTAAGAGCAAGGAGGCAAGAACAGGAGGCCAACACGTAAAATAATTGTAGGAGCAACCACAAAAGCCACAAAATCCTAAATTGCTATCGCCTCTCAACATTCCAACCATATTCTAAATCCATATGTGTCCATTTATACCCACTACATTGAACACAAATTCTTGTGAATTTTCTAGTTTAAAAAATATTTAACCAATGGTAATCCTATTTTATAGAAAATGACCTGCTAAAACCCGCTCAATTTTTACTTTTGAAAAGGTGATAAATTTGCCAACATATTTTTCTCTCACTGTTCATTTCCATCCCATCAAAGTTTATTTTGAATTTGGATCCTTCATTTCAAAAATTTAACCAATAATATGACTCTTTTATTGACTCACCTTTTTTAATGTTCACTGTCCATGGTTATAGTTCGATTCAATGGAAGAGTGTGCTGGGGGTGATGGAGCCGAGTATGAGGATGGAAAAGTAGGTGTAAAATTTCCAAACGAGTACGTCTCCAAATCATGCAAAGAACCTCATTGATGCCAAAAGTTTTAGTGATGGATTTGGAAAGCAAGTAGCTCATTAATCCCGCCTGCCAATCTCATTGTTACTTATAGCTTTCCATCCTTTTGGAACTCTCTGAACCCTTTAACCATTAAAGGACCAGAGGGTATAGTATATATGCTGACGTATAATTGTCATTTGCTATCAATAAGAAAATTTAATTTGGGATCTCAAGTAGCTCACTAGAAGCGCATTGATCTATTTTTCAACTTCTTTGTTGGTCTCAAATGTAGTAGAGGTGTAGATCCATTTCAAATACAAGAAAAATATCGGTTGCAAAGGGCCTCGCTATTCTTTAAGGGTTAAAGACCATTCACATTTTCACAGAATCCACTAGAAACTAGGGCAGTAGGGCAGTAAATTTAGATGTGCAGTTGAATCAAATATGGGCCCAATTTTAATAATCCAACCGCACAAATGGGAAGAACACCTTGTTTACTATAAGCTTTCAAATTTTCAACCAGATTTATCGTTGGAGGTGAAATATTATAATGATTGAGTGAGCTATAGGTGGGAAATCTCTAGTTTTTAATGCTTGTGTGATTTTGGATCTTAATGCTTCGTATAAACTTTGCTTGAGACGAGCCTTATATTTCTAAAAAGCAAGCTTTTCAACCTTTCCAATAAGACTAGCTTCACACAAAAAGGATAAAAATAACAATCACAAGGTGTAGCTAAGTGAATAAAAAGGGTGAAAAATTCCACTTTGCTACTCTAAAACAATTCTACAATAAATTTAATAAATTCTACAAAAAATCCAATTGGTGAAAATAATCAAGAATTGGCCTTGAATGTATGACGACAATTTTTGAGAAGCACCATTTCAGCAGATCTTCAAATACTACAATTATACTACTACTATATAGAGAAATGATACAAGCGTATTTCTCAAGCAATTTGAAAATTGTTAGAACTGCACAACTAAAATGTGACATTCTTTTTAGAGGTTTGATGTATTGTGTTGTTGTTTTGATCCATCTTTGACCAAATATGGATACGTATTTTGAGGCCATGTTGTATAAACACCATTATTTATCAAGTCACATACCTGATTCCATTGTTGTTTTTTTGGTTGTATGCAAAATTCTTATAATCACAAGTGTTTTTTAAGACCAATTTCCAAATTGTTGAGTGATTTTACTCTATAGGCCAAAAACCACTCTCTTGAACCAAAGTATGGTTCAGTGGTCTCTAAAGGATTAACCCCTGAAGGCCCTTGGACTCTAGAGATACGGTACCAAATACGGTCGCAACCAATATTCAAAAGTTTGAATCAACTAGAAATCAAGTGTTGCAACCATACATGTTGAAAGGTTGTATAATGGTGGGAGCATAAAAAATTTGGAAAGCCCTCATAGCAGGCTGTTCATGGGTTAAAGTGCAAAAGCCAATAACATGTTATACTGCAAATTGTATGAGAGAAGGTGTGTTTAAAATAATTTTTGGTTTTTTCCAAAATTTATCATCAAGAAGGACAAAGAGAATGTGGTTTGAATCTTGCTCCAAACATAAATTGAGCATTTTCTACGTTATAAAAATCAGAAACAAGGTGGTACTTGATACATTGTTGTGGATACATTTGCATCTTGGTAGATGGTCGTTCCACTTGTGAAATTTCCATGTGCATAAATGTTTTTTTTTTTTTTTTTTTTTTTTCTTGTATTGGTATTAAATTTAGCCTATATTTTGTAAACAAATGAATATTTTTTAATATCAAACCTATGGAATTGCACATCACATATATACTAAAAAGATTATCTTTGCACCATGCTACTGGTTTGGATATGTCTTGCAGATGACAATTGATACAAAAAAGAGCTTTGTTTTTTCTTTTGAGATTGGCACTAACTAAAAACTTGCATGTAATTGTGATGCAAGATTGGGAACAAATAGACTCTTTGATTCACTCTAGCCCCTAGAAAGCCCAAATTATATATTTATGAGACTTTATTAGTTTAATATTCCATCCCCCAAAGTTTTATACGATAAATTGAAGTAGTTGAATACTGTACTTTTCATTTTGGAGGAGAACTTTATTGTAGGAGAGCTTTAAATTTTCTTATTAAAATTGATTAATTGAAATTGATAAAGAGTTTTCATTTATAGAGAATTGTTACATTCTTTGGAGTTTAAATATTTTGAGGTCTTTTGATTTTACCACAACTAAAGCATTCCACATGACAAGAAAAGCATAACAGGCTCAAAACATAGAAGCAAAATCGTGACAAGAAACAATGGTACAAACACTAAATAGGTTTCAAGTATTACAAGGAATGTATGTTTATCAACAAATATTCTTTCTACTTGTAGAGTGGCTATAGGAAATAACTGTCACCAATGCTCTATGCTTTAAGTGGAACTAGAAATGTATGCTACCTCAAAGTTTTGATACAGATCAATAGAATAATTGATATAATTCATATTAGAATTCAAATAAGGTGCTCAATTTACTCTAAATCTTGGGCAAATGTATGTAGGTTGCATTCAATCCAAAATTGGCTATGAAAAGAGCACTACATGCTAACAAAAACTATCAAAAATTTCCAAAGCATATTGCTTACTAGATTGTTATTAATCCCTCAACGCCCCTGGAATTTTGGAGTATCTCGGGAATTTGCTTGAAAGTGAACAAAATGCTGGCATTTTGATCAATCTTATCAATTTTCTTTGAAATGCAACCGTACAAATTCAAGTAGACATGTTATAGATTGCATACAAAAAGAAACCACAACTATTTCATTTATGGATTGAAAGATTATAATGTTTGATCATGAGGGTTTTAAAATTGTGAAACTGATTTGAAGTCTTTCAATCCTCTTTTTGCATCTCAAACCTAAAATTGAGGGTACCAAAAAAATATGAGTATCTAAAGTACAACATGCATAACCCCAATCAATTTACGGCTTTTCAAAACCTATTCTACAATTTTTTTAAATGAATTTTTAATGCAAATTTTTCTCCAAGTTCTAGTGTAATTGAGGCTCATTTCTAAGAGCCTTCAACACTAGAAAGTGAAGATTTGCAATGGACACCCTTGCACAAAATCTTGAATAGACAAATCACGTTAATTCATTTTCAAGACTCTTGATGCTGAAACTAGACTTCAACAAAAATTTAGATATAACAATAACCATAAAAAAAATCTTGAAAAAACATTTGGTATCCCTGAACAAAATTCAGAGGGGCGTAAAAACCGCACCTTGGGCATTGAGGGGTTAAGAGGTAATACCGTAATAGTGGTTCTATTCTACCAAAGGGTTTGATCTATCATTACATTTTTTTTTATCATCTACTAACTAATAATAAAGACACAAAAGGTTAGGAGACTTGATTAACCTCTATTAGCAAGAACTTATGTAAGAAAATAACAAGCTAGAGCTAGGGGCATTAAAAAAAAACACTAGTTTGGATGAAGATGATTTGAAATCTTTAACCCTTGAGCGCCCTAGGACCTCAAAATGGGGCTCTTAGAAATGAAAAAGCTCTTGTTTGACTTGTTGTAATCTTTCTATTGGTACGGTCAAACCATTTGTCATTTTCCCTATATTTTGGAGCTTGTCTCACCTACCATTCAATACGGTTAGATTTTGTGGATCTTGTTTTTGATGACAATTTGGTTGGATGAGTGGGTCTAGATTTTGATGAATATGGGTTGGGCGCTGAGGAGTTAACATATCAAAAGCACTTCATACTCTACCTTATATTCAAATATAATTGCATGTAAAAAGTACTAGTTTAGGGGAAAGTAATCAATAGCTTTTAATGTTCAAGTATTTTCATAGAAAAGGAAATACTTATCCTCAATAATAGACTAAATTCAATTAAAAATGTATAAAAATAAATACAAACACAAAAGATACAAGCCAATTTAAGAGCTCAAGATAGTATAGAATGTGTTTCAAGGATGTGGAATTAAAACTAATCTTAGAATACTAAAGAAAAGCAAAAATAAAATAAAAATAAAAATGAATATAACTTTAAAAAACGAAATGTTAAGATTGAGAATACTTTAGATTTGATTCCATTATATACTTAAAACTAAGAGGTTTTGCCAACATGTTTTGTTAGTTTCAAAAGCTTCTTTTGCAAGTGCTTTCGATTTAACAAATTTTTCAAGAAACTTTTACTTTCCTTACAATCGATTTCCAAACATATTTGCCATTGGATTGGGGTTTCATTAAAAAGAAACTATTTCTTCTATTCTTTTATGCATATGGCTATGTCATTGACAAAAGAAATTGTTCAAAAGAAAAGAAAGATTATAGGATTTAAATAAAATAGTAATATTGTCAAGTTTTGAAACACAATGTAGCTACACATGCAAGTGTGCATGGGGGTTAACTATGGCCTAAATGATAGTTATAAAAAATAGCAGTATTGCTTGTAGAATTTTCTAGTCAAGTTTAAGAAGAATGAGATCAATTTTACAATTGAATCATTCACCCTATATATTGTTGTTTTGTCATGTATACTGTGCTATGGCGCTAATTGATGGTATGAGGAGATAGGGAGTGTATTTAATATACATACATAATATGTGTGTCACCTTATAGTAGTTTTACATTTGTTGGTGGTAATTGTAATTATTTCAAACCATTGTTTGAGATTTTTATGTCAATCCTAAACTCCTAAATTAACGGGTTCAAGAAAAATTCAAATTTGTCAAAACATGCATTTAAAATTTATACATAAAAATCATATTGTTAATTCTATACATGGCCTCTTCAACCTAGTTCCTTGTTTGTTGCATGTCTAAATATTATTTTCCTTCTTAAATAAATGAAGAGACCAAAGTACAAGCAATGTGAGCTACTAAAATATTAATGTAGTTTTATTTCATGTGCTAACAAAAGAATACTTGCTTAGGATTTGAATTTGTTTATATATACTTGTTATTTTGTAACATCATTTTTCTTGAATAGTTGAGTTTGTTATACTTGCAAAAACAAACTTAACAAGGCAATTCAACATATCAAATTGTTTTATGAATTTTAAAACACTAAAATATATTCCACTGAGAGAACAAACAAACTAAATAGTTATACAAAAATTCAAGGTTTTCTTGAAGGAATCTACTTATTTATCCTATTATGAAATTGTCCATGTAAATGGAAACAAATCACACAATGAATTTTATACACATATATAATTCTTTACATGTGCTCCTAGAACCAAATTTGGTATAATTTTCTATAAATACGCAAAGGCTTACAAAACATCCAATTCTTACTTCACCATCTACTTTTATCATTATAAATTTATAAAAAAAAGTTCAAATTTTAAAGTTATTATTTCAATTTCCAACCCCCTATTTCCAAGCACCCTATATTAGGTTCTTTCCATTATTGTAAACAACAAACATCATTGCATCTTTTCAATGTCCATTTTCTTCCAACGAGTCTTCCAATTTTATTGTAATTCTTATATTGTGTTTCTAACATTGTGTGGTATAAGTATTTTTTATTTGCAGGTATTCTATAATAAAAAAGATTGAACATGTTTCATTTCAAAAACGGCCCATTAAATATGACACCAATGAATAAATAATATTATAATCTTGTAAAATCACCATAGTCAAGGTTTTGCAATGTGGATTTCATGACATTTTTTTTTGTGAATGTCACTAATATTCTATTTTACAATCAGTTTGTAAGCGACTCCCCAAACTTTAACTTCACATATGATATATTAAAGCTTGGTTAGTAACGCATTATTCATTAAATTGGGAAAAGCTTACATATTGGGACTTTTGGATTTTTCATTTTTAAGAGTTTTTAGGTGATTTAGAGTGAAGATTATGACGATTTCTTCAAGACATTATATCAATGATGAAATATCTTACAATATTTATCAAAAAACTCACTTCTAATCATCAAAATATTCTCACAAATGAAAAATTTGTTATTCCCAAAATACATTTTGGAAAAGTGTTTTTCCCGATTTAATGAATTACACGTTTAGTGCAATTGTGAATTTTAAACATGTGACAATGATCATTTGACTATAATTTACACATTTAATTTGGAATTCATCCCTAACTCATTACTATTAGTTGCAATGCACTTTCCATCTTTACTTGATAAAACACTTGAACTTTGTTTATAACAACAAGGATCTACACATGCATTTACCCCAATCTCTTTTGTGATGCTACATTTTTACCTACCATTTTATCTAACCCAAGATTCTCTAAAATTGGAGGCAAAGCATTTTAAAGTTGTTGCAAGTACTTTGAAACTAATTTAAAAATGCATTATTTGAAATAAAAAATGAGTCAAACCAAAGATTGAATGCAGTATCAATGTTTTTGCAATGTCAATGTTACATTGAATTAATTTAGTATGAAATCAAGAGAGAAACAGTTCAATATATAATGAAATGACAATGACTTCATGATTCTCATTAGATATTTAACACCATGTGTATGCAATTTTAAATTTTGATACCAAAATTTGATGGATATTAACATGATGGCTTTAGACATGCATCAAACTACTTTTGTAGTAGGGAGTTTTGGAATTACAACCAAATATCCTATTAGCATATGACACATTAGTCTACCAAAGTCACTTTATCATTCTAACTTGCACTACCTCAAACAAACTACAATTAAAGTATCATACTATATTTACTATTTATTTTTTGGAATCTCACTAGTTTTATGCCTTCACTAATACTCCCTCTGTCCCATTATATAGCTCCAAAAAGCTTCCTTGCAAAGGGTTAAATGTGTTTTTAGTCTTTGCGCAAGTGACACATGTATTCTAGATTCAAAATACCATCTATCAAATGTACACAAAACTTCCAATTTTGATCTTGCCATTTGGCACCTAAAATTTCATGCAAAAAGTACCATATTTGTGCATAGTTTGTGAATGCTGCCAGCTCCTCGTTATTTCTGTCTTTGTGCTAGTGACACATGCATTCTAGAATCATCATACCATCTACTAAATGTATGCAAAATCTCCGGCTTTGATGTTGCCATTTGGACATCCAAATTCCATGCAAAAAGACCCAAAGATGTGCATGCTGCTAGCTCCTCATTACCAATGATTTAAAGATTAGTAGCAACAATGGTACCTCGTATGGGCAAGGCCAATCTTGTTAGGAGAGAAATGCTCCCTAATCACTTAATTTGCCCCCATGAGATCATTGAACATGGCAAACGCTTTCTCAATGTTTGAAAGTAGCAAAATGGAGCTTCTTAGTGGGACAAGAACTATGCCTAATTTGGAGCTTTTTATTATAATGGGACATAGGGAGTACAATCTAATACAATGAAGAAGGTAAATCTTAGATAAGAAATACTAGAGCAAATGAGAAATGAGTGACACTATAGAAGTATAGGGGTAGTGAACTAGTGATCACACCTTCTTCAACAATGAAACTTCTATGAAGAATGAGAAGTTGTAGAGTGAAAATAGGAGCTAATGGGAGCACTTCTCCACAAAGAAGATGCACTGGTGGAGAATGGAGAATGAGTTTACTTAGAAAATGGTGATGCATTGAGAAAGCAAGTTGCATTTATTCATTCACACACTCAATCAAGGTTTCCAACTACAAGGAGGATGAAAGCAACAAAGCGAGATGAAAAAGAGACACGCATTGGTAAAAACTTCACGTACTAGAACTCCCCATAGTCATTCCTCTCCTCTAGAGGTGATGAAGAAAAAAACTTCTCAATCTTCAAAGAGTGCAACCTTTGCAAACCAATGAGAGAGTATCACATACTCATTTTTCAAACATTGAGAATGGGGTGAATGAAGAAGGTGTGACTACTACCCCTACTGTAAACCAGCGTGACTCTAGGAACTATTGAATTAGTCTCACTGATAACTAGCGTCTATAATAATCTAGTGAGACTAGATTGTATGGGAAATATTGCAAAACCTGTACTGATGCAGATGTATATTTATAGACGTTGTAAAAACTGATATAGACGCGGTATGTTATGGACGTTGTAACTTGATGTAGACGTATTTAATTGACGTTGTAAAAAAGTCTGAGTACGTCGCGGTAATAGGATGATGGTAATGGAGTGGGAGCTCTTGAGGGGGGGTGGAGGGGCGCAGTAGATGTGCAGTAGATGTGCAGTAGATAGATGGATGTGCAGAAGATGTGCGCTTTTGGATGAAGAAGATGATGTAAAAGTTCAGCGACGAGGGAGCTGCCCAGCCCCAGCCCCAAGCCCAGGCCCTGACCTGCTACACGCATACCCGCCTGATAGTCGTTCACTTGGCAAGCAGCAAGCCGCAAGGGCCGATTTGCCCCACCCCACCCGAACTGTCTTCCCTTCCCAGCTTGCTAGATGCTCAATCGCTCATGCTCACCGCCTGCAGTAGTCGTCGTAGTCGTCGTAGGCTTCTTTCAACTCCAGCACCGGCACCGGCACGGGCACCGGCCGCTACCGCAGCATATATGGTTCGTGTGATGGTGATGGGAGCGATGCGGTTTACCGCGCACATGGCCATGGGCGTCGGGGCAGACCGGGCTGGCTGATTCTCGCGGCTTCGGGACCCCCTCCCTCCAGCCCTGACGGTTACCCAAGCGGTGGCATGGTGCCGCCCTTAGTTTTGTGCACACCTCGATAGATAGATAGATACATACATACACACTCACTAAGTTGGCTGGACAAACAGCGACCGGAGGAGAGAGAGTGTCGAGAGAGAGAAAGAGAGAGAGAGTAGAAAAAGGTGGCCTTGGGGGTGGGAGAGTGTGCCTGGCTTGCGTTTCTGTTTCCCCTTCTTCTGTGAGATGCATCGAGAGAGCAGCGGTGGTACACCACGTCAGGTTAGTCGAGTAAGTCTCTACAATTGCAGGAGCTGGTTGCGTTGATTCCTCCGCCACATTTAGGGGGCTGGCAGCAAGGCGCCATGCGCATTCGGAAGCGGCCTGCTCGTGCTGTCGAGGTGATTTTTCCTTTCGTTCTCTCTCTTTCCAACTTGTGAGACCACGTTAGTAGTAGCTATTCTCTGTAGGCCACGTGTTTATGGCCACCGCCCATCGAAGCATGCCGTTGAAGCTCGTCTTTGTGAAGTCAGAACTGCCAGTAAGGTTTGTTGTAAGTTACTGATTTTTGCCTTTAGTGGAAAAAAATGTCGAGCTTGGTGGTGTCGTCTGTGGCTTCTGGATGGCTGGATGGGGTGATTGCAGGAGTGGCCCTAGCTTAGTTAGTAGTGTCCTAGCTAGCTTCACCGTCTCCGTGCTTACAAAATCGGAACTTTTTGCTTTGATCGGTTTCTACATACTAATAATTACTGATTTCTCCTTCAGATGCTTTAATTTTATTCTCATGAATTTTGGTTGGGGCTGAATTGATGGTTAGCCTTTAGAGGAATACTACTGGAATGGCGTCGAGAAAATTGCATTGCGTCTTTCCTCCCTTGCCATCTCATTTGATAGAAGCATGAAATTATTGGTGCCGTGCGGTCATTGTCGACTTCCTCCATGTCGACATTTGACCTTGTGACTAGCGAACGAGCCTGCACTAGGAATGTTAGGCCTCTTATATGGGTCCTTCTACAGGAGCAGGCGTGGATAACACTAGCAGGCTTATTTTCTAACGTTTAGAAAAGCCAGTTTGGGTGGGCTTGTTTCGTTTCGAAGTTACTGTTCTGGAGAAATATGTGCGCACTTGGAGTCGACGGTGAGGCCTAGCTTAGCATTTCTGGATTTTTCACAGAGAAATGAACTTGCACGCCGATTTGGGGGTGTTTTTGGGGCTTTTGAAATTGTGTCCAAGGGTGGACGTAAGGCTTGCTAAAGTACGCTTAACGTAGGCTTAACGTAGGCTAGTAGGCTTAAATAGGCTTAAAGTAGGCTTAAAGTTGTCTAAACAAAAAGTAGGGTGGCCTGCCAAAATCGAGTGCTTTCATTTTCTCTTCACTAATTTTCTTTCTTCGGCGATGAGGTTATGCTCCTTTCAAGTTGTGCAAGACCGTACTAATCTACCATATCATGGTTGTGTACGATCGGGGATCGGGGTATCTATGACTGAGGGGAGCTCTGTATACGATAAGGAAAGGGTTCGCAGTACACACACTTCGCCTTAGGCTCTTGGTTGAGTGTGTGCGCTTTTATGTAAGAGCTAGTGTACACCGTTGTTCAGAGGTGTTCCTGGCAAGCACATGTCTCGGTTAGAATACTAATAAAAATACTCTGCTTTATAACAGTTTGTGACTGATTTTTTCTCTCTCGTGGGGGTGGGGGTCAAGCAGGTGGTAAGGGCGGCTCCAGCTTTCGAAAACAAACCCGAGAGTGTTCCCAGTTCTGTGCAGGCGAATGGAAATACAACTGCTTGTTCGGAAAGGTACTGATCACAAAACCCTGCGCGTTCCTGCAGTCACGTTTTCGTAGATCAGGGCAAAAGGTAGGCTTATAGTGGTAGGTATTGAGCCAAGTACTTGTACGTAGTGTTACGTATTAAGGATCGTATATTGTCCTGTGCGCGCATTAGTTCCTGCGTGTGAGAATGAGACTTATTTATGATATTATAAGCTGGACACCCGTATGTGCCGTGACAGAGCCATTAAAGGGCGGGAGAGACAGTTTAGGTTTTTTGATTGGGTTGTGGAAATCCTTTGTGTGTGGTCGCAGATGTGATGTTGGTAGCAGGTTTTACGGTGGTAGCGTGGAACACGCTGCTCCAGTTGTTTCAAAAGGTACTTGCTGCACTAGAAAACATGCTTCCACCAAGTGTTGAGGTCCTAGCTAGCACACGAGTTTTCTTCGATATTTCGGTTGCTCTTTAGTGGTGTGAATGATAATACGGTAGAAGTGGAAAGTATGTTGTCTTTATGGATGTGCAGATGGTATAGGAATCTCAGTCTGAGTTGGCTTACCTATGTTGTGTGCCTAATGAAGGCACTTGACATTTTGCTAGATGACTGATGTATAATGTGCCTTATTAGTCTGATATCTGGAAGATTTTGGGGTCTTTT
Source organism: Ulota crispa (assembly GCA_963920765.1). Taxonomy (NCBI): domain Eukaryota; kingdom Viridiplantae; phylum Streptophyta; class Bryopsida; order Orthotrichales; family Orthotrichaceae; genus Ulota; species Ulota crispa. The sequence continues at coordinate 9,590,814 of OY987251.1, read as the reverse complement.
AGAAGCTGTTTTGATACTTCTTCGACTCTGCTGGTGTCTGTCTGGCTGGGTAGACAACCCTGAATAAGCTTCATGGAAAACACTAATTGATTTGAGCATATTGGTTCTTGGGGTTTTGTTTTAGCAGAGAGGGCACATGGCATAGAGACATCAGTGATACATTCGAAATCACAGCAGCACGCTGGAGAACGACGACAACGAGTGTCAAATGGAAGCAGCAAGCAAAAAGGCACGTCCTCCAGCAGAACGGAGTTGTTGATGAAGTCATTGCTTGTGGTATTCGAGCGAGCAGGCACCCAAGGGCTGACGGCACGGGAGGCGGTGGCCAAGCTTGGGGAGTACGACCTCCCAGGCTTGCAAGATGGCGAGAGACCAAGTGTCCAGGTGGCCAAGGCGCTGCGCACTCCGGACTTCGTGCATCTCGAGGACGGCAAGTACTTCATCTACCCGAGCACGCCTCACGCAGTGGTTGCAGAGTCATCAACACAATCGGAGTCGTCTCAGCAACAAGCAACTTTCCAAGCCAGGCAAGATGTCAGCGGGAACGTAGTCCCCCGCCTTAATAATGGTGGCAGACGGAAGCGTAAACCGTCAGTTTCGGACGGGTCGAAGGATAACACCACGCCAGACGTGTCAGACAAGACTGTGTTGCCGTCCTCGGAGGGGAAAGCCGAGCTGAAGAAACGCAAGAGGCGGCCACCTTCTTCCCAGCATGAGCTAGCCATTGGACCTCGACAGTGCAAGCGGTACGATGGCAGGGGTTGGCAGTGCTCCAGGGAGACAGAGGAGGGATTCTCCTTTTGCGAACACCACCAAGCTCTCATGAACAAGCGCACGCTCCGCCTTAATCTGGCCAAAAAGCGACGAAAGGGTAGTACTGATGATACAGACATGGATGTTGATCAACAACCAAAATCTAACCTTGCAGTGGAAGTGGGCTCTAGTCACATCCCCGAGGATCCGCCGCTGGTTGTGGTGACATCTCCTGGCATTGAAGATCTAATACACAATCAGCGGCGGAAACTGGTGAAAGCACGCTCTTTGAAATCCATCAAGTGAAAAGCGTCCTCCTCCCCCTCCCAGTCAATCCCAAACTGACCGACGAAAGCTGCTTGCTTGCTGCCATGCTTCGATGCTGTTCATCATGCTCCTGAAGCAGTGTGCTCGAAGGAGCTGGAGTTTTATGATTGAGGCCTAACTGGACTCATTGACATGTAAGGAATTTATCTGTTTCCCCTTGATCTCATTTCTTTGGTGTCTGTGAAGTAGGAATGCTTCAGGCAGTAAGACAAACTACAAGTTAAGACAGTCTCTTGCTACTTCGATTGGTTTAAAAATTGCAAGCTTATGGAAGTGCTGTCATCCTAATGACTCTTAGTAGACGATGGATGTGTTCTGGATGACTATGTACTAGACTCCCTGAAATGCTTGACTAGTCGAAAGAAAATTCAATTTGGGGTTAGGTGGAGGCATTGCTCAGTGCGCAGGTGCCAAGATGCACTAGTGCATTTGAAAAGCTTCCCCTTTCCCATTCCTGTACTTCTCACGATCTATCGAGTAATCACTGCCGTGTGAATGAATGATAAAGTGGGAAGTCATCTTTATTTTCTGTCATTGGTTTCAGGAATGCAGGGACCCCACCTTGCAGTGGAGAATGAGACAGTGTACTTCGGCATCAATGTGGAAGTAGCATGCAGAATCATTTAGTCCGAATCTGATCTCCTTGTATTTCAGACACAGTGAAGATTGTGTTTCACATAGAAAGTTCAATGCTTGTGTAATTGTGCACCCTGTAGCTAGGGGGATTAGCATCCCTCTAAAGAGTTTACCTTTCAAAAGGTGGTATATACTTCTTGGTGTCTCAATTTCTTTTAGATCGGATTGAACAGATTTCTAAGTACCCTCGAAATGCCGATTACAAAATATTTGTTTGGGTACCAGATTCTCCAGCTTAGTTTGGTATGGAGCTTGAACAAGAAAGAGATGTTTGTCTTCGAACCTTTTTTGTTGAATAATTTGGTCAGGTTGTGTATTGCCTTCGCTCTTCAGGTGAAGCATTTTTCACCCATCACTTGATCATTAAAATATGTTTCTTCTAGTAATCTAAAGTTAAAGATCTCAAGTGGAAGCATATGAGATGGAAGACTTGTGGCCAAGTTTAGGAAATTTAGTACATAAGTTCAACATTCCGCTTTAAATTAGAGCCTTAACCTTTAAATGACCATAGGGCATAGTATATACGTCGCTGTATAATTAGCATTTGCTGTCGATAAGAAGTTTTAATTTGGGATTTCAAGTAGCTCTATAGAACAATTTTTATCTATTCTCCAACTTCTTTGTTGATCTCAAATGTAGTAATGGTGTGAATCTATTCCAAATACAAGAAAAAGACCTTGTATTGTATTGGTTGCAATGGCACGCTCAAACGTTTAGGGGTTAAATGTATTACTAAGCAACATTCATCAAGAAAAGGAATATATTTCAAGCAAAGTACACAAAATACCAACATCCATAGCTACCGCTCAAAATTCTTCACAACCAATAATTGACTAATTTCCATTCTGAAAGCACTTTCATAGTTCAGAACATGAGTAAGTGATTACATAAATAGAGCTTTGCAAATTAAATTCTCAAAACCTCTATGTAAATAAACATTTGTGGGTTTAAAATGATATCTCTGGTCCAACTAGATTGATTCCTAGAAGTTATTTGCACTCTACATGTTAACAATTTAAAGGAATGTTGAATCCATTGATTCTTAATTTTTTATTAAAAATTTGTAACAACTAACAACTGCTTAGAATCTGTTTAATCTAACGTTTTCAAAAAATTCCGGTGTGAAAATGAAGTGTAATTTTTTTAAATCATTGAAGCAATATCGCACTTCACCTTAGATAATGAACACAATAAGAAGATAAGGGTGATTTACTTTAATTTTTTAACAACAAATTTTTCTCTGTTAAAGCATCTCTTGCAACCTTGCAATTACAAGGGTCCCTTCAATTTCTCTTTGTCCATTTAACCCCTAAACATCGAAGAGGACAAAAAGGGTCCTCCGACTCTAAAAAAAGATTCTCTGATTCAGAAAAATGTCGTTTTTCATCTGATTTTTTTTCAAAAGTGACCATAAACACATGGTACATCATGGAAGACAAAAAATTACCTCTTGAAATGCATTCATTTTTTTTTGTAACCCAAATTCAGGAACATGGTATCAGCTCCCAAGCTGCCCTTCTTGCAATTTTCATGAGGGCACCATGCACTATTGACTTTTCCAACTTTTTGAAGCAATACTACTGGTGCTCAACTCCCCATGTGCAAAACACTATAGAATGCTACAGGCAGGGCAAGCCACGGTAATCCATCCGTCCTTTAAGGGTTGAGAGGAGATGGTCACTTAAATCCCCAATAGTGCAACTTATTAAATATATTAGCTTGTAGAGGGTTTAGAGACCCCTTCAAATATGACATATTTGAAAGGGGAAGGTAAATGTAAAGGTTGACACACACTAGAACTAGAATTGATTGCTTGTCTTCAAAAAATCTCAGAGGCGTAGATATTTGGAGGGTTGCACGAGATACTCTCAAAAAGAGAAGCACTTCTGGGTTAAATGTTTCTAGACAAGGTATATTAGCTAATTAGCCAAATTGTCCTTAGAATCAGTACATAACTTTAGATTTTGCTTTGAAAATGTTCTAATTGTGACATCTAATCCTCCGCCCCCTTGTCCACATGTATTTCCACAAGCAGCATGACCTTTCAAAATAATATAATATATCGAGATTCCAAAATACTTGCTGTCAGACTGCATGGTAGTTGCATTAAACCAAACAATGGACCGCAGCAGGTCTACACTTGTCTCAAAGATATAAAACATGCAAACAGTCCCAGTGGGACCAATCCCACTAGCAGAAGTGAGTGCCAGCTCAGAATGAGTGCAATCTCGAAGTTGCGAGGAAAACAGAACAATACAAGAATTTTTATCAACTTGCAGGGGGTTCAAGGTTATTAGAATAGTTTGATTTTGGGAAACAAGAGAGTGGATGAATTCCGGACTGTCGTTAGGTTTTTCATCGTACAGATCCGATGACTGGGATGCACTTTCAGCGACTTTTGGGGGTGTGTCCTGGGAGGATCGAACGAGTAACAGTAAGTAACGCGTAAGTCTCAGCAGTTGCATGAGCAGAGTTGCATGAGCAGGGCCAGGGGTCTTGGCCTGTGATCTTTCAGAAGAAAATTCTGGGGATCTGCAAAGCGGGGACGATATGGTCCTCCACCAAATATCCCGTGGATGAGAAACCGGGCAACCGGGGGTGGGGGTGGGGTAGCCAGAATGGAACAGTACCTGAGTACCCTCCTTGTAGCCTGTAGGCTCGATTCCTTTGGTCCTACTCAGCGATCTTTACACTCGCTAAATTTTGCAAGATTGCTGCATTCACCCCTAAAGGATTGTTGTCCCTTCCAAGGACAATGGGGATTTTGGGCATGTACCTATGGCTAAACTACTTTGTGTAATTTTCTGAAATTTTTATGGAAAATGGGGAATTCAAAGATCTATGAGGGCATCTAATTTTTTCCTCATTTTGACATTCAACATAGAAGTTATGCAAGAATTTTTGCTGCCCAAGGGTGGGAGGGCAATCTAGGTAGCCCAAAAACTTCTTTAAATTTTACATTTTTCTAAAATTAAAATTTGAAATCGGTTCTTTTGATTATCTTACACGTGGGAAGCTTTGAATCATTCCATTTCAATCAATGAGATGAAAGTTATCAGATGTTTTAGTTTGTGGGCAGTTATAGATCCTCTACTCTAAAATAAACTTTGAAGTCTTGTATTTTCCACAGTTTTCAATATTTTGGAAAAAAAACTAAACCAAAAGGAGTAGATTGTTTATTACAACATTATAACTTTTGGGATTTGCATTTTTCATTTCAATAATTAAATTCTTAACAATTTAGTGATTTGACTCATTCTCTACTTTTTCTTACATACTATTTTTTTCCCATGTGTTGTATAGTTCTAATTGATTTGAAAATTCTCCCATTCATGCCTAACTTGGTCTTCTACATGGAAAAAATAAACCTCAACTTTGTGTAGAGCAATTTTTTTCATGTAGGAGTGGTCAAAGGCTTCTAATTTTTTAGATAGCACGGAAATAACCTTAATTTTCACTTCAGATGTAAATATCTCCCTCATCTCTATCTAGAATGATCTAATTTTTTTCCCACTAGTACCTCTTCTAGTCTAAGGCAAGATCCTACGGTTGGATTTCCCAAAAAATATAAAAGAACCTACCTTCTAACTCATCTCCTAGAAGTGGCAGTTTTCGGTGATATTGACAAAAAAAGGGCTCAATCCTTCAGGGGTTAAGTATTGCATTTGGGTTGCCTTAACCCTTAACCCCTGAGCGCCTAGGCCAATTTCACCAAAATCAAGGTTTTTGGAGACCCACAACTTTGATGCATCGTATCTCAGTCAATTGGATGATTCACAAAAAGTGACCATTGAAAAGAGTGGAACACCTACTCAGAAAATGGCTTGCAAATTTTGGGAACAATACACCGCAGAATATGGGAGATTACAACATTTGATCAAACAACATGTGATGACAAAATCTCATTTTTTTGGTCGGTAATTGCTATTTGATGATTTTTACAAGATTCCATAAGCCTCGGATTCATCTCATATTTGTGAGCAACAAGATTTGATGTGAATGCACACACTTGTAAACTATTGAAGATTGCACTTCTTTTTAAGTCAAGTTTTAGGGCTTCAAATCACTATTGCACAAAAAACAATGACCGGCACGGTCGGTGACAGTTGCCATAATAAGGATCTAGAACATGCTTGAACCCTTGCCAACAATTTTGCCGATACCACAAAGCTTACACATGGAAGCTTGTGAGGGATATTGATCAGTTGCAACTTGTAAAACGCTACGTGCCACCATGCCCTTGTCGCCCCGTACGGTTTTTTACCAAATCAAATCTCTTGCAGCACTTGTGCAACAATTTGGCTTTCCTCACCATTACTCCATTGACATGGACAACTTGAATGCCTTCATAATTGTAGTTTGTAGCAAGACCAAAAAGTTAGATCCACTATCTCAAAACAAAGCTTCAAATCAGGAGAGGCGATATTTGGGGCACTGGGGCGCTCAGGGGTTAAAGGACAAGGAGGACGGAAAACGTCCTCAACAAATACTCATCGCTCAACCAAACCGCTGTGACCAGCCCGTCTTTTAAGGGTTAACAATAAGGTTGCCTTACCCTATAAAGTTACTATATGATTCATTGCTTGACCACTTGGAGGCTTATGCAACTCTCTATACACTAAGGGCAACCTTCCATGCAAGGGCGGTGGCCGGTGAAACTAAATAAAGCCATACAATAATTGATCAAATGAGGTTTTAGAAAAACCGGAACCCCATCAAATTGATTATAAGTAGGCATTAGTTAGTTTCACCAGCCACCCCCTAGCATGGAAGGATGCCCTGAGATTTCATATGATTTTGACTTGGATGCTCCTAGTTTGTTTTTCCATAGCGTTGTTATTGTTTTTTGACCCCTTAAATTTTGTTTGTTACAATAATTAATAATTAACAATGAAATTATTGTATTATTAGTAATTATTTATATAGTGCACATGTTGATAAATTAGTGTGGAACAACCTAAACACAATATTTAGTGTACCAAAATATTTGTAAAGCTCAAAAATATTTGAGCTTGACTGTGTTAAATTTGAAAACGTTAGCTTTTTAGCAGTGTTTTTAACCGCTTGTGCTAAATGTGAAAATCATATTTGGGAGCGGCGGTCCTACTGAGAAAATCTGCGGCAAGTGGAAGTTAAATAAGTTTCTGTAAATTTTATTTGATTAAACTGGTCCATCCAGATCAGCATTGGCCTAATAGTTGCAGACCTCCTAAAAAGACGCCCCCAAAGTAGGTTCATGGAAAGCATTGCATAGCTAAGAATAGCGGCAGAAGAAAAGAAAAGAAAAAGGAAAAAAAGCCAAATGCTACAATCCTGACAATCAAGGTGATCATATGCCAGCCTCTGATTGATCCGGCCTGGATGCTACATCCACATGAAAAAGTGTCGCCTAAGTTATCCTCTGGGACAGCACATCATCACATGTGGGCAGAAATGGAAAAAATGGACACAAAGAAGCGAGGAGAAGGAAGAAAAAGAGAGAGCAATAAACTGGGCTTTGCAGGCTTTGGGTGGGGTACATAAGGTGTACTTTATAGTGTGGGTATAAACCACACTAATTGTTTGCGTGCAAACGTGTAGGCTGATGCTGGTTTGGCTGAGAGGGTTCTGAAATGCGTTTAGTTGCATGCCAGTGCATGCTGCCACTCTACATGCACATTGACATGTGTGCATGATGCAGATTTTTCTTGCCCAACCAGTGATTTGAAATGATGGGGGTATGGGACATTACACTATGGCACTGCAATTAATGTGGTTTTGTGCGTTTAGTCAATCTGACCAAGAGCAACAAGGAGTTTTTCGCATGCAGCATATCTCATAATTCGAGATTAGCAAGGGTATCTGGATGTTAGGGGCGGTTCACTCTCTGTCCTACATCCCAACTAGGGTATTTTATCTTGGCAAATTTTTGACTGAATCTTACTTCAAACTGTCAGTAGCTCCCATCATAATACAGTACTAAAATCTCAAGGACCCATTTAGCATCACATCTGCCCCTATCACATATTCAATCTTTGTGACATGATATTAATTTTGGAAAATTTCATGGATATCCTTAAAGTTTGCAATATTTACATAGATATCCTTGCTTTTTCAGAAAACTGTACAAATATTTTTGGACCATAAATTTTAGGCATTTATTTGTTGTGCTCGTACTTTCTTCATGACCAGAAAGAATGTAAAGAAACAAAAAAATAAAAATAACATGCACACAAAGGAAGAAGGAAAGTGGCATGCACAACAAAATAAATGCTTGAAAATTTTGGCTCAAGGGTATTTGTGCAATTTCTGAAAAAGCAAGAGTATCTATGAAAATATTGCAAACTTCAAGGTATCCATGTAATTTCCCCTTAAAATTATAGTGACCTCCGTAATACCTACTTGTAATACCACAAATACAGTCTTCGTGATATTACAAAAAATGAGGAGATAGCTGATGAAATTAGGGTGATATTATAGAGGGTTCTCATAGTGATATTAAGGTGGTAGTAGTTTAATTGCTTCTCTTTGATTCACACTTCATTGCTATTCAAAATAGTTTTGTGATTTTGAGGACCCCTGGCTTTCATGATTTCACTTTTCTATTGCAATTACCGAATGATTTGAAACATTTGTTACATTGATCAAGCCAATTTTAGATTTTACAACAATTCTAATGGTGAATGTGTAGCATAGGAAGCGCCAACCGCTAGTCATATTACCAAAAATACATTGACCTTTGAAATATCACACATCCACTTTTGTAATAGCACATCTCTAATCTTTGTGATATCATACTATCATAAACCTTTGTAATATTACATATGCCCCTTTGTAATATCACATCTCCAATTTTTGTGATATTATCACAAAGCTACAATTTGAGAATATTTTACTTTGCGTTCTATCTAACATATGAAAATCCGAATAAAATTCTATTGGTGAATGTATAGCATAGCAAGCACCAATTGCTAATTATACTAATAAAACAAATTGCTAAATCCACCAAAGGTTTTACTAAATCTACCAAGGTTTTGCTAAATTCACCACATTGCACCATGTTAGAGAGTTCCATAAAAAAAGGTTAATTTATATTTATTGGATGATCATTTAATGATGATGGCCAACGTACTTCACTAAAAAAAATCTATTTTCTTCTCTATTTTCTTTTTTGTGTTAATTCTTCCATTTCTTTTCTTTCTTATCTGGCTTAAACACCATATTAGATAAATTGAGAAAAACAGAGGGAACATTTTGTACTCCACCTTAATCCTATATTAATAAATGTAGGCATAGCTATTGCTCAAAAGTTATAATTATCAAAGTTCTTGGAGGCAATCATTGAGACTTCACTATTGTACAAGAAAATGCATGCTCATTTTTCTATGATATGCTAATACATACATAATGATAGAAATAGTGAAAGTCCCAAAATGTGTAGTTTTTCCCAATTCACCTAATATGGTGTTCTTAACTTCCATAACCTAAAGTATATTTAATCTTAAAATAAATATTTTTGCCATCATCATTGAATGATCATTCAATAAATATGAAATTTGCCCCATTTTTTCATGTAACTTCCAAACATGGTGCAAAGTGGTAGATTTAACAAAAAAATATGATGAATTTAACAATTACCTAAAAAAATTGGGTGAAAATGGATGAAATTACCAAATCCCTCTCCAAGAATATCCCAAGATTGCTAAGATTTGGATAAAAATAACCAATGTTAGTAAAATTTAAGGATGAACATGTATATGATATTGATTGTTTATAATTTTATCCATGATTTCCTTACTTGTTTGCATTCTTGGGTGCAAGTTGCTCTCCCCTTATTAACCCTTGAACATCACAAAAGCCCGTTGCGGCCGTATGTGTGGCCATATGTACAAACGTATTTTAGCTACTCTGAAGGCTTTCCAAATATTTTTATGCACCCACCATCATACAACCCTTCAATATGTATGGTTGTAACACTTAATTTTCAATTGATTCAAACTTCTAAATATTGGTTGTGACCGTATTTGGTATCGTAGCTCAAGAGCCCAAGGGCCCTTCACGGGTTAAAATAAAAAACACTCGTGGTTCTTAACTCCCAATTTGTAAAGCTAAGATGGAGAATATAGTGTGAAAATAGCGGGTTGTAAAGGAATAAAAAGTGCATTAGGTTGTTACGAGTCTAGAATTTTGTTGGATTATGAAGGGGCAAAAATGTATTTGGTTGTATAAGTGTAGAGGTTTTCAGAAATTGTAGTACATACAAAGTGGAAGAGCTACAGACTACCAAAGTTGTAATGGGTACAAAGAGTCATTAAAATGAAAATGCCATTCAGTTTATTTGGAAGATTGATTTGCGCTTATAGAATTTACAATAAAATAGGACCGAATCAAAAATATTGTGTTGATTTGGACCTCTTGATTAGGACATTTTGAACATAGTAGTGTTGATTAGGACATGTTTGTGTTGATTAGGACCACTTGATTAGGACAAAATTTCTCCTAATAGAAAAACATAATCTATGCTTGAAAGATCTTAAAAACTGTCACAACATAAAATTACAACTTGCTCAAATTGATCTTACTTTGAGATTTTTTTGTGTCTATTATAATTATTAATTGATATCATCATCGTAACCTTGCATTAGGTTACTCATGCAATGCAAATTGCCAACTAGGGAAGTTATTGACACCAAGATGATTAGTTTTGCTAACTATATTTTTACACAAAGTTTAGGATTAGGGAAAATTTCATGGATACCCCTGAAGTTTGCAATAATTTCATAGATACCCCTGATTTTTCAGAAATTTCATAGAAATTTTTAGGTTTTTTTTGTTGTGCATGTTGCTTCCCGTCTTCCTTTGTGAGCACACATAATAAAATGAAGTAGTGTACACACAAAGGAAGAAGAGAAGTGGCATACACAACAAATAAAACGCTTGAAAATTTTGGTCCAAGGATATCCGTGAAATTTCTGAAAAAACAGGGGTATCTATGAAATTATTGCAAACTTCAGGAATACTCATAAAATTTCCCCTTAGGATTATTGCCAATGGTCAAGGGAAATTTTCAAATCAATCCTTTCATTAGAAATTGATATATTACAAAAGAATTTACATCTCAACATAAACATCATTTTTTGTATAATTGATTTTTTTGCCTTGTTGAGGTTAACCTTGTTTTATTGGGTAAGCTTAACCCCCTCAAAGCCCATTGTCCTTGCAAGGGACAAGATGGGATTTGGGCGCTTGTTCTATTAGGATTTTTGATCAATCTACTTGAACTTTGTTTTAAAAATATAGTTTTGCAAGGGTTACAGGAGAGTAAAACTTTTCTTGAAATCAAATTCACGTTTAAAATTAATTGGTGTTTTATATGCTTTTTATGTTCAAGGGGGGTAGGCCAAGCATGTCAAATTTTGTTGACTATTCTCAAGGGCTTTCAATGAAGGCATAATCCTTCATTGTAACTAATATACATGCACATGCTTTGCATGAATTGGATATGTATGGGTAATGTAACATTCAATTTTACAATAAAACAACATCTCACAAAATAATTGGTCTAGAGTCTTAGCTTATCCTAATGTATTTTACAAAAAGTCAATATCTCACAATTGGTTTAGAATCTAACCTTGATGCACCATCATTTTGGTTCTTTTTGGAAACCAAAAGTAGTAATTGCCCTCATCACAATACTCTTGTTTTATACTTTGCTAGGGGATGTTTGGTGTTTTGTTCTTTTTCTAACACACGGTTGGAGGGTGCTTGGTGTTTTGTATTTAGGGCATTTTTTATTGCTTCAACTTCCACCAAAAAGTTCTAGAAGGTTCTAGAAAAGGGTGCGGAATCAATGAGGGTTAGGCTCCCACTTAGTAGTATAGATATATCAAAAGCAATAGTGTATTAGATAAATCCATTTTTTTATTTGATAAATACAATAACTTTTGAATTGTAACAACTATTAGACATTTGGTTTTTAAATTTATTTTTAAAATTTGTGGTTGTTAATAAAGTCAAAACCTTCCAATTTGCTATTGGGATTTTTAAATTTCAAAAATCACCTTTGGAAAGTTGGTTTGCAAAAAACCTTAGTGTATTGAGATATTCAAGCACATGTTTCCAATGCATGCCCATGGTCAAAAAGAGTGTTTAAAATCTTTGTCGGTCAGGAAAACTTTTGGAAATATGCCTAACATAGTGTAAAGCATACTGGACAAACCTCTACAACATCCATAGTGCAAAAATTGTTCAAAGTATGTAGTCAAGGGGACCTAAAATTTTTGGGCAAAGGTCAAAAAACTTTTTGTAGCAACTTCAAATGCTCATATCTCTCAGTCCATACAATCAAACTTCATGAAAATTTCATTATGGCATTTTGCATATGTCTAATGCAAGATCCTATGGTTGAATTTATAGAAAAAGAGAAAAATATTGCTCTTGGGATCAATGACTGAAATTGGCAAATTTCAATGTTTTTCAGAAAAAATGGACTTGGGCGTTTAGGGGTTGTCTCTATAATCAATGCACTTTTACATTTTGACCATCTTTTTGTTTACAAAAAACACAAGAGCCCCAAATAGCGACTTACTTGGTCTAATGTAGTTCTCCTATAAGAAGTTACCAATGTGGCACTTCAACTTTTGGAATTCTTTTTGGTTGAGCCTTTACGGTATCATATTCTAAGGATTTGTTCTTAACCCCTAAAGGCCCAAGGGGGTAAGGGCAACACATAGATGTGTTATAAAATGGTACTTTTAAAAGTTTGATGAAGTTTGCTTCAAAAAAGAAAATAAGAATCATAATGTTTAGTGATTATCCATATTGTCAAATATTCAAAAAAGTTTTGGATTTTTATGTAATGAAATTAGAAGCATTTATCATTTAATATTCACCAAAATTACAAATTTCACTCATAGATTTCAAAATTTGGTATAATTGGTTAAAAATAGATTCTCTATCCTAAACTTCAAAAATGCAATCTTTTGAAAGGAGAGAACATTATTAGTTTCCCAAAATAGCAAAATTTACAACACTAACAAATATTGAAGTCTTTGTCTTTGAAAAATTCTCCTTGGTGGAGTTTAACTTGGATTGACATGATTCAAGTTTAGTTGGAAAGTAGACTTGATTTTCTATTACAAAAGAAAGAAAAAAAAATTGTAAAAAGTTTTTTCTTTTGTCTTGGGAAGCCCAAAAAAAATGGGCAACAACCAGAAAATGGTCAATTGGGCACTTAGGGGTTAACTCCAATTCAATTTTATAGTCCAATTTTCTTTTGAAAGGCAACTCCAATAGTAATTCATTGTTTAATGTTCTACCAAATCTCTCTCTCTCCCCCTCTCTCTCTCTCTATATATATATATATACATACATTTTTATACAAGTGAGATTGTTTAAAGTCAATAGTAATTCCACAATTGTATCAAGCCTAGCTCTAAAAGTCCATCCTTAACTCCTAAACTTCCAATTGACCATTTTTTGGTTGTTGCCCTTTTTTGTGGGCTGTCCAATATTAATTTTTTTTTTTGAAAAAATAAAAAATGTTTTCATGTAGGATAGCAAGTCTACTTTCCAATCCAATTTGGGAAACTAATGATGCTCTCTCCTTCAAAAAGATTTCCTTCTTGAATTTTAGAAGAGAATGTTTATTTTAAACTAATCATACCAAATTTTAAATTCTATGAATAAACATTGTTTATTTGATGAATATTAAATGGTATATGCTTCTAAATCCATTAAATAAGAGTCCAAAACCTTTTTGAATGTTTGATCATAAAGATAATTACTAAAGATCATAGTTGTTGTTTTCTCTTTTGAAGCAAACTTTATCAAACTTGCAAAAGTATCATTTTATAACGCATCTATGTTTTGCCCTCACTACCTCAAGCATTTTGGGGTTAAGCTTAACCCTAAAAGGACCATTGTTCCTTTGAAAAACAAATGTGATTTTGGGCATGTGTCTATAGTTGTACTAGTTTGCATGAATTTTTAGAATTTTATAGAAGGTGAAGAAATAAAAAACCTATGTGAAAATCTTTTTTTTTTTTTCATTTCAAAATTCAAAAATGAAGTTGTGCAACAATTTATCAAAACTAGGGGAGGAGGGGCAATTTGAATAGGGCCTCTTTTGTAAGTGGATGTTGATTTTGAAAAGGGTTAGCCTTTAGGGGCACAAGGTTTGGCCACTTGGGCAATAGGGAATAGAGTAGAAGGGGCATGTCTTAAGGGACTCCCAACCGTCCAATCATTTTTACCCAAGTTGTAATATTTAGAAATTTAATTTCTTGAACAATATGTGTATATGCTTTTCAAATTAATTTTTTTCAAGTTGTAATTATAGGCTAAATTTCCTTGGTTTTCACCATTTGAATCAATAGAATTCAAATTTTTGAAATGTACATAATGCCTCCAATTTTGCCTAGTGTATTTACAAATTTCATGAGCTTCTAGCATTGCAAGATTATACAAAGCATGTTTTACTCTTCCAATTCATTTGAAAATTCTCCCACACATACCTAACTTGGTCTTCTGCATGGAGGAATTAAAACTCAACTTTGTGTAAAGAAATTTTTTACTATAAGGGTGGTCAAAGGCTTGTGAAAGTCTTAGACATGAAAGAAAAAACTTTTTTCTTTAGTTCAGATGTCAATATCTTGCTTTCTTCATTTGAAATGAGATGAGTTTTTTTTCCCCACAAACACATCCTATAGCCTTAAGCAAGATCCTATGATTTGATTTTCAAAAAAAAAAAACTCCTAATTTTTCACTCATTCCCCTAGAAGTGATAGTTTTCAACAACTTTTACAAAAAAATGGGCTTGATCCTTTAAGGGTTAACAAAACTCTAAACTATAACTAATAGAACTATATGGATGCCTAACTTTTAACTAACACATCACAACATTTTACTATTATATTTACGTGGTCATTTGTCTATTTTCATTTGGCTGATCTCTACAATTGTCTTCACAAATTTGTCTTTTTCCAAGCCATCCATGTGCCAAACTTGAGGCCTCATAGAGGTGGTTTTCAACATTCTCCTCATACTCCGTTAGTCCATTTGTATGGTTATGCGATTGATTTGCCCTTCTTGGCAACAACCTTATACATAATATTAATCCATAATTTATGGATATTGATAGATCCCTTAAATCCATCACATAATTCCTTTGAATATACAAGTGTCATGTTATCCTTGCTCTAAAACTCCAATTTCAACAACATGATCATTTTTCTTATACTTACCCAAACATAATTCTTCCAACACCTCCAATGTATTTTTGTCTTTATCAAATTTACCTTTTGCCAACACATAATTGATGCGTAAATCATATCAGTTCCCTAGTTTCTTCCCTTGATCCCATTTTGCTACCGCAAAATGGTCTCAAGACTTGTTTATTGTGGTGGTGTGGGATTCAAGTTGGGAGATTTTGAAAAACAAAAAGGAGGAAAATTAATTAAAGAATGAGGTAGCCCCATTTTGCATAGCAGAGGTAAATGTGATGTTTCTATTTAGCATAGGTAGATGAATTGGCAACCCCATTTAGCATTTTTTTTGTAGAAATTCAACTTGAAATTTTTAGTGGAAATTTCATTTAACAAAAAAGACAGGTGTTAAATTAGTTTAAATAGCTGAATTAAAATCATTCTAATATAATTTTTCTAATAAATTGAGCAAATTATGATGGTTATTTAGAATCAAATGAAAAAATGTCCAATGAGTCACTTTAAAATTTAAATAGAAAAAATTGAAATAGAAAAATGCTCCCCATCCCTTGGGGAGTGCACTATACCAAACTTTCAGGGGTACCTTGCGTTCAAGGCCCTATAAGAGGGGAGCTATGTAGGTAATTTTTTTGTATTTTCATAGGGCTATGTGTAGGTAAATTTCTAAATTGTGAACATTAAATATACCCTAGGCTTCATTATTAAAAAAATTGTGATACTTTAGGGTACCCTATATTCATTATAAAGACATGAAGGAATTGGAAAGAATTGCTATATTTGATTAATTTCTAGCAAATTCTTATTTAAGGTTTATGGGTCTTGTTTAGGCTTAGTAGATAAGGGTTTGTTATGTTGAATACGAAGGGGTTTTACGAGAAGGTTTAGGGTACACATTCAATGTTTAGGCCCTTACAAACTAGATCTACTTTACAGCAAATTCTACCTCATACATTAGTCATGCCATTTCAAGCACAGAATTTGATTAATCACGTAGCAGTATTGAACAAGAATATGTAGAAAAGTAGATATTACTTTTAGTAAGGTATCGGTTGTAACACAGAAACCACTTTAAAGTGCAGTCCTTCAAACCTAATATCATTCTAACCCTCAAGCGTGAAACCAAAAAGCATATGTGATAAGCAGTTCCACTAGTTTTAGGGTTGACAACGGTTTCATTCAATATTTACGGTACAGTTTGTTTAGGGTCAAACGTATGTGTGAGACCTAATTGTGTTCAAGAACATATGAGGAAGCATTTACAAGAATCAAAAATATCAGCATCCATTTTGAAACACAGCTGCTTAGGGTTTTGTGAGAGGACAAAAAACAAAGCAAGGGTGGAAACGCCTAATGTACATGCCACCCACATTAGGATAACTGAATTGAAAAATGGGCTCCTTCAACTTCAATTCTTGGCACCACCAGTTTATGTCCTCATGGCCACCTGCACATCAAAAGACAGCAAATGAAAATAATGACTCTAGTTTCCTACAACTTGAAATGTCTGTACTTGCAAATAGTGTAGGGTTAAGTTAGGGTTCAGCATCATACCTCATCTAGAAGCCGGATTACCCCTGACGTTGTGGGATTGAATTTGCCCATCCCCTGCGCAGACTTTGGTTTCAAAATGCCAACCCCCCGTGAGAATTTTGTGCAGTTGAAGCAGCTCCAAAACGTTCAAGTTGTCAAGTGCAGATGTGTGCAACTTGGAGGGAATGGCGACATCCACCGTCTAGGAGGTGCTGAATATGTCATAATTCCTATCAAAGAAATCCACCAAACTTCCAGCGTTGCTTCGTTTTGGCCCTTTCAGATTTAGGGTTTCCATGTTGTATGATGCTAGACGAAGTGCCGCAAATTGTACGCTAAATCCCACGTGCAGACGTAGATCTTTAGAGACACTTTCAATAACTGCTAGAGTGCGGAGGAATTGCGCCCTATCTACGCCGCGTCTGTCAAAACGGGTCCACGGCGAAGAGGACAATACGGTGTGCTCCAATATAAAGTCAAGGACAGGGTCATTCACAATGACCTCACCTTTCCATGCATTGAAATCCATTGCCTCCTGAAACCATGACAAAGAAGGAACAGCAAGTTCAGTTTGGGAAAACACAATGTTCATCGACTTGAATAGCAAGTAATTAGACGCAAGGGTTAGGGTTACATGGGTTATTGCGAATTGTTGGTTGCCACAAAAATAAAAGATAAACAAATAGTCTGAGTGCATGCGCGGTTTACCTGAACGTGCCGGAAAGCTTGCGGGAGTGGCTGAAAGTGATGAAGGCTAAATCCGTCGAATGTAGGGCTCAATTCTCACTGCAAACCTCCAGCAAATTGCCAAAGCAGAAGAGCAAATTTGCATCCAGCAATTCCTAGTACAGAAGCACAACCTTCCCTTCAAAACCTCACTAAAATGCAAGTTCCATAGGGTACTGCAAATTTAGAGGAGCAACAGTTTATACTAGGAAGATGGAATGAGGACTACAGGCATTGTAATCCACTCTCCTACTTTAAGGTACCGTAGACCTACTCATCAATTGAATAATGCGGATGCAATGTGAAGTTTAGGGTTGGGTATGAAATTATTCAAGATTACATGATTTGTGCAGGTTGAAGGATTTTCAGCCTTCAGGGATCTCTTGCACGGTTGCGAGTCGACGTCACCCGCCAATACGTCAAAACAACTTCATGGTAAGTACATTTAGGGAAGGTAGAGGTGGGAATTATTTGGGCTACAGGTAAGTGTGTAGAGTAAGTTCTAAAATAATTTAGAGTAGGGTTCAAGGTTCATCAATGTAGATTATTGTAAGAGTGAATAATTTGAAAGAAACTAGGGTTGTAGGTTTTTAAGCAGATGGTTTAAGGGAAACAAACCTGTCGGAAATAATATACACATTCACATTACATTAAGGTATGGCATGGTTGGTTTAGGGACGTCTGAGAATTTTGTATTGGATAAACCCAAAAAAAAAATAGTTACGTAAAGGATTCAAAATTAACAATAGGCACAAAAATAGTTGTACCATTCACTAGGCCCAATGCAATCCCGGCAAGACTTTTCAAAACATATAAGTATATCATAACTCTTCCGTAAAGCAAATGCAAGAAAAGCAGTGGACCTAGCCACCAAATTTTTTGCCCTTATAAAAGCCTAATTGGATCAAACCTAAACTGTATAAAATGAACTATGACAGCTACCAGCAACCCACTTGCCCCCTCTCCCAAATCAAAAGAAAAAGTCTTACCTCCATGCCACGTTCAATTCCCTTGGACGTAATGGGTTCATAGATGCGCTTCACTGCTGTGGCAATAATATTTTTTTTGCTTGTGCTTGGTACTCACTGCACCCCCTCCATTAACCCACACTACCAAATGGAATTTTTGCTGTTTTGCAAATATTTGACCATACCGTCAAGGATACTTACATCATAAAACGTAAAGAGGAATTCAATGTCCACATGGTAATGAACTTCCTGCATATTTACAAGCAACAACACGAACTCTATAAAATTTGGATTGTAACATGAAAGAAAAGGCTTCTGGGAAATGAGAAGATGGGATGACTACACATTAACATGAAGAAATATTATTGACCTTAAGGCAGCTAGAAATTTGAAATACATGCATTTCCTACCAACATAAAATAATAACAGCAGCTTCCATATAAGCCAAAATAGAAAAAGACCTCAGTGGAACATGATAATAACGCCACTTGAAAGCATGAAAGAAAATGCATTGCATGGTTTTCAGGTTTCACTTGTAGACATCATAACAAACAAACTAAACAATGCAATACTAAGCGGAACTAATAAAATATAAGAATATAAAAAGAATTTACCTCTAAAGTTCATGCACCACCACAACATTTCCTCCTCCGCCTAGTCCACACTATTATTGGAAACATATTCATTCAAATTTTTTGCATCTTCACGGTTCATACTATAAACTCCATTCTCAGAATTATAAAATAAAGTAACCTTAGTAATAATCGCCTCTAAACTAATCCATTTGGAGTTTGCTAAATCATACTTAAACTTATGCTAACCTAAAGCACAAGTGTAGTAGTGTAGAATAACTTCAACATTTGAAACTTGCACACCTTTCTTACCTGCACTCACCTCATGCTTTGTAAAGTTGACAGGCTGCTTCAAGGACCTCCAAGAATTAAGACCTGCACGCCTTTGCATTTTTTGTATTCTCCCAACCCACCAAGTGCCCTCATCCACCCCAGTAGCTGTTGACATTGTCGTACCGCTCTTCCAAGCTTTAGATTTCCTTCGCTTTTTGGCGGCAATCATTATAGAAGGTCTAGTACTTATTGACTGCTGCACAAAATAAACCCCCACATCTGAGCCAATGCCTACAAAACATGTATTAGAACTTCCAGCGGCATTAAGATAGTCCTCGCTATTATTGAAGTATAGGGATTTTTTAACCCGAGTTAGCCTATCCTTTGAGAGGATAGGGTTACCATTAAGTTGACCAGCCAAAGTGGACTTGAGAATTTGGTTCCCATCAAATGAAACGACCGCCTCCACTTTGGCTGGGACTGGTATTGCGCGAACATGTTCTTCATAGTGGTCTAGCAACTCTAAAATGACATCACGTGTTTCACTCTCGACAACTATGATTGACAGTACTCCATTGTTAATGGTATTGTCCTCCACACCTTCAACTACAGTAGGTTCATTCTCTCCAAGTTCTGCACGCCGCCGTTGGTTTTCTTCCACCTAAACTAAGTGTTTGCAAAGAACTTCCTTGTCACCATCCTCGCCTCAAACTGGTGTAGAAGCAGCAGCATAGGCAAAGGATTGTTTCTTAGACATTTCTACAACCCAAGGTTTATTAAACCAAACCTTGTTCTTTGCAAGAGCTTGTGGATTAGGTGCCATATTCAAGCTATTTAACATCCTTTGTGCTTCCTTGAAGCCCTCCTTCAATGCTGTCACAATCTCATCGTTAGTAGAAACAACAGTGTAATCCCCTAAATCACATTCTAACTCATCTTCTTCTGGTTTGTGCAGCTTTGCCCATATATTTTTCATTTTGTTGTGGGCCCTTCCAAATTGCAACCCATTCCCCTCAAATTCTATCTATGATAAGTGGTTTACTGTATTTGCAGCACCTAGAAGTTCTTGAAAGTCATATGCCCTCTCCATTCCAACCATGCCCCTTACTTTGGAAAAAAAACTTCACAAGAGTTGCTTCCAGTTAGATGCAATGGGACAGTCAAGTGTGGGTACTTATCACGAAAATGGCAAATAAGCAAGACCACAAAATGACATGAAAGTTCAACATCTAAAAAGCATTGCTGGCTCACAAAATGAAGCTTTGGATTCACAAGTTCAGTATTACCAAGGACCTCATGATTCCCGTGGCTCATCCAAAGTTTCCAAAGACGAAAAAAGAAAAAAACCTTACCTGCTTTAACAATCCGGGTGAAGAGGTCATGACAAGGGGACAAGAAGATGTCAATGTAATCCGCATAGATTTCTAGGTACATCTCCGTTCCAAGCGCTCTCATGATGCACATCAGTGGATTCCCGTAAGGTGTGCAGATAGGACCGCACTTTTCTAGAGCACAGCCTTTGAGCACTTGCCCAGTTCTATCTGTCCCTATGATCATAATCCTCTTGTAGCAGTCCGTGTTCATTGACAATGAATTTATTATAAACTTGACGTATTTGTTGATGCAGTGCCATATCAGCGCCTAGTCTTAGAGTTTTCACATTGCTATCCAGCAGATTCAACAGCTTTTTACCGTTGTGAATGTAGTCTTGGTCGTGCAGGCCAGTGGCTTCCTTGTTGTTATTCATAGCAGAGCTAAAAATCCAACCCTCCCAATCCTCAGTTAGTCTATCACCATCTAAGCTTCTATAATATGATAGCATAAATTGACACCTACGTGAGTCTCCATCACTAGCGTGCCCAATAATAGGACCTAATGCAGCATAGCAATGAATTGACCACAAAACAATAATTCTATTCCACTGCTCTCTAGCCTACCTTGAATTGAAACAACCGCAAGTGCATGAAGCACACAACATTAATCTAAGAAGCATTGGATGCAAAGGGTTTACTACAACAACCCTAGCAAAACCACCTATTTTGTCAAACTGGAAAGAATATACCATGTGGTTATAACCTTTCTCTCCAACCCCAACCATTGGTTTGTAATTTTTGATGCACGTATGATTATCTTTGGGACCGTAGAAGCCCACAAGAGTATCAGTGCGGGCTTCCCAAGCAACCCTCCCTTGTACCTTAGTCTTGTCCTTGGCTAGAATGATGAGAACTAGTCCAACAATCTCGTGATGATCTTTGGAGTCCCTGTAGATGTTAGCAATGGACTCAAAGATCTCACCATGCTCCCCGGAGATGAACGTGACCCCCTTACGTAATTGTCTACAAATGGTGTCAAAACTAGGCCCAATATAATTTAGGTTAAAAAGATCACACAGATGTCGGCCCCTATATATTCTCGTTGCCTAAGAGAAACACTTAGTATTCTCACTATAGCATTTCCCAGAAGCCTTACAATTTAGATTAGCTGCAACGTCCTTCATGAAATCCCAAAGTGCTTGCTTTCCTCCAAAGGCTCTTACCCTGTGCGCACTAATAATATTATTATAGAATTTTACAAGATTATTATCTGATGAAGCATTCAACGCACTTTCACATAAAGTAGGGCATTTAACTTTCAACTGTACATTGCAAGTCTTAGCATGCCAGTAGTGTAATTTTTCTAAACGCAGCTTTCTAGCCAAACTTCTAGTATGCGCAGTCAATTTGTATGTGGACTAATAACCAAACCAAATGCTTGTACTGCTGCTACGGTGACCCCTTTTAATGAAAGATTTGTCTTCTCTTTTAACCCTCATCTTGAAGTTGTTTTCTAGAGGTATGGAAGAGCATGTGAGACATGTGAAATTCGGGAATGGTTCACCCGAAACTGAAAAACAATTGCACTGCCTATGCCTAAACGCCCCATTCATCTCATAATCAACACCATTGACATGAACGGAAGCAATCAAATGTGGTTTTGGATACCCACTAATCTTGTAGTGGATGTCCTTAAACAATTTGACCACCAAATACATTAAACCACCGTAATTGATTGTTGGACCCCTAAACCCGTAGCACATCATACTAGAAATATTCTTTATCTATAAATTGAGTTATACTTGGCAAAGTTGAAGATGCAGTTGGAAGAAACCACAAATGCAGGTCACATTGGTTGGACTGTATACTGCTTGTTGATGATTTGCTAGGTCGCCCAGGTCGACCAGTCCTAGTTGGTTCTTTGGAAGGTACTCTAGAAACCTCAACTGCCTTTTGATGCTTAAACTTGCTTAAATGGTTCCTTAAATTTACTTCAAGGTTTTTACGTGGCAAGCACAGAACCATAACGTCCTTGCAGTATTGGCATCTCACTTTGAACCAATAGCAACTATGTTTTCAGCAACCAAATTCCCAAGTACCTTAAACGGCAGATGCCCTTCCGGAAGTGTAGCATTCATGCCTTCCAGAATCTCCACCCCCTATGAAATCAAGGCCCTGTGATCCTCAAGAGAAATTGTAAGTGGTTTGCCATTCTTCACTTGACTCTGTGGATGATCATCAAAATTTATACTCTTCCTTGCACAACAGTTTCTGACATGCGCTGTGCTTAGGATGTGGGACCTCTTGAAGTTGTTAAACAAGTTGTCGATTTGCGCTTTTGTGTGGTTTGTTGTGCCACCACCACAGTCCTTCTTGCATTCGCCACACCACAATTTAACAACGCCAATACCATTAAGATCAAAAGTCTTTAACCTCCAGTCATGGTCATCCAAGGCGACCTGCTTCAGCTCAGCCTTCAATTTCTTTGCACGATTCAAATACCGGTCCATCACATCGTTTGGTAGAAGGAGAGATGTGGAAGCGGGGGTCTCTACCTCACTAGAATCTACAACGCCACTTTCTCTTGAAGAAGCAATCGGCAGCCCTTCCCTATCAAATCTTGAGCCGTTAGCTTCCACCACATCTTCTGATTCCAATGCAACAGGTGCTTGCTCTACAGCAATAGTAGTGAAAGACCCATCTAGTCAATGTCATTTTTGGCAATCCAGTTCTCCTCTCGCCCAAATGATATGGACAACAAGAGAAATGCCCTTGAGGCGCTTTAATTTTTTCCTCACCCGTTGCTTATCCTCTACAACCCAAAAGTCAAAAGACCATTCCAAAAGGTCGTTGCTCTCTAGGCTAAAATGCAGCAACTCGAGCGTAGAAGCCTCCCCCCCCACGTCCACCTTCCCAAAATACTCCGGGTGTGCATCGTCGACCTCGAGGGTCTACAGAGTCACTCTATCCAGTATAGTGGTAGCCATGTAAACCCTAAAACCAAAATCAACAAAGTTGCAACCCTAAAAATATATACCATAATCCTAAAACCCTAAAATCACTATTTCAACCCTTGAATCACCTAAAAGAAGATGCCAATTACATAAAATAGGACCCTCAACCACAAGCCGTTAAAGCTCAATCAAATGAAATGCAACAACAGTCCACGGGTACCATATCAACGTTCCAACTCTACACATAACAAATCGCTTGAACTTCAAGACCAAAGAAAGTAAACCCTTAGGCAGAATACACAATTGCTCACATGCGACTTTGTTATTGAAGAAGGCAAGAGCTTGACATGCAACAACATCAAGCACTTCAATGCGCAATAGCGTTGAAGAACACAACTTCCCGAGCTTTGGAGTAACAGTAAAGGAAACCCTACCCAGCCGCTTCCAGAGAAGGGTAATATCCCAAGCACATCCTAAAAATTTAATTTCATCCATAATTGCCAACCAAAATTTGTGCTTTTCATCCTCCCAGTCTCCTGCCACATGTAGTGTAAACTGCAACCCAATCTACACCTTTGACAGTTGGCGTACATGGCGCCTTAGATACTTGCTTTGGATTCTACAGGTACTATTAATACTGAAACCTATCCAGAACCCTACCATATTATATTCAAGGAATTTTGGTTTCTAATAAAATAACCCTATTGTAGAATTAAAAAATACATTAAATTCATCAATATAAAACACACTTTGTTATTTATAAAGACCATATACGCATTACAATGACCCTTATGTATTTTAAAGGCATGTTTAGGACGCAAGCAATTAAAATAACCCTTCTTTCGATTGCACGTGTTCTTAAATAAAATGGGGAGTGCACTCCCTGAGCCCCATCCCTTGAAGAATATTGAATTCCAACTTCAAAACTAATAAAGTCTCCAATGTGGTTCAATCCATTTCTTAAATTCAGATCAATTTGCCTCTTCATCTTTCCCTCCCCACCCCTTTGTAAATGAATTTTAAATCCAAGTTGGAAAAAGATCCAATGGGTTTCACCAAAAGATGTTCTTTCACACCCAACACCCTTGTCATTGTCCTTTCACCTTGCCCCTTGGCCCTTTGGCCAATCATTAATTATCAAACCAACGGACACACACACACAAAATACAATGTAAAAGTGGGCATTTTTTTTATAAGGATAGACGAGTCTTGATTCCATTTTGCTACCGCAAAATGGTCTCAAGACTCGTCTATTATAGTGGTGTGGGATTCAAGTTGGGGGATTTTGAAAAAAAAAGGGAAATTTTTTTATTAAAGAAGGATGTAGCCCCATTTAGCATAGCAGAGGTAAATGTGATGTTTCCATTTAGCATAAATACATGAGTTTGCAACCCCATTTAGTATTTTTTTGGAGAAATTAAACTTGAAAATTTTAGTAGAATTTCATTTAAAAGAAAAGATTGGTATTAAATCAAATTAAATAATTGAAATTAAATAATTCTAATATAGATTTTCTAATAATATGAGCAAATTTTTATTTGAAGTTAATTTAGTAAAAAAAATATATACCATTCCTAAAAAGAATACAAAGAAATTTGATATTTTCTAAAATTAAATTAAAAAATATCCAATGAGGCACAATTAAATTTAAACAATTACAAACATGCCCTTTCATTTACCTCCTTACTGTTTGAATTCTAATTTCAAATTAATTTGTCTCTTCATCTCTCCCTTCCCACCCCTTTGTAGTTGAATTTCAAACCCAAGTTGGAAAAAGGTTCAATGGGTTTCCACAAAGGATGCCCTTCCACACCCAACACCCATGCCATTGTCCTTTCACTTTGCCCCTTGGTCCTCGGCCAATCACAAATTATTAAACCAACACACAAACACACACACCAACAAACACAAAATACACTACCAAAAGTGAGCATTCTTTTATAAGGATAGATGAGAATGAATCCATTTTGTGACAAATAAAATATCTTCTTGGTTTTATTTGCTCCTCTATTAAAAATTTGGCATATGATAGAAGTCTATGCCACATCTTATCCAACATCCACAAGTCATGACCCTAAAAGGTCTTTCCATGCAAAAACCTTTCAGTGCAAGAAAAATATTGGGAGATACTTACAGATTATCTAAAAATATGTTTAAGTAAAAATGCATGCAAAAAGCTTGGAAATCTCTAATGTTCATGAATCAACAAAGTCCATGTTTACAAAGCAGTAAAGCAGTTCATATTTAGTTAAATGTGGCATATATCCTTTTTCAACCGGCATATGCATAAAGATTGGTTGAAGGGAATAAAAATATCTCAGATTTAGAGATTTTTTTAAAGAAATGTCTTGAGTACAAAAGTTATTATATTGAATTTGATGCAAAAAAATGAGTATTTACAAGGAAAAATTTGATGAATACCCTTGAAGTTTGTGTTATTTTGTATAGATGCCCTTGGTTTATCAAAAATTGCACAAATATTCTCACACCAGAATTTTCAAGATTTTTTTTTGTTATGCATGCCATATCCTTCTCCCTTTGTGTGCATGCTGCTACAAAAAAAAAGCAGTGTGCACACAAAGGGAGAAGGAAGTGGCGTGCACAACAAAACAAATGCTTGAAAATTATGCTTTAAGAATATTTGTGCAATTTTTGGAAAACCAAGGCATCTATGCAAATATTGCAAACTTCAAGGGTATCCATCAAATTCTCCTTATTTGCAACAAGCTGGAGCTATCATGAAGCTCCCAAAGATGGCTACTTTTTAGAGAGGAGAGTACTAATTATGCTCTGCTCAAGAAGGCCAAGCTTGCGGACATGGTTTGTCATCCTAAGCCTCTGAGGCATATGGTGATTCTTCCCGGCACTATGGAGATTTGTGGATTATGCAGAAATTGTCAATGAAATCCTCCAATTTTCTCTCGACCTTTACAAAGAGTATAGATGGCAAACAACACGGGGATTGTGTGCCTTTCACTGTTCTACCAATGGGAATGCTATTTTGTGAGCAAAGATCTGTGAGCCGCAAGTCGTGAGTTGGGATTTTTTGTCAAAAGAATAAATCCCACCTATAATTGTGTACATAAATTCTATAACTATGTATTTTAAACTATCATCTCTTGTAGAATTTGCTGTTATTTTAGTTTTTTCTTTGATTTTAATCTAAAAATTGATTCTTGCTCATCTCATGGATCATTGTTTTACGCTCACAAAATAGCATTGTCCTTTTACCAATCAGCAGTTCATTGCATCCGTTTACTGACTGATACAGAAGCAATTGTCAATTTCAGTAGTGACAAAAGACTTTAGGCACTCGGGGTTATCTTCAGTACCTAAGATTGTACACTATCCACTCAAAATTTGGGTTTTACAGGTATTAATTAATGTGCGTGTTCAAATCTTTATAAGATGTGTAGCGCATTTTGAGCTTGGAGACAACAGTGTCGACAACACTCTCAATTCTTGCAAATAAGGCTTTGCAACAAATTGTAACTAAGCACTTTCTTAGCAGTCATTTACACTGTAATACCAAAGCACTATAAACAATTGCTACACCATGTAACAATCACTCTTGATTGAATAACAAGAGGCCATGTTTAAAACTTTGATGTAGAAGATCTGCAAGTATTGAAATGTACAATTCACTTTGTAATCTAATTAGTTGATATTCAGTTTTAGAAACTTGCCGCAGCTCTCTAAACAAAAGCAACAGTTATCCTACATTGTTATCGAACATGTCATAATCAGATATTGAAGTGAGAAACGTGTAACACCACAAATTCCTATGGAGGCGTGTCAGGAACCACATGACTGAGAAACATGCAAGCTTGAAACTCTGCAATGGTTTCTCAGCACATCATAATCTTAGGATGGTGCAAGACAGCATAAAGCAGCAAAAACTTACTCCGTGACACTATAAGAAAAATGGCAATAAACAATTAAGTAATTTAGTTGTTGTGTAGTTATTGTGACCATATGTAGTCGTTTCATAGTTGTTATATGGTCACATATGACCACAATAACTGCACAACAACTAAATGATTTAATTGTTTATTGTTTTTTTTTTTCTAGTGTGATAATCATATGAGTTGTTCATAACATTTTTCAATAAGTTGAAATTCTTTGTAACTATAAGAAAAAAAACTAGGATAAAAGTTACAAAAAGAGATTGCAGTCTGAGTCATTTGTCCAATTTGTTTTTATTGACATTCAAAGTTGACAACTATAATGTTTTTTTCGGTTTATGATGTCTTACTTGCACTTAACCATTAATGTCTTCTCACTTACTTTTAAGTTTTTATTTTTTAGAATTTGATACAGAGCAAACAAAATCGATGGCATAAAACTCTCTTTTTAGTCCACTTGGCCAAACGCACGTTTGTCAAAGCATTGAAGAAACCTTTAGTGGCTTGCAACATACTATAAATCCAAAAAGGACATGTAGAGGAGGGTAGACTTTAATTTCCGTAACTTTCTTGACAAAGGTCCAAATCAATATAGTTGAATTGGATTCGAAAGTTCTTCGATTCAAATTGAATGCCATTTTTTTTTTTTTCTTCTAAAGATGAGTTACCTACTGCAGTCATAATTATTGCACGTTATAAACAATTAAATACCACTGATTTGCAAGTATTCACCGCTTGAATTTTGTGATTATGTGTATACACTTTTTTCTAATTCTAAGAATCTTTTTGACACGTTAATTATTTTGAGGCAATGCACCGTGAAAGTGTTTAATGTAGTGCAAACCACACTTCTAAAGGGTCAACATGAAGATCACAAAGATTCTAGTTTGAAAAACTGGTGTCATTGCAAAATTAGTATCCCACAACAACAAAAGTATATGTTTATAGTAATGTGGTGTCAATGAAGTGAGACGCATTTAGTATAAGTTAGTGTCAAACAATAAGGAGAAACTCATTAAAATTTTATATATATGTATATGTATATAACATAAAAAAGATGAGACTTAATTGAAGTTACCAATGAAACACTTAATGAATATTGGATGCACAATATTTTGTAAGGGAAATTACAAAATGAGTAATAAAAACAGAAGAAATTATAGTTTGGGTAACGGTTTGAAAATGATTACAGTTTGGGTAACAAAATTTGATAACTTCAATGGATTTTGCAATTGCTCACGGTGCAAGTCGTTGAAGCAACATTGACGCCATTGCCAACTCGACATTGTCTGTGATCCTTGTGCTCTCAATTGCAATCAATTGCAACCATGGTTGTCACATTGGACCGTCCGTCTGCCTAAAGTGTCCGATTGAAGTCATGGTCTGTCTGATGAAGCCAACTTGTAGTTGATTTTAAAAATAATAATAAATGATTAAAAAAACTTACTTTGTACATGCTAGTGACACTCATTGTTGCCAATATGAAGTCAAAACGTGGAGTCAAAGCCATATCACATAACAATAATGAAAAATGATGATTTGATTCTTCCATTTTTAGGTCAAAAACCCTAAAAATGCCCTAAAAAACGTGAGAGGACGGACATGTCCGCCATGCAGTTTGATTCATTTGCCCGTTTGTGCTGTCCGACAACCTCAACTCGCCCAAAGTAACAACGCTAAAGCAACCCTTGCTTGCACCTAGCCGCCAATGTCCTCCAAACAAATGTAGATTGCACAACATCAAGGAACAATCACTTACCTTTCGCTCAAATGTACCACTTCAAAACCTCAACTTCACACGCTCACTAGTTGCGTCTCACTCATGGACGTGCATTGTGCACTATCTAATTGATATTCAACTACTACTCATGAATCAACTTGTGTTGGGAGACGATGCCCAATGCATACCATGAGTGAGACACGACCAGTGAGCGTGTGAGGTTGAAGTTCTAAAGTGGTACTTATGAGCAAAAGGTGAGTGATCGTTCTTTGATAGTGTGCAATCTACAATTGTTTGGCAGACATTGGCAGCTAGGTGCAAGCAAGGGTCGCAACTGATTGCAATTAAGAGAACAAGGATCACAATCAATGACGAGTTAGCAATAGGTTCAATGCCGGCTTCAACAGCTTGCGCCCTCAATTGCAAAATCCATTGAGGTTATTGGATTTTGTTACCCAAATTGTAAATTACTTTCAAATTGTTACCCAAACTGTAATTTCTTTTGTTTTTGTTACTCATTTTGTAATTTCCCCTATTTTGTAATGTTCATTGGTTTTTTAGTGCTTACAAATCACACTAAGAATATATGATGTTTTTTTGTGAATGGGTTAAGGTCATTGGTTAAGTTGTAATTTCTTATCAAGTTAAACCAAAAAAAGCTAATGCATCTTTTGGGTAATAAAAGTATTGATTTTAATTTTCTTCTCATTATAACATTTAGATGATATGTAGATACTTACAATGTTGTACTTGGATTAATTTTAGACAAAATACTACCAAGTTATTGTATATAGAAATTGCTTCCGGAGAATGTAGCAATAGAACTAAATGACAGAAATCTTGTAAAAATAGGTATTGTCTTACCTCTAATAAGATCAATGGTTTGATCAATGGTTGAAGATTTTGGCGAAATCGTTGCAAAGCAAGCGGCTAATGTGATCGCAAGCGCCTTATTATCTGCATCAAAAATTCTAAAAATATTATGCAATTCTCTCTATAGAATGCTGGATGCATTAGTCTTTTGTAATCTTTGAAATAGAAAATAATACCAAGTTCATAATGTGTTTTTTAAATTGCATTAAGACTATCTGTTCCTATCATTGTTTTCATGGGTTAAAAGGATTTGAAGGAAGGTTGGAATCAACGAAGAGTCATTTTTCGTAAATCAATCATTTTTATTAGATAAAAACACGGTCAAATGGTTGGTGCAAGTGGAACACAATTTGCTCTTAAAAAAATCAATTCAGCTTTACTAGACTCTCAAAGCTCACTAAAACAATGATATAACACAACTCATAAAACTTATAAAACACTTCATGACTATATTTCTCGTATGAGTTCATAATAGGTCTTGAAAGAACCAATTGATTATATTTTGCAACAGACCTAAAAACCCCTCTTCAAAATATAAAACTGTGAGATTTATCAAAATGCACTTGCGGTGTTAAAAAAATTTAGTGATATATAAATACATCAGTGTATACATTAAACTACCAACTATCACTTGAATATCATTATTTCTTTTCTTGAAATATGCAAGACTTTGGTGATAAACATGAATGAAGTATTTACCTAATTTCTAATTATCCAAAGCTCAAAAATAATAATCTACAGGCAAAACATCAAGAGATCTTCCCATGTTGTGCATATGTTTTATGCAAAGTATTGGGAGATTTATGTAAAACATGAGAAGTCTATGTAAAGCATCAAAAGATACATGAAAAACATCAAGAGACTTGTGCAATATATTGAGAGATTTGTCCCTCAACATCAGGAGATCTCTCAAGTCTAGAGTGGCATGAATAGTTCAAATTTGGTTAATTACAGCAATTGAATGTAATACAAAACAATATTAAATTCTTTGAAAACCATACAATCATTAAACACAATAAAGAGAAGTCAAGTTTTTACAAAAGCAAACAATAGTGCTTGATTTGAGTTCATGGCTATGACACATATGTGCGGAACAAGACTTGAATCAAATCTCTCTACTTTTATTGTTCTTGCATTTGATGACAAGTGGTTTTAGAGAGAGGTTTTCAATGTTATCTTTGTGTTACTCAAGGTGTCAAGAATAAGACAGTTTTAGTAAAATCCTTTGACACCAGTTTTAACAAAGTATACATATTCCATTGCTTTGGTGCAATTCAAACTGCAAAATCTAAACCCTAAACCTATATTGGTTTGGGTTTTTAGACTAAAATCTGACCTTTATGAAGATGTACGTCACCTTTTTGGTGCAAGAACATAGCCAGTTTATGGAAATTATCATTTATTACTTTGAATGGATTTGTGCATACAATGCACAAATAGTAAATGTCAATTATACATCAATGTATCTACGATGTTTTGAGGACATTAAAGGCTTAAGACAACAAATGACTTCAAAAATGCCATATTCATTAAATTGGAAAAACCAAATTCCCAAGTTGTACTTCACCTTAAACCCATTTTTCTCCTTAAACCGTTTAAACGCCAGATTTAAAAGTATCAAAGTTGGTTTGAGCCATTAAGGTTTTGTCCCTTGTAAATTCCTCCTCTCAAGTGAGGGCACGTGTACCAAAAAAAACATTGTTGAAATCTAGAGCTTGATTTAAGGTGATCACCTTAAACCTAGTTTATTCCCAAAATGGGCATTTCTTCCCAAATTAACGAATATGCTTATTGTAAAAGTTGCACACAATGTGTGAAGTACATCCAAATATGCTTAGAAAGTAATTTCTGTCTATATTTCAACTTTGTATCTAGTTTGATCAATGAATAAATCATACTTTTGTGCAAATCTCTAAGTCATCATTGTCAAATTTGTTGTATGGACGGTATTCATGCGGCAATAGTTGACATACTGATATCTCCACAAACATCTCAACTTAATCCACAAACTAAGACTACATCCAAATGACTACAGAATCTTTCTGATCTCTGATCCTCGTCATAATTAGATGCATGCACAGATTTTCTCGCGAAACATGAAGATCAACAAGTACGTAAAAGTTTACATTTAAGCAGTGCTCAAGAGCCGGAGAAGTTCATCCAAGCTAAGCCATAGCTGTTTATTGAGTCTCTTAAAACAGTTAGAGCGACTGACTTAACACAGCCAGTATGCTTGTCACAAAGCACTGACAATATAATTCACACGTAATCCTCCTGATCAATGAAGACGGCTTCACAAATACTCCCTTCATCCCTCTAAAAATGTCCAAATCAGACACATATCTTGTACCACTAAAAAAATCCTCTTTTGTTGATTTCAAATGCTGAGAAAGCGTTTGTAGTGTTGAATGACCTTTCACTGGGCAAACTAAGAGATTAGGGAGCATTCCTCTCCTAGCAAGCTTGGCCTTGCCATATGAGGTACCATGGTTGCTACTAATTTTTAAATTGAGCTAACAACATGCACAAATATGGTATTTTTTGCATGGAATTTGGGTGTCCAAACAACATCAAAGCTGGAGATTTTGCATATATTTGGTATGGTAAATGGTATATTGATCTTAGAATGCATGAGTCACTAACACAAAGACTAAAAAAACACAGTTAGTCCTTGGCAAGGAAGCTTTTTGGACGTTTTTAGAGGGACATAGGGAGTACATCATTAATGATTGCACCTTCACTAGAACACCATATTTGTTAATCTGGGAAAAATGGAGGTACCATTTTGTACCCACCTTAAACCCAAAAAGTTACCTTAAACTAGATTCCAAGGTATTAGATTCAATTTGAGCTACTAAGATTTTTTCCCTCGCAAATTCCTCCTCTCAAGTGAGGGCACGTGTACAAAAAAACACGTTGAGCTCGATTTTAGGAGATCTCATAAAACCTTGAAAGTCCCAAAATGTACCATTTTTCCCAGATTAACGAATATGGTGTTCTAGACATTGAGCGCCATACATATGCAAGTAAGTAGCTCACGGCCACTCTGGGTGAGTGTCGACATAGTTGATGAGAGCCTTCATAACCGCCAGATAAATCATCTCCACATCCTTGGGCGGCGGAGTGGCGGGGTCGATGGACTCAGATTCCAGCTTCCACGTCATCACTGAGTCTGCAGGGTCGTCTGCCGAGGGCTTGACCTTGGTGACGTTCCTGAGCTTGCTGAACTTGGGATGGTCCACCGCCTCCCACACCGAATCGCCTGTGTCTTCGTCGTGCACCAGCACTTTCTCTTTGATGATCTTCTCTACTCCTCCAGTTATGGCTGCAGCAACCCACCAGGCCAGCTCCCACGTGATCGGTTGCAAACATCATACTCCCTCTATCCTCTAAAAACGTCCAAAAAGCTTTCTTGTGAAGGATTAACTGTAACACCTTATTCGTTAAATTGGGAAAAACAGTACATTTTGGGACACTGTTTTTTTTGGTACACATGCCCTCACCTGAGAGGAGGAATTTGCAAGGGAAAAAATCTTAGTGGCCCAGACTAAATTTGATACCTTCAAATTTGATTTAAGGTGACTTTTTGGATTTAAGGTGGAGTACAAAATGGTACTTCCATTTTTCTCAATTTAACAAATAACGTGTTCTCTGTCTTTTAAGTCTTTCCACTAATAACACATAATTGCATACTAGAATCAATACAACATCTACCAAATGTTCAGCTTTGATATCGCCGTTTGGGCACCCAAATTCCATGCAAAAAGTACCATATTTGTGCATGTTATTAGCTCCTTATTATTGATGATTTAAAGATTAGTAGCAACAATAATACCTCATATGGACAAAACCAAGCTCAGTAGGAGAGGAATGCTTTCTAATCACTTCACTTACTCCCATGAGATCATTAAATATGACAAATGCTCAGCATTTGAAATCAGCAAAAGAGAGCTTTTTAATGGTACAAGAAATGTGTCTGGTTAGGAGCTTTTTAGAGGGACAGAGGGAGTATGAGATACAGCCCACCCACTCAATATGTGAAATTGCCAGCCAGGGAATGGATATAAACTACCACTCACATAAAGTTATCATGAAAACATTTGTGAAGTTGAACGCCCGAGGTACGGATTCTTCGATAGACTCAACAAGAAGGGTCCTTATGGAGTAACTTGACAATGCAAATTCCATATCCACGGAATTTAATGACTTCCCAAGCTCTGTGAGTTAACACTTCCAGAATCCAGTAGTAAGGAAGCTGGTTACCATTTCTAACGTCAATTTCGAGTATTGGCATGATTCAGAGGGCCAAAATTATACCGCACCAAAGCAGTGACTGCTAGGACAGGTGTTACTTTAGTCACATTTCAGGCTGCCCGGATTGAAAAGTGCCAATGTCTCGAGATTCTCTGCCAATTTAACGAATTTGAACACAAGAAAATAAAAAATAAGACTGCTCTAAAGTAGCCCCAGTTTCATGGCGCTTATCTTGAAATTAAAGTGCTAATGTACCGAGCCAATTTAGAGAAACTGACATTGGTTACTCGATAGATCAATTAAGGGACAAGCTTAGAAGGAGATGAATGAACTCATAACTGACAGAATAAAATGACTTGAAGAAAGGATTGTTTGAACGAAGCCAGCTGTTGAAATCTAAACACCAGATGCATGGATGGGTATTTAGGAATAGAGAAAATTTGATGGATACCCCTGAAGTTTACCATACCCGCGAGATACCCCTGGTTTTTCAGAAATTGCACATATACACTTGGACCAAAATTTTCAGGTGTTTGATTTGTTATGCATGTGAGTGTAATAGAACAAAAAAAAAAGCAACATGCACACAAGAGAGAAAGAAGTGGTATACACAATAAAACAAACTCCAGGGTATTTGTGCAATTTCTGAAAAGCCAGGGGTATCTATACAAATATGGCAAATTTCAGGGGTATCCATCAAATTTTCCCTAGAAATACCTTCACACTGTTTTAGAAGGGAATGAAAATTTAGTAATTCTTGAATGTGCAATTTTGGTACATACGGAGGTAGCACTCATCCAGGTTGACTCTAGGCTATAGTTCAAGAGAGAGAGAAAGAGAAAGCTGAGGTACCAGTTGATTCAAGCGCGAGTTAAAATTAATTTAATTAATTAATTACCTGGGTTGAGGGTAATGAGTTTGATTGTGCCGGCACCGCCATCACCCTCCTGTCGCTCCACTTTGGAGAAGAACTGAGGCAGCAAGTCAGGGAGTATGGTATCAGACACTTTGCCCACCTTCATACACCGTCTCACGTCGCACTTCTTCTGAAGCCACTCATGCTCGAACACCCCCGCCATGCCGATTGTCAAATCTCACTCAGCTGCAAAACCCAACCTTATATGTGAATCTATATAAAATTTGACAGTTCAAGTGCTGAAACTAAAAGACTTTCAACTGCTCAGATGGGACGTTTACTTGCCCAACTGCTACAGACTTTAGAATTCAAAAATCTAGGAAGGCCTAGATCTGAGAATTCACGAGACTGTCTCAAATGTGCTAGTTCCTAGTTGAGAGCGCTAAAGCATGCAAAATTATGCTAATGCGAATATGATCATAGTCATCCTTCAAATCTCGGATATCTAGTCTCAAAAAATTCATCTCGACCTATTCAGGACCGTGTCATCGTTCACAATCTAAACTAGAAGCTGCAAAACAAAAAGCTAGAATCGAAGTGCCAGTAACTTAAGTAAGATAAAAAACGGTTCCAGATCTGTTGTCAAACCGCATGCAAGGTGCTGTCCAATTTGATGCAGCCATTCAAGATGACCGCAAATTGTAGCAGTTTCTCACCAGCTGATCGAGAAATGAGGAAGCGTTTCAGTGGAATTAGTCTGTGAGGCTTTTTCTGGAGCTGCAATGGAGAGAGGGATCTGAGTTGGTCTATTAACATGTCCAATCTATGTTGAGGAAGGGCTGCACAAAAGGTCAAAATTTCCGGTACACTGCTGATTCCTTTCCTGCAGCCCATGTGTGTGGTAAAGGTTGACGTTGTATGTGATTGTGGGTAAATTATCATTCTGGATATTCTTCAAATTCTCTCTATTTGCTTTTGGGATTGATGCTTTGCATATTCGACGCTGGACATAAGAGACTGTTTCAGACTGGAATCCGGATCTGTCCCCTCATGCCGGGGCCACACAGGCCCTGAAACAGGCTGTTCAAGCAGGCGGTTTTTAAAAACGTCGGCTTGAGCAGCCGGTTTCTAAAATTTGGGCCACACAGGGATTTAAAAACTCAAGTGGGGTGACACGATACGCTGTTGTTTTTTGGGTTCAAGGTGAAAATCTTCAACTCTTCTTACATACAAAAGTAAAAGTAAAAGTAAAATTTTGCCCTCAATGTTGACAATGATTAATTTTGTTCTCATTCATTATTGTAGACAAAATGAAATCTTTGAATCCAAATGTGAACTCAAAACTCTCAAATTTAATCTCTTGATGATAAATGTTTAAAATTCTTACATTTTCTAGCAAGTAGAAAATAAATACATGATTTTCCACCCTCCACAAAGCGGCATGCCATCTAACCCCAATTATCCATTTTTGTATTAAGAATACAAAAAAAACAAAAAGTACAAGTTTACAATAAGAGATAGTGCTTTTTGAAATTAACCCCTAAAGGACCAAAGTTCTCTCAGGGGACTTTTGGGATTTTGGGTAGGCTTGTGTGACCTCAAATTTTTACATGATTTTTGAAACTTTTTATGAGTGTGTAGGAATGTATAAGGTTTGTGGGATGCAATAAATCATGTGATTATGTCACACGGTTAACAAGTTATGTGCGTTTTTTGGCCAAAAGTAGTTTGAGGGGCAGCTTGGGCAAGGGAGAAAATATTGACTTTGGAGGGGGGAAGCAAGGAGGGGTTTCCACATGTTGCTCTAGTGGTCCCCATTATTTCATCATTGCCCCCTTTCATTTCCAATTAGGAAGTCAAATTGGGCTTTGCGAGCTTCTAAGTTTTAGAGATTTTGAGTTTTTTAACTTTTTTTTTTGAACATTTGAAGTACATGCTTATCTTCAAACACACCGTTTGGATTTTCCATATCTAAAAACATGTGGTGGGAAACTTCACTCAAAAATGTCATAGTGTATTTGATAGTGGCATTACAATATTTTTTAGGATGTGTTCAGTGCCTTTCATTGCCCTGAAAATTGGTGTACAAAGGTCTAACTTGATTACCTATAAGATATAATTACAACTTATTCACAAATCATTTGTTAATTCCAAATTTAACTAATTTTTCATTATTTGGGTGCATGTCAATCCACCCTAGGAAAACTTTTCTTGGCAAAAATTTGCCTAAATTTTACCTCAAAAGTTGCTTGGCAACTAGTATACTAAAAAATTTTGGAGAAAATATGCATGAAGTCGCCAAATCCCTCTCAAGCTAAGCTCCAGGTTCATCAGATTTTGGATGAAAACTACTAGTATCAGTAAAACAATTGGATTAACATGCACATCTCATTAGTTATATGCAATTACATCCAAATTTTCCTTATCTGCTAGCATTATGGAGTGCGTGTTGCTCTACCAGCAAGAATTAAAAATAAATCCCTAGTCTACCCTGACGAAAACAAAAAAAGTACCCTGCTCTGGTGGGAAACGCTGGATTCAAAGCAGCACAAACTGACGTTTCCAGCCGGAGGTGCAAAACGGAAAAGTACCTCAAAAAGTGAGGAATATCCAACTTTGACTCAGCCCCAGCTCAGAAACGTTGGTTTTGTAGCCTGTGTGGCCCGGCCTTCAGGCTGGGGTTACATGACATGCCGTTTTGTGGGCCAGGGTGGCAAAATCTCAGAGTTTTTTCCACCAATTTGGTAGTAATCCTTAAAATTGAGAAAAAGCTTACATGTTGGGATTTTTGAGTTTTTCATTTTTAAAAGTTTTTAGGTGGTTTAGAGTGAATATTATAATGATTTCTTCAAGTCCTTACATCAATGATGAAATATCTTACATGAATTATCAATAAAAATCACTTCAAATCACCAAAATATTCTCACAAATGAAAAATTTAGTATTCCCAATATACGTTGTGGGAAAGGACTTTTCCCCAATTTAATGAATAACGCATTCAAAGTAAAAGTACTAATTTGCCCCTTGTTGTTTAGTAGTATCCTCCTATAGGGTTGGGGTTTTGGACTAAATCAAGCTCATAATTTGGATTCAAATATGAATTCAAAATTTCCAAATTAAATCTACTGATAGTAAATATCTGAGCTTTCACATTTTCTGGTCGATGGAAAAGCTGAGATTATCTAACCTGAGCTGAAAATTTCTAACCTGGCCCCACAAGGCGGCATGTCATCTGACCTGAGCCTATTGCCTCGTTCATAGTGCAAGTGCGACTGTGTAAGTTACTTTATGCCATGGCACACGTATTCATTCATACGGCGTGCTTGCGTGTCACAGCGTTGTCCTGCGTCACGCGTTTGGCTACGCTGAAAGTTTGCAATTACGAGGATCTGGGTGAATATGCCACTGCCATTGCAACTTCATCTGACCAGGAAAATCCGTAGTTTGGTTTCCAACTTCCCGTGGCCAAGGCTAGCTTCCGCTAAGGTAACAGCACCCATACATGAGCAGTCCCTAAAGTGGAGCCCTACTTTTGAGGTGTTCACCACTCATTGTGGACCCAAAGTGGAGCAATGAATATCCCTTGCATAAGAAAATCTTGTCACATGTCAATTGCTAAGTTGTTGTGAGATGATTAGGATTGGGACCGTCAAGTACATGTATAGGAACACATCAAAGCAGTATCAAGGATAGTTTAGAGATACTAATAGGGACCCTATGAGCTGCACTTTGCCCTTTAACCCCTAAAGGACCATGTCCTTTATTTTGTCAAAAGACACTCAAAACTGCCACCTCTATGGCAAAGAGTAATAAAGTTTGAAAATCAAGCATTTTGCATATCTGACTGTAGGATCTTGTGCTAGACTACTATAAGAATGTGTCGCACAAAACTCAAGAACTTTGACCGCATAGATTGGAAGATATGTGCATTTAAAATGTAAAAAAAAACTTTTTTTGCACCTTGCTTGACTAGTTTTTTAACATTGAACATTTTTAACTTAAAATTTTTGCACCACAGAGTTTGGAATTCTATTTTTGCATGGTGGGAAGTTGAGTTGGGAATCTTGCAAAATTTTAAAAAAAGAATACTTAATTTTCATTCTTTAAAAAAACATTAGGTAGAAGAAGGTATGGTATTGAACAAAAACTTAAATTGCTAATAACCTTGCAATGAAATTGAAACACAATAATCCCAATGGTGAGATTGTTTTAGAAAGCAAACTTCACTCTCTCCAACAAGTTTTTTGAATAAATGTTAAACCTGCATTCAAAAGTGAATTTATAAGTTATTTTTTCAAGAGGATGCTTGAGTTGCCCAAAAAACAAGATTTTCCATAACTTTCTCATAACTAATCCAAATGGAATGAATCAAAGCTTCAGATGTAGATAAAGATATAATCTATAAGAAAAATAATTATTTTTTTTTTCAAGTTTTTATAAGAATCTTTTTTGCTGCCCCTAGTCTCCAAATTTGTGCTTATCTGGGCATAAATTTTGCTCCTTGGCATCAACTAGAATAAAAATTATATTCCCCAAAAGCTAATGTGCTTTTCTACCTTCAAAAAAAGTTTCAAAAAATTAGGACAAAAATTGAGGCTGTAGGTACCTACCCAAAATCCCATTTGTCCCTTGTAGGGACAATGGTCCTTTAGGGGTTAATATAAAATAATCTACAATATGGTTTTTCACAAAAATTACATTCCATGATAGCTTATTGAAAGGCTAACCCCACAAAAAAATTCCTAAATTTTCCAAGACTCCAAAGTACCCTAAACCCTTAAACGCTTAGGTATGGGTGCAATTACCTTAGTTCAAGTTAATTTTGGCAACAAAGATGAGTAGATTTCAATTAAAAGTCAAATCACTATACCAAATAGTGCATTTAGGTTGCCCCACTCTAATTCTCATATCTTACTGTTCTAGTGCTGTAAAAATGATTTCCATCTTTAACTGCAATTTTTTTAAAGGGCCTTGCAACCACTACAAAGCTGCCGGAAAATAAATTAATAATGTTCAAGTTATTAAACATGTGAAATCCAAACACACTCAACATATAGTTTGGGGCAACCTAAATGCACTATTTGGTGTAGATCATAAAGAGTTTGGTAGCTGGCACTATCTTGGCCTTTGGGTCACATTTGAAGGGGAGGATTTCACACCATATTCATTAAAATGGGAGATTGGGCACCTCTCAAAACAATCATGTTGATCTCGACTTGAATTGACAGTTTCCATTAAAAGTAGAGTTTTCACCTGAATTGACATAAAACCTTCTAATTTTAGGTCAATTTTGAAAGGTTTTATTGCAATTTAGTTTGACTCGAGCTAAATTGCAATAAAACCTTTTGTCAAATTTCCTTTCAATTACCTCTCAATTCAGTGAAAATCTCCCATTTTAATGAATATGGTGTTTAATACCATATTTGTTATAATGAGAGAATGGGAACCTCTCAAAATAAACATTAAAATGAAAGTTTTCAGCTCAAATCAAGCTGAATTGACATAAAATCTTTCAATTTTAGGTCAAATCTAAAAGGATTTCTGTCAATTTAGCTCAATTGACCTAAAATATTTTGTTGAATTGCCCTAAAACTTTTCACTTTCAGGTTGTATTTCCTTTAGATTACTCTCATTTCACTGGAAAACTCTCGTTATAACAAATATGGTGTTGAACACCATATTTGTTATAATGAGAGAATGGGGACCTCTCAAAATAAATTTTAAAATGAAAGTTTTCAGCTCAAGTCAAGTTGAATTGACATAAAACCTTTCAATTTCATATCAAATATGAAAGGTGTCAATTTAGCTCAATTGACCTATTACCTTTTGTTGAATTGCCTTAGAACTTTTTAATTTCAGGTTGCATTTCCTTTAAATTACTCTCATTTCACTAGAAAACTCTCATTATAACAAATATGGTGTTGACTAGTTGTTTCCCTTTTGCTGTGTCAAAGGTATGGCTTTGCAAGGTTATAAGCACAAGACATTTCTAACCAATAGCTCTCAAATTTGAGCTGTCAGTATATTGCTTTATCAAAGGAAAAGCTATAAAAAAAACCAAGACCATCAAGATGAAGCTTGGGTTACGTTCTTCTTAGTGGTGGAATTATTTTTGAGCTAATGGGTGTAATTGTGTCGTGCTTTAGTATTTCTTATTGTGACAATTTAATTGATTATGAGTGTCATGCACTATAGACAAGTCAACAGTTGAGGTATGGTTTGTTGTACTTTTTTTTGTGGGACTAGCCAACTAGGGTGGAAAAGCTCATATTTTTCACCTAACAAAAAATGCAAGACTCCAAAAACTGATCACCTGTACATTAAAACTGATTTGTAGAACTACAAAAGGAGATAAAATTAACTAACTGAAAAAGGGG
This sequence comes from Ulota crispa, assembly GCA_963920765.1. NCBI lineage: Eukaryota > Viridiplantae > Streptophyta > Bryopsida > Orthotrichales > Orthotrichaceae > Ulota > Ulota crispa. The sequence continues at coordinate 9,549,572 of OY987251.1, read as the reverse complement.
GTGAATTCTTGCTTTTATGCTTCTTTGAAAAGAAAAAAATGAGCTTTTCCACCTTGGCCTTACAAACGCGTATGTGCAATACACCAAGCCAATAGTTGAAGGCGGGATGCTTAAAAATAAATAATGGTAATGCTTTTATTTAGTAAGACAATTGTAAGGATCTATACAAAAATAAGTGTTTTGTTCATATAGTGTATGACACTTATAACCAACAACGGCCAATCTAAGTGGTTAGAGGCTTTGTCAAAAAAAAGTTATCAAAAATTGAGTTCACCAAGATGCAACTGAGGGTTTAAGCTTCATCTTGGTGGACTCAATTTTTTGATAACTTTTTTTTTGACAAAGCCTTAGGCTAACCACTTAGATTGGCCATTGTTGGTTATAAATGTCATGCACTGTATACTAAATATTTTAGAAACCTTGTTTGTTTTAAAATTAGGGCTTTAATATTAGTTTTAATACAAATAGTTATAGAAAAAGTTATAGTAATTATTTTGATATGACAATAGCTCTATATGCAAGTTTGTACTTTACACTAATTCAATTTTTGTTACTAACAATGTGACCTTTGCAAATTATTGTTGTAAACAATAGATTTGTTTGATGTAGTAGATCATTTACATTGGTGTCAATGTTCTTTCATCAAATGAATAATGAATTATCTCACATGTTGGAGGTTAATTTCTCATGATAAAGGAATTTGTTGTGCTTATTGAAGAAATCTATTCAACATAAGAATCTGGTTGGGGTATCACTTTTTGGACACACTAACTAGGTTATTTTGTTTAAAACCTCCAAAGTTTGTCTAAATTGTTCATTTTGATCAAGTAAAAAGACCCTAAAATGAGAAAAAATAAATTGTGCACCTCAATGGAATCAAGATTAATATGTCTAAAGGATTTTTATTAAATTTATTAAATTTTTTGGATCCATTCATAGGTGTCAAAAAAATCATGAATTTTGGGATTTGTAGGCATTATAGTGCACAATTTATTAAATTTTTATTGATAAAATAAATTATTTTGTACTCTACACAATTACTTGTAGGTCATATGCAAAAATAATATTAAAATAAAATTGTTTGATATTCCAAATGCTTGATTTTGGGGATTCTAGGTAAGTGTGACAAAACTCATTTTTTCAACTAAAAAATCAAATAAAATTACTTGAAAATCTTTGGTTGTAATCAAAAAAAATTCTTGATACGTTATAAGTGTAGAAAACTAAAACCACATTTGATGAAATCTTACTTTATTCTAACTAAAAACTAGATGTGTTTGACACACCAACGCATAGTGAAATTGTAAGTTGGATAGCTTTTTTGGGTACCCCAACTAGACACTTACTTAAGGACTTATCCCACATATTGAAGGGAATTATCCTTACATTAAAGAGATTACATCTCACATGTTGAAGGGATTTAATCAACATGCATCCCACTTGCTAAGTCAAAGGTAGTCAATTAGAATTTGGATTGTTCATATGACTTTGATCTTGACATCACAGATGCCTACATGACGGAGTACTCAAGCCAAAATTTCAAATTTTTTTCATATTAAATCCAACAAAATATTGTGTTTGTAATTATTTTTCAATAACAAATGAACTTGGCTAATTAAAGTAGGTGCGGTGGATAACAAACAATACAAAATTATTGAAGAGGGTATACACGCTTTGGAAGATTGAACCAAAAGGTTGGGAGTTTTGGAGATAACAAACCTGTAAGGTAAGCAAGGATGAGTGAGTGAAGCTCATACAAGGGTATAAAGATGACTTGATGGTTGCAAATATTTGAGAACAATAAAGAGAGTCTATTTACAAATGTTTGAAGGTCTTTAAGGTATGTACACCCATAAGCGTCAAGCTAAGGCTTTTGAACATAATGAGTATCAATATACAGCTCCTAAATTATAGGATCCTATTAGGAACAAAAAAATAATGAGTTTGTACTTACAAATTTATTATTTGGATAATGTGAGAATAAGTTGTGAATTTTTAAAGAGAAAACTGCCATTGCACCCATAATCAACACTAAGGTTTCATGTTCACATGTTGTACATTCTTGTGATTATATCTATGCATTTCCACAAGTTTTCCAAGATTTCAAAGGTGACTGTTATGGGGACAGTGGTGCTTATGGGTGTACATACTTTAAAAGACAAATACATTGAGATAGACAAGTGAGAATAAGAACAACTTCAAGGCATGTAGAATATGACTTGGAGTAGAGTGTGGACAAATTTGGTGGATTGGTGAGTGCTGAGTGGATGGATGGATAGTAAAAAAACTTAGGATTTTCAAAAGGATTTGGAGGCTCTTAGGATAGAGGCAAATAAAAGGAGATTCTTTGGGGCTAAATGTTCATGGCAAAGGCATTGTTAAAAACCATTGAGGAAAATAGAAAGGCCTATAATTATCCTATTATCATGCTTGGGCCATAAATTTGTTTTGAAGTTGCCTAATCATTATGTTAGGCAAAAAATAAAGTGTCTAAATTATGAAAATTCCTCACCCAAAATGCCTAGTTCTTCAATAAATCATTTTAATGAAAAGATTCAAAGGCACATGAACATCTTCTAAAAAAATTGGAATGTCATCCACTAAATCATAAAATAGAATTAAGTTGAAAAATAACTTCAACTCTAAAACCACAAGGATTATAAAGTCTACTGGAGGTAGTTCTACTAATTTCACCTTATGAGTGTGAAAGGCCATACAACTTCAAAATCTCCTTAAGTTGCTTGAGCACATTCATCCAACTTCTATATAAGATAAAATGTCAGAATGTGCTGCAATGTCATTCCTTGCACCTCAAGCAAACCATGTGTCACTACCGATAACGCATTGTTCTTCTAGAATTCCAAAGAAAGAAAGTAAGGAGATAATTGGTAAATACTGGAAAGGTGAAGATATATACCCATATGTCTAAGCTAAAATATTCACAAGTCTAAAGGCATGAACTCAAAGAAGAAAAAATAAGCCTGCTTTTGCCTAACTTTGAAAGAAATAGTACCTACAATAGGTTATTTGAATAAATTGATTTTACTAAGAAATTTTTGTCTAAGTTGCCATGACAATAGAGTAGGTGTTTAGGGTGAAAGCATTGTTGGAACCTTTGGAGTAAATAATGTGTGTTCTAAAATAGCACCTCCTAGTCAAATTCCACTTGCAAATAAAGCTAAAACATTTATTGTTAAGTTATACATTGGCAAAATCAACGAATATCGTGTTTACAATATAATCTTAATAACATCCTACCGAGCATCTTACCTTCAATGAATTGAAGGCAGTATTAGAATAAATACATAATGACTTTGAACAAGTGGTAGAATGGAAGAAGCAGTAGAATAGAACTGATAATGAGTAGTACTTGTCAAAAAAAATTGTCTTGTAATCATATCATGAAAGGAATGTAACAATTTGATTGTCCAACTCAAATTTAAATGATGATTTAAAAATAATTGAATGGCAACTTGGTAATAAGGGATGCGCTATGAAATTATAAAAATCTGATTTTAAATGTTTTGAAGCTAGTATTTAATCTCTTGGTGTTCAATAAAAAGAACAAATGATGGGATATGTGTGTTCTCCCCAAGGATAGAAATGGATGCGCATTGGTTGTGCACACTTTGAAAATTTAAAATTTAAAAATTCCCAAAAACATGGGATGACCTGGATTGCATGCAATGTCCTCTTGCCTTTCAAGGAAATTTTAACTAACATGTATATCAATGGATCTAACACCTCTGAGAATGGTGATCAAACTTTAGAAAGACTAATTACAAAAACACCACTTTAGAGGCTTTTAGAAGAGATATGGATTATCATCAATTCATCCTTTGAAGGTGTAAACAAGATTCATGAGCTTAGACAGTAAATAACCAACATGCTTGAACTTGTGGACATCAATAGCCAAAAAAAAATGAAGCATTGGAAGCACTAGTTTGAAGCAACATGTGCGCAGCACAAGGATCCACTTCCTAAGTTTAAATTAGAGAAACCGAAGTTGAATTGGTCAACAAAAAATGTGGTAGAAGAACCAATTGGGGATACTAGAGTCTTGGTTGGAGGTATTACAGGTTTGGCATATGAGAAGTTTCACATAGGGAATCAAAAGATGTTTGAATTAACCAAAATCAGATGAAGTAGAATTGAATTTAGATGTGCCAAGCTCCTAATCTGGCCAAGGCTCTTTGTTTAAAAAGTGTTTTTTTTTTTAAAGTTTAGCTATCTTTTTTGGTCAAATTTTGTAAACTTAGGAAATGTTATTAGTCTCAAAGTGTCTCCGTATTAACCCGTAAAGGTCCAAGGAGCCCACTTTGGGCTTTATGAGAAGTTGGGCAGGTTCTATTGACTTCATAACTTGGAAATTTTTCATGAAACTTTTAGGATGGATGCTACTCATCATAATCTACATGTGAAGCTTTATTTCATTTCATTCCAATAAGTATGCAAAAGTTATAAGGTTTTTTCAATTTCAATGTCAAACTGGGCAGCAAAAAATATATTCTAAATTTTTTTTTATAATTTTTATATAATTGTATAGAATGATACCTACTCAAAAAAATTGAATCACTCAATTCCAAATAACGGGGTAAGAGTTAAAAGGAGTTTTATTTTGCGGGCAATGAAGGTAGGAAGAGGGTAGAAAAAACATATAAAGTTATCTTTTACTCTCAATTTTGAAAATTTTCAAATGAAAATGAAAAATAAAGTTACTAATTGTATGTTAGAGCATTCTCACCATTGGGATAAACAATTTTCAAATTCTTCCAAAACTTATTAGCATATAAGTTACATCTTTCATTCATCAATACCTTTCACTTTACAATTTTTGTAAAAATGAATCCAAAGTTTTTTTTGGTTGAATTTTTGTATATATGCTTTCAACCCATTTTCCAACATCTTGCAAAAATTGCATAAGAAATACAACATATATGTTTTTCTCTAAAAAGTTTGAAAAGCAAAACTTCACCTTCTAGAAGGATTAGAAAAGCCTACATTTTGAAGTTTGGGCACATTGATCTTGCAATTGGTGGGGATATCATTCTGAGATTTTGAGACAATGTAGTTGTGCAAGTCAAAAAAAAAGATCCTACGGTTGGATTTGTGAAAAAGTAAGTTTCAATGAATATTTTGACCCTAGTTTGGGGACTAGTATTTTGAAGTAGTTTTGGGCCTTTGAACACGAAAGAATTTTAGGGGTTAAAAATTTGAATTTGCCATAGTCAACTTGATTTGTATGTTTTAAAAAGGGAATTGATATATGCACACTAGGGAGTTGATATTTGCACACCCCCGTGGGGTAAATTTTAGATTTCTACCATCATAAAGCTAAATATGAGAATTTTGAATTCAGATCTAGACTTAGAGACCATGATTTAGTCTAGAACCATAAAAAAAAGTTGCAATTCAACAACACCTAATGAAAAAGCTTATCTTTTTTTACAAACAAAAGTAAAAGTAATACTTTCCCCCTAGCTAAACTTTTTCATTGGGTATTGTTAAATTACAACATTTTTTTATGGTTCTAGACTAAATCATGGTCTCTAAGTCCAAATCTGAATTCAAAATTCTCAAATTCAACTTAATGATGGTAGAAATCTAAAATTTACCCCACAAGGGGGTGTGCAAATATCAACCTCCCAATGTGCATACATCAACTCCCTTTAAAAAAAATAGTATTTAATTTAAAGTTTATCAAGTTTGTTTTTGTTTTTGTTTTGAAATTTGAAATCTAATGAAAAAATTTGTGAATTATTGCAATTACAAGCTTTACACAATAGAATTTAAAATTTCAAAAAGCTCAATTTTGTATATTACTACTAATTTTTTGCCCTACTTAGCAAAGCTAAATGAACAATGATGATTCCATTTGGCATAGATAAAGGTTTGTATAAAAAAGATCCATTTAACATTGGTTAAAATTTGTACAAAAAAGATTCCGTTTATAGATTTTGCACTTTTACTTTTGTTCAAATTTTACTTTGGTTAAAAATATTCTACTCTATTTTTAAGTGGACATTGAACTAAAAATGGACTTTTATCCCCCTTGCAATTAGTTGCTATCATACATGTAATATTTGTCTCATTGTACCAACGAGATTATGCCTTCTGTGCCCCCCATGACCCCATGCCCCCATGCTAGTATATGCACTTGTTGTACCAACGCATTGATAGTGTGATACATCAACTCTATACCACATCACCCCCCCTATCCCAATAGCCCCTATCCCCATGCCCCCTATCCCCGTGCATCCCCGTGTCCCCTTATCCATATGTCCCCCTATCCTTGTGCCCTCCTATCCCCATGCATCCTTGTGCCCCCAAATTTTACTTACTCCATTTACAATTTTAATTAAACTTGAACTCTGTTCTATTTTTAAGTGGAACTAAAGATGGACTTTGCAAAATTGTCCTCTTCACCTATGGAACTGTCAAGTGCAACCACCACCACCGCTGCCTATTCAATTATTATATAGAAGATATTTACACACACTATTCTTATTATTTTACTGTCCCATTTAGTAAGACTAAATGAACAATAGTGATTCCATTTAGCATAGGTTAAGGTTTATAACTATTGCACTTTTACTTGTATCCAAATATTGCTTTGATTTAACTTCTACTTTGTATTTATTTTAAACTTTTGCACTTTTGCTTTTGTCCAAATTTTTCTTTAGTTGAATTTGTACTCTACTCTATTTTAAGTGAACATCAAATTTTATTTACTTATTTTGGACATTGAACTAAATGTTTTTACTTTGGAGATTGAACCAATTTATTTACTTTGGTTAAACTTGTAATCTACTCTATTTTTAAGTGGACATCAAATTAAAAATGGATTCTTCAAACCAACACGCACATACATCCTTTTTTATATTTAATGGTAAACTAGTTTGTTGCCCCATTTAGCAAGGCTAAATGAACAATGGTGATTTCATTTAGCATAGGTTAAGATTTGTATAAAACAAATTTCATTTATAACTTTTGCACTTTTATTTTTGTATTATGCTCTTTCTTTAAGTGGATATTGAGTTAATATTTTAACTTTGGTTAAACTTGTACTCTACTCTATTTTTAGGTGGACATCAAACTAAAATAGATTCACAAAACTAATATACACAACCTTTTTAATCCCTGAGGCCTTTATTTTGTCAAAAAACACTCAAAATTGCCATTTCTATTGCAAAGAGTAAAAAAAATTGGAAATTGGTCTTTTTGCATATCTAACCATAGGATCTTGTACTAGACTAGTATAAGAATGTGGAAACAAAAATTCCAAAACTTTGACCACACAGATTGCAAGATATTTGCATTCAAAGTGTAAAACTCAGATTTTTTTGCACCTTGCATGACTAGACTATTTGACTTTGAACTTTTTTAACTTTAAATTTTTGCACCACAAAGTTTTGAGGTTTATTTTTTTATGGTGGGAAGTTGAGTTGAGAATCTTGGGAAAAAAATCAAAACAAAAAACACTTGATTTTCATTCTTAAAAAAAACATTAGGTAGAAGAAGGTATGAGATGGAACAAATACTTAAATTGCTAACAACTTGCAATGGAATTGAAACTCAATTATCCCAATGGTGAGATTGTTCTAGCAAGCAAACTTCACCCTCTCCAACAATTTTTTTTGAAAAATTGTTAAACTTGCACTCAAATATGAAGTTTATAAGTTATTTTTTCAAGAATATGCTTGAATAGTCAGAAAAACAAGATTGTCCATAACTTTCTCATAACTAGTCCAAATGAAATGGATCAAAGCTTCAGATGTAGACAAAACTGCAACCTATGAGAAAAAAAATAAAAATAAAAAAAATTCAGGTTTTTGTAAATTTTTTTGCTACTCAATTTGAATAATTTTTTGCTTATCTAGGCATAACTTTTGCTTTTGGGCATTGATTGGAATAAAAATTATATTCCCCAAAAGCTAATGTGTTCTTCTATCTTCAAAAAAAGTTTCAAAAAATCACAACAAAAACTAAGGCAGTAAGTACTTGCCCGAAATCCCATTTGTCCCGCGAGGGGACACTCAGGGATTTAGGGGTTAATGGTAGATTTCATATGCTTTATGTTAAAAAAATCTTTCAAATCTAACTAACTTTAGTTATCATAATTATTAATTTTTATATAAAAATCTTATTTTACTATGTTAATCAATAGATGCTATATTTTTGCATATGATTCTTTACATAAATTTAAAAAGTCTCATTTTTCTTACAATGCGTGAACAAAGAAATTAACCCCTAAGCGCCCAAGGGCCCAAAATACGGTTTGTAGGTTTTGAAAAATTTACTTGTTTCACTGTAATAATCTTTTCAATGGTACGATGAAAGGACGTGTCCTTTTCCTTGGAGCTCCCGGTCTATGTTCACTACCAATTGGTACGGTCCATTTTTGTGGATCTCTTTTAGGTGATAGTTTAATTGGGATGAGTTCCAAAGGGTTTGTATTTGACTAAACTTGTGTTGGGTGCTCAAGGGTTAAGTCAAATTTGAATTGATAATGAGTTTAACCCTTAAAGGACCATTGTCCCTACAAGGGACAAATGGAATTTTGGACAAGTACCTATAGCCTCAATTTTTGTCTTGATTTTTTGAATTTTTTTAAGAAGATACAAAAACACATTAGCTTTTGGGGAATATAATTTTTATTCCAATCTATGCCTGGGAGCAAAAATTATGCCCAAAATAAGCACAAATTTGGGGAGTCCATGCAACAAATGTTTTTTTACAAAAACTTGAAATACATATACATATATATATATATATATATATATACACACACACACACATATATTCTCATAGATGATATCTTTGTCTACATTTGAAGCTTTGATTCATTCCATTTGGACTAGTTATGAGAAAATTATGGACAATCTTGTTTTTTGGGCAATTCAAGCATCTTCTTGAAAAAATAACTTATAAACTTCATTTTTGAATGCAAGTTTAACATTTTTCAAAAAAAAAATTATTGGAAAGGGTGAAGTTTCCTTTCTAGAAAAATCTCGCTGTTAAGATTATTGCGTTTCAATTCTATTGCATAGTTATTAACAATTTAAGTTTTTGTTCAATTTCATACCTTCTTCTACCTAATGTTCTTTTAAGAATGAAAATTAAGTATTTTTTGTTTTGATTTTTTTCCCAAGATTCTCAAGTCAACTTCCCACCACAAAAATATGAAGTTCCAAACTCTATGGAGCAAAAATTTTAAGTTAAAAAAGTTCATAGTTAAATAATCTAGTCATGCATGGTGCCAAAAACCTTGTTTTTTACACTTTGAATGCAAATATCTTCCAATTTGTGCAATCAAAGTTCTTGAATTTTGTATGACACATTCTTATACCAATCTAGTACAAGATCCTACAATTAGATATGCAAAAAGACCAATTTTCAAACTTTTTTACTATTTGCCATAGAAGTGGTAGTTTTGAGTGTCTTTTGACAAAATAAAGGCCATGGTCCTTTAGGGGTTAAGGTGAGCTTGAAATAGAGATTTGGCTTCCCTTTTTAAGACATATTATTACTAACTAGTATATGCACTTGTTGTACCAATGGAGGCAACAAAAATATTTTTGCAATAAAAAAATTATGCACAAAATGTGCCAATTTAAAAATTTAAATTGTTTCACTCAAACGCTAGCAACCTAATTCAAAGTAAAGCCTCAATATAAATCACAATGCACATGTACTCCTCTCTTCCAATTGGTCCTATGCTAGAAGAAAGTGCACATTGTTTACTTTTCATCCAATATGGGATTCTTGTACTCTTTTCTATTTTACTTTTCATTAAATATGGGATTGCTCTATTCTATTTTAATTTTCATCCAAAATAGTACTCTTTTATATATGAGATAATGCTATTATATTTTATTTTAGTATACCCAAAATTAAACAAATATAAAAGAATCCCAAGACCCCATTTTGGATGAAAAGTAAAGAGTTTGAGTGCAACTATGAATTACATTCCATGCATGTAAAATGCGCCTTTTGCAATTTCTTTATTTAACAAGTTGCACCTTTTACATTTTCTATTGTTGCACCTTTTACATTGCACCTTTTATATTTTCTTTAGCCAGTTGCATTGTTTATGTTTTCAATTGTTGCACCTTTTACATTTTCTATTTAACAAGTTGCACCTTTTACATTTTGAAGTCCAAATTACTAATCTTGCACTGAATTTAATCAATGAGGTAGCGCATTGAGCAAAACACTTGCTAATTTTGGCCTTTTGCAACCTGCAATTGCAAGGGAAAATCTGCTTGAAGCTAATCGCCTCTTGCATGCATGAACAACTAGACAGCAACATTCCGTGTTTGCGTCAAGAGCTTCATCAAATTGTCCCAACCTTGAATGAAGACCAATCAATGCATTTAACACAATTATGGCACGTAGAGAGGGGGCACAGAGATAGGGGGCATGTGGATAGGGGGCTCAAGGATAGGGGGGCATGTGGGAAGGGGGCACGGGGAAAAAGGGGCATGGGGAAAAGGGGGCATGGAGATAGGGGGGCACAAGGATAGGGGGCATGGAGATAGGGGGGTGCAAGAATAGAGGGGGTATGGAGATAGGAGGCATAGGAATGGAGACAAGGCATGAGGATACAAGTGCACATGAATGGGAAGGGGCACGGAGATGGAGTGGCATGAAGATAGGGGAGAACACGGGGATTGGAGGGAGCATGGAGATAGGGGGGCATATGAATGAGGGGGTGCATGGGGATATGGGACATAGAGATAGGGGACACATGAATGGAGGGGCATGGAGATGAGAGCAAGAAGATGGGGGGGGGCTCAGAGATAGGGGAGCACGGAGATGGAGATGCATGGGAATAGGAGGCATAGGGATAGGGGGCACAAGGATGGGGATGAGACATGGGGATGTGGAGGCATAAGGATAGGAGGCATAGGGATAGGGGGGCACAAGGATGGAGAAGCATGGGGATGTGAGGCATAGAGATATGGAGGCATGGGGATAAGATTGCTATTGAAACAATTTTTTATTGCAAAAATATTTTTGTTGCCTCCATTGGTACAATGGGTATGTAAACTAGTTAAACAAATAAAATTTTCTGATTTTATTTTTTAATACATGACTTTACTTGCAAATCCCAAAAATAAAATACAAGTGACAAATTTTTCTTGTATTTGGTTATCATATGTATAATTAAAATTTATATACTTAAAAGTAACTAATTTATCCAAAGTAAAAGTCTACAGACACATGTAACTCTAAAAGTATATAAAATAGAAATAAATAGTAATTGCTCATTATATATTACCCCTAAACATGTTTTAAAAAGATAAAATATCATTCTTAAGTTATTTAAGTTCAATAGTCATTTCATTAATTGTTGATCATTTGAAGTACAAGTCTAATACGTAATTCCAAAGACAATTGATTTTGTAGTTTTATTTTTACCTTAGTAACTTCAAGTTAGCTTCAATAAACTTGAATAGCTAATATTTCAATTCCAAATTGATAATTGGAGTTAGCTTCATCTTATCTATTCAAAGGTAACTAAATCTTACTAAAATCCTTTGTTGAATATTTTAAACAACTATAATTTATGTCTATACAAATGATTTTTGTAAGCCTATTTGTATGTTTAGTTATGCATTTCTAGGCATGTATTTGTAAATTATACATAACAAATAACATATACTTATATATTTGGGTATTGATTAAAGTACGTGGGAAATGGAAATGAAATTGAAAAATTGTAACAATAGTAACAAACAAGGATGTTGGCAACTAGTAACTCCCTCAATGCAAGGCTATATAACTTACAATATGATTGCTTTGCAAGTTGTTTTGGTTAATATATAGTGCAAGACCCTTCACACCAATTTGAGTGGATTTGATATTAATCAACTATAGTTAAGGCGTGGCATGTTGTGTGCCTTTATTTTCTACATAGGTTTTAGGCCACAGCTTTGCCCACCTATCTCAAAGCAATTTGGCAGTGCAACCTTTGCAATTTTGCATCCTTATCACACTCTCTAGGTGAGTTATGTGCTCATAAATTTACTACAAGATTTTGGCCATTTGAATCATAGTATTTGAGATAATATTTAAAGCTTGTAGCATATATTATATTGATTGTATTTAAATTTTTGTGAGTTACCTTATTAGTGCTCCTTGCAAATTTCTTTGACTTTTTGAACTAGTGCATGTTTGTTTTATTACCGCATTGCATAGTAATTGAAATACTTTACATAGAGGGTTAAGCCTTGCCTTGCGTGCGATCGCGAGTTCAATTCCCCTTGCAAATAGTTTAACAGTGCATTGTTAAAAAGTTTAATAGTGCAATGCACTATTAATTTTTTTTGCTGGCCTATTAAGCCTCCAATTTTGAATTGGAGGAAGCAAGGCAGGGCTTAACATGTTATAAACCCTTCTATTGCAACTTCTTGATAACTTGAAGGAATTGACAATTGCTAAGAAAACTACAATTAAAGGTTTAATACATATTAACTTATGGAATTGTTATATTTGTACTAAGTTTTTGATATATATATATGTATATATATATATATATATATAGACATAGACATATGTATATGTATATCATGAGTCAAATTGACTAGTGAATAGCCAACCCTTCTTTTGCCCTCCTTGCCCTTGCCATCCCCTCCTAGTCCTTTACTCCCTTCCTTCTCCAACTTGGTTTATTGCACCTACGTTGATGTGGAACCAAAGTGGAAAAGCTCTAATTCTTTACCTGCCAATAATGCACAAATTTAGATATTTACTATCAAGAGATTGAATTAGGAAATTTTGAGTTCACCTTTGACTTTGATTTAATCACACTTTTTGGAGGAAACACCATATTCATTGATTTGGGAAAAAAACATGTTCCACTTTGTACTCCACCTTAAACCCAAAAAGTTACCTTAAACTCAATTCAAAAGTATCAAATTTAGTTTGAGCCACTAAGAATTTTTTCCCTTGCAAATTCCTCCTCTCAGGTGAGGACACGTGTACAAAACAAAAATGCTAAGCTTGGTTTTAGGTGGTCACCTAAAACTTTCATCTCAAAATTTGAAAGTCCCAAAATTTACCATTTTTCCCAAATTAATGAATATGGTGTTAGGAGGATACAATCAAACAATGTCAAAATAAGAAGAAAATTATTACTTTGACCTTAGTTTGTAAAAAGGCTAAGTATGTCCACCCTAGCCCCACATCAACAAGTGTGCAATAAACCAAGCTAGGGGCAAGAGGAAAGAGCGGGGAAGGGAGGGCAACAAGGGCATAAAAAGGGTTGGCTATTGATTGATCAATTTGACCTCTTGACATACTTATAAAAAAGACCCAAAATGATATATATATATATATATATATCATTTTTGTTACATTGATGTCCATAGTAGTAATAAATCCTCATTTTACAACTTAATGGCATACCCAACAATGATTTGTTTGCTTCTAAAATTTTGTTTATGTGCAAGAGTGTGAAAATCCACAAGCGCATTAGCAAAATTCAAAAAATTATGACGTGTTTTACAAAACTCCAAAGGAGGATTGGTTGTTGCCAATCCATTTTTGCAAAAAAAACTGCAATATGAACACTATAAGGACATCATGTGTCCTTTTAATAAAAACAACGTTTACTAATTAATTACCTACATATATTTTTTGAACCTAAACAAATGTGGTTTGAAACTGTGCTTATGTTTGATTGTATACTTGAGACTTTTGTGTTCTTCGGTATATATGCTATATACATTATACATCTAATTATGTTTTTTGAAAGTTCATCTCGTTACCCGTCCTCTATTTTGGTTCAATACACGCATGTTTAAAACTTTGATGTCACAGGTACTTAGAGGTGGAAGCCTTAGTAGGCATGTAGGATCACATCGCTAGACTTGCCATAAGCGATTTAGTAAATGAAAATGCCTGAAAAAGTAGGAGTGTAGCGGTACACTACATACACCCTGTAGTACAAAAGAGGGGCAATCATACCTCATCATAGAGATTCTCTAAAATTGCAAGAGGCTACACATACTTAGAAGCTGATTTTCTTGTTGGTTTTCCTTGAAATTGTTATTCCTAAAAATCTGTCAATGTATTTAGATATCTCCAAGTAAATTCTGTTAGATTTGGCTGAATTTTTCTTTTCCCTCTCTTCAACAACACATAAATGACTGGATTACTAAATTAGAGTTTCTCTGGGTAAAACTGGCAGAAATCAATATCATTCCAGCCATGGCAGTAAAGCAGCAATTGTGGACAGATGTAGAGGTGGACATTCTCATCACTGCTTATGCCACTGCACATAAGTTGAATCCATCCAAGTTCTTCACAAGCAAGGATTGGTCGTGCATTCTCAGCAAGGTGAACTATTACAGCATTCCATCATTCAAAAAGGACGTGAAACAAATAAAAAACAAAATCGACACCTTGATCAAAGCTCACAGAAGGGAGCAAGTCAAGCAAAAGAGATCTGGTGTGCCATCCCAGTGGATATATTTCAAAACCATGGAGGAAATCTACCGCAAAAAACATGAAAATCAATACCCAAACCTTGCTTCTTCTGTATGTGGTATTTCAACTGAAGTTGATCCATGCTCAATTTTGGATGTGGGTAAAGATGATGGACAAATGGATGAGGGTAAACATGATGAACAAATGGATGAGGGTAAAGATGATGAACGAATGGATGAAGGTCAACATGATGAACGAATGGATGAAGGTCAACATGATGAACGAATGGATGAAGGTCAACATGATGAACGAATGGATGAAGGTCAACATGATGAACGAATGGATGAGGGTAAACATGGTGGACGAATGGATGAGGGTAAACATGGTGGACAAATGGATGAGGGTAAACATGGTGGACGAATGGATGAGGGTAAATCATACCAAAAAGAGTTTGGACGGCCATCATTGTACAAGCACCTTACTCCTAAATATGAATTTTCACAAGATTTTTCCCCAAAGTCAGTTTTGAGTTTTGATCAAAACTATGGAGAAGATGTCAATGAAGAAATGGATAGTGATGACTTGGGGAAGGGAACGTTGAATTCACTACAACATTTGAAATCATCAGAATTAATCAAATTGTCTCCAGATAGTGATGAGTTTGTAGAGGAAGTTAGGAAAATGTTTTCCCAGCCTACTGGTGACATAGAAATCCTTCGTTCTCTTTTCCCATATTTGTAAATCAAATTAGGACTTTTTGAAGGATTTGTGTATCTTATTTCTATAATAGGCTTAGTTCTATTAGTTGGGTAGTTGTAAAGCTCACATGTTCCAAGAAGATTAATTGGCGGTTATGTCCATGTGGATGGGCTATACACAGGATAGGGGTGGCCGCGGGAGAAGGAGGAGCACCTCTCCAAGAAGATTAAATGGTGGTTATGTCCGCGGTGGTCATCCTTGGGGATAGGGGGTGGCTAGATTGTAAGCAGATAGCCTTCCACCGGAACAGTGGGAGCATGAATCTACTAGTATGTATTTATAAAGTAGCTTGTGAGGGATTAGGAAACCCAAAATCCTTTAATAACATCATAAATTCAAAATTCTTTATTCTAAAGCATTGGGTGTCCAACATTGGGTGTCCATCATTGGTTGTCAAGCATTGAGTGTCTAGCATTGGATGTTGAGCATTGTGTGTAATTGTGTATTTGCTATACAAATTTTAATAATTTCAAATTTAAAAACATGGGGAAGCTGGAAGGAAAGGAAAGGGAGGGTGAAAAGTCACAAGAAATTACCACCTAAATGTCAAAGGCATTAAATTTTGGTTGTAACACCAAAAATTGGTACCTTAGACATTTAGGGGTTAAGAGATATGGCGCAAAGTTTGAGCAGGGCATATTAATAGTATGGAAGTGTGAAAACTTGAATTAAGTTTACATGTGAATTGAAAAACGTCATGCAAGTGCAAATGCAAAATTTGCAAAAATCAAACTATTCCATGGAAAATGGAGTTTAGGATTTTTGAGTTTATGAAGAAAATGAGCTTGCATTTGGTAAGAATTGCATTGCAGTGATTGCACCTTCCTTATTGATGACAATTTGGAGACAAAAATCATCATCAACTAAGAAAGGATGACTCCATTATGCTCAAAACAGGTTTTAATTGCATTATTTATACAATATTAGTGTCCATTTTGTTACAAATTTCACCTTTGCACCTCATAGTTGTTTGTTAAAAGGGCCAAACCCAAAAAGGTTTAGATCCATCCACTAGAAGCTCTATTACTTTCCAATTATGCTATGTTTATTTGCAAAAACTAATTCATCTACCACAATGGATATCCAGTTAATGCAGTTATCCACCAATGCATTGCGCAGTAGACTAGTAGAGTCAATTCATATGCTCAATTGAGGGTTTCTGAATCCAAACATAAACTGAAATATCCAAATTTGGCCTATTCTGGTAAATATCTAAATTGTAACGTATTCCTTAAGTTATCATTTTAATTTTATTTCAAAGGGATTCAAGGAAAGATGCAAACACGCCTTATGTTTAAGGTAGGAGTACCCGTGGGTGTCACATCCCATGTGCGTCATTGACAAAGTCACGGTGGTTATGGGTACTTAAATGATAGTTATGGGTGACAAAGTGATGGTTGTGGGTGACTCCATGACAGTTTTGAGTACCCATCTCACTATTTAAGAACCAACAAGTCTTGTTTTTAGCATCTTCTACACATGATTCTTACAATTTCAATGATTTTGGACTTTGAAAAATCTTTGTGAACAAATGCTTGCAATTGAAATCTTGAAATTGATGCCAATATTTTTGGTTTCCACTTCCTAACTCACGATAATTTTTTTCAAAGTTAGTCAACTATTTTACCTACTCCGAAACCCTTATTTCCACGCTCCACGCTTATGGGTGCGCCCAACCTACTAAAAATACTCACCTCCGCATTGACTCGGGGTGCGGGGGTCACCAAAACGGGTATCAACGAAAACAATCATCAACCAATAGACATCAACCAATATGGGTATCAAGTATCAACCAATACGAGCGTCAACTGATATGGGCATCAACCACAAAGGATATCAGCCACAACGGTTATCCACTAAAGAGGACATAAACCAGAATGTACATCAGCCAATGCGGGTATCAGATAATACGGGTATCAACCAAAACGCACACCCACCATATCGGCAAAGAGGCATCCACCACCATGGTTTTAGGCCATACTTGGAATGTATGGCTGGCATCTTCTGCATACAAACGGGGAAAGGCAAGGAATCAGGAGGAATCAGGAGGAATCAGGAGGAATCAGGAGGAATCAGGAGGAATCAGGAGGAATCAGGAGGAATGAGGAGGAATCAGGAGGAATCAGGAGGAATCAGGAGGAATCAGGCACGTTGACCTCTCAATAAACTTTGCATGTCCCACTCCAGCCTGTTCCCATTTCAGTAACCCAATGTTAAAGAAACCGAAGAATTACTGAGACAGTCAAACTGCAACACAGGATAAGAAATTCAGAAGCAAGCAATCGGAGGATCTCCGCACTCAAGAGCAAATTGTATTGAACTGCAGTTACTCATTAACTGATCTCTGATTTTTCTATCCCTGAACCACGAACACAAAAGTTGCAACGGCAAAGCGAGATCCAATCCACCTGCAGGCTGCAGCAGCTATAAACTCCGTTCAAATTTTAAATTTTCTAATCTTGCGCAGCAGGAGTAGGTCAATAGTCATGAACCCAAAAACATCATATTTGTTAAATTAGGAAAAATGATATATTTTGGGACTTCTAAATTTTGCGTTTTTGAGAGTATTTTGGTGATTTAAAGTGAGTTTTATGATATTTCCTTTAAGATCCGGAGTTCAATTCTCATGTGCTGCTCTCCTGTCGCAAACTCGAAACTGCAGCAAACTCGTTGTTTCTACAATTTTCTGTGTGATGGTTGTCTACGCTTGATTCGTTGCAAAAAGTTTTGCACTGCACTAGTGGGTGTCAAACCTGGCATATTTGAAGGTTTCGGGATAACTCTGTCCGGATTTTTTTGTAAAGTTACAGGGTGGTGGCTGAACCAAATTCTCCAAAGTTATCATCCTTTCAAAGCTTCACAAACTACTTCATAAAAATTTGAGTAAGTCTTCATAACTTATGTATGGGATAATGTCACAAAGATTGACGTGTGATACTAAAGAGGGAGGGTGTGATACTAAGAGGGAGGGTGTGATACTAAAGAGGGAGGGTGTGATACTAAAGAGGGAGGGTGTGATACTAAAGAGGGAGGGTGTGATACTAAAGAGGGAGGGTGTGATACTAAAGAGGGAGGGTGTGATACTAAAGAGGGAGGGTGTGATATTAAAGGAGGGTGTGATATTATAGAGGTAATTTTGATTTTAGTAGTATGATTAGTAATAACACTAACATCTTTAATATCACACCCTCCCTCTTTAATACCACACCCTCCCTTTTTAGTATCACACCCTCCCTCTTTAGTATCACAGACTCCCTCTAGAAGAGAGCTACAAGATCACTTGATAACTTTTATAAAGATAGGCCATAATTAGTTTAAGTTTTCAACCACCTCTAGAGGTGGGTGATGAAGTTATCATGCCTTATAACTTCAAAAAGTGGTTGAGTTGTGGGGTGGACCCAGCCAAACTTGTCGGGTGGGAAATAGCTAGGTTTGACACCCACTATTGGGTTGATATTTACTTTACATTGTTTTGTAGAGGTAAAGAGTCCTAAACACAATATTTGTTAATTTGGGAAAAAATCCAAATTTTGGGACTTTTGAAATATTCATTTTTATGAGTTTTTAGGTGATTTAGAGTGATTTTTATGATGATTTCTTCAAGACCTTACATTGATAATGAAATATCTTGAAGAAATTATCAAAAATCTCACTTTAAATCATCAAAATATTCTCACAAATAACACCATATTAGGTAAATTGGGAAAAAAGGGTGTCCCAATTTGTACTTCACCTACATTTGAGAACGTTACCTAAAACCAGATTTGAAAGTATCAAATTTAGTTTGAACCACTAAAATTTTTTCCTCACAAATTCCTCCTCTCAGGTGAGGACATGTGTACAAAAAAAAATGTTGAGCTCAATTATACATGATCATGTACAACCTGCAGAAGTCCCAAAATGTACCCTTTTTCCCAATTACCTAATATGGTGTTAAATGCAAAATTTAGTATCCCCAATTTTTTTTGGGAAAGTGGTTTTCCCAAGTTAACAAATGTAGTGTTCCTAGCTCTGAGAGGGTCAACTGCCGGGTACATGTTGCGAAAACAGAGAATCGCAATTCAGCTGAGGAATCCAAATTCGTCGCCTGCGAGGATATAAGCATGGAGACGAAGGAGACGGTCATTCTCACATGCATACTGGTGGCCGTGCTGTTGCTGGCCACGCAATTATTCGAAAATAAGCCGAACCTGGTCGTCTACGAGCTCCAATACATACGCATGCAACTCGGCAGACGGCGACGACCTGCTTGCGTCGTCGTTCGCATTCTGCAACACGAGCTTAAGCGACGACGACCGAGTCACAGACCTGGTTTCGCGTCTGACGATCTCCGAGAAGGTGGAGCAGTTAATGAACACAGCGGGCAATGCGTCCATGGTTGTTACTTTGGCCGAGTTTTGGCCGAGTTTTGGCTGTTGGACTGCACATGCGGACGGACAAAAAAAACAGGAGAGATGGATGTGTCTGTCCTCTTGTGATTTTTAGGCAATTTTTAAGATTTTGACCTAAAAATAGAAGAATCAAATTATTGTTTTTCATTTTTACGGTATGATATGGTTGTGAATCCACATTTTGACTTCATGCTGGCAGTAATGAATGTCATTAGCATTTACAAAGTAAGTTTTTTTAATCAATTTGCATAATTTTTAAAAGTCAATTGTGAGTTGATTTCATGGAACGGATCTTAACCTCAATCAGGCACTTGGGGCTTACAAGCAGGCAAGCGGATGGGCGGGCGACCCAATGTGACAACCATGAATGTGTCCCGACTGGACCTTCCGGCGTACCAGAGGTGGGGAGAGGCACTCCATGGCGTGGCCATCAGCCCTTCTGTGCACTTCGGAGGACTTGTCTCCGCGGCTACCAACTTCCCTTTGCCCATCTTGACCTCCTCTTCTTTCAACCGCACCCGTTGGAACAAAATCGCCCAGTACAGAGACTTCTAAGTACAAACATTGGCATATCTGCAATCAGAACTAAGTTACCTCAAATAATGCTTCGTAAGTAATAATTTCTTTGCTCCCTTTGTACAATTATCCAATTGTTCTTGGCATGGTTGTTACTTGTTTGGGCGAGATTTGGCTCTGGGACAACACAAGTGGACACACAAAACAAACAACAAATAGCACAAGTGGATGCACAAAACAGACATTATAGACTGATCCGTCTTCTTGCCTTTCTTAGGACATTTTGAGGGTTTTTGACCTAAAATGTAGGAAAAATCACATTATTATTTTTGTTATTCTAGTGCTTGATATTGCAAAGAACTCACATTTTGATTTCATGTTGGCGATAATGAGCATCACCAACATGTATAAAGTATGTTTTTTTTGGTTGTTTTGTATCATTTTTTAAAGTTATTTTAGCTATGAATTGATAATCACTACGTTTTCACTTCATGTTGGCAACAATGAGTGTCACCACCATGTACAAAATATATATATTTTTTGGGTTATTTCTTATCATTTTTTTGAACGTCAACTATGAGTTGACTACATGAGACAGACCATGAGCTCAATTGAGCACTTTGGGCATATAGATAGATTGAACAAACGCCATATTCATTACATTGGGAAAAAGAGTACATTTTGGGACTTTTGAAAGATTAAGGTGGTCACCTTAATTCGAGCTCCAGCATTGTTTTGGTACACGTTTTCTCACTTGAGAGGAAGAATTTGCAAGGAAAAATTTTTAGTGGCTTAGACTAAATTTGATACCTTCACTACCAGTTTAAGCCTTTAAGGTAACTTTTTGGGTTTAAGATGGAGTACAAAATGGTACCTCCGTTTTTTCCAATTTAACGAATAAACCGTTGGCGGTCCAATGTGTTAAACCATGATTCTTGAAAACTGCTTCTCTTTTGAGCTTTTTATTTATTTATCGATTATGATTCAATTTCAGGCCATTAAATGCAATGTCCGCTGTGAACATTTTCAAAGCTTGGTCTGCTGGCGGCGATGATTGCAGTTGACGTCGTCGGGGGCACGGGCAATGTACAACCACGGCAGGTCTGGACTGACGTTCTGGTCTCCAAACATCAACATTGCACGAGACCCGCGATGGGGACGGACGCAAGAAACCGTCGGAGAAGATCCAAAGCTTGCCTCTGTGTACGCTGCCCACTTCGTCAAGGGATTGCAAGAGGGCGAGTGCGAAAAACATGAAGCAGCAGAAGAGGCTCCAAGTCCAAAAAGGCTCAAAGTCTCCGCCTGCTGCAAGCATTTCACAGCCCATGACCTTGACAGGTGGAAACACTATGACCGTGACCATTTTAACACTCAGGTTTGGAAGTCCTTCCAAAACCCACTCACTAAGATACGTAGCTCGAGAAGCGACACTTTACGGGCTAATCTACCTTTGCATGGGCACCTTGAGACAATAATATTATTTTCTAATTTTTAGACAAAGAGAAATGGATGCAAAATGTAACACAATTTTTTATTGAATTGTTGATGAATTTTCAAAACTTTTTCTAGTAGGTTCTTATTTGTGATTCTAAATTTTCCATAAATTGATCCTTATAACTTATAAAGAAATGAGGTGAAATCAAAGAGTATGATTAACTCTTGCAATAGAATAATTACACCTTTTCTTCTAATATGATTAAAGAGGGTCCATTCAAGAATCACCTCATATCCATTCTTGAATTACCTAAGGGATGCTTTTCATGAGAGGGGACACTATTCAAACTACCGACTTTAACAATTTCTGCTAGTGCTTGTCTGCTTGAGCCTTTGGCTTCTCTGCAATCCACAACATTATGCATTTCAGTTGCTTAATTGCACCACATGATGCTCTTTGACTATGACTGGCAGGTGACACAGCAAGACCTGGAAGACACGTACAATCTGCCATTTAAGAGCTGTGTGAAGGAAGGGCACGCAAGCAGTGTCATGTGCTCTTACAACCGTGTCAATCCCTATGTGTGCCAATTATGAGCTGCTCACTCTGACAATACGCAACCAATGGGGTTTTGATGGGTACGTGAGAAAAATTCTCATAGTTATAAGTTATCCTTTTTTAAATACTTGTGTTAATGTGTCCATACGTCATGGAGCTAGTGATGACGTAGCCAATGTGAATTGTGAGCCCTACTTGGTCTGTACCTTCGTTTTGCAGATATGTATTGTCAGACTGTGATGCAGTTGCTATTTTCCATGACTACATTCACTATGCACCTTCTCCTGAAGATGCTGTTTCCTATGTAAAGTAGTACGCTTGAAAATCGTTCACGCATTTTGAACCATCCTGTAGCTTGTTCTGAAATGGTGCATTGGTGATTCTTACATTAGTCTCTTACAACTCATTGAATGTTTGGAAGAAAATGTGTTTTTAATTACAAGAGCCAATCACTCTCCTTGCTTCTTCAAATCTCTTCACAACTTGTAAGTGAACGATTCTTGGAAAGTCTAAGGCTAATAATAGGGACCTATGACACATACACTTTGAGAATTCATAAGTAACTCAAAAATGCTTCAAAAAATATGAAACGACTTGTGTTGCATTCAGCATCTATTTCTCTTTGTCTGAAAAATGAACTAAAAATCCTTCCATCCACGGAAGACCACGAAAAAGAGGGATGAGCCCTTAAATGGGCGGTTTTCGAGAGTACTACCTTAATGCGTGCTGGTACTAATCTTTCCCGTTCTTCAGTCATTTGCTTTTATAAAACTAGTGTGTCCACGTCAATTAGCAGGATTCTCGGTTTGCACAAAAGGGCTTCCAAGATAATAAGGGAGGTCTCTCTGTGCTCACTGAAACTATAGGGATCATGCCGTTGCATAAATAATAGGATATTTTTTCTTAGTGGTGGTTTCAAATTCCTGGAACAATCTAATTTCATCTAATCAAAAACCTTGTCGATTATGATAGGATCGAAAAAAGCTTTCTTTCAACTTGCTCAACCCGAAACTCCTACAGTTTTGAACTGATCTACAGACAAAAACAGGAAAATTTCATGGATACTCCTTAAGTTTGCAATATTTACATAGATGCCCTTACTTTTTCAGAAATTACACTAATATTCTTGAATCATAATTTTTAGGCATTTATGTGTTGTGATCGTTATCCCGGCATGACCAATGTTGAAGAAGGAATTTAATGAAACAACAAGGAAGTAACGTGCGCACAAAGGAAGAAGGGAAGTGGCATGAACAACAAAACAAATGTCTGATAATTTTGATCCAAAAGTGTTTGTGTAATTTTTGAAAAAGCAAGAGTATCTCTGTAAATATTACAAACTTCAGGGACGTCCATGAAATTTTCCCAAAAAAATTAATCTGTGGAGTTTGGACAGGTCCTCCCGGGTGTAATGTTTGTCATATTGTTGTGTAATTTGGATTGGACATGTGGTTCACTACTACCGTCTAAGTCTGCAAATTTTGACATTTCCTAAGAAGGGGCAAAAAATGCAAGGTTCTCCAAAGGAAAGACATGATGCCTTTTAATGTTGGTTTGAGCCGGTTGTAGGAATGGATCTGAATTGTGGAACCACAACGCTCTTGCACGGCCTCAGTGGCTTAGTGCTCTCCGAAAGAAACTGATTTTGGAGGAGCTGATCGATGTGCATCTCCGCAATCTCTTTGGAGTCCGCATGCGGTTGGGCATGTTTGACGGAAACCCAAGGAGCTTGCCGTATGGGTCGCTTGGACCAGCAGACATGTGCACACACGAGAATCAACACCTTGCACTGGAAGCTGCGAGACAAAGCTTGGTCCTACTCAAGAACGACAAGAACGCTCTCCCTTGGAAGAAAACTCATGGGCTCAAGCTTGCTGTCATCAGTCCTCATGCTAATGCCTCACGTGAAATGCTCGGGAACTACAAAGGTCCGTTCATCTTCTTTCAGCCCCACCTTATGTAGATAGTAATTGCTTTCTATGATATTGGCTTCTTTTGTTTTAAAGGGAAAATTGATGGAACGTGATATTCATTCATTTGGGAAAAAACCTCAATTTTTGAGACTTTTGAATTTCTCACTTTTAGGAATTTTAGATGATTAAGAGTGAATTTTATGATGATTTCAAGACCTTAGATCAATGATGAAATATCTTCAAGAAATTA
Source organism: Ulota crispa (assembly GCA_963920765.1). NCBI lineage: Eukaryota > Viridiplantae > Streptophyta > Bryopsida > Orthotrichales > Orthotrichaceae > Ulota > Ulota crispa. The sequence continues at coordinate 9,525,314 of OY987251.1, read as the reverse complement.
TTTTAAAAAATTATTCAAATCACCAAAATATTCTTACAAATGTAAAATTTAGTATCCCCAAGATCTGTTTAATTTTGGAAAGTGTTTTTTCCAAAGTAACTAATACCGTGTTAATGGATACTCTTGAAGTTTGTGATTTTTGTATAAATGCACTTGGTTTTTTTAGAAATTGCACAATTACCCTTGGATCCTAATTTTTAAACATTTATTCTATTGTTCTAAAAACCACTTCCTTCTTACTTTGAGCACACGTTGCTTGTCCTACTGCACTCCCCTTGCACTCCCCCCGTTTCAACATTGATCATGACACATCCCACACAAGCACAACAAATCCTTGTGTTTGCTCCTAGCATGTAAATTGCTTTACAAGTTGGCTAGCATCTTTTTTCAATGCAAAAACTTTGTCAACATGTTTTAAAGGTGGCGGTTGCAGCATAAAGTGCAACATAGCAGGAAAGAAGTAGTGTGTGCATAAAAGGGGTAAGAAGTGGCATGCACAACTATAGAAAAAATGCCTAAAAACTATAGCCCAAGGATATTTGTGCAAGTCCCAAAAAACCAAGGGCATGAGTAACAAAAATTGCAATCTTCAAGAGTATCCATCAAATTTTCCCTTTTTAAAATTACAGTTTGTTATTACAATTGAGGCTCTTTGTCCTTGCCTATTCCTGCAAGCTATCCATGCAAGTATGTTACACCCATTACAAGGGCTGGCAGGAGTGCTATCTATGCATGCACCAAGAATTGTGTACAAGCAAAGGTGTTATGATACCACTTGTGAGGGAACTCGCCTCATTCTAGAGGCCAGAAGAGCCGCTATAGGAGCAGACGCCATGGTGCTTGTGGTTGGCTTAACCCTTGAAGGGCCCATATGCCCTTTGTGGCCATATGTATGATTGTATGTATATACGTATTTGAGTTACTCTGAGGACTTTTCAAAAAAAAACTATGCACCCACTATCATACAACCCTTCAATATGTATGGTTGTAACACTTAATTTTCAATTGATTCAAACTTTTGAGTATTGGTTACAACCGTATTTGGTACCATAGCTCCAGAGCCCAAGGGCCCTTCAGGGGTTAAGTCAAGCGCAGGAAAAAGAGGGGCACGACCGCGTCAGTTTGCGTCTGCTTGGACATCAGTGGGCTTTGCTGTCATTGGTGTTGGAGGTAGCCACTGGTCGCCCAATAGTGCTGGTGATTCTCTCCGGAGGACCGATGGACATCTCCTTTGCTAACAATGACCCTCGCATTCAAAGCATTGTGTGGGTTAGATATCTAGGCCAAGCTGGCGGTGAGGCTATTGCAGGTGTCATCTTTGGCCTTGTCAATCCAAGTTTGTGTGAATTCCAACCCCAAGCTATATTAAAATTCATGTTGTTATCCATTGTTGCTACCTCAAGGGGAGAGAGACCAAGCCATGGCTATGGTGAAAATGAGACTTGTGTTTGAAGAAAATAAGGTAGAAGTACCCAACATCAACCGTGTACCTTGTGGCATTATTCTCTACACAAGGTGGTCATTCTAGAACTTAAATTTAGGAAAGTCATAAAGGGTATATTGTTGTTAACAAAAATGATAAGCTGTTTATGACTTATCTAAATTTAAATTTTGGAATGACCACCTTGTGGAGAGAGCAACACCATTCTAGGTACAATGTTAGTATTGTGTGCTTCTATCTTAGTAGTATGTTGGGGGCCATCATGTTTAAAATCCAATATCTTGTGTTGTCTAAAGTTTTGACATGTGGTTGTAGGGACAGTGGCAATCATAACATCAGATCTTATTTCTGAATTTTACAGTGTAATAAAATGACAAAACAAATTATTAAAGGTCTGAAATCTTCAAAAAAATTACCAATTTTTTTAATGGGACTTGGATTCATAGCTGGGTCTCCATTTCTATTGTACTCACCCGGTCACCCCTTTAGCAAAATCTCACCTTCTAGTCACCAAAGTTTTCAAAAAGAGCTGTTATATAGGCATTTCTAAGTGAACTAGCCCTATATACAATTGTGCTTAGATAAGATCAATACCTTGGGCGAGAAAAAAATATTGACCATTTCAAGACTCAATCTAAACTGCCACATTGATTGCCAAACAGGGTTTGCAAATATTGCAAGCATTCTGTGAAGAATGTGATTAAATAGACATGTTGAAATTGCCCATTCTTTAAAAATGGGGTAAACACATGTGATGATAAACCGTTGCTGTACTGCTTGGATTTGCAACAGGAGGACATTTACCACAATCTTGGTACTACAATAACTACACTAATCTTGACATGGCCAATATGAACATGCGGCCTAATGCGACCACGGGCTATCCAGGACGAACGTACCAGTTTTTCACAGACACTCCGATTTGGGAGTTTGATCATGGCCTGAGCTACTCTAATTTCTCCTACACACTAATTGCTACTCCTCAAATAATTGTGGCTCCTCCCTTATGACACTAGCTTTGCAGCTCTGACCAGGCAATCATGAAGTCCAGTCTGAAGTGCCTGGACAAAGAAAAAGGTAATGAAGATAAGTTAATGATGGTTGGAAACATCTTAACTGTCTTCACTACTCTCCCTTGTTTAAAATAACAGGGTAGCAAAAATGCTTCCATTCATACCTAAACTTTTGAAGCTTTAAATTTAACGGCTAAACTTCGTTCATTCTCTCCAAAACTCTCTTATACAAGCACGTTGAAATTGTTACCAATCTAACCATAAACTGCCATGATAGACATCTTACATTATCATGGTAGTTGCAGGGTGGTAGAGTTTTTCTTAATGGCAATTCTTGTTATATTTGAAGACTAATTTAAGATGCACCTACATGACACTAATGTGACGACTAATAGCCCTTATCTTCTTAGCAATGAAAGCCAATAAACACCAAATTCTTCTTTAATACTAGATATCATAAATCAACAATTTTTTAACTTAAAATGTCAAATAGTTGTTGATTTTGAATGCACATATTTTTTTTAGCAAGCAATAGTTCCAATTTGTTATTGTAATTTATATCCTAAGATCTTTTTACTTACAGTTATAAAGAGTTTCAACTAGTTGAAAGGTGCTATAAATAACTCATATGATTGTTATAAATAACTCATATGATTGTTAGATCTTTGTTGCTTTATGCCATCTTCCACCTTATAAACATATTCATTTTAATTTTGGTTTTGCAAGAAAATATCTGAAAGGATCTCCAAAGATGACATGACATGTGCTGATTTTCACGTGGTTTCAAAATGGACACAAAAGTGCATCGTAATTGTACAGTCTGTGTAAATCAAGATTACATTGGGTTTTGGAATCTTTTTTCTCATGCAAGGGCTTGCAAGGACATCAGTTTCCATGTGATTGTGTTGGTGAGAAACAATGGTCCATTAAGTGGTGGCCATGCCATGCTGCTCTTTGCAAAGCCTCCTGTCGGTGGCCAAAATGGGAGACCATTGAAGCAGTTGGTGAGTTTGGAGCGTGTGCAACACCTTGACCCTAGGGCTGAGCAGGAAGTGGTGTTCAAAGTGAATCCATGTGAGGACTTAGGAACAGTTGGAGCTGATGGGATTCGGAATGTTGGCTTGGGCAAGCATACTCTCATGGTTGGTGCAGAAAGGCATGTGTTGATTGTTGTAAGTGATATTTTTGCTTCTGCCTTGCTTTTATTTACATGCAGATAAATTCTTTTAAGTATATCTGCAATTCAAAAAATGGCATTTAGATGTTATATGAAAAAGTTAGAAGAGGTCAAAGTCAGTCTGTAGGTATAGTTTCTAAATTTGTACCCAAATTCTAGTGCTCAAATATTGAGTTGAGTGTTCTTCATCTAATATCTATTTATCATTTAGATTCACAAAAGGATGCTTTTGGATACATGCTTGCTAGTGGGTTATCTTTGAGTAAGAGCTCACTACGGGTAGATCACTTTGGATACTTGAGTTAGTGGTTTCTTATGCAACCATTCAAAGTGGGAAGTTACATATCATTATCAATGTCAATAGATAATTCCATCTATATTCAAAAATTGGTAATTACTATATTACCAACATTTAATCAAGCCATGTTTACGTCACTATGTAATAAGCTAAAAACCCAACCTACTTTGTTAATACTCAAGTTGTTATTGATAACAAGGTCAACATAGGAGGCAAAAATTTTGGCATACACTACCTTAATATGGAGATTGATTTGCCTTTTTAATGTTTCATTTTAAAACTTGACCGCTTGGTTAGAGTTGTATTGCAAGATGTCAATTAGTGTAAGTAAAGATATTTGTTTTAGCCTCTTTTTTTTTAGGAAATTTTGATTATGTAACTCGATGGATTGCAGAAGAAGTGGAGCTTGAGACGTAAGGAATCATAGGCTCTGGTAATCTATTTTTCTAGAAGGCAAAACTCGTTCACACTTCCAATTGTACATCCTCTCTGATTCTCTTCTTGTGCAAAAGGGATGCCCAGTGCCATCATTATATACTAGTGAGTTCAACCAACAAAATAAACCTTGGGTAATTTATAAGGCTAGAAATTTAGTTATTTTTAGTCTACTTACAAAGAGCAGCTAAGTGAGCTCAAGAATTATTTTGGTTGGAACTTGAAAGCAAGTTGGGTGGAGAAAATCAGACCAGTTTCTAATTGTTTGTATTTGTGTATGTGCAGTGGTACAATACTTTGTTACAAGAAATTGTGGCACCTCAAAACAATACTACTAGCAAATTTCTTTCACAACACATTCCTCTTTGTGAATGTTCCTCAAGAATCATCTTAAGGTAGGAGCACCCATAAGCGTCACCGTCCCCATAACTGTCACTTCTGAAATCTTGGAAAATTTGTGGAAATGAATAGATGTAATTACAAGAATGTATAACATGTGAACATGAAACCTTATTGTTGGTTATGGGTGCAATGACAATTTGCTCTTTAAAAATTCACAATTTATTCTCATAGTATCCAAATAATACATTCAAAAATACAAACTTGTTTTTTTTGTTCCTAATAAGATCCTATAATTTGCTAGTTGTTTATTAATAGTCATCATCTCCAAAACCCTCAGTTTGACGTTTATGGGTGCTCCTACCTTATTATTGAACCAATTTGAACGAAAATCCTTTTCCAAATATGTATATATTCACTTCATTGCAATGGCACTTTGTGGACGTTGCATGGTGAAGAGGAATTCTTAGTGACAATTCTATTTGACAAGGTGCTCAACAAGAGGGCCAACTCAACCATGAATTAGATTTTTTAGTTTGAGATGTGCAATGTCCTCAATGATTTTGAGATTTAGTGGCTAAATTCAAGCATTTTTCATTTATCATTGCTTGCCACCACGTCCCCATATGGTATCTCATCTAATCAAGGCTCTTAACCCTTTAACAATCACACCCATTTTCACAGAATCCACTGAAAACAGGGGCTGTAAGCTTAGATTTGGAATTGATTCAAACATGGACCCATTTTCAATAATCCAACCGTATGAATGGGAAGTACACCTTGTTTATTGTAAAGCACCAAAATTTCAACTAGATCTACCATTGGAGGTGAAATATTATAATGATTGAGTGAGTCGTATGCAAAAAATATCTTGTGTTTCATTCTTGTTTAGTTTTGAATGTTAACCTTTCATGCAAGCTTTGATTGAGAAGAGCCTTACATTTCTAGAAAGCAGGGTTTCCCACCTTTCCAACAAGACTAGTTTCACACAAAATAGACAAAAATAGCAATCACAAGGTGTAGCTAAGTAGACAAAAAAGGTCAAAATCCCACTTTCTTTGTTATCATAAAACGGTTCCACAAGAAATTTAATAATTATACTAGAAATTCCAATTGGTGAAAACAATCAAGAATTGGCCTTAAATGAAGGATGACAAATTTTAAAGCCAAAATGACAACAACATTTCAATAGTTCTTCAAATACTACAATTATACTACTACCGTATAGGAAAACAATACTAGCATATTTCTTAAGCAATTTGAATTTTTTTAGAATTGTGCAATTGAAATTTGACATTCTTCTTGCATACTTGATGTATTGTGTTGTTGCTTTGATCCATCTTCAACAAAAATTGGATACGTATTTTGAAGCCATGCCATATAAACACCAGTATTTATCAACTCACATACCCAATTGCATTGTTATTTTTTTAGATGGATGCAAAATTCTTGTGATCACATGCGTATTTCAAGACCAAATTCCAAATTATTGAGCGATTTCAACCTACAGGCCAAAAACCACTCCCAGCAACCAAAATATGGTCGCTTGGTCTTTAAAGGGTTAAGGCACTTATACAACATTTGGCTTGGCTTGCCTTGCCATTATTCCACTTGCATGAACCACTTGAATGCCTTGACAATTGTAGTTTACAGCTAGATCAAAAAATTAGATCCAATGTCTCAAACAAGCCTCTAAAATCATGTGAGGACTTCCGGTCTTCTAGGGCGTTCAAGCACTACAAGAAAAAGGGCCATTTTTGATTAAGGATTTTGATTACAAAAAAGACTAAGATAACTACACTTTTGTGACTAGTATTTATGACCACATATAGTCATAAATAATTAATTTATGATTGAATAATTTCACTTTGTCATAAATAATTTAATTCATGACTACACGTAGTCATAAATTAAATTATTTATGACTACATGTGGTCGTAAATACTAGTCACAAAAGTGTAGACGTCTTAGGGTTTTGGTAGTCAAAATCCTTAGTAAAAAATAGGCCTTTTTCTTGTAGTGAAGGATTAAAGGGACAAAGAGAAATGAAGGTACCTAGATAAGGTAGGAATACCATAAACCATTACCCCCCCTTAATGGCACAAGAGACTATTTTGAAACCAACAATAGCTAGCTCTAAAAAAGATTCTAAAAAGATATGATTTTCTTACATTTGATTAGTTCACACTTGTTTTGGAACAAAGTTCCAAAGGTAACCGTTTTAGGTGAATCTATGAAACAAGAATGAGTCTAAATGAAGAATCCACATTAATACTACTTAAATTTTCATTCTAGAGGACAAAAAAACGTTTTTTTTTTTTTTTTTTTTTTTTTTTTTCATTCTTCCTTATCCTTGTGTTTGGACATATTGAGCTCAATTTCTCAAAAAATTCCCCATGTCTTGCAGGTTTAAATGCTTCTTTTCTTTTCTTTTTTTTTTTTTTCTTTTTTTTTTTTTTGACGGTATATGGTATGTCTACCTTAATCATGGCAGGGTTGCAGCCTTGCAGGAGAATGTTGCTCCCAGCATACGCCCTCCTCCTGTAAAGCCCTCCTCCTTTAAAGCCCTCCTCCTGTAAAGCCCTCCTCCTTTAAAGCCCTCCTCCTGTAAAGCCCTCCTCCTGTAAAGCCCTCCTCCTTTAAAGCCCTCCTCCTGTAAAGCCCTCCTCCTTTAAAGCCCTCCTCCTGTAAAGCCCTCCTCCTGTAAAGCCCTCCTCCTTTAAAGCCCTCCTCCTGTAAAGCCCTCCTCCTTTAAAGCCCTCCTCCTGTAAAGCCCTCCTCCTGTAAAGCCCTCCTCCTTTAAAGCCCTCCTCCTGTAAAGCCCTCCTCCTTTAAAGCCCTCCTCTCCGGCTACTGCCAACAGCAGCAGTGAAGGCGATTGCCATAATAGCTGTAGGTAAGGCCAAGGAAGGGCAATCCATGGCAGCAGCTGCACCCAAATGCTCTTGCTCCGATCTCTAAGTGGCTCTGCTTGCCTGGCTTGCTCAAGAGCAAGTGCAAGAGCAAGTGCAAGACTGCAGGGGCGATGGCGATGGCGCATTTTCCAGTATTATCACTCAGCCCCACGCGCATCTTCAACTACTGCGTAAGCAAGTACCTCTCATTCTGCGGTCTCCAACCCCAACTGGTGCACCTCGACGACAACAATGGCACCACCATGGCATGCTGGGTGCCCAAGCACCGCTCCACCTGCAAGCCCTCGCTGGTCCTCCTCCACGCCTTCGGCCTCACCTCCCTCACGTGGTGCCGCCAGGTCTCCACCTTCGCCTCCGCCTTCGACGTCTTCATCCCCGACCTCCTGTTCAGCGGGCACTCCTTCACCACCCACTCCGACAGGACGGAGCTCTTCCAGGCGGAGTGCGTCTTCCAGCTGCTGCAGCAGCTGGATGTGCACGAGTTCAGCCTTGTCGGTACCAGCTATGGCGGCTTCGTGGCGTACCGGATGGCGCACCTATTCCCCCATGCAGTGCAGAAGCTGGTCATCTCCAGCTCCGCGGTGAACATGACTGCCGAGACGGATGCGGCGATGGTGAGGCGGTTTAAAACCAGAGACGTGACGGAGATCTTGCAACCGATGGATGTGGAGGGCGTCAGAAGGGCCGCTGTTTTGGCTTACCATCGCCAACTCCCGTTCGCCATTCCTGCTTTCCTCTGCAACGACCTACTCAATGTCCGATCTCTCAACCTAACTCTTGCTTCATAGCTAATTTTTTTCATTCTATCTCGTTGTGTTTTCGGTCAATTTTGCTCATATTTGATTTCAGAGCTCCAAGGTATGAATACTTCGAAAATACTCCCTGTGTCCCTCTCAAAAACGTCCAAATAGCTTCCTTGGCAGCAAACTTTTCTAAATTTCCTTGCCTCATTTCAGGAATTCTTCACGTTTTCCCTGCGAGTTATTAAACATTTCTGTTTATTTCTTTTCTGATTTTCCCTGCCTCACATTTCCCTGTTAATACACAGGGAATTCATAAGCAAATCCCTACAGAAAATTTTACAAAGAGTTTGTTGTTAAGGATTAATTATCTTTTTAGTCTTTGTGCTAGTGACACATGCATTCTAGAATCAATATACCATCTACCAAATGTATGCAAAATCTCTAGTTTTGACATTGTCATTTGAGTACCCAAATTTCATGCAAAAAACACCATATTTGGGCATGTTGCCAGCTTCTTATTATAGATTATTTAAAGATTAGTAGCAACAATGGTACCTCATATGGGCAAGGCCAAGCTTGCAAGGAGAGGAATGGCTCTCTGATCGCTTACCTTTCCCCCACTATGAGATCATTGAACATGGCAGCAAATGCTTTCTTAGGGTTTGAAATTAGCAAAAGCTAGCTTTTTAGTGGTACAAAAATGTGTTTGATTAGGAGCTTTTTAAAAGGACAGAGGGAATATTTACTGAAGATCATATCTGATTTCAGAGGTCTGAAAATTTCTAAAAATAGGACTTTCCGAGGTGGCACACTAACTGAAACTTTGAGGGGTAATAGTGTAGGGACGGCGTAGATAAGAGTTTTTATCTGAAAGCCACTTTTCAAATTGGCAACTCAAAACCCAGCTGCAGTTTTATTCAAACTACTCAAAAAGAGCTCCGGATTCGCAAACGCCATTTTGATGAATAAGAAACTGTTTTGCAAGTAGTCTAAGGTTCTGATTTGTTATCAGACTCCCAGGTTCTATTCAACGTAAACAGGAAGGAGAAGCTGGAGCTGCTGGAGGGTCTCCGGCTAAATAAACCAGATGCACCTCCTCTTCCGAAAGTAACTCAGGTGGTGTCTCATTCCACGTTGATATGATTTACTATTAGGTCCATCTAGCGTGAACTACTTAACTTTTTGAGCAATTTTTGAACTTGCATCCACCAAAGCATTATTCACATTCCTAAGCTACAATAATAGGTTATGTGTGCACTTACTTTTGGAACTTATATACAAAGTATGACATCAGAGGATGCCTTCATATGTATGACATAAGAGTATGCCTTCATATGTATGACATAAGAGTATGCCTTTATTCATATGGGGTGCTTCTCTGTGGACACAGATTATTAGACTGTGGACATTTTCGTTGCATTTTGCAGGAAGCTCTTTTGATATGGGGCGAGCATGATCCCGTTTTTGACGTCAGTTATGCACGCTCACTCAAAGAGTAAGATTTCTAGATCATTTAACCTTTCTAGCTGCATTTGCTAGGGGTCAGTGCAAGTAGCCCTTTCTTAAGAAACTCTTTGAAGATCCTCTTTAACCACAAATTTCCATTGTAAAATGGAGGTGCTAGGATTAAGGTAGTAGCACTCATAAGCGTGAAACCAAGGATTTTGAAGTAGGAAAATCGATTGATGAACTTTGAAAATAATATTGGAGGAAACCAAAAATATTGGCATCAATTTAAAAGCTCCAATTGCAACATTTATTCACAAAGATCTTTCAAAATCCAAAATCACTGAAAATGTATAGTTGTGTGTAGGGGGTGCTAAAAACAACGCTTAGTGAAGTCTTTAGTGTGCTCATGTGCTCATTATACTAACTATCTTCAGGAGTTCTTGAATAACGTGATGAGGCAGTCAAAACTGTCATACTAGTCACCCAAAACCATCATTTTGTCATCCATAACCATTTGTTTTTGTATTTGTCAATCAGTGACACAAGCTGCAAAAATTGGTAACGCCAATGGGGACACTCATAGAGAAGGGTGTCGCTAATTTAGTACTTGCAAGCCCTCCTGCTTCTAAGATTTATATAAAGGGTCTTTTAGGAACCAATCATATTGACCTTTTAATTTTCATAATATGAAAGGTATTCTGTTGAATTCTGCCTTCAATAGCCTTCCGAGAGAATGCCAGGTCAGCGAGACAACCGGTACTAGTGTCACAATGGAAGATTTGAACGAGACTTAACTGCTTGTCTTGACAGATGGCTTGGAAACAATGCTGAGTTGGTGATTTTGAAAGATGCTGCGCATGTGCCGCAAGCTGAAGTAGCACCCCAGTATAACAAGTGGGTGCTAGAATTCTTGACAAGGCCGCCTCGAGGGGAGTATCATATTAACTGAAGCTGGCCAGTCGTAAGGTAGGAGAACCTAAAACCGACACTTCAGATGTTGTGATCTTGAGGATCAATATAATGGCATGTGCTTGTTAGGAAATAGGCTCAGATGCAAGCAAAATTGTTTTTGGAATTTTCTGAGATTGTTTGAATAAATTAGGAATTGTTGCATGTAACTCCCTAGACCTACATATTGTAGACATTAGACTCTCATTGAAATGCTCATATTGAATTGAAAAAGCAACGACAAAAAGATTGTGTCACATGTGCAGCTTCTCCAACACCTACACAATTTGTGTTCCCTATACCCCATTATTGTGACAAGTTTTGCTAAATTGTGTCTCTTGTTTGTGTGCAGCACCCTGTAACTTTAGGTGTATTTGTAGATGTCGATAAACGACTGGTGTTACATTTAAGTTTTCCTACCTTAAATAAGACTTGTCTAGCTGGATAGTTTCAACTGCCACGTAGCTGCAAATTTTCCCTTAGATAAATCTTAGCTTTTCTTAAGCGTATAATACGCTCTGTACTCAAACACATCTCACAATTCTTTCTCTATGTATTAAAGTAGACGATCTCACTGTTGTTCTTACTTTGGGCTTTGCACATACCGAAGTTGTAATTTTCGACATTGTTATCCCCTTGAGGGGCAAATGGAATATTGGCCATGTATCTACAACTAAACTACTTTGTATGGATTTTTGAAACTTTTATGAAAGATTTGGAATTTAAAGATCTGTGTGGGCATCTAATTTTTTCTTCATTTCAACATTTTTTGAAGAAGTAAAAAATGAATTTCTGAAAATTTGGGGAGGTTGGGCAGTCTGGGCAGCCCAAAAACTTTTTTTAAATTTACATTTTTTTAAATAAAAATCTGAAATTGGTTCTCTGAGTTTACATATACATGGGGAACCTTTGAATCACTCATTTCCAATAAATGAGATGAAAGTGATGAGGACTTTTAGTTTACTGGCAATCTTGTTTTGGGCAGTTTTTATTATAGATTGTTTCTCCACTTAACATTGTCTACCATAACACTAAAATAAACAGGTTGAAAAATGAATGAAATTGTCAAATCACTCTCAAAAAAAACTTAAAAATTAAATTGGGTGTCGAGTGAAACAAAATGGATGATAGGACCAAGTTCTTGTCAACAATCATTAGGTTTGTCAAAATGAAATGAAAGGTTCTATTATCATGTTTGCATACAAATGCATTTTTCATCCACGTTAGTAAAATTTGGCTTTACTGCTCGAGTCAAGTAAAATGCATGGTTATTAAAATGGGGACCAAAAAAAAGTGGTCGAAGCTTATGTTACTGTTACAGAGACATTTGAATCAAGAATTCATTTGTAGAATTGTTTGAATGTATATTTTTCTCAATATTGATAAATGTCCTATAGTATAGTTACATGAGAAACATATTTCAATTATGCATGTTTAGAATTGCAACAAATAAGAGCAAATGGGTGCCAATTTTTGCACATTTTCCATAAGGAAGTGCAAGAAGTTTTTTGTGTTTGTGTTACATCTAGAAGATTAGAGCTGTCTTTGTAATAATAACTATGATAGGCATATGTTGTTTAATGGTCTTTGTCGCTATGAACAGTTATACCTCAATATCACAATGCAAAGGCAATTGAAACCTAAAAAACTGCTTGGAAGTACACGTTTTGAACAAAGTGTAAGTGTTTTTTGCTTCTGACACTAACTGAAATCTGCATTGGTTAATGTTGTCTTTTTTTATTTTGATGCTTTGTTGTGACAACAGACTCAACCAAGGAGTAACTTATCTTAATCTATCTTATGCATGGTTGTGAGTTCGGTCGTGACCCTTACGATTCTCAACCAGTGTTCTACATAAACAGTTAAACATGCCACGTTCAAAATGATTTTTTGAAGAATGTTAAAATCCTTGTGCACGTGATGTTTTCATGACTCTCCTCACATGACACGCACATGAACACTTCCAAGTTTGTCAGAACCAGCTTTCACTTTTAGTTTTTTTCAAAAGAGGGTCTCAAAGTTAGTCTCACCGGGCTCTCTCAAACGGATAACAAATTTCTACCAAATTTTGTCCCAATTTTGCAACCAAATTGGGATGGCATATAAAAGCAGATGTAAGTGCAAGGCTTTTGTCTAAGATTCTATTATCTCTTTGTCTTTAGGTTGCAAGTGGCAAGGACTCCAGCAGTCTAGACTCTCTATGCTTTCGTGTCCGAAGAGAAATTTAATCTCCACCCTACCTGTTTGTAAACAAATGATGGAGTATGCTCATCAGATTGGCAGTAAATTGACTTATTTAGTGTACATTCATCTTTTCCTAGATTTAACCTAACATGATTTTGCTGTTTCTTGACCAAATAAAAGGAGATTCTTTGTATCATCATGAGCAAATTGAGACTCTAATGAACGCATTATGTACCATCATTTACTTTACTGATGTTTAAAAATTGACTTGATATTCAAGAGAAGTGAAGGAATAAAGTGGATTTCCTTATCAGCACAAGAGGGCTAAAAAGCAATGCTTGCAAAAAGTGCAAGCTTGTTATCACATCGAGGCAACCACATTCTTTTGTACCTCACAACAAACTTGTATGCAAGTTTTGCGCAATTGAGCTCACTTTGTGGACTAGAAAGGTCACACGACCCATACCTCCTGCTCGATCACAAACTGCATAAGCATGATCCTGAAGACACAAATCATAATTTTCTCAGGCTCAGTCTACAAGCACTTTGTTCTGATGATGTGCATGACACGCTCAACGAATGTACTGTACAAGGCCAGCAACTCTCGTTAAATATCACACAGCCAAGAGCAAGTTCCAGAGCTTTGCTGGACAAGACTTTTGTGTCGTGCCTCCTGCAAAACTTCAACATGGCAAGCACCCACATGTTCAGATCAGAGCTGTGCGGGTGTTGAGTTCAGAGAGGGCCATGATCTTTGTGTCAACAAAATACACATACAGCAACGAAACATCCCAGTAGATTGCAACAATTTAGTTCAGCATCAAATGTATGTCCGTCATGAAAATTTCAAATTCTTTATCGACACTAAAAGTTTGAAATTCTCTATTAGAGAGAAAAGGAGGGAGAGGAAAAGGCAAGGAAAGGAAGGGTGAAGGGAGACAGAAGAATAAGTTGGACAAGATAAACAACATTAACAAAGAAAAAGAGCAAACGAGATGGTGCAAAACATGGGCAACTCGACATATAAATACTCGTCTTGATACTAGGGAATATATCTCTACTCCATGATTGTTTATACATTTCTCAACATTTTCACCGCCAAAATCCAGCTTGTGTCACCGTTGTGACAACGTTTTCACTGTGACCGCACTTGAAGACCCGTCAAAAACTGATCCCCGCAGAACTGTGGATCGCACCTGAAGTCTTTCAAACTACGTACCAGATGGAGGAAAAACACGCCTTTTTGGTTTCCAGGTTGCTCAGTTGGCCCTGCTGTCATTCCTGCGATGCAAGCTCCATTAATACTAATTTGACAAAATAACAGCGATTCCGTCAGACATGATATCCACTGCATGCAACACATATCATGAGAGAGTGTGTCCATCTTACCATGCAATGCCCCCATTTTGGATCCAGTAAACATGCACCAGTCCTTCATGCCGATACTACGTCGTCAAAATGCTTGATGCCCCCACACCTCACCATCCTAAGCTTGAATTTGAAGCTCCCCTACAAACTCCACCTCAAACACCAAAAATCGACATTCATTCAAGTGTGGACGAAATGAAACATGTGAGCACCGAGGAGGAAAACGCGGAGCGTTCCTGTCCAGAGCAGGAAAGGTTGCCTGACAACAAATAAGAAGAACAAAAAAAAAAGCTTAATCCAAACGAAGTCAGCACCCCCGGAATCCCAAGTAGCACCTACTACTGCTTCTAAATCAGGAGAACTCGTAAAAAACTGGCATGACTTGTTGCTGCACTTGTAACGTCACCAAACATAAAATCCTAGTAGTCGCCTTCAAGTCCCATCCTGCTGCTGGGAGCAGCTTCCAAAAACGCTGTCATTATGAACCAGCAATTAAAGAATCGTTTGCAAGAACCCTGCAGATAAAGGTCCGCAACGACATTTCTAGACAAAATTCTCATCAGAAGTTCATTTGGCTAACAATCAAACTATTGCTACTCGTGCTACAATTGCAAACTTGTTGACGCCAAGCAAATCACCTTCTCTCTAGCTGCACATAAATTTTTCGTAGCCAATTTGCAAGATTAGGCCAGGTTTGAGGAGAGCACAAAGAAAAAGGACACAACATCCTCATACCGATTCGTTCAGCAATGATGCAAGGGATTCTTCTTATTGCAGGAGCTGTTGATGACGACCCGGGAGTGCAGGCAATACAACTTTCTTCCACGTCTTCTTATCCAAGTTATACAGCACGGCTTTCTCCTCCTCACCCGCGACGCAATTGTACAAAAGCACAAGCTCATTATAGAATATGCTTTGAGTGTCCTTGAGATTGCTCTCGCTGCCGCTCGATATCCATGCACACAAGTGTCTTGGCATGAAACCAAATAGAGTCCACTGTTTCTCAACACACCACGGGTGATCGTGATCTATTGCCCATACCGCCAGAGATTGCGAAAACTTGCCAAACGCAAACAATCGCTCTTGCCACAATCCGAATCCGTAAACATCCCCCTGGGGCATCACGGCAACGCCAGGCGTCTCCCAAGTCCACAAGTCTGCCTGCAAGTGGTACGTGTGGAGTTCGAAGAACCTACCAACCCATCCCACAGACCCTCCCTTAACCTTCATGAACATGAATTGGTTATCGTTGACGCACGAGGGCCTAAGTTCACAAAGGTGTGCATACTCGTACGTCGACGGCTTTTGCGTCCACGCTCCACTCTTGGAATCATAAATTCGGGTGTGGATTTCTTCGTTTGCAAGGATTACCTTAAAGTTGTATGGAATTAAGGTTGTATCCACTGTCATGCCAATCATAAAATGGTACATCACGTCATCCTCGTCACCATCCGACGCAGCCTACACCAATATCCGGGTGAATTTCAGTTGCTAGGGTAAGAACAACCGCTTGAAGTGATAAAATAACCAACCAAAAGAAAGCAACAACTGAGTAGACATTGTCCTCAAACTGATTTCTCACACACTTACCTCCATCATCATCGTGGTGGGAATAGGAGGCAGCGCATGAAACACGCGTGTGTGAAGATCGAGACGCGAAAAAGGACGGAGTCTCGATTGGAGTCTTCGAAGGAGTCTTCCAGGAGTATGCCAGACACTTCGCATCTCACTAGCGGCAGTGGCATCGAGCTCCACGAGGAGGCTTGGCACGTGAAGAGGCGATCTTTCCCTTCCAGATGCTCGACGACGAAAAAAGGATCAGCGATGGGAGGCTTGAAGGTGCGCTCGAGAAACTGACGATCCGAGGCCAAGCGGTTCCATTCCTTGCAGACTTGGCGCATGCGGAAGAAAGGTGCCAGGGGTACTTTGACGTAGATCATCGAGAGATCTATATGGCTCTGCAACTCGCCCCAGAGAGCGGCGTCCATAACGGCGTCCTGCTGCAAATGGTCCTCCTTGCCATGGCCACTCTTGCTGGACTTCCGTCTCTGTTGTCTCTGTCTCCTCCTCTTTCTCCTCTCTCTTGCTCTCGTATTCTTCACCAATGCGACACGCTTCTCCTCTTGGCTTAACTCCCTACGCAACCATAGGAACGCAAGATTTGTAGAAAATAAGGGACATGACACAGCAACTCCAAAAGAATGATCTCTCTTTCTTACTCACTTTAGAGATCGGTTACTTCCTGACATCAAATTAGGTCAAAATTTCTAAACAAGCAACTCACTCCAAGGCGCCTCTATCCCAAACAGTACTATGTATAATCCTTAAATGGCACAGCAACTCCAGCAGAAATTATCTCTCTCTTACTTAGTTTAGAAAGCTCCTACTTCCTGACATCAAATTAGGTCAAATTTTTTAAACAAACGACTCACCGCACAGCAAGCGCCTCTATCCCAAGCAGAACAATGTATAACTTAATCCTTAGTACGATAATCCTTTTGCGAATCTTGAAATTAAAAAGAAAAAAAACATAAAATCTTATATGATAATCTTAGAGTGTCATTTTACCTACAGCCACAGGCCACAACTCCTACTAAGCACAAGAGAACTAATAAATTCGTGATACTGTATTTATATTTCATCCAACTGAACAATCTTGTTCAAAAGATTCCATACCGTAAATCTCGTTTTCAAACAAGAATCTCTCATTCCTATCACCGACTCTCAAAGAACTACAGTACCAGCTCCCTGTATGTAAGTAATCCGTGCGTGCTTTCAAAGGCTGCTAAGAGAGAATACGAAAACCTAGAAGTATGAGTAACCTGTGGAAATAAATCCTAAAGATTCAAGTTTCAAGCTTGAAGAAACAAACAAACAAGCAGTTCCAGCTTTAGTTCCAGCTTTAGTTCCAGCTTTAGTTCCAGCTTTACATCCGATCCGGCGTAGATTCCTTAGATTGAGAACTGCGCAAAAAGTTGCATGTAACCAAAAACGCTGGTAACTAAGTTACAAAGTGCAAAAACAATACTAAAAAATATGACATTTTTAAAAAGCTATCGCGACAGCAATGCAATGCAATGCGTCGCAGAGCATTGATTGATTGATTACCCTGAATGCATATTCTACTCTGGCGACCTCAAAAGCTTCCGTTACCATATTCATTCCTCCACATTACCAATGCGTGTCGAAAACTGCAGCAAAACGCGACAACATTGAAATTTCAGGAACGGAAAGGAGGGAGATGATCGCGTAGGAGCAATGCACTCACGGTGGAAGATGCTCGGGGGTGCCGTTCTCCTCCTCCATAGCCAGCACCACCACCCGCTTCAGGAGGAGGGAGTCGAGAGAGACCTCCATCGCTGCTGCGAGTGGTGCGGGTTGCTTCAATTCGCAGCACTCGATTACTGAATGAATTGCATATTTGTTTGTTTATTCTGAAGAAGGAGCAAAGTGGAGAATATCGCCACCAGCAACGCAAAACTGGAAGTTAGCATCGTTTGGGTCGGATCGTTGGCGATGAGCAGAGAGCTGAGCTACTCCATAACGAGCGAGGAGGCTTTGGTTTTGCTGGAAACGCCGGTTTTTGTTGCGCGCTTCTGCGACGACGACGACTCTGGTCTTGTGCGAAGGCCAAAACCCTAAGTTTCACTTTACTTCTCTAAGGTAGGTAGGAGGCTCAAATTCGGAGCACCTCCTCAAATGTACTCCTCTGTACATCTTGTTTTTCATAGCCTTGAACAATGTATAGCTCATGTACATTTAAGGAGGTGCTCTATTTTAGAGTCCTATGGTCTTTTCACTTCAAATATTCATAATTAATTTCATCAAGTTTCAAAAAATATGAAACAACTTGGGTTAGATGTGGATTTTTCTTGTTTTTCAAGGAAAATTTACTAAAAATCATTTCAAGGAGTTTCACCTACCCAAAATTCAGTTTCAGCCCTTAGATGCTTCATTTATGAGCCTCCTACCTTATGGTTAACCCCTCAAGGCCCAAGGGGACCAAAATTGTCCCTCCTTGTTTGTAATTTGGGATACCTAGATTTTTTTCATGGTTAATTACAATGATTTTTTTCATAAAGTTCTTGTTGAAGTCTTGTTTCAAAAATCTGATTTTGAAAATGACTAATTATGATTTTTCCATTTAAGATTTTGTGCAAGGGTGTCCATTGCAAATCTTCACTTTCTAGTGTTGAGAGCTCTTGGAAATGAGCCTAAAGTGAAAAAATCACATTAGAAATTGAATTTAAAAAATTGTAAAGTAGATTTTAAGAAGCCATAAATTGATTAGGGTTACACTTGTTGTACTTTACATACTCATATTTTTTTTGGTATTCGCAATTTTAAATTTGAGAGGTGAAAAGAGGATTGAAAGAATTCAAATCACTTTCACAATTTTAATACCCTCTTGATCAAATGTTATAATCTTTCAATCCATAAGTGATATTGTTGTGTTTTCTTTTCTTATATTCTCTAACATATCTAGTATGATTTTATACGAATACAATTCAAAAAGAATTGATGCAACTTATCAAAATGTTGCCTTTTTGTTCATCCAAGAACCAATTTTGAGATACTCACGAAAATGCATGGGTCTTGAGGGATTAATCACACTTACTAATCTCAAGACCAACATCGGATTCAATCTCTCATACAAATCACACTATCAAACATCCTTCATCAACCATAACTTAGGCAGATCTAGTTTTGACTTTCAAACTCCTACTTGGGTTGATGGTATTTCACTTATCCTAGCCATTTTGATCACATTTTCTGATTTGGAAAAACTTTCCAATACTAATTCTTGCTTGGGACTTTATCTAGATTGGACTATCTCTCAATAATAACAGTGCTATGTTTCGAAACATATCCATGCCACAAATTGAGAAGAACTAAACTCTAATTTGAGAATGACATACCACAATAAAACAATCAATATTGAATATAATTTAATCATTCAACGTTGAAATCTTCATGGAGGAAATTTTGAAGTTTTTTTGGAAAATCTTGTTAAATGGAAAGATGAGTGTATGGATATTTTCCACATAGCTATGCAACCTAATTTCAAAAATTCATCACCAATGTCTTTTCAATCAATTATCATGGAAAATCATGAATATTGTACAAACTAATTCATCAAAAATGGAGTTTTTCTTTTTAGAAACCAAAAATTGATATGCTTGCTTGGAATTGCATAAAAAACTAAACATCAACTTTGCAAGATAACAAGATGCCAATTATATTGCACATTATGCAAAATCCTTAGAATGACATAATAGGATAAACTTAGATTTTTTCCCAGGTATTGTAAAATTCAAGAGGTCCCTCTAAACATGGATACTTTGTAGACACATTCTTATAAGAAATAAGTCAAACCAAACAAATGTTGTATGGGAATTGATATATGTACCACCCATTTTTGACTATTCTACTCCACTTATAGTACTATATATGGCCAATACTTACAATATTAAAGTACGTGTGGACCACTAAACAAACATCACTAATTTGAAAATATAGCTTGACATAGAAGTTGCAACTTTATATTTGTTAACCCCTCACCGCCCAAGGGGCCTAAATTGGGCTTTTTTGAATTTTATTCAGGGATGCTCAACCTTTCTACAAGATTTTTTTAGTGATTATTATTATTTTCAAACTTTGATTGAAGTCTAGTTTTAGCATCAAGAGTTTGATTTTGAAAACAAATTAAAGTGATTTCTCTATTCAAGATTTTGTGCAAGGGTGTCCATTGCAAATCTTCACTTTTTAGTGTTGAAGGCTCTTGGAAATGAGCCTCAAGTACACAAGAACTTGGAGAAAAAATCACATTAAAAATTCAATTTAAAAAAATTTAGAATAGATTTTGAGAAGCCATAAATTGATTGGGGTTATGCATGTTATACTTTACATACTCAATTTTTTTTGGTACCCTCAATTTTAGGTTTGGGATGCAAAAAGAGGATTGAAAGGCTTCAAATCACTTTTGCAGTTTTAACACCCTCATGATCAAACATTATAATCTTTCAATCCATAAATGGTATTGTTGTGATTTCTTTTCCTATGTGATTTATAACATGTCTACTTTGAGTTTGTATGGTTGCGCTTCAGAGAAATTTGACAAGAATGATCAAAATGCCGGTGGCATTTTGTTCACTTTCAAGCAAATTTTGAAATACTCCAAACTACCATGGGCGGTGAGGGGTTAACATCTCTAATTTGAAAATATAGCTTGACATAGAAGTTGCAACTTTATATTTGTTTATCAACTCTAGATCTTGCTGAGAGTATCAATTAAAAACCCTTAATTGTGCTTACTTTAATTTAGACTTTTTAATTAACATTACAAGCCAAATCTAGAGTTGAGAATAAAATTTAAAGTTGCAACTTCTATGTCAAGCTATATTTTCATATTAGTGGTGTTTTTTTGGTGGTCCACAAGAAGGGTTTAATTTTGTTTTTGTCAAGGTAGAGCAACTTGCACCCCATAGTGCAAGTAGGTAAGGAAAATTTGGCTAAAGTATGAACAAATGAATGATCCACAAAAGTCAGTCATCCAAAAAATTGCTAATATAAGCTACTTTCATCCAAAAACTAGCAAATTGGGATTTTGCTCCAAGAAGGATTTAGCAATGCCATCCATTTTTTCACGTGGATTTCTTAGCGTAATGATTGCTAGCAATTTTTCAAGGTAAGATTTAGGCAAAAATTTGCTAAAGAAATTGAACGCTGTCCACACATACTTTAATTGTAACTATTGGCCATATATAATAGTAGTGATAGAATAGTGAAAAAGGGTGGTACATAAGGTAGTTGGCATGAAAACTGACCATCTAAGGGCTCATTCCCCTTTTTCATGGTCTTCTGTGGATGGAAGGACTTTTAGTTCACTTTACAAGCAAAAAAAAAAAAAGATGCGGAATGTAAAGTTGTTTCATATTTTTTGAAGTATTTTTGAATTACTTATGAAATTTTAAAGTGCATGTGTCATAGGTCTCTACTTATGACCCTAGACCTTCCAAGAACTGTTCACTTGTAAGTTGTGAAGAGATTTGAGAAAAAAAGGAAAATGATTGGCTCTTGCAATTAAAAGTAACTTTTCTTTCATGCATTCAATGACTATAAGAGAACAATTTAAGAACCACCTCATATCCATTTCTCGGCTGTCTACACATGCGGTTCAAAATGACTGAATGCTTTTAGAGCCGACTACCTTAGCCCCCATTTGCCCTTGATTGTTAGAATTATTGCCAAACTGGCTTCCTTTTGCCAGAAAAAAATGCACCGACCTGTCTACCTTACATCAATTCCCCATGTTGTATTGCAACGTTTAATAAGTTGGCAAATTTTTGCCTAAATCTTACCTAGAATCTTAGGTGGCTATTGATACACTAAGATGTTTGTGTGAGAAGTTGGATGAAATTGCCAAAATCTTCCTGGAACAAAATCCAATTTTACCAAATTTGGGATGAAAGTAGTTTATATTAACAGTTTTTTGGATGAACATATGCATATTATTCATTTATTCCAATTTTAGCTAAAATTTCCCTACCTGCCTGCATTCTGGGGTGCGGGGGTGCGGGGGTGCGGGTCGCTCTACCCCGCCGAAAACAAAAATTAAACCCTGTTGTATCGTATGACAACTTTGAAAAAAATCCAGAAGTCAAAGCTAAACAAATCAGAAAGCGTGATCGACGGTCCGCGTGTGAGGGGTCGACATCGGACGGCGGAGAGAGCAGGGAGATTGGTTGCTGGTCGTGGGCCGGCGATGCAAATGAGCCACGAGGCCCTCTTCTCCGCTTGAAGACCATCGTCACCCGTCCCTTTAACCTCACCCGCAGGCTCAGATCACCTTCCTCTGGACTGCAATCAAGTCTTTAGTGCTCAAGCGAAGCGCGTCATCTCGCAGGGTTTCTTCAATTTTCCCGAATTCTATCGCATTAAGGCATAGCCGTTTCCATTTCAAGCGGCTTGTTTTGCAATTACGAGTTTGATTTTAGGTTTTTTTAGGGAACTGAGTTGTTTGCGGAAAATTGGCGGTGAAGTTTTCGCAATTGAAATCTAAGTTCTGGTATGAAGTGTTGGAATTGGTAGCATGGCGTCTATTCCGCCTTTGCAACCTCACGCCGTTTCCACGTGTTCGAGACCGCAGGTCAGTGCCACACGAAGTGCGAATTTCGCTTTTGGTTTAAGGTTTTTGTGTTTTATTTCTTAGACAGTCGGTTTGTTTGTTTGTGCAATGAGTTTGCGATAAGAAGACGAGAGTTCCTTTTGCGATGTATGGGATTGCAATTGGTGATTTGTTTGAAATTGTGGTGCGACGAATTGAAGGTCCCTAGGGTTTGTAGGAATTGACGAGATTTAACGGAGAAATTGTTCTCGGATTTGCAGGCGCTGGTGTCTTGTAGGGATTCGGTGTCGTCGTGTTCGACTTTGATTCCAGTCACGAGGACTTCGTTTTCTCTTGTATCGCTTTCATTGAGTAGTACCGGTGGGAACGGTGCGCGGTTGCGTCCGTCTGGACAGAGTGAGAGCGTATCATGGACGTCGAGGCAAGGCCTGGGGACGGACTTTATTGATGTTGATAAAGTGAAGTCGGGAACCAGCAATAACCGGCGGAAACGCTGCATAGCAAGAGCTCGGGACTCGGCTGTTGTGAGAGTTTCTGTAGTGGCTTCAGCAGAAGAGGAAGCGAAAGTGATAGCACCAGAGGATGTGCTGATTGATGATAACGAGCGACGACAAGGACAAGAAAGAGTTGGAGTGCTGCTCCTGAATCTTGGTGGACCAGACACACTCGAAGATGTGCAGCCGTTTCTGTTCAACCTCTTTGCGGACCCGGTACACATCTCTGAACCTTTTTTTGAAGTTTTGTATCGCTGCCATTTTACGATTTCAGTTATAAAACTCAACTGTTGACCTGCGAACAATTCATTCGTCCACGTACCAGATTTGCAGAAGTAAGATTGGAATTTGGAAGTACTAGAACGCCTGCGCTTTTTTTACTCTAAATTGGTCAGAATATTCAGATTTTTTAACTTTAGCGGAGGATTAAACCCAGTTACTGGAGGTTTATGGTTAACTGATACAGCGCATCATCATTTAGCTATTGCAGTTCTTTTTCTGATAGCTGGTCATATGTATCGAACTAATTTTGGTATTGGCCATAGCATGAAAGAAATTTTAGAAGCTCATAATGGTTTATTTATAGGCAAAGGCCATAAAGTACGGCCTCAGGGGTTAATCATCCAGGGGTTAATCATAAGTTTGTTGACGGACTGCGATTGAGACATCAAGCTCATGTAGGAGAGGCTGCTCTAAATTGAGGTTTCTGTTAGACTTGAATTGTACTTCTTGGTGATTACAGGACATCATACGGCTGCCACGATTATTTAGGTTCTTACAAAGACCATTAGCAACATTCATTTCCACTTTACGAGCTCCCAAGAGTGCTGAGGGGTACGCGGCGATAGGAGGAGGGTCACCCTTGCGGCAAATGACAGATGAGCAGGTTGTGCTATTCTTATCTGAAGCCGGTTATTGCTGAATGTTCACGGATTGAGTTTTTCGTCGGGAGATATACCCGTGTCACTCTTCTAGCTCAGTTCTTCTTCCTCAATTAGATACTGGTTTTTATAATTGGATGCATGGCGTAAAATTCAGGAATCTTCTGACCGGTGTGTTTTGTTGTATATGGATTAGGCTGAAGCTCTTAAGGCTGCTCTGAAGACGAAGAATCTACCAGCTAAAGTGTACGTAGGGATGAGATACTGGCATCCATTTACAGAAGAAGCCATTTCTCAGGTATGACTTAAAAACAACATTGTGGCCATATGACTGGCCCAATGTTTTGGTGCAGGTGACTGCAATTGGCAACTCTAGAAGATAGCGTCGTAAAATTGTTGATCAAGTGTTTGATGGTCAGCTGCCTGGGTATATAATCTTTCGTTTTTCTAATGATGCTCGTAACGGACTTTGCAGATCAAGGAGGATGGAATTAATCGTCTGGTGGTTCTTCCTTTATATCCTCAGTTTTCGATATCAACAAGTGGTTCCAGTCTTCGCCTTCTGGAGAGCATCTTCAGGTATCAAACACATTGATGCAGTCAATATTATGAATTTCTGTGGATTATGCTCGTTGCTCACGTATGTTCGAACCTCGATTACTTAACTCTAAGAATGTCATGTCGTACTGTGTTGGCAGGCAGGACGAATATCTTGTCAACATGCAGCATACAGTGATTCCGTCATGGTATAATCGCGATGGATATGTGCAGTCAATGGCTACACTTATTCAAAAGGAACTAGCAAAATTTGAGAAGCCTGAAGAGGTGGGATTGAACTCACGTTCTGCTGTATTCGTGGCTTCCAGTATTTGCCAGTGTTACAGGTAGATGATTTTCTGTGATGCTGGTTCATTTTTTTGTATACAAGCAGTTTACTTAATTTCTGAAATTGAACGTTGTTCGAGGGGGCAGGTACACATTTTTTTCAGTGCCCACGGTGTGCCAGTGGCCTATGTGGAAGAAGCAGGAGATCCGTATAAGGCTGAAATGGAAGAATGTGTACAACTCATCATGTCTGCAGTAAAAGGTCGTGGTATTCGCTGTCCACACACGCTGGCGTATCAGGTAAATCGGTCTGCTCCGGTTGTCATTTGGAAGCTGCTTTG
Organism: Ulota crispa; assembly: GCA_963920765.1. Taxonomy (NCBI): domain Eukaryota; kingdom Viridiplantae; phylum Streptophyta; class Bryopsida; order Orthotrichales; family Orthotrichaceae; genus Ulota; species Ulota crispa. Next base: position 9,500,335 of record OY987251.1, on the reverse strand, counting down.
GAATTAGATTTGGGTTGTGGTCGTTACACAATTGATGATGAGTAGTATTTGGATCGCTCTTGTACAATTCGGTTTTTGGGAGGTTTCTTCTTAATCGAGATTCGTTTTTGCACAAGGAATCGCATTGGCTGGTCGGGTATTATTAGAATCACACGGTACTGTATGCTGTTGTAGAATATGTTTAGCGTCTGTGTATAGAGGCTGGTATTCTGTAGGGACGAATAAGGGCGCCTGCTGCCTAAGACGTACTTGCGTGTTTTTCAAATTTTTGGAGTTAGTGAGTGATTGACTGACCCTACATGATGCTGTTTTGGTGTTTCGAACAGAGTCGTGTGGGACCGGTTGAGTGGCTCAAACCTTATACTGACGTCACAATCAGAGAGCTTGGGCAAAATGGTGTGAAGAGCCTCTTGGCCGTGCCTGTCAGGTTCGTCTTCTGGCAGGTGGATTTGTCTCTGTGTTTGTTATAATCTCAATCGCTCATTACTCTTTTCTTTTTGTGCACAAGGACTCAAATGGTGCGACACGAGAATAGTGTACTGCCTAGTGCTAGTAACTGCAAAAAAATTCGGTGTGAAATTGGTATTCTAATTACTGCACAGAGTGCTATTTCAACATCTATGCACAGATTCGTGTGAGCTCAGGGATGTGCATTGTGATGGGTGCAGCTTTGTGAGTGAGCACATTGAGACTTTGGAGGAGATCGATATGGAGTACAGAGAATTGGCCCTAGAATCTGGCATTAGGAACTGGGGTAGGGTACCTGCATTGGGCGTCGAGCCTGGTTTCATTGCAGACTTAGCAGATGCTATCATTGAAGCTCTGCCGTATGTGGGAGCAATGGCTGTTTCAAACCTAGAAGCTCGTCAGGTATCACCAGGAATTCTCCAACCCTTGTGACTAGTTTCAGGCATTGAAGGTCTCTATTTCTAACTTTACAATTAATTGTCATACCGAGCAGCATCTGAGATGTTTCAGGCATTCATCCATCAGCACAGCATGAGTTGTATTCTTCCTAAGTCCCAAGGTGCTCTGTCTTGTGCAGTCACTTGTGCCATTGGGAAGTGTGGAGCAGCTGCTAGCCACATACGATACACTTCGTCGAGAGTTGCCGGCACCGGTTTCGATGTGGCAATGGGGATGGACAAAGAGTGCCGAGACATGGAACGGCCGTGCCGCTATGTTGGCTGTTTTGACACTTCTTGTCCTGGAGATTACGAGTGGACAAGGTGTTCTTCACCAATTCGGTATACTACCTCTGTTTCACTAAATTTTGTAGCATAAATGAAGCTGACATCTCAATAGTCAATATGCATCAAGATACCGGGTTGGCGAGGAGCGAAGTCTCACAAGTGCCAGCGGACTCCACCGCTGAATGCTTGAGGATGCGGCAAAATGTTATGTGCAAAGATTAGGTACAGCCTATTATCATGACTTCTATACCTGCTCATTCATGCGTCGGAGAAACGTAAGGGTGACTTCTCAAAGGTTGTCATGTAAAAGTAGAGGAACTTTTTTTTGCTTGACTTACGACGCTATAGTTTCCTCAACTGTCGTCTCTCATCACCCTATCTGATGCGATAATACACTGAAAGGTTTACATAAGTAAAATACAATTTTTACTGTAACCAGTGATGAGTACATTAGTTTTTTTCAGACATGCTTACGATTGTTTTATCCTTCGACTTCTAAATAAAGTTTGCATATGTTTATGCTTCCGACTTTGTTCAAGCATGTTATTTACCTTGATTTCATTAACTTGGTTATAAACAAGGGCAAAGTTTAAACTTCAAGCATTGTTTTGAATGAATGAACAGTTATTGGAGTAAAACATTACTTTGCAACACTGTTCAACTTCTATAATATTGTATGAACTTTGAAATGCTTCAGAGTTTGGTGACCATTGAAATTCGTGCACGTCCTGCTTATCCCGGTTGCAAATAAGTCCAGCCACGTGTTGCTGTTAGGAAACAGCGAGCAATACAAGAGATAGGATCATGTTGATAACGCTTTATGTATTCTCGACTTCAAATCACGATAAGGTAACCTTTCCCATACCCGAGCGTTTGAGGGTTTAGGGTACTTTTCAAGGTCTCGCAAAATTAGGAAAGAAACCCGTACGATTAGCCTTTTTAACAAGCTATTATGGAACGTTCTTTTTGTGGAAAAAAGTATTGTAGAATATTACATAATAAAGGCAAAGTTACAGTTCATAGAGTCCCTAAAAGCAATTCTAGATTACCCTTGGATGTGTTTCAATACATGTACTTGATGGTCCCAATTTCAACCCTCTCAAACTAACTCCTAAATGACATATGGTTGGATTTGCTTGTGCAAATAACATTCATCGCTCCACTTTGGGTGCATGAACACCTCAAAAGTCAGAATCGGCTTTTGGGATTGCTTGGGTATGGAAAAGGTTACCTTACCTTAAATGTACAACATATTATTCACGGCATTGGTCTTCACAATGGAACACAAACTCTGTGAAGAACTCACAAAAGCCTAAAGCGAAGCCCAACATGCCCTTCTGATTATTCTTAGCTAGAGTCCCAGCTCAAAAGAAAGGCAGACACAATATTTTTATTATCATCCCCTAATTGAGCGTAGAACTCAAGTAGGGACTGGTGATCGCTATTGAGGCCACAGCAAGTCAGTACTGGACAACAGAATATCCTAGGATTTAAAAGTAAGAAAGTTTATGCAATAACGATTCAATCGCCTCCAGAATTGATGTAAGGTAGACATACCTTATTCCGACCATGTCTTAATTCCGATCCCTTTGTACTTGGCATGTTCATTTCAGAAATGAAATGAACATCCCATGTACATAAGATCTAAATTCTTAAAGGGTCAAAATAAGGTATGTATACCTTAAGAGGCAATAGCAGCCAACAAGTGAGTTGCATCTCCAACCAAGAGAATATGCTCACTGGTTTCCACAATGCAAGTGTTGTCTGCTATCATGGATCCTAAATGGTGACACGGATTGAGGTTGAGCACCACTCTGTGCACCCCACCCGCTTCCAATAACATTGTCTCAAACGCTATGAGAGCATCTCCATTGCATTCCTTGGAAGGAGAATGTGAAAGTGTTTTGGAGAGTCAAGAAGCGGGTCATATATAATAACAATTCCACAATTTTAGAAACACTCTCCTTGCACTTGCACTCACACTCACCTTGCCCCTTGTTGTTGCCGGTACCTTTTAGCTTCTTCTCTCTATCACCTTTCTATTATAGTTAGAGGATGTGAGTCCTTCTATGAGTTCTAATGTGATTGAGAAAGACCTCCACAATGACATGAACAAAAGCTTGTACTAGCTCTCCAAATCTGTAGCAGCTTTGTGTTGGGGTTTGAACTCCAAATCCTTGTCTGCCTTTTTGTCTTTGGTAGCGATGCCCTGAGCTCCTTTGAAGGAGCTCCCATCTTCCCCGCCAATGGAGGAGTCTTGAACAAAAGCACTGTGTGACGACCTCCTTGGGCTCCCACATTCACCACAAGTGATCCCAAATATAATTTTCACCTTTAGCATAAGTGGCTAAAAATACTGCTAAGAAGCTAAAATTTTCAACTTCAACCCTGGAAAGTTTACACATTTTTCAGGTGCATGAAATTTTGTTAGCAATCTTGCAAAATTTAGATAGTTTAACCCTTAAAGGACCGAGGAGCCCTTTGCGACCAATACAATATTTAGTATTTTCTTATATTTGGAATGCATCCACACCTTTACTACTTTTGAGATCAATAAAGAAATTAGAGAATAGGTCAAACCAGTTCTAGTGAGCTACTTGAGATCCCAAATTAAAACTTTTTATTGGTAGCAAATACCAACTTATTTACTATGTAATACGTAGAGCGGTCCTTTCAAGGTTAAAGAACGCATCACATTCACATGCAATTCGAAACTGGACAACGCGCACATCCCTGTAGCCGCCCAAATCAAATCATCTCCCGCCTCATTTCAAAATTTAAATAAAGAGCTGGGCATAACCCCGCCAAATCCTTACTGGGGTGTGGCGATTTGAATGAAATAATATGGGAGTGGAATGCTGTACTGGTTCTTTCAATATGGAATTGGTTGTGTACTAGATATGGCTGTTTTCGTAATATGAGATTGAGAAAGGTTCACGAACTTAAGTTTATTTGAACTTTTAATTTAATTAAAATATCGTGACTTAGAAATTGTGTGAGTAAAGTGTTGTTCAAATTAAGGTAGACCTACCTTTCTCTGACCGGTGGCCAAAGCCGACCCATACATTTGAGGTGTTCACCACTCATTAGAAACCCAAGTTGGAATAGTGAACACTATTTGCATAAGCAAATCTTATCACATGTTGGTTGTTATGTTTGTTTGGGAGGGTTGGGATTGGGACCCTCAAGTGCCATTATAGGAACACATTCAAGTAGTTTCAAGGGTAGTTTAGAGTTGCTAATAGGGACCATATGAGCTATAACTTTGCCCTTGAATATAAAATATTCTACAGTACTTTTCTTCACAAAAATGATGTGCATGATAGCTTGTTGAAAGGCTAATAAGGTAGATAGACCCATACCCGACTGTTTAAGGGTTTACTAAACCTCAAGGTCTTAGAAAATTCAAGAAAAAAATCAACAGGATTAGCCTTTCAACAAGCTGTTGTAGAACTTAGCTTTTGTGGAAAAAATATTGTAGATTATTTTATATTAAAGGGCAAAGTTGCAGCTCATAGGATCCCTATTAGAGACTCAAAACTACCCTTGAAACTGCTTGGATGTGTTCCTATAATGGCACTTGAGGGTCCCAATCCCAACCATCTCAAAGTAGATTAGCACTTGACATGTGGTAGAATTCACTTGTGCAAATAGCATTCACTACTCCACTTTGGATTCAAGAATGGACATTAAACACCTCAGAAGTAGGGTACAGAATTGGGGAGGTCGGAGAATGGTGTGTCTACTTTATTACGGTTTTTTTTCTTGAATTTTCTAAGACCCTGCAGTACCCCCAAACCCTTAAACAGTCGGGTATGGGTATGTCTACCTTAGTGCGAGCACCTTGTTTTGCTTCAAAGCATGAGCTTGTTTGTGTGGAGGTTTGGTGCGGATCACAAGCCTGGGCATGAAGCGCAGGGGCAGAGATATAAGTTGGAGCAATGATTGGGAATACCAACAATTGTCAGCCAATTGAAATTGTAAAAAAACTAGTCTATACTTGAAACTACTAAATAAAAAATTGATTGTTTTTCTCCCAAAATCTAATTATAGAATATTATAATATATTTATAGAATATTATAATATATTTATAGAAATTTCACAGGAAGTAACCGGTCCATACTATTGAAAATCCTGTTGAAATTGTGAAATGCTAGATTTTAGCGGGTGAAGCTAAAATTTCTTCCCAAACACTAGGTTGGAGCCATGACAAATGAGTGCTTGAAGGCTGGTGTAACTCAAAACATCGCCAAAATTGTACACCATCTTGCCCATATAAAATCTATAGGTGCCGCCTATAGAAAGGCACTCCTGATGACCGGCCTTTCATTTAGCGGTTATAAATTGTGGGGAATGCTAAATTGTGAACAGGGATTCATAAGTTTTGAACCGCAAGCCTAATTTTCTTTGTTAAAATCTCATATCTCACTTATACATGCATAGGGTCTTATAATTATGCATTATAAACATTCATCTCTTGGAAAACTTGCTGTTTTTTTGTGTTTTTCCATTACATTTGAGCTCAAAATTTGTTCTTGCTCACAAAATCTTGGCTCACCATTCATGGATTCACCCTTTTACGCTCATAGAATAGAGTTGTCCAAGAACAAGGGCAAGGTGCATGTCACATTTTCATACTAATAAGCATATCTTGCACATGTTTTTGTGTATCTCTTTTCATGATTTTTACCCTCCCTTTCCCTACTTTTTCCTTTTCCTCTCCCTCCCCTTCTCAAATTTCTTTCAATGCCTTTTCCTCTCCCTCCCTCTCCCTTGAATTTCAAATTTTGAATGATGAAGAGACACCCAATGCTTAACATCCAATGCATTATAATAGAGAATTTCAAACCTATAGAAAAGTAGTTAGAAAAGTGTTCCAATGAATTTTAACCCTCTTTTTGGGAACCTTTTCCTCTACCTTCCCATTTTGTGATAGAACTTGTGTTGTTAATAAAAAAATTATATAATGGGATGGATAACCTACTCTAAATCATTATATCATGAGACAAATAACTTATTATTTGCAACATAGATTTTTGCATACCCAACATTGACAGCACCCACTTCTTTCCCACTTCTTTGATCCATGATATTTATGACAACAACAATTGTCAATAATACATGAATAATGTCATTTTGGTTCTTTTACCCTTAAACGCTAGGGTGGTTTCTGCATGCCTGCCTTGTACAGAGTTCAAAGGTGAACAATGATCTCTATAGTGGTGCCCACACATGAAAAAGTTATTCTTAGAGTTGCAAAAGTCAATAGTGCATGGTGTCCTCATGAACATTATAGCAAGAACAGCTTGAGATTTAACACCGTGGCTCTTAAATTTCTCACAACTTAGGTCACCTAAACATATGAGTGCACTTATTAAGATATTTTTTGTACCTTATATGATGGACCATACGTTCACCATCACTTTTGAAATAAAATTAGAGGAAAAGTTGTTTTTTCCTGCCCACAAAGTGTTTTTTATGGCCCGGGGACAAAAAAATTTGTCCCCTCAAAGTGTAAGGGTTAACCCCTAAACGTTTGAGTGTGCCGCTTCGACCAGTACAATACGGGATATTTTTCTTGTATTTGGAATGGATCCACATCTCTATTACATTTGAGACCAATAAAAAAGTTGGAGAATAAATCAATGCTGTTCTAGTGAGCTACTTGAGATACCAAATTCAAATTTCTTATTGGTAGCAAATGACAATTCTCTGTTGGCGTATATAGTATGCCCAATGGATGTTTAACCCTTAAAGGACCGATGGGTGGCCATGGCCTGCCCACACTGTAGGTTCAACAGTACTTATATTGTAACTTCAACAATGTTTTGGTTGATGGGCACCAATAGTATTGCTTCTAAAAGTTTCAAAAGTCAATAGTGCATGCCGACCTCATGAAAATTGCAATAAAGGCAACTTGGAACCTAACGACATAATTTTGAATTTTCTCACAATTTAGGTTACCTAAAAATATGAACATGTTTGATAAGATGATTTTTTGCCTTCTATGATGAATCATGTGTTTGGTCACTTTGGGAAAAAAAAACAGATGAAAAACGACTTTTTTTTTTTTTTTTTTGTATAGAATTTTTTTCAGGACCAGAGGACGATAATCGTCCTCCTGGGCGTTTAGGGGTTAAATGGGCAACATGCCATTACCTCGATCAAAACTTCCCAAATCTTGCAATTCTATAGCTTGTAATTTGTGACTGAAACACTTCGAAAAGTAGGTACATCACCTATCCAAATCAAACAAACAAAACTGAACTAAATATATGACTAATTTTAGAGCAACAAACAAAAACCGAAATAGAAGGATAAAAGAGGACAACGGTCTTTATTAGTGAAAAAAATTAAAGGTGCTGTGTACCAAAACAAAAATCTTTAACCCTTAAACAACAAAAAGGTCTTTTGCGACCAATACAATACAAGGTATTTTTCTTGTATTTGGAATGGATCCACACTTCTATTATATTTGAGACCAACAAAGAAATTGAAGAATAGGTCAATGCGGTTCTAGTGAGCTACTTGAAATCCCAAATTCAAATTTTTTATTGGTAGCAAATGACAATTATATGTCAGCGTATGTACTATGCCCTCTGGTCGTTTAAGGGTTAAAGGATTTTTCAAAAACAACAAGGTTTAAAAATAAAAATAAGAAGGGGTAGGAGTACGTTAGAAATTTTTCAAGATACGGATTCAATATTCTGAAGTAGAACAGAGGTTTCAAAAGCATGAAACGTCTTTCTTCCCACTCTTTTCCCTAAGCACTTTCCTGTTAATACTTCCTTCATAGATTACCAGGATACTAAATGCAATGCGAATCTATTTTGTGGAGGTAAAACACCAGGTTTTGCATTTTTTTACTTCAGCTCATAGACAAACATTTGGCCACTGAACTGAGAAGGCAAAAAGTGCCAATTGAATAACAACTCTGGAACTTATAAGCCACACGGATGAAAAGAATGGAAAAAAATCCACGAAAACATAATAAAGCCACCAAATTTTTAGATTTTTTTCGGAACTGAGTACCAGAAATCTGAGAACCAAATTAAAAATTAGGAAATTACGTGTTATACATTTCAAAGCTGACTACTAGGTAACACTGAAAGAGCAAGCACAATGATAGCAATCTGTGAACCATGGTGAAACAAGTGACATTCCCAAACTATGTGACCACTTCAGAGATTGACTGTGAACAGTCAATGAGGTCAACACCTAGGCCAATGCTCTAGAGTCTGGGTGACCGATGCAACAATATCCAACATGCAGTGATTCAAGCCCGGGTCTTTTTCAACACTCGCCAACATTGTTATAGATCAAAACACATGAGTTATTTACATAAGAGTAGATTGTGCAACATCACAACTAAAACAAGGAAAAATGCTTTGCATCGCCATCACACCACCTTCTTCCCTACAAAACTGTCTATAAAAAAGTCCTAAAGGCGAAGACTATGACAACCATGAAGGTTCTGAACTTACCTGATCTCCACCAAATGAACATAAAGTATCTGAGAAAATCTAACAACGACTATTGCACGGTGACATTAAAACACAGTATTTCAAATCGTCCACATTATTATGACTGTCAGGAAAAAGGCAGGAAATTGGATCTCCTTTTTGGACCTGGCAACCAGGAGTAGGTTGGTGAGATGTGCTACACGGTGTATGATTGTTGTATCATGTTGACATCAAGATTCTTCATACGAACAACCGATTCCACATGCCCCTTCAGTGTATTCAGTTCCCTCAGCCTGCAAAACATTAACAAGGTTACACGAGTCGTGTACACATTGCTCATTATATTACAACAGTAACTACCAGATATTGCAGAATAGAAGTGATATGCAATGAATCAATTCTTGACTGTATAGAATGCTGATGGAGGTGAGATCAGGAAAACGATAATTTGCATGGTTGATAATTGAGGATTTCTCCCCATACTGAAAACGATTGTTACATTTGGAATCAAGCACATACCTTGCAATTTCCGCCCTTCTCTTGGCCTGATCAGCCATTTCCCCAAGCTCCCTGTTGCTATTTTCTCCGGATATGGGGACGTCGTTTGCATCGGTAGGGTGAAGACCGTGTAATGTTCGCTGAGCATGGGCCCATTGCGCTTCACGGGCCTCCTTTCCAAAATCTTTCTTTCTAGTGAATGCCGTCTGTAACAAGAAGTCAACAATGCGATAGTAAGCATGAGATTCTCAAAGAACGGAAGTCACACGTCATTAAATTGTATCCAGAATCATTCGATCAAAGTATGTAATTATCAATAGAAATGCTAGACTTCGGCTGAGTACAAAGTCTAGTCTTGAACCTTGCGCTCAAGCAGAAGATCCCACGCTGTTCCAGCTTGAATATAACGAACGAAGAGCTTAATGATATCAAGAGGAACGTATGTCACGATACTGTAGAGCCAGATTACTCCAGCCCAGCCCCATCCAATTCCTCGAATATTAGCAAATCCCCAATTAGCATATACCGCGATAATTGTAGCAACCTGCACAGGAACAAAAAACTTCATGTAAACAACACGTTTCGCCAACTGTCAAGAAACCTGGAGTCGACTCCAACAAGATACGAGCTACTTCAAAGTACTAATGGAGTTGTGTTCTACATCATATTCTTCATCATCTAATATCATCGTTAAACAACACATTTGAGATCTCGACTGATAATATGGTAAAGTTGGATACGTCTTACCAGCTGAGCGGCCACAAAAGCGAGGCAAAGGAGAGCCCCCGGTCTTTCCAGGTAGGAGAAGGACCGAGAACGTGTTACAAAAATGAGGGCTTGGCTGATAATGCTAACTTGCAAGTACACAGCTGCTGTCATGCGACTGTTACTCCAACCAATATGCCTCACTCCAAAACGATCCTGAAGCAGTGAATTCACTTGTATAAGTTTCTAACCACTGCGACAAGCTGAGCGTCACATTTGATAACGTTTCATCAACTTAAATCAATTCAAAATTTCTGGGGCATATTAAGGGAGGTGTTTAGACACATACCGGGAAAAATGAAGTTTTGTGCATAAGCCAGAAGAAAAGGACTGTCATCAACGCCAGGTATGTACCCAGCACAACTCCAATGGAGAATATTTCTTTCAACTTCCAGCTGTCAGGCACGGGAGATGGTTTGACACGATCCTTTGAAATGGTCATTATGGTACCTGTGTCACCCAAAACATGTTACAAAACTTCATAAGCAAACCATACCAACAGCTGATAAATTATATTTTGCTCCTCTAAACAATCACAAATAGACCAATTCCAGTAAGCACTTTTAATATCTATGATATAAAATCACTATTACTATATTTCATAGAACCTACCACTTGTGGTTAGAGTACGTAATAGCAATCAGATTACTCTATCTGGTACCATTTGAAGACACCGTAGTATAGCATTGGATTTGGATACGCAAATTTGATCATATCCTATAAATAACGCTCACTAATTGAGAACATCTGCGGAGTTACTAACCATCATTCAGGATAGCGATGATCAGAACCATGAACGGTGAGAAGTCGAATTTCCATATCAAAGCGAGTAATAAGAAGCCCAGCTGCAAAAAACATACGATTTGATGAACTAGAAAACATCTTATGGACACAGTATACTCATGCTGTAACGTGCAACTCCAATAGAAAACTGTCGGCAAGAAAAATAATACTCCATGAAAAGACGCCATCAAATATCATCAGTGACATTACCGTGTTCACAAAAACGCAAAACGCGCAGCCTTCGCAAATTCAAATCTAACGAAGCTTGGATCAAGAATTCAGGAGTCCCACATGTCACAAAGCCTACCTAGCAAATGATAAAGACTAGTAAAATGATGACGTACCACTATACGAATGGTGATAGAAACTGCATAAATCTGCAAACAAGATCCAACCAATGCAGCCATGTCATACTATTTCCAAAACCTAACGATTTGTAAAAAAAAAACATTCAGTTGACGACTTGCGAAGCATGTAGAAAATTCTTGCCCAAGATAAAATATTCGAATAATTCAGCTAATCGAAGTCACTAGACCACTTGCTGGTGAAACTTCGTCCGATACTTTGTCTAAAAATGTCAATCTACGGTCGAGGGTTTACCGTGTAATTTTTCATTCGCTGGAAAATAGATCTACTGGTCAACACAGCACTTATGATAACACTTAGACCGGGTTCTGTGAGCACTATGTCGGCGGCACCTCGTGCAGCATCGGTGGCATCGGCTACAGCAATACCAATATCCGCAATTTTCAAAGCAGGAGCATCATTCACACCATCACCAGTCATGCCAACGATATGCTTTTTGTCCTTTAATCTCTTGACGATTTCGTATTTGTGTTCTGCGAAAAAAATAACAATAATAAGGATCAACTGGAATTTAATAAACGTCCAGAATCTTGAATGAGTCCTAAGTTGAATGCAAATTTCTAAAGATTACCTGGAAAGACACCGGCAAAGCCATCCGCCTTCTCAATGAGCTCATCAACAGGCAATGCAGCAATGCTCGCGTCCTTCTCTGCTCCTAACAAAGAAGACGAAGGATACATATTGGTTCCCATGCCTAGTCGCCGGCCAGTCTCCTTGCCAATAGCTAGCTGATCACCTGCACATCCAGTCAGACCAAAAGGTTAAATTGAAACTCGCTGTAGTATACATTATTAAAAGACCATCAGGGTATGAAATAAATCGTATGCTTTCGTAAATACAACTCTAACGACGTGATTGTAAGCACCATTCAAAGAAACTCAAAGCTCAAGTGATACCTGTGATCATTTTCACGCTAACTCCGAGATTCAGTGCGCGACGGATGGTTTCAGCGCTGTCGTGTCGAGGTGGATCAAATAGTGGCAACAGCCCTAGGAATTCCCAAGGTGTACCAGGACTTTCTTTGCTCTTCTCTGGCACTTCCTGTTTCACAAATTATAGGTCTTAGCTCCAGAAATTGTTCGATCGTATTTGAGTGGTATAGTTCGTGACTAGTCCAATCTTGTGCATAAAGCAAATAGATTGAGCCAACAGCCTATTCTTCTCTATCGGTGTCATTTGAGAGAAATTGAAATGTCTTCGTTAACGTCGAAGTTCGTCCATATTTCATCGTCTCAAGCGTTGAAAAATACAAATAGCTACTTTATGGATGTGAACTTCGAGTACAGAACGCAGAGAAAGTAAACATCCCAAAATCGGCATATCAATACATTCACCCACCCAAGCGTAAACCAAAAGGAAATAGTAATCGTTACTAAGACTTCTTGCCTGTCTGGCAACAGCTAGGGAACGTAACCCCCGTTCTGCAAATTTGTCGATGACTGAATGCACTCGTGCGGCTATCTCTATCCTGTTATGAGCCAGATCCAGTATTTGCTCAGGAGCTCCTTTGCTGTCTCGATACCACTTCCCGTCGCTGTTATCAATATAAGTGATGGCTGTACGCTTGTCAACTGGATTGAACGGAAGAAAGTGAATTTCTTGGATATTCGCTCGAGCCTGAAACACATATCCGCATGGTAGATCAGTGTCCCATTCTCTCGTGAGCTAGAACTAAAGATGTGAAGAAACTCTATTTATTCAAACAGACAAGTGAAATCAAGGAACGGGAACGTATTCGAATGACAAAATGTGCCAAACCTCCTTGGGATCAGCTAGAATTCCAACGATAGCTGTATCGATGGCATCTTGGTTCTCAACTCTGGAAGCTCGAGCTGCCAGTAAGCACACCATATCCTTGTCCACATTTCTGTTGAAAACCTACATGAGTTGCAAAATTGTGTATTATTGACGATCCTGGCTGAAGTTGTTCAGTAACATGTCTAATCGTAGACTCCGAGGTTCTCCATAAATGTAATCATGCACAGCCAATCACATGCTTGCAGAATTCTTCTAATGAGTACTCATTACCATATAATTAAGAGGTAGTACCTTACACTAACCATTCCTGACCACAGACTCTAGTAAATGAAATCCTGGATTAGCCAAGTAGAACTAGAACCTGAAGCCATTGAAAACTGAAGGGCTCTGAGATCATTTGGTATGTGCATCTAAACAACTGTCCAGCAAAATACCTCCACAAGGGTTTTGTCAACTGTCAACTTGTTCAGAGTTAACGTTCCAGTTTTGTCGCTACATAGAACATCCATTCCCGCCATCTCCTCAATAGCAGTCATACGTTTGGTAATGGCTCCCTGCACACATTTAGCCAGATAAATTTCTTGAGAGTGAAATTTCAAAATCAGGAAATCGTGATAAGAATGAAAGGTTTCAGAGCACGCTTCATTAATCACTGAACAGCGACATGAAGTTTATTATAAAATATATATCAAGCCAACCAGCGTCTCAAGAGCATTAGTAAAAATCAAGTGGTAACTTGAACTGTAACAGATGGTTTCTGAAACTAAACCCTTAAGAATCAAATCGATTGCGACACACAATGTCATTGTGAACAATCATTATGCAGCACGTTACGAACCGATTACGAAAGCAAGACAGGACATCGATGACTTAAGAGAGATCAGGCTGCTCTAGGACGTACTAAACAAATGCATGTATATACTTCCTAGGAAATACTGTCTGAAAACTACCGTAGCTGACCTGCTTGGAAAGGCGGTGAGAGCCAATAGCCATTGTGACAGAAAGCACGGTGGGCATGGCAATGGGGATCCCACCAATGAGCAACACCAACAGATTATTGATACCAGATCGGTATTTTCGGTGCTGGATGGGGAACATCACGATGATTTCAATCACAATTCCAATTGCAATACTGATGATACAGAAATTTCCAATGTTTTTCAGCACCTGTAGCACAAGCAAAACAGCGATTGTAGATGACGTTAAATTCGAGTAAAATCAATATCACACGTATATATTCTGTTAAAACCCAAACTCATACCCTGTTAAGTACATACTCATTATCTAATCAAGATCAATATGAAGGGTCTCACTACTGCACTCTCTCACCAAAACATGAAATCCTTTGAGAAACCTACCAACGATACACACCTGGATCAGTGGCAGCCTCTGACAACGAGCTGAAACTAAAAAAACAGGAATCATGACACAGAGTACTCACCTTCTGAAAGTGGCCCACGTTGTTTGTAGAATCAACAAGATGCGCGGCTTTACCGAAAAATGTGTGAACACCGGTCGCAATAACTATTGCATCAAGCTCTCCCTGTTTACAAGTGGAGCCCGAATAGACAGAATCTCCAGGCTTCTTCGTAGCAGGCATTGATTCCCCTGTTAAGGCTGACTGCAAATTCAACAATCAATAGATGGATGTTATTTATGACTACTGACTCATCCACGCCATCCGAAAAAGAACTGGACGAAGGAACTCAAGAAACTGACATGTTTTACAAAGATGAACGACGCGCAGAAATCTATCCGATTTACAAATTGATGCATCGTAGAGAGGGGTACGGTGAGGCAAAATCGTCAGTACATCGCATGGAGTTAAAGAAATAGATAAGCTGAATAGACTGTGCCTGGTCAATTTTCAACGGATCTCCTTCAAGCAGGCGTGCATCTGCAGGAACGATATCACCAAGCTTGATACTGATGATGTCACCAGGCACCAATATGGCCGCATCTCGCTCAATCCAACTGCCCCCACGCAAGACCTGGTGAATCAAGTTCTTCAACTTAGAGTGATACAACTAAAAACGGTTACTGATCAAGCCAACGTTCGCATCTTTGTTAGAGTCGTATATTGTTTGAACTGGTTTTCATCGAGGCGCTACAAAACTGACACTCATTTTTTTGGTTTAGCGGCCGACGACTGCCTGATTCGCAGAAATTAGAAATCTGAAAAACAAACCTTGGTCTTAGGTGCGAGCTGTGCCATCAGAGCTGCAGCAGCATTTCCCGCATTGTTCTCCTCGACAAAGCTGATGGTTGAATTTATCAGCAACAAACAAAGGATGCCCAGGAAATCTTGCCAGTCAGGAGGTAGCCCCTGAAAATCAACCCCGTAATGATTCAATGGCAAGAAGATGTCGAACAAAAACCTAGGGGAAAAAATCAAGTAATATAGGAGGAGAAGCACAGAACATAGCAGATCTCTAGATTCATCGGTTTGAGGTTTTACTTGTCCATTGGCGAGGACAATGGCCATGATGGCAGCAGCTTCCATCACCCAAGACAAGGGATTCCACATAAACCCCAAGAACTTCAGAAATTTGCTCTCCTGTAATAACACGGATAGAAATTTATCAAACCACAAGTCTGAGAATGGCACATGAAATCCCTAAATCAATGAAGCAATCCCCAGTAATGAGCGATGTAAATCTGGGCGCCAGATGAGGAATGAGAAAGGTCCAAAAAAGTACCGATTTCTCTTCGAGCTTGTTATGACCAAATATTTGAAGCCTGGCCTCCCCTTCCTCATCTGTAATACCACTCTTTGAGGCCCTCAACTGCTCAAAGACCTCTTCTATTGGGATGTGTTCCTGCATACCAACGTGCAGAAGCGGAATTTATCAGTCAAAGCGTAGCTGTGATAACGATCAAATACCTTCAAAGCCAAGACTGGATTCATGATCATAACCCCAAGTACCTGTTACCTTAAATGGATGATAGGATATTCTTCTTCATAAATCTAGATTTAAATTACAGTCTCTTCGACTTGATAATCACCGCCAGATGCTGGATACTTAACCTAACAACAAAGACCTAAGATTTACTCTTCCAGTTAAGCATAAAGCCTACAACGTCTAGTGCAAAGCAATCATCTCACCAGGTCAACGGTTTCATTGTTCAATGCTTCGAGCCCGGCCAAATCCGTTTTCTTGACGTGGTTTTCAGCCATGATGAAAGAGGGAAATGTAGCAATAGCGCCCTTGGAATCAGTAAAACCCGGCAGCAGGTCCTATAGCATTGATAGACAATCGTAGATCTACACTTACACACAGGAAAGGTAAGCAGTGACATCGGAAGACCCCGAAGAATGTATGAAAACTTCAAAGCACAGAGCCTCGACATTTACGAATGACTCGAGAATTTTAGCGCCAAAAATTTGGGATGCAGATACAGCTTGAGAACAAATCACCAAATAGTTTTTATGACAGAGGACTACAGTACCACATATCGTAGAGTACGTAAAGCGTCACAACCAACACCAACTTAAAATGGCGTCTTCAAATTCTTGTCTCAACATATGATCTTCGAACAAAAAATTCTTCGGAGATTTCTGCAAGAATAGCAAACTCGAGCGACGTCAGTTTTGATTACTGAAATTTCATGCACCAAATGAAGCAGGTCTCGAAATATCCTTGAGTGATTCTTCGTTCAGCTCTTACGAATAACGCTCACTCCGGCACATGTAGGCTAGTAAATGCTTGCACAATTTAGGCGTACCAGGCAATAATCCTATCAGCTGCTGCTATGAAATCCGAATACAATATAATCGACAAGAGTTCTAGCCTCTTCAGTATTTATAAAACTCGGATTCCAAAAACCAAAAAGAAAAAGAAACCGCCGGTTCAACGTCTCCTATGAATTCTACTCACCCTGATAAGCTTGAACATGAGAAACATGGTCCTTCCCAGCGACGGTAAAGGCCGTCATCCTTAGCTACCCTCAAAGAGAATGACTGAAAGTTGAACCGCCGAAGCAGCGGATACAATGTTGCCGAGGTACGTTATACTCAGAATAAAAACTGCGTAGAACCAAGACAGAATTGCCCGCTGTTATTAGCTGCTCGATAACAGAAATCGGAAACCGATGACATGCATCTCCATCGGAGCAGAGGAGTAGATTTCCAGTCCTTCCAGGGTTGCTCTGATCATAACACCCTCACTGAAGCCCTAACATTATCAGAGCGCTTACATCATATTCCTAGCATGATTCCTCTTCCAATTATTCGAAGTGAAGAAAGCATACAAACGCGGTTCTGCAAAAGACGTCAAACGGCATCCCTGCAGAACTGCGGAACCAACTCCTCACGAATTCGGCACAGATGGAGTCAAATTCACAAAGGCAAGCCTAAAGCTTACATATCTCACAACAATATACGACCGTTCGACTTAGTCTCATAATACTGAAAAGTGCTTCTTATCCTTCTACGGCATGAAACCACCACGCCAGCTTTCAAATGCCTTAAAAATTAAGGCAATTCAAGCTCTCACCACAAGAACAGGAATATTATCCAGACGAAATGTATTTTGGAAACAAAGTATTGTCTCATAAATTAATTTCCAATTCATCCATTAATCTCCGGAGACAATAAGCACGTCCACAAGCACCTCAATCACCTCTACAGCAATCTAAAAAAAACACTCACGCCTAGCAAATCTAAAACCAACTCACGCTCGACTCTCTCTGCCATGCACAACCTCACGACAACTCCGCTCCGCCACACCTTCAACAAAATCCACCATAACTGACCCTCACGTCCTTGCACAGGACACGAATCTAGGGGAAATAAATCGGAATCAACATCTCCAGCACTTACGGCACATTCACGGAGCTTCTCCACAAGGAACGCACCACGAGCAAGAAACAGGCAAGACGGAGCTGCGTCTTGAACGACAACAAACAGGAGGCTCCTCCACAGAAAGCAAACGGCAATTTGAGCCGAGGCTCTGGTCCATAGACGCGGCGAAAGAAGAGCGAAAGAAAGTGCCAAAAATTGCAAGAAAAGCGGTAAAGAAGCAGGATCGTGTATGCTTACCGGACGGGCACGCTCGGACTTGACCTTTAGAAGAGTGCTGGTGCGGGCTTGCTAGTGGTGCGGAGCGCAGGCTTGTGCAGCGGCCATAGAATGAGAGAATGAGGGGGCGGTCATGGGTCTTGCAATTCGTTTTCAAGGGAAGCTCTAGAGAGGGGAAGGGGCGGGCCGCTCTTTTAGTTGGCCGTGGCCCGTGGCTGGCTGGCTGCTAATTGGCATGCAGGGGCGCAGGGGCATCTGGCCGCGACTACTACCACCAGATTCTTCGTTGGCTCGTTGCGGGCCCTCACCCGCCGATTTTGGTTAATTTTATTGCGCAAGAGCAGAGTCGAGAGTGGCCCTGAGGCCGCTGTGGCAGCTCCGTTCGAGTCGGTTCGAATGTGGCTTGCGAGTGGCCAGGTTTTGCACGCACGCGTAGAATGGTGTCCACCGCAGATAGCACATTCCGTCTAGTAAGTGAGTTTAGTAACTTCACGGCCCTTTCCATTTTAGCATATACTTACTGTGGTCCTCGGAGAAAGCGCTACTTCTGTGGGCCCAACAGACTGGTCCATACTCCATAGAAAGATATGCCATAACATTTGTACCTCCCAAGCGTCTTGCATGCTGCTGTCGTCGTCGAATATTCTTCTCCATTATTACATCTTTTAAATATTATCGTTGAAGCTGCAATTAGGATACAAGCATGTGAATTTTAGGGCCACTGTGTAGTACCCTAAGAGCATCTCCACTGCGGACACAAGCGCACACGCAATCGTGACTGTTGCAAGAGCAAGCATCGTTACTTCGCTCTGTGCACATCAAAGTTTTGGATTGTCACGTCCACGCAACAGCTAACGTGGAAGACTATTTCCTTTCATTTTGCGCAAGGGTTTGCCAATTGTTTGCACCTCAGTGGTTGCCGGGTGGTAATGCGTGCGATGTGTTGTGCGTGTTTGCTGAAAGACAAGACAGAACGCTCTCAAAAAGTTTTTTTGAGTTCCTGGTTACATCTACGGGGTGGAGATGCTCTAAGAGCTTCTCCACTGCAGAACGTAAAGAGACCCGCAATATTGAGCTTCACATACTAAGGACCATCAGATCATGATCTGATGGCCCTTAATATGTGAAGCTTGGTATTGCGGGTCTCTTTACGTTCTGCAATGGAGAAGCTCTAAGAGCATCCCCAATCCAGCAATCACAGTGGCATGGAAAAACTTGTACATAGATAATTTGGGCTTGAGTGAAAACTACGGCTACAATGTAGTAGTTACTTGCAATTGCATTTTCAGGGGCTCCCCACATAACATCCCCTTCTTCGCATATTTGCACTCTTTGGAGAGTCTTGAATATATTGCAAAGTGTTTGATTCTTAGATTCTGATGCAATTTTAAATGTTTTTGACATGAACCTCCTCACATAAACACTTAAAAAGGGCATAAACAATTAAAAAGCTATGTTTAGTAAGTGCCATAACGTGTTTGCATTGAAAGTTGGTGAGCTAAGAAATGCCCTTGCCCTCCTCTTGGCTCGCCGTTAGACTTGGTTTGACAACATGTTGAGGTCTTTTGTTACGGTTGGATTGGGGATGCTCTAAAGAAAGTGTACATAAGTCTTCTTTTTTGTATTCAAAAAAGTTGGTATAACAAAGAATATAATTGGCATTTTATCTTCATATTTTTTGCCTTTGGTCTTGGTGCAATTCCAATCAAGCATACCAAATTTCAGCTACTAGTAACCAAAATCCTATTTTTGGTGAATTATTTTAATTAAAATTCATGGTTTTATATAATAATTGGTTAAAAATCATTAGTGATGAATTTTTGAGATTTGGGTGCATGGATATGTAGGAAACATCCATTTACACACATCTTTCTTTTAAACAAACATAAAGGAGACCATTTCTCCCATGTCTAATGGCTCCTTTTAATATTCTTTTGCCTTTAACCCCTAAAGGATCAAAGAGTCCAATATGGCCAAATGGGGTTATTGGAGGTGTAAAAGTAGACAAAAAAGGCATTGCATGCTCAAATTTTGGTCTACCACTCAAGTCCAAATGGAGCTAAAGTCCAACAAAACTTTTGGATCGGCTTGTTGTTCCTTGAAGCCTCTAGATTTTGCACCTAAACATTTGAACTTACTATTTTTAATATTAAAACTATTAGTGGGAGTGTATATAGGCGTTGTACATTGCACTGTGGATGGAGGAATTTTGGATGGGATGGGTTGGAAGCCCACAATCCCATGTATAAGGGAGAAGGTTGGTGATGTGTCACTTTTTTCTCTCGATTGGGCAAGGTTTTTGTAGCTCTAAAATTGTGAGCCAGCTAGATCCACTTACTTTGAATGACCATAAGTTTTGGAGTTTTTTCCCATTTGAGGAGTTTTTTTCCATCAAGTATAGCTAGACACGGTCTCATGGGATCAACAATTAGGTGATTTTTTTTTTGGGAAAAAATCACATCAAAATCCAAAATCCATATTGTGAACTGCTACCCAAATGAACAAATATGAGATTCTCAACAATGGGGATTTTGCAAATTTACTTAGATTTAAAATTAGACTAGCCTTAAACTTTTGATTTATAGTTGGGTATAGAATGCACGGTTTGGACTGTGTGAATATTTGTTCAACTTTCTAAAAATTGAGGGAATGTGTTAAAGGTTCCATATTTGAGGTATGCTAAATCTTCTTAGTAAGAAGCTTAGGGGTTAAGAAGTCAACAAATTTGAGGTCTCACATTGAATTGGGACTTGTAGAGATGGAACATGGGACATAGTGAGAGCCATCCTTTAACCTCTATAATTGAGCGCTAGGATGCAGCCACATGGCTGATATTGCTATTTACAAGGCCGGACTCCATTCTCACCCTCCAAGTTATTAGGAGGCTTCAAACTTAAACTTTTTTAGGTGACTCATGTTGCGATTCATCATTGTGAGTTCACTAGTGAACAACAAGGTGACTCACCTTTGGACTTCACTCCTAACTTGATTCACGTGAGGAGTGAACTTCAGAAACTCACCTTTGCAACTTCGAGCTGCTCATTCACTTGCGTCCTCCAACCCCAAAACTTCTTTTGCATAAACTTCCGCAAAGTCACGAGTGTCTCAGACTTTGCGCATGCTAGGGAAGGAAAACAATTCACTTGTGAGTGGAGATCCTATGAGGTGAGAAGCTCACAGGCCAAATTTTATGTTTGAACCCCCCTATTACTTGCTAAATTTTCAATGTACATTGAACAAACATCTTTACAAACATATTAGATTCTTAAAATTATTGAGCGATAGAACTAGACAGTTTGTATTCAAAGATGGACTAAATCGAGTAGTAAAGCATTACATAGTGACTTACTCAATGTCTTGAGTTTTAGTACATAATTAAGAAAAAATGATCTAACTTGTCAATGATCTTTTTTTGTTATGTTTTCCACTACTCACTTGCAAATATAATTTTATTCTTCCTTTTGAACTTGTTTATTGAAACTTGGTATCTAGTACAATGACGCTTGGATAAGGTCAATGCCTTGGGTAAGAAAAAAATGTCAATCATATACAAGAAGTGAGTGTAAACAAACACTCCATTCAACTGAGTCCATAAGACAAAAAAGAGAGTGAGACCTTTGTACTATTCACACATTTTTCTTACAAAGGTTGACCTTACCCAAGCATCAATGAAACCTTTGTACTATTCCCACATTTTTCTTACAAAGGTTGACCTTACCTAAGCATCACTACATAAGGAAATTATCTTGCTTCTTTTGTTGTCCTTGAAATATCAAAATTTTCACCTATACATGTCAAATATGCTCAAATATTTGACTAATGGTTAGTGAACCAATCACAAATATTATATATGACAAAAAAAAATTGTATGCATAACATCTACTATGAGAATCAACTTAGCTTAAATTGAAGTCTTTTTTTGGCATGGTAGGTTGAGGCTTTGGAAGAATCATTTGAAGAGCTTACTCCACTTTTCAACCAATTTGATTACTTGTTGGACTGTCCTTGTAGAAGGACAAATGTTCTTATATGACCTAAATAATTTCCTCCTTTGGTTGATACTTCCTTATTTTCATCCTTTGTTGTGAATTAGACTTGACACTCTTAAGCAAGAGTTACAAACACCCTAAACTCAAATCTTGTGTGATGAAATTCTAGAAATATGTAAGAAGTCTTAATACCTTGACATTTTTGAATTTTTGGAGAAGCTTGTCCACATGTGAGTTCTATAATGAAGTTTTGGCACTCATCTGATTTCTATGGGCAAGCACAATTATTGCCAACTTTTGTCAAGCTACAACAAAAGGGTGAGTGAATCAACAAAGAATTATGACACAACTTTATTTTGGTTTTAAAATTACACACTAAGATGCAATTCCAAGGCTAGATTTTTTGTCAAAATCTTTTCCAATTTTTAGAAAGTGGCTACTTTCAAACAAAGAAAATTAGTTGAAAATGGATGAAATCACTAAACCCCTTTCAATTTCCTTAAGGTTATTATTATTTGGACAAAATTGACAAATATGTATATATATAAATCTAAAATATACATACACACACACACACACATATATATATATATATATATATATATATATATATATATATATATATATATATATATATATATATATATATATATATGAGTAAATACACATGCATGATTCTATACATTTTTACCTTACCTGAAAGTATTTAACCCCTAAAGGACCATGCCATTTTTTAAGTGAAAAATCACTCAAAACTGCCACTTTTGGGGGGGTTAGTAAGAAGGTAATTTTTTTTTAAATTTGGGAAATCCAACCGTAAGAACTTGCCTTGGACACAAGCTCCAAAAAACTAATCACAAAGCTCATTGGGAGACCAAACTACTGAAGAACCATTATCTTCATTCATGAAGGAGAAAGACTACAGACTACCAATTTTGTTTGTAGGTCTCCTAGAAATCTCTACAAACAAATCTTGCAAAGGCCCAAGATGAGGAGAAAAGATCACATGATTTTTCATGTGTGAGCTTCAAAATGCAATATAATGATAGGTGTATAGTACATACACCAAAAAGGTCTATATAAGTAAAACACATGTTTATTGTTGATAGTGAGTACATTAATATTATTTTCAAACATTATAAAGATTGTTTTAAACCTTCAACTTCTAAATAAATTTTGCATATATTTATGTTTTAAATTTTTGTTCAGGCATGTTATTTACCTTAATTTCATTAACTTGCTTATTCAAAAAAAAAGGTAAATTTTAAACTTCAAGCATCATTTGTTTTGGATGAATGAAAAGTTATTAGAGTGAAACATGTTGAAACACCATTCAACATCTACAATATAAATTTTGAAATGCTTCATAGATTGGGGGGGGTTCAAATGTCTCAAACAAGTAGTGAACTAGTGGTCATGAACAAGTGGTTATTCACCGATGAATAGGGGGTTTCAGATATCTCAAAAAAATGGTGAATGAATGGTGGTGAATGAGTTTTTGTTCACTGGTGAACAAGAAGTCACAAAAGTGAACCACCCATGAGGACCTCCAAGATGTCCTCATGGCTCGTGCATGCGTGAACAACAGAAAGCCTCTCCCTCCTCGCCTCCCCCTCCTCGCCTCCCCCTCCTCGCCTCCCCCTCCTCGCCTCCCCCACTAGCTTCGCTCGTGTTCTTGTTGCTCCCACGCCCAAGCATGTTTATGTTGTTACCCACCTCTAGGCTCTTGCTCCGCGCCTTTAGACAATTTGGATGCAAAGTTGATTGCCAGGTCAAGGTCATTCAAGAAATTGCAATGCACGAGAAGCGACAATGGTGGAATTGAAGAGATCTTGATTAGAAGCAAACAATTGTGGAGACAAAGGGTTCCAAATTAAAAGCAACAATGGTGGAGGTCAAGAGATCTATACGAGATTGGTGATTGTGGGCAAAATTGAAAGGATGGTGAGTAGTTCACTACAATTCGGATGTTTGAATGGGTGATTGCGAGGACATGAATGGTGGCTTGACTAACTTGTCCACCAATTTCATTCACGTTAACAAATTGCTAGTGAACGGCATATTTGAAACCCCCTAATATGCAATCACAACCCCACATCATCATGGCTTATTCACGGAGTGACTTGACCAGATTTTTCACAAATCTTATTCACTTGAACAATTTTGGTGCATAATGCCATCTTTGAAACCCCTATTAGTGAGGCCCGGATTATATTGATGACCATTGACATTTCTGTGCACGTCCTGCTTATCCCAGAACTTGCAAACCAATCCAACCACGTGTTGCCGTTATACACACCGATCAGTACAAGAGACGGGATCACGTTTATCAAACGTTACGTATCCACGTCTTCAAATCACAAAAAATGTACAGCACATTTATTTACGGGCGTGAATCTTTACAAATAGAATCATGAACTCTGTGAAGAACTCACAAAAGCTTGAAGCGAAGCCCAACATGCCCTTCTGATTATTCTTAGCTGGAGTCCCAGCTCAGAAGAAGGCAAAACACGATATTTTTATTGTCATCCCCTACTTAGTTGAGCGTCGAACTCAAGCAAGGACAGGTGATCGCTACAAACGCCATCATAACCGGTTGTTGATTTTTTTACGCTAACGTGGTACTCCCCCATTGGCAACCCGTCACCATTGCCACTACAAGTTGCAATTCATAACCTTGAGTTCTTTCCTTTCAATTTGCTTCCTACACCTTTGGATCATGAAGATCAAAGGTTGTGATTGAAAACTGTACAATCAGTTATGTATGATAACCTATTCGCCGCTAACGCAGCTCATCGGTTATCTAATATGAAATGACTCCAATGGGAAACAAAACATGCTAGGATTTGAATGCAAGAGAGATTATACAAGAACGAATCAATCGCCTCCAGAATTGGCATAAGAGGCAACAACAGCAAGCGAGTGAGTCGCATCTCCAACCGAGAGAACATGCTCACCGGCTTCCACAATGCGAGTGCCGTCTGCCGTCACGGATCCAAAATGGCGACATGGATTGAGGCTGAGCACCACCTTGTGCGCCCCGCCCGCTTCCAGGAACACAGTCTCAAACGCTGTGAGCTCCTTCAAAGGAGCTCCCATCTTCCCTGCCGATGGAGGGGTCCTGAACAGAAGCACCGTGTGACGACCTCCGTGGGCTCCCACGTTCACCACATTCACATGCACCTCGAAACTGGATAACTCGCACATCCCTGCAGCCGCGCAAACCAACCCAATTCCCGCCTCATTTCAAAATTTGAATAAAGAGCACGGCATAACCCCGCCAAAATTTGAACAAAGAGCACGGCATAACCCCGCCAAAATTTGAATAAAGAGCGGGGCATAACTCCGCTAAAGCCCTGATGGAGTTTGGCGATTTGAATGAAAAAAATATGAAGTGGAATGCAGTACTGGTTATCTGAAAATGGATATCGTGAAATGAGTTAAGCAAGCTCAACAATAACGGCATATTGTGGACACAAAATGGACTCTTGGCACCATTTTACAATTGCGCCGATTTCACTCCAAGAAAATCATGGTTGAATCTACAAAAAATTGACAAAGAATCTTTATCAACTTTCTGTATATTTGATCATGATTTTGACACGTTTCAAGTTAATGCTCACAACTGATTCACTACTGTAGGAATTCCCGCAAATACACATCAGGAATTGTGAGTAAGAACGCAAGATATTTAACAGCTCTTCCTTCAACAAGAGTAATACCAAGCGGGTGATCATCTGTAAAAGGAAGAGTTAGCTCCAGCGATATTTAAAATGGCTACATTTGGCTAAATTTTGCAATTTACAGCTAGAAAACATGTGAACTATCGTGTTAAATTTGAAAAAATTAGCTTTTTAGCAGTGTTTTAGCCACTTCAGATAAAAATGAAAATCATATTTGGGATCACTGCAGGTAAGCATTGCCATATGCACAGTTACCCTAAAAGTTGTTGATTAATCCATGGTTTGAGTATTAGATGTGGCTATTTTATCCATATGAGATTGAGAAAGGTTCACGAACTTAGATTATTTGAACTTTTAGTCAATTAAAACATCGTGACTTAGAAGATATGTGTAAAACAATGCAGGCGAGCACCTTGTTTTGCTTCGGAGCATGAACTTGTTCGTGTGGAGGTTTGGTGCGGATCACACGCTTGGACATGAAGCGCAGGCGCAGTGACAGATGCCGGAGCCACCACAAACGAGTGCTTGAAGCTGGTGTAACTCAAACCATCGCCAAAGTTGTACACCGTTTCGCCCGTGTAGAATCGGTAGGTGCGTCCCGGGTAGTTTTGCGATGCGTCAGGGCGCATGTCCATGTTAGTCATGCTGATTTTCGTATACTCTTCGGGGTACCACGAAACCGGAAGCTTACCACCGGGATTGTGAACACCAAAAATGACTTCCGCCATGGCCTCACCTCCAGATTCTCCGGGATAGCCCACCCAAAGTATACTCTGAATGCGGTTGTCGTTCTTCGCAAACCCTACGTCGACCGGACCTCCGCACATGAGCACAAGCACAACCGGTTTCCCAACTCCCGCCACAGAGTTGATCAATCTCTCTTGATATCCCGGTAAGCGCAAGCTCGTTCGATCAAGTGCCTCGGATTCGTGCACTTGGGATAACCCCATAACCAGAATCACCGCATCCGCGTTGGCTGCTGTTTCGACCGCGGGGGCGATTAAATCCTCGTGCTGGCATGCAGTTGAGATGCATCCCTGTGAGAATCGGACTTGTGTGAATTGAGCGAGTCCTTGAAGTGGTGTGATGTACTTGCAGGGTATGCCTTCGTAGTTGCCGAGCATGGTGTGACTGGCGTTTGCGTTGGGGCCGATGACTGCGAGGATTTGCGTCTTCGAGAGGGGGAGCGTGTTGAAGTCGTTCTTTAAGAGGACGATCCCTTGTCTCGCTGCTTCCACGGCGAGCTCCTGGTGGGCTGATGTGCATACGTCGGCCACGCCGAGGTTGCCAAATTCTTGGGAGGATGGCTGTCCGTCGAACATGCCGAGGCGCATGCGCACTCTGAAGAGGTTGGATAATGCATCATTGACTCGCTGTTCCGAGACCTTGCCCATCCGCACCGCGCCTTCCGTGTACGATGCCAGGTAATCTCCGCAATTTAGGTCCAAACCTAAAAACGGTAACCCACTCTTTGAACAATGAGCATATATAGAGATTTCTACTATCAAAATTCCAGATCTCTCCCTTTTTTCGCAAATTAAAGTGGATTTCAATGCACCATGTAATGCATAAGATGAGAATGACATAAGTCTTGATGTTGAGGTTTTGGAGTGTTCAATTTGGGATGGTTACCTTAGTGGACTATTCAAAACCCAGGTTTCGGCTATAATACATATCCCTAGTAGTGACACTTCAACATTGAGCAGTATTAGAATTTCAGGATTTTGTCCCCAACACACCATTTTTGGACACCGTTTTTGGAAAAGTGGTAGCATTCAAGTTTGGACAAAATTGTGGCAATGTGTTTCAGCTACGTGTTGCAATTAGAAATGCGAGCCTTACTGCTATTGCAGATTTGCAAGCAAATTGATTTAAGATTTAAGGCCAGCTCACCTGCATTGAGAGCATCAGCAGCTGCGTCTTCAGTAGTCGGGGAGTAGTTTGTGGATTCGTGCATCACCAGAACAGAATCGCAATCCGACACAATGTATCTATGGAAGCATTACCCATGAATTCCACGCTTGTCAACGATAATTGAAATTTTGTTAGAATTCAAGTGCATTCGTAAATTATTGAGAGAAAGTAGACTACCTTCCATATCCTATGTCTACAGGTAGTTGAAACAAAGCATTTGGAAATCTACAAAAGAAAAATTCTAAACTGTACCAAGACAATGTACCTTACGTCTTGAGTAATAGAATATGGTAGAAATCATTTGAAAGATATCACAAAAGAGGTAATTGAATTGGTATCAGTCAATTGTATGGATATGAAAAACCTTTGACAAAATTAATAACGTCTCTTGAACATAATTAGGGCCTAAACACATTTGATAGAGGTAACCATTATTATGTTTCACCATTTTCATGTGTTTCTGATTGAGCTTGATGAAGGGGAGAGGAATAAAGGTACGGAGAAAAAGTCTTACCCATCCAATCCCCAAGTGTTTCTCACAGTGTTAACAAGGAAGTCACGGTTTGCACATGCAGGCACGCTGTTCACCTTGTTGTAGGAACACATGAGGCTTGTCGACCGGCCCTCCTGCACACAACTCCTAAAGGGCGGGTTGTACGTGTCCGCCAAGTCTTGCGCTGTCACCTGCCATCATGCACCAAGCATCCCAGTGAAGTTCAAACCCACTACCCTACAAAAAAAAAGGCGGTTTTGTGAACATATAAACAAATTTTTGGATTCTGTCCAAAACTTGAGGAACCTGGTACAATCTTACACAACAAAAAGTCTTCAAATAAATTTGGAAACCAGCCCTTCAACACTTGCATCTATATGGTTTTTGAAGTTGTGAAGGTTAGAGTAAATTTTCGACGCTAAAAGCTCTGCTTGGTGACGTGCTTTTTGATTGAAGAATCATCTTCATGCTTCCACCAGGAGAGACTTGGATGCTGCTGATGTGATCATTCAGAAAAGGTACTTGAGGTTTCAGTTTTTAGGGACGCCTTCTTCTCTCATTCCATTGTCGGAAGCATTCAAAACACTCAAAAATTGATTATTCTTTTGCCTTAAAAGTATGGGAAACTTTCATGGATTCCACTCAAGTTTGCAATATTTGCGTACATAGATACCCTTGCTTTTTCAGAAATTACACATTGCATCGAAATATTTAGACATATATTTATTGTGCTCATACTTTCTTCGTAACGACGTGACCAATGTTGACGAAGGGAATGTAATGAAACGAAAAAGAAGCAAGTGCGCACAAAGGAAGAAGAGAAGTGGCATGACACAACAAAACAAACGCCTGAAAATTTTGGTCCAAGGGTATTTGTGTAATTTCTGGAAAAGCAGGGATATCTATGTAAATATTGCAAACCGCAGGGGTATCCATGGAATTTTCCCTAAAAATTATCGATGACTGACCTTGGCATCGAAATGGTAGCGATCGACGCCTTCCCAGTTGTCGATGTCGTAAGCCGTGAAATGCTTGCAGCACGCGGACAGCTTCAGCCGCTTGGACGTCGACGTGGACGTGGTGGAGCGTCCTTCCTGCATGCCCCGCACGAAGTTCGCGGCGTACGAGCTTGTGGTCGTCGGGTCCTCGCCGGACGTCTCTTGAATCCGCCCCCACCGCGGGTCGCGCGCGATGTTGATCACTGGCGACCAGTACGTCAACCCCGCCATGCCTTCGTTGTAAAACGCTCTCGCTTCCGTCGACACCGCCTGCAATCATTTGATCGACAGTCATCTCTCCAACCCCAATCCTCGATATCATTCTTCAGTAAGTACGTAACAACAATCCATCCATTACCTTCTCTGTTCAAGTCTCTCCACATCTGGACTTTTATGCTGAAATCACATTGGATGAGTGCTGCTGCACTATATTTGCTCTACCTTACCATCACTACAAGAACATAGGACCCGAATCAACTATATTGTGTCTTGATTTAGATATTTTAAACATAGTAGTGTTAATTAGAACATGTTTCAAAGAAAATAGGACCCAAATCAACAATATTGTGTCTTGATTGAACATGGTAGTGGTAGTGTTGATTAGAATGTGTTTTGAAGAATATAGAACCCAAAGTAATAATATTGTGTCTTGATTAGGACATTTTGAACCCCATTTTGAACATAGTGTTGATTAGGACGTGTTTGTGTTGATTAGGACTCTTTGATTCGTACCCATTATCTATTAGTGCATTTTTTTACATTTTCTTTCCGTCCGCACGGCTTACACACAGAACCTGTACCGGTCCTAACTTGTGGACTCAAGCGCTGGACTTTGAAGATTTCGCAGCATTCAACGAAGTTTAAGCCCCCCTGGTAAATCTAATACAATGGATGTGCATGCAATGGAAACAGGCAACAGGCCTGGCCAATTTGGTTCCAGAGGTCTTTGTTGAAGGACGCCGTGGTGAGGATGGGCAACGGAAAGCTGGTGGCGCGGGGCAGAGCTCCTCCGAACTGCACATGAGCCACTCCATGCAAGCCTTCTTGCCACCATTCGTACGCCGGAATGCCCAGGCGCGGAATGGCCTCCGCCGTGTTGACGAGCTGGGAGACCTTCTCCCCGAGTGTCAGCCGGGACACCAAGTCCCGCACTCGCACGCCGTCCTCCAGGGACTTGTCGCAGAACGCCATGGATTTCAAGCTGGCGTCTTTGTCGACATTGCACGCGTACTCCATCGCTGCAACGCCTGCAGCAGCTTTCCAAAGCATCACCACAGCAAGTATACACACAGTCTCTCGGCCTGCCATTGCTCACTGCCTCACTCTAGAAACAAATCCCGTCACACTCGAATCAGTTCATTGACATGGCGGCCGGAGATTAAATCAAGCGATCATTCTTGTGTCTCGCAGCTGTCCATGAATGCAACTCAAAGGAGTGCCAATCGCCAGAACCGCGAGCACCGAATGGAGCCTCTTCTGTCCATGGCTACGAACACAAGACTCGTAACCATTCCATTGTCTACTTGGCAGAAGCTAGCTTGTCAATGCGAGAGCTCTGTTTAGACCTTCGCTCTTTGTCGAAGAAGGAAAAGCAGCTGCAAGAAGTGATCAGTGCAGCATCTCGATCATGGCGGTGGTTGCAGGAGGATATAGACTGATCGTCTGTAGGGAGGGGACGTGTTCTCTCCTTTGCTGTACTACTTACTGGCTTCCCTTCAGCACTACCACCTAACAGCCTCGACTTGAAAGGATCTACTACAAATGTATGCCGGGAAGTACTGTAATGAAGTGGTGCCCTCATCTACTTAGCACACCATAATATCTGCAATTCTAGCTGAAAATCGCTGAATCATGCAAATGCACAGCTCTTTGGGATCGAATCCTGAGCATTTAAAGCTCGAACTTGGAGGAGTTAGCATTGACAATAGCAGCAGCATGAGCGGTGCAACACACGATGAGACTAAATCAATGTGAGTCCAGTACAGTATGACGCTAAGCTAGAATTAGACTAGCATGCTCGAAGTGTCTGTACTGGATCGATCTGAACGAGTTCAGGAACTTGTAGTATGGAGCAAGTCGTTGAATGCTCGATAGTTGATGTTAATGACACGACTGACAGTACATGCTTAGCAGTGTTTAAACTACAGCGACTGCCTGATCGGACTCGTCGAGACTGTTGATAAGAATTAGACTGAACCAAGTCCTCGGTTCACGTCAATCGCTGCAGCTGGAGATTGTGATCCACAGAACTAGCTGTTAGTACGTTGAAGTTTTGGATGTCGTGGAGCTGAATAGTTCTGAGTGTGCTTTTGGTGCTGTAAAATTCAGTTGTAAAATTCAGCTGTAAATTCAGCTGTAAATTCAGCACGTGGAGAGAGTGAGGAAATGGGAGAAAGTTAGTGTGATTGTGAGTCGCTCTCTCGGGTTTGGCCAGTGAGAGGTCCAGCGGCGTCTGCTTGTACTGGCGAGGGAGACCTCCATGTTCTGTGTACTCCTGATACTTGTGATTTCTAACCATCTGTACCTTCTCACGCGGTGGTATTTTCTTCCCATTCCAGACTCCAGAGAGACGTTTTTGACGTCTATGAGAGGCACTTTGTTGTTCACATTAGGGGTAGTCATACCTTCTCCGAGATTGAAACTTCGGTGAAGATTGAGAATCGGTTGAGTGAGAATAGGAGCCATTTGGAATACTCTTTTTGTGGGTGGTGGAGAATGGAGAATGGTGTACCAATTGTGAGGGTAAATTACTAACAAGGAACAATGAAAAATAGACGGCACAAGGTGAAAAAAATTTGCGCAAAGACTTCTCCAACCCATTCTCCACCCACAGACATGAAGAAGAAAACTTCTCCATCTTCAAAGGATGAACCCTGTCAATTGCGCTCATGCTATCATATAAACATTCTTTGAAGATTGAAAACGCACTGCAAAAGTTGTGATTAAGTTAAGAGCCTCAAAAACTGCTTGATTCTAATTGCATTTGCAGTTTAGGAACAAATGACATGTTCCTTCAAATATCTATCACGATCATTGATGAGTTAGGTAAGCTTAAATGCTTGATTTATGGACCTCCCCCTGTTAACTGGATGAGAAGAATGAGAAAGTGACGAGCTTGGATTTTGGTAACTTGGGGCTTAAGCGACAATGTAACTGACTGTTACATCCTTTCTTTTCCAAAAGGCAGTTACGGAAGCCAAGCAGCATAATTAAAGTAGACAATCCTAAACATGCCCTAATTCTGAAAATAGTATATAACACGAAGCCGGTACATACTAGAAATTTTAATGTATATAGTGGGCAAAACATTTTCTAGAGGTCAATGATCCAACTTCAAAAATTCATAACTAGTTTAAAAACTATCCAACAAATATATTACAAAATGGACACATGCTATTTGCATTTATCTTTCTACAATCAATTATGTGAAAAAACGGATTCAGGGTTTGTAACCCCTCCAAATAAAAGAATAAGAAAATCAGCCCTAAAAGCGGCACTTTTGCACATTTCTACTTTGGCATTGGTTGGTGGGTGCAAAATCGTTCTCATTCTTGGTGACGTGTACTCTACCTTTCATTGCAAAGCTCAGAGAGTCAGAGACAAATCAAACTTCAGAAGTCTCAAGGGGTACAAGGAGATGTGCCCATCACGGTTTCTTCTTGGGCAATCTCTTTTAGGAAAAAGGAAGTGCAATTTTGGGATAACTTAGTGAACAATCTTGCATTTTGTAATATTTTGATGAACAATCTTGATTTTTTGGAATTCGCAAAGATACCCTTTAAAATGTCAAGGTTGCAGAGAGCTAAGGAAATGACATGCTTGTAAGTGTTGGTAATCACACCCTTGGTCATAGACTCATAGTGTTGTCAAATTCTTTTGTATATCATCAAATTATGTAAGCATGTGCTCATTATGTTGTCAAAGTTGTGTTCTTTGCACATGTAAGTGTTAAAAGTTGCTTGTTATCATGGTTTTTTTTTTTCATTTTTTAAGAAGTGCCAAAGTGGTGATTTAAAATGTTAGAGTGGTGCTCCATATTTCAATACTCGTCCACATATAGGATAGAAAATATCACATTAGCACGTATTACATGTCTATAATTTGGTTTTCATCCAAGCTTTTTTAAAAGATTGAAGCTCTTTTGACGATTTCATCCAAGTAATTGTGTTTTTTTTTCTATAGGCTTGGTGCCAATCAAAAAAATTGGTGCAATTTTGCCCCAAATCACCAGAAAAAGAAACCCTGCTTGTTATGTGACAAATAGTGAAGCCCGGGCAATTCTCGTAACCCCACCACATTATGACGCACGCATGCATGCAAACATCTTGTTTTATGGCAAATATGAGTACGGTATTGATAATTTTTCTCTTTCTAAAACCCCTACTAAAACCCCTACAAAGGTGTTTCTGCAATTTTTCAAATGTAACAGAGTATTCACCAAAATATTGCAAAATACAAAGGTGTTTATCAAACTATCCCTACAATTTTTTTAGAGAATATTTGACCACATATTCTTCCATTTTTTAGTAGATGAAGTTGTTGAGTTGCTCCACAATCTTGAGATGATAACTATTTTTTGGATGAAAGTGGACTAGTTTTGATGAAGCGGGGATTTTTCATCCATACTTAGCATATGACATCTGTGTCCATGGATGTGAATAGCTTTGTCACTCTAACGATCATTGCCTTTTGCACTGCCCAGGAAAAGAAAACCCCCGAGTACCCAAGTTCTATCATACAAAAGTTACTTTACAAGTACAACAAAATCCAATCAAATAATCAAATCCTAGAACATTGCTGGTCAAAGCTTGCATTAGTTCTTACATTGATCATAATTACGTTAGTAAACATTGTTCATTTTGGTTAATTAACACTCAATGAAAAAGTTGTATGAAGGTTTTTTGGATGGTTTATAATTGAGAGGAAACCAAAAATTAGTGATTAATAAATTTATAATTGGCATATTGAATTGCTGCAAGGAACATTTGTACGGCTTGTTGCCCAATACTATGATGGGTGGTTTTTTGTTCAGAACTTTTGTGTTTATTATCTTCAATGAAGTGGATCTTTGTATTGAAGGCCCGTAAGACTACTTCACATTGTTCATGATTCTTTAATATTTCCACAATCTTTTTTTTGATTGCAAATACATTTTGCGGATTTTTATACTTATTTTTTAAGCTGGGAGTTAAAATTTTGAAGTTTTGGTCACTTGCGAGGATTACGTAGAATGACAAAAATTGCTCTGCAAGGAGTAGATTCTCTTTCTCCTACATGTCTCCAGAAAGGGTTTCTTTTAGTGCTTGTATAATTGCTATAAAATTAGCATGAAAACATGTTGTTCAAGCTGCCCAACTTCTTCTATGCTTTCTTTTTCCATGTGTAATTTGTCTTTCTTTTTGGCCCATGCAGCACCGAAATTGTCTTAATTTGTGGATTATGTAATGGTTGTAAAGACAAATTCAAGTACTAGTCAAATTAAGCACATTTCTCAAAGATTTGTTAGTTCTCTTCAAAATCATCTTCCATACTTCTTTTAGAATACAAACGGCTTTGTCTATTGCCATTTTGGTAGCTTATTGTATAAAATTCCAATAAATCTTTGCCTTTAAGAATTTTTGTTATCACTTTAAAAAAGTGAATAAAGCCAAATGTTTATTGGGTATATTGCGTGTACAACAAGATTGTATGTCAATAAATTTCATTGAGTTGCTTTTTCCCTAATGTCTGAGTTTTAGAATAATATCATATCATAACCTTGTCCAACTCATTTAATATTGGTTCCAAAATTTACATTTACAATCAACTACACCTTGAAGAAAAGTTGAATAAAAGCCTCTTTTGCCATAGTACAATGTTGAATCTATAGGAGAAATTAAAATAGAAATGTGACTTCTATGTACAACTCTAATAATATAAGATATTTTCTTTAATTTTCCTTTTAACCCCTGGGCGCCCCAATGACAAGATCTCGTCATTGGGGATCAAAAAAAAATCTCAATATTCTTTGGCTTGTACTGTTGCAAATACAGGTACTAGGGGAGAGGATGAGTGGGGGAGTGGGGTACTCGGGTTGGGATCATGCCTACAATATTTTTTTCTCAATATCAAGCTCTAGTGCCCTTTTTTTTTTAACAAAACCCCTCCATTGGTCCCCAAAATTTGAAATTTGAGCTGGGTGCTCAGAACTTAAGGTACTTGAATTTTTTTTAGTTATTAATGGCTTCAAGTGCTTAGTAGTTGTTACATGAAATTCCTTAACAATAATAAAAGCAGTCAATAGTACAAAAAACATGCATAAACAAATGATTTACAACAATGAAAGTTTTCCTTATGACCATTCAATGACTTCATTGTAGTCATTATGAACATTTGCAATTGGTATAAAACAATTAATACTAGAAAGTCTACTCAATGATAGAGCAACTCAAGTTTAAAGAGGAATGGCCAACCTCACATGAATATCCAAAGAGGCCAAAAAAAGGTCTAATACACCACATAAAAAAAATTAAGTTTGTAGAAGCAACCTTATATGTTGCCACAATGAACAATACATATATGATTTCCAACACATTTTCAAAAAACTTGTTTTTTGTTTAGTCATCAAAATGCTTTGTGTCTTCCTTGAAACTTCAACTTCTCTCATCATCATTGCAAACGTCATTGTTAAAATACAACAACCTTGATGTAAGATTAATTGTTACACAATTGCTTCAAAAGCCAAAACATGTTGTATAGCTATAAATAACACAGGAGCCTTAACAATTTGTGCCAACTTCATCCAATTTGACCAAATAACATAAAAGAAAGAAAAAGATGTGCTATTTTTTTCAAAACTTGAACTTTTGGCCTCAAGTTCATGGCCTCAATGCTTCTAGACATGGGAGATAAACAACTCTTGCTCTATCATTGTTTTGATGAGTAGTTGGAACCATTCTCAAAACCATTTGGGCTGAAGTTTAGGCTAAAATGGCCCTAAGTTGTCACACCCTTAACTCCTAGTATAAAACAGCCCTAAGCTATAACAACAGTTTGTGTGCTTTCAAGTGTTTTGTTTTGTGTGAATAACTTATTTGACTTTGGAAAACATTCCACCTTACACAAGTATTCAATTGTAAATTCTTGCACATATGAATCCTTGAAATACTAATAGGCTGGTATGAAGGTAGACACACCATTACCACCCAGCATTCAATTGGTGGCGTATAGTCTAGACCTCAAACCTGTACACCTCTTGTAGATGATGGGCAAATTGTTATGTGCTAACGGTAAGGTAAGACCACCCATTCCTAACCCTTTAGAAACCTGTCCCCAAATCCAATCTTATGTATACAAGGAGTACATTTCAAGATTAAAATGTACACAGCGAGTACATCTAGGCTCGGAATTGGGGACTGATCGAGAATGGGTGGTCCTACCTTATACCCCGGATGGTAGACAAGGGCTGGATCCCCAAATGGGGACGGTAATGGGGGTGCCTACCTTAGGAAAGGGGAGGGGGGACCCACATGCTCTTGATTCTGTGCATGTGGAGCCCTATATCCGTGATGTTAATTTTGGGAGGCAGTGGGTCTGTGAGAGGCTGAAAGACATGAGCTGGCTTGGAAGTTACGATCTGATATGCTCATTATCTCATCCCTTATGGCCTTGTGCTTCTCCATCATTCCAGAAAATCATTTCAAGCAGTCACGCAAAGCAGCCCTAGCCCCATTCTAAGTTACTACCCCTTGTTTTACACAATCAAGATAAGACCTTTATGAGAACTTGGTCCTAATGAGAACTTGGTCTTAATAGGGGGCTTCAAACATAAAATCTGGTCTTTGATCTTCCCACCTCATAGGATCTCTGCTCATTAGTGAATTGTTTTTGTTTCCTCGCACGTGCAAAGTCTGAGACACCCATGAGTTTGCAAAAATTTCTGCAAAAGAAGTTTGGGGGCTTGAGGACGTAGGCAAATGAACCCCACAAAATCACAAAAGTGAGTTTCTAAAGTTCATTCCTCACATGAATCACGTTGGGAGTGAAGTCCAGAGGTGAGTCACGTCAAGGTTCACTAGTGAATTCACAAAAAAGAATTGCAATGTGAGTCACAGAAAAAAGTTGATGTTTGAAGCCCCCTAATATGGGGGAATTCTATACAATGAGCCGGATCCATGAGCTGTGAGTTGTGAACCTAATTTTTTATTGTTAGAATAGTTGTTGGCGCTTGCCATATTACGCATTCATCATTAGAATATTATAAAGATTTTTATATGTTAAACAAAATGCAAGATAATTTTTTTAGTAAGTTTTCAAATTGTATTTATGTGACAATATCACAAAGACTGCATATGTAGTATTACAAAGATCTTTGTGATTTTTGTAACTTGATGTAATAAAGTGGATTTGTGATAGTAAAGATGTCAAGATGTAATATCAAAAAAGGCCTTGTTTTATTAATAAAAATTTATTAAATTTCATTATATAATTGTGCATTTTAAAATTTCCTCTCTTGAAAAACATGCCATTTTTTTAGTTTTTCCATTAGTCTTGAGCTCAAAATTGGTTCCCACTCACAAAATCTTAGCTCACCATATTATGCTCACAAAATAGCATTATACAAAGTTTGAAGAAATGTTTTACTAATGCTATAGAGAGAAGACCTCTTGTGGTGTGACTATTTGTTCTACAAAACATTCCACACAAAGACTCACAAAATAATAACTGGGTATTTGGTTTTTAGAGCTAGCATGAAAGTTTTCTCCTAATTCACCAATTCTTGGCCTCCATGTCCCCCGCCTTGTCCTTTACCCGCCATGTCCTTTACACATTTGGTTAAATGGCTGCTTGTCAACTGTTAAGTATCAATCAATGGGCAGTAAGTGACGAGTCAGCATCTTGCTCAGGATGTCACAGGTTATCAATGATCAATAGTTGAAGCTTGGCTTTTTCACAATCACCCATCAGCATCATTTACTTAATCAATTTTGATGTTAACAACAAAAATAACAATGTATTCATTTCAAGTCATAAGTTATACATTGTAGGCACAAGTGCACAACCGCAGGTTTGTCATAAGAAAAAACCGTTGGATTTTTTTTTCAAACAATATGCTTCATTGCAAAGGATATCAAGTAAATCTAAAATGACAAAAAAAAAAACATTATGAAATTTTTTACCAATTATTTTGAATCTTAAACCCTAAAGGATCAAGCAAACTTTTCACCAAAAATTCTTCAAAATTATCATTTTTAGAGCATCAACCAAATTTGAAAACAAAAAACATTTTTATGCATACGCAACCATAGGATTTTGTAGAAGAATAGTTTTAGAAGATGTGGAAAAAATTTTAGAGTTTTCCACCGCGAGGATTGGAAGTTAGAATGGTTT
This sequence comes from Ulota crispa, assembly GCA_963920765.1. NCBI lineage: Eukaryota > Viridiplantae > Streptophyta > Bryopsida > Orthotrichales > Orthotrichaceae > Ulota > Ulota crispa. Next base: position 9,462,042 of record OY987251.1, on the reverse strand, counting down.
GAATATTCAAAAACGTCTTGTGAAAAACCGGGCAGCTACCTTTTAGAAGGTGAAATTCTTAAGGAAAAAAGGCCATGTGGGTGGTACTTCTCTAAATTCCTTATTCCTCCTAAGTAAAGTATATGTCAAAAAAGTTTCAAATCATTTGGAGTTGTATAACATATGGAAAAAAAATAGTAAGTAAAAAGAAGGAGAGAATGATTCAAAACACTAAAATTGTTAAGAATAATTAAGGAAATGAATATTGCCAATCCCAATGGCCATAATGTTGTCATAAACAATATTCATCCTTTGGTTTTGTTTTTTTTTCCAAAATGTTGAAAATTGAGTAAAATAAAGAACTTCAAAGTTTATTTTGGAGTAGAAAATCCATAATTGCCTGCAAACAAAAAATCCTCATAACTTTCATCTCATTGATCTAAACATAATGATTTGAAGCTTCCTACATTCACATAAATCTCCTAAATCAATTAATAGTTTTTGTTTTGAAAAAAGTGATCTTTAAAAATCTACCTAAGCTGCCTGACAAACATAAAAAACAACATGTTAGACCATAACTTTTTACTCATAATTCCAAATGTCATGAAATTTAGTGCATATGAAAGATAAACCTTGTCCCCACATTATAATAAAATTTCAGCCTAAAATATGAAAAGCTCCAATCTCAGATACGTGCCCAAAATCGTTATGTTTCTAAAAAAGGAGGTCTGGTCCCTTAGGGGTTAACCCCTATTAAATGCCCTAGAGGACTAGAAGTGTCCTTGCATGATTTCAAAGGCTTGTTTGAGACATTGGATCTAATTTTTTGATTTTGCTATAAACTACAATTATGAAGGCATTCAATTTGTCCATGTCAATGGAGAAATGGCAAAGAAAGTAAAATGCCCTACAAGTGCCGCAAGAGATTTGATTGGGTACAATACCATACAGGGCTTGGTGGCAAGCATTGTTTTACAAGTTGTAGATAGTCAATATTCTTTGCAAACTTCCTTGTATGTGATTTGTGGTAGTAGGAGATTTGTTGGTAAGAGTTCAAGCACGTTCTAGACCCTTATTATGGCAGTTATGGCCGATTGTGCTGGTCATCATTTCTGTGCAATAACAAATTGGAGCCCTAAAATTTGACATAAAAAGAAGTGCAATCTTCAATAATTTACTAGTGTGTGCATTCACATCTAATCTTGCTACTCCCAAAAATTGAGATGAATCAAGAGCTTTATAGAATTTTGTAAAAATTATCAAATAGCAACTACCTACCAAAAAATGAGATTTTGCCATCACATGTTGACTGATCAAATATTATAATCTCCCATCTCCTATGGTCAATTGTTCCCAAAATTTACAATTTATTTTGTAAGTAAATTTTCCACTATTTTCAATGATCACTTTTTATGAATCATCCAATTGACTAAGATATAGTACATCAAAATTGTAAGTCTCCCAAAACCCTAATTTTGGTGAAAATGGCATGAGCGCTTAAGTGCAATATGGTGTGAGTTACTAACTTATAGTTCTATTTTTTTGTGCAATATGGTGTCAGTGACTAACTTAAAATTCTATTATATTTTATTTTTGTATTTCACAAGGATTGAAATCCTTCACATAGAGATAATTTCTTCAAAATAACAATGAAATACAAATTCAAACGAATGGTCAATTCTTGGATTTATTCCAAAAAAATTAGAAGACTTAATTGTTTAAACTAAGGCAATCTAAAGAAGGATTTCAGATTGTGGGCAATCACAGTCATAAATGACCATTTGTATCCTAACAATGTATTGTATCCCACGATAGTCATTGGAGCAGGCCGACATGATTAAAAGTCACTCAATTGACCAAAATTGGCATGGATATGTGACACCAGCTAAAGGTAACAACCTCGTGATTCTTGAATGTATTAAGTCATTCACAAAGATGGGAAAGTTTATCCCTTGCTTCATCTATTGCGAAAATCAACTTGCTTGATATCTTGGCTTGAAAGGGCAAAACCGTGGAATTAATTTAGTAAAACTAAAAACCAAGCACAGGTTGAACTACTGTAGGTTGAGAGCAGGTTCAATAGGTTTTGCCGAATTATTTTTTGAAAAAAAATCAATTTGACATCAGATTTTATAATTAAATAAGATTAGGCACTTTCAAAAAAAAGTTGTTATTGTTTGGCATTCAACCAAAAAATCTAGTAGAATCAAGTCTTTTCTTAAGCATTTTTCACTTTCTAAAATTAGTCATTGGTATAAAGTTTGTAGTACATTGAGCCCTCTGGGAATCAACCTTGAACTTCAATTGTCGGCTAAGCTTAATGACTTTTATAATATTTGGCATTTCAATTTTTTGATTTGTTTAACATTGAGCATTTTGAAGAATAAATTATAGAATATTTGGGCAAAAATTTGAGGAATTATTTTATGCCGAACCTGCTCTCAACCTACAGTAGATGCGTTCAACCAACAAAAGGACATTTGGACCCAAAAAATACTTCGAGAACCTCATGGAAAAACTGATTGCTAAATATTTTCTACCATTCAAAACCTACTCTTCCACCACATTACCAAAGGTTTTTGGATTTTTGGGTCCATGGCATTCCAACAGCTCAAGAGATTCAAATTGTGCACAAGAAGAGCGTGTTTTATTTTCTCAAGTATGTTGAACTCATTGAATTGTTAGATTCACTTGTTTGTGTTTGTTAAAGGATCCATTGTTTGATCAAATCCACAACTTTGTAGTACTAGTACCTATCATGTACATGTTTTCTTAGTACTAATTTTGCTTTGTATGTTGTGTGGATTCCCACACAACTGGCCAAACCTCCCCTACTAGAATCAGCACAATTTGTTTATTTTGTTTTATGATATTGGTCTAATATTGTCAAAACTCTATTGTTGATTCTCTTAATTATTAGTTACATATAAGAAAAGTGAAAAAAGAATTAAATGTCTCTTGGACTAATTCATGGAAATAATTGCAACACCATTTAATAAGTCTTACAATTCGGTAATTCTACTTGTAATTTTAACAACTTCCCAAATAAAACAACAAATTTCTGCGTAGGCACATTCATTTTAAAAAAAATACCCAAGGAATTAACAAACTTCTCAATTTCAATATCACATGAGACAAAAGGGTATTTCAATCTTCCTATGGAACAAGACATAATAACACCATATTTGTTAAATTGGGAAAAACGGAGGTACCATTTTGTACTCCATCTTAAACCTAAAAAGTTACCTCAAACCAGATTCAAAAATATCAGATTCAGTATGAGCCACTGAGATTTTTTCCCTCACAAATTCCTCCTCTCAAGTGAAGGCACGTGTACCAAAAAAAACATTGGAGCTCGGTTTGGGGTGATCACCCCAAACCTTCACAAGTCCCAAAATGTACATTTTGGCCCAATTTAACAAATATGGCAATTAATACTGATATGTATTCTAAGGATCTTCTAACTTATATTCTATACATATGTATGTGTTCTAGGTGTACTCAAGTAATTGTTTTCAAATACTTTATGCACTTCCTACTATGTGAGAAGATTTTGAGCTTCCTTGAAAAAAATCTTACATTTCTCATTATCAAATAGTGTTTTTAGCGCATGCACCAAATATTGCATGGGATACTTAAACTATAATTAAAAATTTCTTCAAAATCTAGCCCATTTTTATCCAATCAACCCAATTTTCAAGAGTTTCTTTTTTTACATTTCACTTGGTTAACTTTTTATTGTTTTTTAATCTCGCCTCCCGCTGTCACTTCTATACAGATGATTAATTTTAAACCATTTCATCTGTACTCATCTTTGTCATTTTTTTCACATGTTTTTTCATAAATTGGAGAAGTAGCTCCCAAATAAATAGGGGTAAGGATGGAAAATAGTACAAGGTGAATCTAAGCATCTTTATGTTTGGTTGCCATGTTCAAAGGCATGAAGACTTCAAGTAGCAAGTGCACAACAAAATTCAACCACTTGCACGTGAGAAAACCCCCACAAATGTAACACCTCTAGGTCTAGGGGTGCATAACTAGCACGGCCCTACTGGAGAATTGACACGTATGACTTATCTAGCACTTTAAAATGGTGGCCGCAAACTTACCAAATGTGAGTAAACACATGGCATTTGCAAGTGCTTGATTGTGAAAATCTCGGCTCTGTCTGCTCAAGATCAATGATCGGGGAAATTAGAAAAAACAATAGAAAGTCAGCCTAATGGAATGTCAAAAAAACCGGATGAAACTTGGGTTCTAACCCCTAAAGGACCATTGTCCCTACAGGGAACAAATGGGATTTTGGGCATGTACCTATGGCTAAATTACTTTGCGTGATTTTTTGAAATTTTTATTGAAGATGGGGAATTCAAAGATTTGCAAGGGCATCTAATTTTTCCTTCATTCCGACTATTATTGAAGAAGTTATGCATAAACTTCCAAAATCAAGCGAGATTGGGCATTCAAAAACTTTTTTTTAAATAACATTTTTTCAAAATAAAAATCTGAAATTGGTTCCTTAGATTTAAATATATGTGGGGAGCTTTGAATCATTCAATTTCAACTTATGAGTGAAAAGTTTTAGTTTGCGGGTAGGTACAAAACTCCCATACCTCCATTCCTGTTGCCCTTGGTACTTTACTTTTTTGTGCTTTGTTGTGAATTTGTTTTTTGACTTCTTTTTTTTCCAAGTTGTAGTAGACTAAGATTCCTTGGTTTTCACCATTTGGATCAACGTAATTCATATTTCTGAATTTTACATAAATCCTCTTATTTTGTCTAGTGTATTTGCAAATTTCACGGCCTTACGGCATTGCAAGATTTTACAAAGTATGATTCACACCTCTAATTCATTTGAAATTTCTCTCACACTTACCTAACTTGGTCTTCTACATGGAAAATATAAACCTCAACTTTGTGTAGAGCAATTTTTTTGATTTAGGGGCAATCAAAGGCTTTTGAAATTTTTGGGTAGTAGGGAAAAAACTTTTTTTTTTCACTTCAAATGTCAATATCTCACTCCTCTACTTCTAGAATGAGCTCATTTTTCCCACAAATACCTCCCATAGTCTAGGGCAAGATCTTATAGTTAGATTTCCACAAACAATTGTTTTTCCTACCTTTTTACTCATTCCCCCAAAAGTGGCAGTTTTCAGTAACTTTCACTAAAAAAAGGGCTTAGTCCTTTAGGGGTTAACGGGATAAAAACTAGACAGATTTTTCAAAAATACTCAATTGTACATGTGGATAGTGTTCATTGAGAATTGTTATAGGCACATTTGGGGTTCGTTATATGCACACTAGAGGTAAATTTTAGATATTTACCATCAATAAGTTGAATTTGGAAAACCAGAATTCACATTTGGATTTAGAGACCCTCGTTTAGTTGAAACCCACAAAGGAGGGTGATTGCAAGAAACACTTGTACTATTTCTTGTCCCCTTCACCTCCCGCAGGTGCTTTTTGGCTTGTAACTTTTGCGCGGCAAGTTCTTTTGAGCTGAAATTTCAGAGGAAGGTACATGTCATAGTTATAAACCTTCCCTAAATTTTGCGGTTTTTTTTAATTTATTTTACTATTTTTAAACAGCCCCCAAATAGGTGTCTACCTTGGCCATTTTGGGGGTTTTTAGTATTATTTTGGGTCCAAAAAAGCTTTTCTAGGGCTATGAATCAGGGATGTTGTTTATGGAGCATGCTTACACTCATGTGTAGAAGGGTTTTGCAAAATTATAAATTCCATGGCATCTACATTGTCTCAAAGTAGGCATCCTATCTCCCTTCATTGGCAAAATACAAAGAAATTCCTCAACAAAGCAATTGTACCATGTGAATGCGTTTAATGGGTTCTCAAATAGCCAATTTTTATTTTGTTTTTTTGAATTATTTTAATATTTTCTAAAAAGCAAGAAAGAAATTGGCTTTTTGTTGGTGATTTTGTTTTGCGCATAACTTTTAGAATAAAAATTTTCTAGGTTTGAATTTTGACAAGTATGCTATTTTAAGAGCTTTGAAAATTTTCCATATTTTATTTTATTTTAAAAAAAATATTCCAAAAGCTCAATAGTACTACTCGTACAACCAGTATTACAGGTGTTTGAGACAAAACTGTGAAGTGTTTCTTGTAACTACCTAGGATAGGATTGAACAACGCCTAGTGGAAAAGTTTAGATAAGTTAAGATAGGGGACAAATTATTACTTTTACCCTTGTTTGTAGAAAAGGCTAAGTTTTTCACTAAAATGATGTTCAACTGTATTCTCCTCTGTGGTTGTAAACTAAATCAGAGTTTCTAAATTCAAATGTGAATTCAAATTTTCCAGATTCAACTTGTTGATGGTAAATATCTAAAATTTACTGCTAGATGTGCATATAACAAACCCGAGGTGTACCTATATCAATTTCCTACTCATTGAATACACTAAACAAACAATTGAAAATGAAAAATGTAGGATTGTTAGGGAGGAATCTCAAAACCTCCTCACACACTCCTCAGGACTGGTAATGCTTGGCACATCTTGTCCTCCCTATTGCAATGAAGTATTGTATTGTTAGTTGCATGTGCTAGGTTCTAATCTCAATATTTAGCTATTTATAATTAGAAGGTTTAGGGTCTATGGTCTAATATAGTAATGTGAATGAATCATTTGATGAGAATGGTTCAATTATCTAAGTCTCATGATCCTAGATGGCAACATTTATCCTTGATGTCTACATGGTTTTGTTAGAAGGTACATCTTATAATTATCAACATGTTCCTTTTTCACAAAATTCTTAAGTCTCCATGTGACAATGAGCATTTGATTTCACCATAATTAGGTGTACTACAATGATAAGCACATTGCCAATGTTTTTGTTTAAACTCATGACCACCTCATTTACGCACTAGATTACCTCAAAATTACACTAGTTTAGAGGACTAACAGTTCAAATCCTAAACTTGTGGGGATTGAATTGAATTGTTTGTCTTTTATTGTAGAGTTTAACATGGAACAATTATGGTAAAAATTTAGTCCTTATTATATAAAAATCTAATATTGGAAGGGAAGAATCTAGAGAGGGGCTAAACCCATTCCTTTTGTCTAGGTTAACAACCACAGATGTGCTTGTTGCGTGTTTACACTTGCATAGGTTAACAAGAGTCAAGATCAAAAATTGATGTAGGTTTTTGAATTTTGGTTTATACATGTGCTTTATTACCACAAAAATTCAAAGTTGAAGCTTTCGATATTTTAGAAGACTAAGCATTGAGTAGCAAACAAAAAGGGAAGGAAGAAGAGGAAGAGACAACAGAGATAAGCTTGCAAATATGAAGCTGCTAAAATCAAAGAAAGACACAAAATTTTGTCCCTTTCCCAGTTTTCACAAGAAAACCTTGATTTCATTTGTTGGTGGGAAGAATTTTAAAAATCAACTTTCCAAAACCCATAAAAGTGCATCCCGTCTTAATGCTATTAGTTTGCCAACTAGTAGCTAATTATGAGTTAAGCATGTAATGGACAATATGCTTTATATACATGTTTTGCCCTATGGTACAAATATGCTTTTTTTTGTTTTCTTTTTTTCGCATTTATAAAAAAACTTAGCAAAACAGTCACTCAACTTCATTAACCTTAGTTTGCTTCAACTTTCAAGATGGTAGAAATATCACTTTGGAAGCAATGATGCTAAAGTACATTATGATATGTACTTTTGTTAAACAAAATCCACTTAAAATTACCAAATATGAATTTGATTGAATTGAGTGGTGTGTGGACCATTGAAAAAGCTCAATTAAAAAGATTGGACAAGCTCACCTCGTTTTTAATACAAATGGGATCCTTTTAATCGTTTATAAGTCATTTTTTGACTTTAGTTCTTTTATAAAAAGTTAGGCGCTTCAGTTGCAAACTTGCAATTAAGGCATCTTCAAAATTTGGTCTTTATACCAAAACACCATCTTAAAAACATTTATTTTGAATAAACAGATTTAATTTAAATAAAATTTCTGATTTCTCATGCTAGAGTAAATCCAAGAGTTCAGTTATTCATATGTTTTTCTTTATCTTAAACCCCTAAAGGCCCAAACATTGTTTTTTGGACAACATAGCAATTTTGGGTAGGCTATTATTTGTAAAATAACAAATAAATTTTCACAAAAAAACAAAGGATGTATGCCCAAGGAGTAGCTTTTCAATGCCACAATTTTTAAACCACTCTAATCTATAGAAAAAAAGTTATGATGGAATATGCAGTTGTATATGAAGTAGGGACAATATTGGTAGATTTTTTTATAGTATAGCTGAAATTTTGGGATCTTGCCCAAAGGTTAAGGGGTAGAGATATTTCCTTGTCAAATCTATACTACTAAGTGGGAGGCACTCACTCCACGCCCTTTTCTAGAACCTTTTAGAACTTTTAAACTACGGAAGGTCAACAATCCTTGAGAAACCTCACATCAAGGTTGTTGAGCTTCCCTTATTCAAATCCTTGGGCTTCCTTCATACAAATCCTTGAGCTTCCTTCATGAGCTTTCTTCATAAAAATTGATTTTTCATTTTCTCAAGAGGAGAAGAAACACCAAAAACTCTCTATCTGTCTATACCACTAAGTGGGAGGATTTCCTTGAGTGTGCCCTTTTCTAAAACCTTCTATAATTTTTTTGGTAAGTTGAAGCAACAAAGGATGCGCAAGATATAGAACACCAAGTGTCCTCCAATCATATCATTTTCCAAAATGTTCTAGAACTTTTTGGTGGAAGTTGAAACAATAAGCCATGCTCCAAATATAAAACATCAAACGCCTTCCAACCATGTGTTAGAAATTTAATAAAATGCCAAAAGCCTCCTAGCAAAGTATTAAAGAGTAGCATTGTGATGAAGCAATTGGTATTTTTGGTCTCACCAAAATGACGGTGTATGAGGGTTAGGGTCTAGACCAACTATGAGATTGATTTTTTGTCCAATACATGTAGATTAGAATCTAGACCAATTGAATTGAGACATCAATTTTTTGTAAAGTTGAATGTTGCATTTCCCATACATGCCTAACTCACGCAAAGCGTGTGCCTATATACTAGTCTAATATAACCTCATTCCATAAAGGCAATTGTTTTTGCCTATTGCCCTTTACTTCCCCTTTATTATAAGTGGCCCCATGTTGATCAAGCTTGTCAAAGCCACAATTTTTGGCCAATTTCCCTTTTTTTTCCTCCTCGAAAGCTAGCTAAAATTCAAAGCTCTACTAAGGTAACCTTCCCCATACTCAAGAAGCCCCCAAAGCCGACACCTACTTTTGAGGTGTTCACCACTCACTGTGAACCCAAAGTGGAGCAGTGAATGTCATTTGTACAAGTGAATCATGCCACATGTCAACTTAGGAGTTAGTTTGGGAGGAATGGGATAGGGACAGTCAAGTACATGTATAAGAACACATCCAAGCTGTTTCAAGGGTAGTCTAGAGTTTTTTTTGGGTCCCTATGAGATGTTACTATGCCCTTTAATATAATACATCCTACCATACCTTTTTCCACAAAAATAATGTTTTGTGATAGCTTGTTGAAAGGCTAACCCTATGGATTTTTTTCTTGAATTTTCTAAGACCTTGAAGTACCCTACTCTTCAAAGCTCATATATGGGTAAGGTTACCTTATTCATATTTTGAAGAGATTTTTGTATGTGGAAGCTAAAATTTGTTGAAAGTTTGACTTCGTATGAGATTTTTCTTAAAGCTAGTTTTGTATTCTATTTTTTTAGTATGTGTTCTCCATGCAAATGTTATAAAAATTCTTCAGCATATGACTAGCTCTATTGCACAAGTCAATTTGGAAAAGTACAAGCAAAAAAGTGAGATTAGTTGGTGAAAAATCCACCCCAAATTAGAGTTGCCTAAAATTTGAATGCCCCCAAAAAACTATCTCTCACTTCAAACCTAATAATTTCACAATCCCTCTGATAAACATCTTTTATCTTTTATTAGAGCATAATAAAGTAGTATATTGTTGGATTTTACGTTAAATTGCACCAAGATTTCATTTTCAATTTTTTTTTGCCTTCGCTATCAAAACAACCATTTATGAGTGTTTTATGGTGAAACGCTGTCAAAGAACTTTAGTGCTATCCCTTGAAATAGTACCCTGAGAGGACTTGTAAGTAAATCATCAATTTCACAATAAATAGAAATTGAGGGCTGGAATAGTGATATAGATTGACATTGGCTAATTGATAAAGTAAAAAACTTCACATGTGAAGCATAGTATTAGTAACCTCTCTCCATTATTGCAAAGTACTTATCAACAAAGAAAAACGAGAAATAAGTTTATATTTATGGAAGTAATTACATATCCCATTATTCAGGAACACAACACCTCATAACCTCACAAGGTTGCCCCCTGAAGTTAAAACAATTTATGCCGATTCACAAGTTTGCAAGTACTCCCAGCCAGCGATCTTTCAACTGGCTAAATTTCGCGAGACTGTTATCAAAATCTTTATATAGCTAAAAAAACATGTGAACTTTACGGTGTTAGACTTTAAAAAATAAAGCTTTTTAGCAGTCTTTTTAGCAAAGTGAAATCATATTCGGGGCACTCCTCCCAGCCTATGAGTTACAAATGTTTTTAGGAGATAAGAGCATCTCCTGTAATTATCCAGGTCCCTTCAATTCCTTTATGTTTGTAGGGATGGCCATTTGTATTCCAACAGCGTAACTCGTTAAGTATAGTGCTAACCAATCACAAGTCAAGAAACTTTCAAAAGTAATAAAGTAAGCTATGACAAATAGAAAATATAACTTGTAGAGGATTTAGAGACCCTTTCAAATATGGCTCATTTGAAGGGGGAAGGTAAATGTAGAGGCTAGCACCATTAGAATTGGTTGCTTTTCATCCGGATTTGAGCAAGGATTGGACATTTGGAAGGTTGCAAGAGATGATTTAAGATGATCTTTCCCTAGGTTTGATACACAACTCCAAAATTGGGGGCAAGTTTTTAACCCTTGAATGCCTCATAGGACCAAAAGTGTCCTTAGATGATTTGAGAGGCATGTTTGAGGTAGTGGATTTAATATTTTGATCTTGCTATAAACCACAATTATGAAGGCATTCAAGTGGTACAACAAATGGAGAAATAGCAAGGCAAGCCAAATGTTGTATAAGTGCCTCAAGTGCTTTGATTGGGTGCAACACCATACGGGGCGTGGTGGCAAGCAAAGTCTTACAAGTTGCAACCAATCAATACCCCTTGCAAGCTTTCTTGAACGTACTTTGTAATAACAAGAAATTTGTTGGCAAGGATTCAAGCATGTTCTTAACCCTTATTGTGGCAACCCTCAACAATTGTGCCATTAATCGTTTTCCGCCCAATAGCAATTTAAAAACCTAAAACTTAACATAAAAAAAGTGCAATCTTCAATAATTTGCAAGTGTGTGCATTCACATTTAATCTTGCTACTCACAAAAATTGAGATGAATCAAGGGCTTATCAAATTTTGTAAAAATCATTATATAGCAACTACCTGCCAAAGAATGAGATTTTGCCATCACATGATGTTTGATCAAATGTTGTAATCTCTCATCTTCCCTAGTCAATTGTTCCCAAAATTTTCAAACCGCTTTCTAAATAGATTTTCCACAATTTTCAATGGTCATTTTTTGTGGATCATCCAATTGACTAAGATAAAATGAATCAATAGGTCCCCAACGCTTTGATTTTGGTGAAAATGGCTTGGGCGCTTAAGGGTTAAATTGTGTGCACGTGAGAAATACATTTACAAAACTGCCAACCTCATTGGAAATCAATTACATCTTACAAGCAACAATCCAAAACGCAATTTCCAAAGTTCATGGCTCAAATTGTTAACCCCTAAAATACCAAGGCCATTTTTTTGCCAAAAACCACTCAAAACTACCCATATTGCTGCATTCAACAAAAATTCCAACAAATTTTTTTCCTTAAAAACCTAACCATAGGATCTTGTAATGCACTTGTAGAAGAAGTAGTAAAAATTTCATGACATTTGATTGTACAAATAGAAAGTTATGAGCATTTGAAGGGAAAAGCCTTTTTTTCTTTCCATTGTGCCCAAAAATTTAGATGATTTTGATTGACATTTACTAATTATTTTGCACTACAAACCTTGAAGATGTAATATTGACTTATAGGTAATCAAGTTAGACCTTTGTACACCAAATTTCAAGGCAATCAAAAACACGGAACACATCCTAAAAAATATTGCAATGCCACTATATGACAAATTTTGCAAATACACTATGACATTTTTGAGTGAAGTGTCCCACCACATGTTTTTAGATGTGGAAAATCCAAATAGTGTGTTTGAAGATAAACATTTATTTCAAATGCCAAAAAAAAAAAGTTAAAAAACTCAAAATCTCTAAAATGTAGAAGCTCCCAAAGCCCAATTTGACCTCCTAATTGGAAATGAAAAGAGGCAATGACAATATAATGGGGACCACCAAAGCAACATGTGGCAACCCCTCCTTGCTCCCCCCTCCAAAGGTAATATATTTTCTCTTGCCCAAGTTGCCCCTTGAACTGCTTTTGACCAAAAAAAACCCATAACTTTTGAATCGTGTGACATAATCACTTAATTTTTTTTCATCCCTCAAACCTTATACATTCCTACACACCCATAAAAAGTTTCAAAATACTATATAAAAAATTGAGGTCATGCAAGCCTACCCAAAATCCCAAAAGTCCCCAAGACTTTGGGTTTAGGGGTTAAAAATGTTGCTTAACCCCTCACCGCCTAAGGGGCCCAAATTGGGCTCCTCTGAATTTTATTCAGGGATGCTCAACCTTTCTACAAGATTTTTTTAGTGATTATTTTTATTTTCAAACTCTTATTGAAGTCTAGTTTCAGCATCAGGAGTCTGATTTTGAAAATGAATTAAAGTGATTTGTATATTCAAGATTTTGTGCAAGGGTGTCCATTGCAAATCTTCACTTTCTAGTGTTGAAGGCTCTTGGAAATGAGCTTCAAGTACACTAGAACTTGGAGAAAAAATCAAATTAAAAATTCAATTTAAAATATTGTAGAATAGACTTTGAGAATCCGTAAATTGAATGGGGTTAAGCTTGTTATACTTTACATACTCATGTTTTTTTGGTACCCTCAATTTTAGGTTTGAGATGCAAAAAGAGGATTGAAAGGCTTCAAATCACTTTTGCAATTTTAACACCCTCATGATCAAACATTATAATCTTTCAATCCATAAATAATGTTGTTGTGATTTCTTTTCCTATGTGATCTATAACATGTCTACTTTGAATTTGTACGATTGCGCTTTAGAAAAATTTGATAAAATTTATCAAAATACTGACATTTTGTTCACTTTCAAGCAAATTCTAAGATACTCCAAACTACCCTGGGCGGTGAGGGGTTAATGAGCAGAATTCTCAATAATTTCAGATCGAATTAACAACATGCTATCACAGATTAGTAGACATAAAAAATGGTAAAATTTAAAGCGTAGCTCCATTTGTAGGCACTGCAGTTCAGTTTTGCTGCAAGAGGATGTTTTACCCCAAGGTATCAACAATCCAGCTTTGTACTTGATACAGACATTTGCTGCGGTGGGTTGGAAAAAAGGAGAAAACAGGGTTTCAATGATGATGATGGATGGCCTTAGAAAGGGGTTTCAATGGGGATACGGCAGTATTTTTTTTAATGTTTTCGCCAAGGTAGAGCGATCCGCACCCTAGAAAGAGTGCAGGTAAGGAAAAACTGGCTAGTATCGGAAGGAATGAATAATTTGTGCACATTCACCCACCGAGTTTACTACTATAAGTTATTTTCATCCAAAAGTTGACAAATTGTATGTTTGTGCAAAGAAACATCTGATAATTTCATCCACCTAATTTCTTAGTGTAATGGTAGCCACAAGAAATTTGAGGTAGACAAAAATTTGCCAATAAAAAAAATGCTGGGATACGAACCGGAAATAGCAAAGCTAAGCTCGGTAAGAGCTCTTCTCGATACAACAAACTTCTCTTCTTTCTTTCGCTAGGGAATTGCTGCAGCCCGCAAGTATTGCTTTTTCAATGCCACAATGGCACAAGCTCTTGACACATCCAACGTTTGCAAAGAGAGGCTTCTAAAGAGCTCCCAACCTTAGGAAGGCAGAGCAAGCGCAAACAAAGGTCACCTGAACCTTGGCAAGTCTCTAGATTCCACGTGGCGTGGTTAACTCCTTAAGGATGTTGCTTTTTGGTATAAGGTAGACAATAGGGTATTTTTTTCTAGCAACACCGACTTTTATAGTCCAGTCAGAGGTAGTCCCTCCAAATTTTGACAAACTCGATTGGACTATAGAAGTTGGTGTCACCAAAAAAATGCCTTGGTAGACACACCAATTTCTGACCCCTCCCCAATCTCGCACCCTAGATTTGAGGCTTTCACCACACACTCTTGAACCTAAAGTGGAGCAGTGAATGCCACTTGCACAAGCAAATTCTGTCATATGTTAGTTGTTAAACTACTTTGGAGTGATTGGGACTGGGACCATCTAGTGCCACTATGAGAACATATCTAAGTAGTTTCAAGATAAATCTAGAGTTGCTAATAGGGACCCTATGAGCTGCAACTTTGCCCTTTAATATAAAACATTCTACAATGTTTTTTTCCAAAAAATTACATTCCATGATAGCTTGTTGAAAGGCTAACCCTACAAAAAAAATCCTGAATTTTCCAAGACCTTGAGGTACCCCAAACCCTTAAACACTCAAGTATGGCTAAGTCTACCTTATGCTTTCTTGTGTTGTGTACCAATGGGGCACTTGGGTAGTACATGAAATCCATTTGAGTTCTAAATTTCAAACCAAGTCATAGACATGCCATTAGTCAACTAGGATTTCTTGAGGAATTTTGGCATTTGTCAGGAAGTCATTTCTTCAAGTACCAAATGATTCTAGTATGAACACCCAACACTTTTGGTAAGCAACATCCTTAACCTCTGAAGGGTCCATGGGCTTTGGAGCTACAGTACCAAATACGATTGCAACCAATATTTAGAAGTTTGAATCTGTTGGAAATTAAGTGTTACAACCATACATATTGAAGGGTTGTATGATGGTGGGTGCATAATTTTTTTTGGAAAGCCCTCATAGTAGCTCAAATACGTCTGTACATACTACCATACATACGGCCCCAAAGGGCTTTTGTGACGTTCATGGGTTAAGGGGTTGAAAGTCAGGTTTTGCAAAATGGTTGACCCAAACCTTGAGTGAAGCCCCACCTTCTTTGGCGCCAAAACTTCCAAAAAGTGTTGTCATGTAAGCAACCAGATGTGGGACATGGGACATAGTATGAACCGCCCCTTAACCCCTAAAGGACCAGACCTCCTTTTTTAGAAACATAGCGATTTTGGGCAGGTACCTGTGATTGGAGCTTTTCATATTTTAGGCTGAAATTTTAATATAATGTGGGGACAAGGTTTATCTTTCATATGCACTAAATTTTATGACATATGGAATTATGAGTAAAAAGTTATGGTCTAACATGTTGTTTTATACGTTTGTTGGGTAGCCAAGGCAGATTTTAAAAATCACTTTTTTCAAAAACAAAAAATTCAAGTTGGTTTAAGAGATTTAAGTGAATGTAGGAAGCTTTGAATCATTCCATTTTGATCAACAAGATGAAAGTTATGAGGATTTTTTTGTTTGCAGGCAGTTATGGATTCTCTACTCCAAAATAAACTTTGAAGTCCTTCATTTTACTTAATTTTCAACATTTTGGAAAAAAACAAAACCAAAGGATGAATATTGTTTATGACAACATTATGACCATTGGGATTGGCAATTTTCATTTCCATAATTAAATTCTTAAAAATTTAGTGTTTTGAATCATTCTCTACCTCTTTTCACTTACTAATTTTTTTCCATATGTTATACAACTCCAAATGATTTGAAACTTTTTTGACATGTACTTTACTTAAGCGGAATAAGAAATTTAGAGATGCACCACCCACATGGCCTTTTTTCCTTAGGAATTTCACCTTCAAAAGGGTAGCTGCTCGGTTTTTCACAAGACGTTTTTGAATATTCAAACCATTCTGACTTCCAATCCACGTGGTGAAAAACTTTGAAAAAATTTCCACATTTTTTAAAACCATTCTTCTACAAGATCCTACGGTCACATATGCATAAAAATGTTTTTTGTTTTCAAATTTGATTGATGCTCTAAAAATGGCAGTTTTGAAGAGTTTTTGGTGAAAACAATGCGTGGTCCTTTAGGGGTTAAAGATGCATTATTGGAGTAAACGCTTGTGAAAAGTCTGCAAGACTTGGGTTTTCTAGGCTTTGAGCCCTATATTACTTGCTTTCGCTTGGAGTACAACGGTGGGTTGCTTTGAAACCCCCCGGTTAGATATATTAGATACGGAGTAGAATGTTCTATCTTTTAGCTGGGATGTTTTTCCTCGCTTATTTTTTGTTTGTACATAGTCTAGAGAAGAAATAGACTAATTTTTAATGCTCTAAAGCTGCTGCCGGTATGGATACATAAAATACAACGAGTCCAGGGTGACAACCTTTTTGATTGTCCTCCCTCGCTGCTAAGTCGTGATGTAATGGCCGTGAACCTCCGGGATGCCGCTGCGTGACTCCAGAGTGCTGCTGTATTGGAATAAACGCTACTGGCAGAATTAGATGACTTCAGGGGGGGAGACTAATTATGAGGTTAGGACTTTGGTAATGACAGCTCTATCGTTACCAGCAGAAACGTGGAAGAATCCTCAGTACACTGTGGGACTTGTGACGGAGAAAGAGAACAATTTCATGTACAATTTTCAATAATTTTGCTAAGTTACTGGCTAAGCCTTTGTAAGAAACAAGATAGGCAAAAGAAGTTGAGGTTTCTACCCACCTGTCTTAGTTGAGATTCTGTGTCTAAGTACGTCCCCAATTGGCCGTGAAAGATTTCAGTATGTTCCAAAGAATCCATAAACCACATGGTTAAGCTCTGTACACATGACCTCACCGTAAGACCATACGACACTAAATCGTCCACGTCAATGAAGAGCAAAAACATGTTATACTCAACCATCAACCGTAAAAGCACAAAACGTGCGAAATGTTATAATGATTAGAAACCCAAGAATTCAAGGATTTCGTATGCCCCTGCTAATCCTATCAAAAACATCACAACGATTCTTGTATATTAAAGTTTTCATTAAAATTAACAGCCCCATAGTGCAATTGAGATACCAGAAGGAAGAAAGAAAATGATTTCCAACACCAATTCATGTCCGTTAGCTTCATCCCATACTTTTTCATTAAAAGGTACGTACACAAAGAGTGACTCGAGTGGCAGAGAATGATCACTTACAAAGAACGCAAAGAATGCACAGAACACTCCAGTACTCCACATCAACACAGAGGCATACAAGAAAATACAAGATGTTGCCTTTCGTGTTACGAAGCTGCAGCAAAGCATTGAAGGTGAGAAGTTGATATAGTAACTTAATACCTTGGATCCTCTGTCTTGTTTATCCAATGCTTAAGAGAAATCGTGCTAATGTCATGTTCAAGTACATCCATATGCAACTAAGAACATGATAAGTAATCGGTGGTATGATAACAACATACTCATCCTGGAAGAATTATGCACAACATTCTTACAAAGAGCTGCAAACAGCTTAAGCTCAACTGAAGAATCAAGGTATCTACAATGCTCCAACTCTTTGACATCCTTCCTTGGCACAGATCCTCTCACATCTTGAGTTCAAGGATTGCACTGTTGGTTTTCAGCCGACTGTTACAGGAAAGTGCAGGTACTACCAACCAAGCATAATGCAGGTACAAAAGAAAGAGTGTTACCAAGGAAAGGGTGTTAGTCAACACCACTCTAGAATTCTAGAATGTTGCGTATCAACACGCATTAGCTAAAATACAAAGGTATGCTGCATACATTGATATCAAAATTCTTATGGAGACAGGGTTTATGGCATACGTACTCTTGGTATTGTCATGCGCGAGAAACCCTAATTTGGGCGCACCGGAAGAATATGGTTGGCAGAATCCACTTGACCTAATTCAGAAGGCTTGCTGATGCTTGTTGCACACACACACCAGTACAGCAACCTAGGGAATGGGAATGGGGGAGGAGGAGGGAGCGACGGAAGGGGAACTCAGGTGGTGTTTCCGAGGCATGAACATGATGAGAGAGACGCCAGCCAAGGCGATGGCGGAGCCGATGAGGTCCCAGCGATCCGGCCGCTCGCCGTCGAAAGCCCAGGCCCAGGCGAAGGAGAGCAGGATGAAGAAGCCGCCGTAGGCAGCGTAGACGCGTCCAAAGCCCTGGTCTTGCAACGTGGGGATGATCCCGTACAACACCAGAACGGCACTGCCCAAGATGAAATATCCCCAGTGCCAATCCTCTTTCCTCCACTTCCACACCAGCCACCCCCCTCCGATCTCGCAAAGCCCCGCCGCCACAAACAACGCCAACGACTTGGACACCTCCTTCGCCTTCTCCGACATCCCAGCACCCTCTGTGAAAGACTTAGCTTTTCCTTGATCCTCCTTTGAAATGCGTCGTAACCTTCAATCAAAACTACAGAGAAAAGAGAAGAGAGGAACCGAAAAAGAAATAGGCCTCTTCACCACGGTCCCACGCAAAGTGGGTAAGATTGGCAGACGGTGAATGCAAATCCCCCTCAACACCTCGGAATTCCAGGTCTAGGGGGTGTAAGAGTTTGGCGCTCTCAAAATGAAGGATGTTTGGGCAACGAGTTTCAAAATTCTACAAGAGGGCCTAATATTTTGAGACTCTGCGAAAAGAATCTAGAGTTCAGAATTAGGTAGACCTCGGATTTAGAAAAAAATCAGTCGTAGTAGTGAACTGTGACATTACTAGAAGAAAGTGTTAGAGTACGAGCTTTCTGTTCGAGAATTACAAGCAATGCTCGAAATACGATATGCAGGGTCTAAACATGGGTAGAAAATTTCTAGAATGAATTCCAGGATTCAGAATCGTGCTGTCCCGAACATGACGGAAAACGGTAGAATCTTTGCAGAAGAGGTCGCAACTTTGATATCCCAATTGTGGAGTGTGACACTTCTAGTCAGAGGTGTAGAAATGCAAGCATTCTGCTCTTGCAATAGAGGCGATCCCAAGAGAAATTTGCAAACTCTACGAAAGGTAGTGATTCTAGAACAACATTCTGAGATTCAGAATCATGCGGGAAGAAAATGGAAAGAGAGATAAAAACTTGCAATAGAAGTAGCGAGGCCTGACATCCATACAGCGCTCGCCAGGACAGAAATGGAATTCGGTTGTTTTCTCTTCTTTACCGCAATTATCTGAAACCGCTAAACCCTGCAGTCAAATTCGCCCCTCAAAATATGCACGAATTTCTTACAATGCAGGGACAACGACACAAGGTGGGGGAGTCTCATAGTCGGAAACTCACTTCGAATTGAAGGTAGCTCCGTGGCTACCACTCCAGCTCCAATTGGTCTCCATGCTCCAACGCTTTTTGTGACAAAAAGTACCGAAAGATTCGAAAACTTAGCGGTTCACCGCGTTCCTTCGAGACGCCCCTTCAGTCAATTCATGTAGCAAGTATGTAATTTATCAGAACGTTTGCTTCACTTCGTCCTGCAATTGCCAATGACGAAGATGTTGTTTTGTTGCTTCTTTTGCGCTCCGGGAATATTTGATTTCGGTTGGCAATAATGCAAAAGTAGAAAACGCTCGGCACTACTTCAAGTTGGGTGCTGGGTAGCCAGAAGAGAATCATTTATCTGTTCGACTGCTTTCTGTTATAACCTCCACCGTCTTGTGCATCTAACGTTCGAAAAGCAACTCATTCAAACCTCTAAAATGATATTCTGGAAGACTTGTCACCCTGTATCATTGCGTGTAGCACACTACCTGTCACAGATGCGAGAACTGTTAGTCACTTTTTGGTATCCCCGGCAGTCTTGAGGAGTACCCTGATGGCCTGATCTCATTCAATTCTTTCATAAGGAACAGCTTTGGGCCGAATCCTTGTGTACAATTTGAAATGAACGCTTGACACCCAGCATCCCAAGTCCCAACAACTGCTGATGCCAATTCATTAGGAAGGACTGAAATCGAATCTTCCCGGGCTTTCTCTTGTAGACTATAATATGTAACTACTGGAGTCGAACGAAAAAGGCACTAGATAAGCACAGTACATCGCTAGCCTGCATTCCACACCAGGAACAATGAACGATGTGAGGTCGTGAGAGAACGTGCGAACTCTTGACTGGAGGCCTTCCAGATTTCTTAGTGTACACTCTTAAGGCCACACGGGACGGTAGCAGTCAGAAGATTTCCGAGGAGAGGTCCACCAACCTGGTTGAGTGTAAATCCCTCATTCATTAGCACCGTGGATCTGATCCATTTCAGAATCAATTGAGCAGGTGAAGCAGTCCAGGCCGCATTTTCGGACAACACATCTCTGTAAAGAAATATAGAAGTTATCCACATTCTTAGTGTGGAAGATATTATGCATGGGCTCGAATAAAAGCATGGATTGTTTAGAGGTGTAGGGATACAGCAATTTGATTTCCTGTCCACTCTTAAGTCCTTGCGTCTTCTTTGCATGTAGATCCCGGGGCCGACCATAAGGACTGTACCCCCTAGAGCAAATAGCTGGAAGTAATAATTGAGTAGATATTGAAAAAGCATAACGTGCAAGCTAAGACTTTGGAAACGTAAAAGAATTCAAGTTCTTTTGAGGGAAGTTAAGTACTGGCCATGAACTCATGCTTGCACTCCCATCACCTTGTGCAACAGGCTCTGCTCACCCATTTCGTTTCCGTTCCGCTTCTTCGGCGAGCATAGACTGTGGACGCGGCTTCACTAGGAGGTGTAAGATAGTCATGACTCATATTCGTCCCTGAGAATAAATGGCCTTCAGTGATAGACATGAGATTTGGTTGTAGGAGTAATTTTTTGAGTCGGGCTCCCAAACGAGAGAATGAAGCTTTCATTGTCGTTGAGTTCTAGGGATTTAGTGCCTAACTTTGAGATGCACAGAAAACAGTTTTGTACCTGAGGTCCGAAGATGAGCTGATGGACCGAGACGTCCAAATGAATTGATCTTTGCAGGAACAAAAGAAAGATGGAGCCAGTAAGAGGCCTGCTACGCGTCCTTCTCCTGTTGCTCTGTTTTGTGGATGCGTTGAGTCGGATGCACGCACCTTTGGATGGAAAACCTGCACTAAAATCCGAGGACGAGGAAGATGAAACTGAGAAGGGCACTCGCTGGGCTATTCTAATTGCCGGATCGTCAGGTTACGGCAATTACCGCCATCAGGTCCTCGCAGAAACTCTCTTAGATGCTGAAATCCTGCATCCTTCTCCTCTTCCATCCCTGCACCTTAATCAATAAGCGAGTATGCTGATAAATCTGACTTGATGGGCAGGCTGATGTTTGCCATGCGTACCAAATCTTGAGGAGAGGGGGCTTGAAGGACGAGAACATCGTGGTCTTCATGTACGATGACATAGCTACCAGCGAAGACAATCCTTACCCAGGAAAAATATTCAACAAACCCAACGGTCCAGAAGTTTACCATGACGTTCCCAAGGTATGCAAAAACTCAATCCTCTCTAATGACACACTATAATTGCAAAGTCCCAAGAATCTTCCAACATGTCAAGTTGTTAATAGATGTGGGAGTATGTTTAGATGCCTATTTGAGCCTCAAGGCAGTTTTATTAGAGAAGATTGATTGAACTAAGAAAATGAAATGAGCTTGACTGCCCAGGGGTCAGAATACTTCCGCCCAGATTTTTTACTGTGTTACGGCATTGAGTCTGAAAAGGGAAGATTTTCGAAAAATTGAAGAAAGTTTGGAACGAGTTACCTCACAGTGACGTGGTGTTCAGGATTACACTGGATCAAGTGTGTCCGTAAGCAATTTCTATGCGGCGATTCTGGGTGACACAAATGCCACTGAAGGAGGTAGTGGCAAGGTTGTTGCTAGCGGGCCAAATGACCATATTTTTATCTACTACACCGACCACGGTGGGCCAGGCTGCCTTGGTAAGTCCGTCCAATCCTTGTTTCCTAGTCCAGTGACTCACAGTTTAATTAAGAACCGAAGGTTTCAATCCCTATAAAGCCAATCATCAAGGTGTCTGTCTGCAAGCACGACAGCCGAGGTTGTCAGGCTGGACTGCATTTGGACAATGATGTTCATTATTAAAGAGCCAGGTTAACGACCTGACCAAATTGGATGTTGTCACAGGGATGCCAAACGATCCAATTTTATTTGCTGATGAGTTCGTAGACACATTAAAGAAGAAAGCAGCAGCAGGAACTTTCAAGAAGATGGTTGGTGAACTTCTCTATCTTAAAGCTTTGAAATAGCTGCTTATAGCGGTTGTCTGTGCTGTCAACCTGCACGTTATCACGAAAATAGATTTATGCAACAATCTCATGCAGATAGATGTACGAGAGTTTTTGATACTTACCTAGTTCCTTAACGTTTTTGTACTGAAGGTGATATACCTGGAGGCTTGTGAAAGTGGCAGTATCTTTGACGGACTTCTGCCTGAGGGTCTGAACATCTACGTAACCACTGCATCAGATCCGAACGAGAACAGCTGGGGTACCTACTGCCCTGGTTTGGAGAATCCACCTCCTCAGGAATTTAGAACCTGCCTTGGTGATCTTTACAGCGTTGCGTGGATGGAAGACACGTAAGTATTCACAACCTAGAAAAGTCTTTTCTTCAGTTCAAAAAACCTGCAGATATCATGAAATCGTGAGAAACCATATTCTCATTATCATTGAGACTCTCAAGAGACTAACACAAAAAGTGGCATAATTTTGATGGCAGCGAGATGGAAAATTTGAAGAAGGAAACACTCAACGACCAATACAAAATCGTGAGTTTTCATCCTCAATCATTCACACGCTTCTCAGGCTACTCTGATTTGAACCCAACTTCTTGGTGTCCGCTTGGCCAAGCCCGCTACTCCTTCTTGGTTGCACTCAAGAATCCGTAATATCCCTCCTGTTCATGCTGAAACATCAGTCTCATTTTTGGGGGTTCGGTTTCTGCAGGTCTCAAAAAGAACCTCAGACCACGACACATACATGCTTGGTTCGCATGTGATGCAATACGGTGATGTCGCAATTGATGCAGAAAAGGTGGAGCTATACCTTGGATTTGATCCTGCAAATGAAAATGTGACAAAACCACACGTTCCAGAAATTAACGTGCGTGGCACGAGCATGCACGTTGCACAACGTGAAGCTGACCTCCTCCACCTGTGGCTCAAGGTACCAAATCTATCACGGCATCTCAATCAGCCGTTCCGTTCATCACGATCATAAAGGTAGAGAGAAGCAATTTCTATGACAACTGACCCACTTGAGTCATTTGGAACTTGAAATGTGCAGTATTCCGGTGAAGCTGAGGGTTCAGCAAGGAAAGCACAGGCAGGAATGGAACTGACAGGCACAATCGCTCATCGAATGCGTCTGGACAATAGTGTCAAACTCATCGGATTGCTTCTGTTCGGCCATGAAAATGGTCTACGAACACTTCAGGCCGTGCGTCCTGCCGGGCAGGTTCTTGTGGACGACTGGGCCTGCCTAAAATCCATGGTAAGAAACTCGAGTCAATATTAGTAAAATTTTCATAAGGTTCTGCAAGTGTCCAATAAGAGACCTTGCTCTCGGAACTTACGGTCCATTTACACTAAGTAGTAAGAGCTGTGATCATTTTAATCGGAAAATCAGTTTGATTTGAATTAAAAGAAGAACCGTATCTAGCTTGTCACTCAAAAAACCATTGCTTTTTCTAATGAAATAAAATACTGCGGATTTGAGATATTCAGGTGCGAACCTTTGAAGCAAGCTGCGGCCCATTGACCCAGTATGGAATGAAACATATGCGAGCATTTGCCAACATATGCAATGCTGGGGTTGACATCACCGCAATCACAGCAGCAGCTTCAGATGCCTGCAGAATTGAGAACACGGACACTGGACATCGGACTCCTCATGCTTCCAGATTCTATACATCGGTATGAGAGTACGAAGCTACCATTGTACTAGAATCGCTCTGACCACCATTCTGAGATTCAGAATCCGAAATGAGCTCAAGATCTTTGAATTAAAACTGGTTAAATAGAATTCCAAGCATTCGGATGTAGGCATACATAAACCACTGCAAACTCGGTACAAATTCGAGTTCGCTGATCACATAGCTCGGTATTCTACAATGTAGACCAGAGTACATAGTCCCAGTAGACTCCTACAGATTACATGCCTATCAGCTTCGTGAGCAACGCCATTTGTTGGGTTCGTGCTCTTAAAGAAATTCCATCTTGACGTCCATGACATCCAGTTGTAATATATCGGCTTCGCAATTTAAGATTGAACCAACACTGCACGAACCACATTGCCGCATATAAGAGACATTGCTAAAAACACCAAAGAATGACGAAGCAGTCAACAGATTAATGCCATATTCATTGAAAGAGATTGTACCCAATGCCAACGCAGTAACTTATATACAGAGAAAATCCAGATTCTGAAACAGAAGGATGATACAATTCGCACAAAAAGTTTATACCAAGCAATCGCTCTTCCTTGCCATTGTCTTCTGTGTGAGTAATTCAAGAAACAAACATACAAATCAGATCTTCACTTACTTTGGGTACGTGCGACCAAGATCTCCATGAACAAACTCCTTGATGTAAGTGCCTGCCTGTTTACAACCCGGCATAGAGATAGTAAGAAAACAAGATACGGCAGCAGCTTCAAGATTCGGCGACCAGGTTTTCCAAATCATCCAACGTGTTCAAGGACGTTCATGGCAACAAATGAAGTTAGGTTCAAGCAACTTGCACCGAATCTGTTGAACTACAAACATCTCGGAGTACATTTCAGTGGTCAGTAGATTCAGGATGGTCAACAAATCATATATTCTATTTAAGGGGACATGAAAGGACCAGGGCAAACACCTGAGTACACAGAAACAACAGGAAATAATTTGGACTGCCTTTGATCTCTTCACACCTCATCCTGCACACAACATGGTCATGTAAGCAAAGAGTGACCACCACGTCTAGGGATTGAACCAACATACAGCAATACAGCACGAGCCAATATGATCCTAGTATGACTGTTGTGGCCTTCAAAAAATTCAAGAACCCAAGCCAGGCGGGAAGATAGACAACCAATGGATTGTGCGTGGCCGAATTAGTGGACTTCGCCTGTGCAGGACCCTTACTGGTGTTTTTTGTTGCAGTTCCTGTCATTTTACCCTAACATGTTAGGTCACCAACCAAAGCTCCAAAACATAATGTTCATGTTCTCTATTGATGCCAGGCCTTCCATCTAGTATCGATAAACAAAAATACCGACTGACACGGCAGAGCATCCTTTCATTAAAGTAAGCTAGCTGGGTGCCACAGGCAAGTCCACCAATAATTTCAAGCTAGCACACATTCTACAAAAGCAAGATTAAATGTCATTGAAATTTACCAACTCTTTCAAACTTGAGAGAGCTTCCAAGTCTGGCTGTGTAACGGGTCTGGAAAGCCAAACAACTGCTGCATACTCTTTCTGAAGCAATTCAAATACAGTAAGATAAGCAAATATTTTGAGCCTAGAACATGATCAATACTCTACACCAACGAGCAGACGATAGCAGGACGAGAGTCTCTCGTGTTACGATGGCACGCGGCCGCTGATTTTATAAAAATGCCGCCAGCCACCACACCAAAGAAATACCTGTTTCTCAGATTCCCCTTCCCGCATAATAGCACATGACTCAATGCCAACCTGCCGAAGCTCCTTCACTTTGACCTGCTCTGCCCTCACCCGTGTCATCATCCGTAATCATAATGAAGTTCTTCTGGTTCATTGATAGCTATCAATTTTTGCACCAATATCCCATACATGTCAAAAAGGTTGGAATCGACTCAAAAATCCTTACACTACTAACGCGACAACAGAACGTCACTTTTACTTGGAAGTAGTACACAAGCTTTCATCATGTAAGTACCCCTTCACAGATATTTTCCACTTCAACTAAGAGAACAGCTCTATTCATGTTGAAGAAGATGACAAGGTAAATCAAATCAAACTTAAACATGCCAAACCCTAGTCATTGACGTGCTCCAAAGTTTCCGCAAAGCAAATTGAAACTTAAATGACACAAACTCACCCAGCCTTCCTTCAGACTATTAATTTCTCTTTCCAGTTTACCCATCTCCAAGGCAGGTGGAATAAAGCGAGCATTTGAAATTTCCACTATGAACGGCCGCCCAGGCCCCAGCATACGAACCTGCAACGCAGTCACCAGAAATCAACGTCAGAGCTATGGCCACTTCGGTAAAAATCCAAACACAAAAAATATGTTGCCATGTCTGTTGCAATGTTGTATTCGAGTAAGCTGTATCCTCTAAAGCAACTGAGGCACCACGTGACAACAATCAACAGCTCATCCCCGTTAACTCTCACGGCTGCTGCAACTACTACAGTACCCCTGAAGCACCAAGGGATGACTTTACGTTCTCTGACAAAGCATGTGGTCCACTGAACCTTCCCCGCTACTTAAACGAAGCCACTCACAAGTTAGCAACAAGCATTCAAAATAATACTCGATGATCTGCTTCTAAAGCCTGACTCGACTGAGATCTCACGGACGCATACGAAAATGACAGGAGATGGGCTCACATCTATATCTTCTCGACCTGCTGCATGAAACTTATAGCTGTCACCTTTGTAATGCGGAAATACCACATTCCCAATAACTTCCTGCAACCACTTGCCAAAAACAGCACTCAGAATCCAACAGGCAATACATCCATACAAGTAGACAGCATAACGTGCGTTTTCAAATCGTGCTATTTATGCCAAATGAATGACTCTGCCCTGAGATGACAAACTATTATCGTAGAATAAAATTTTAGCAGGCTTAAGTTATCTTCTCTTCTAAAAGCAGGTCTCTGCTGATTTGACTTAAAGAGAAGAATAAAAGATTTTGAACAAAAGCCCCATTGAAACTTCGATCTAGATAATACGTAGAAACCGTCGCAGAAAAATCACCTACAAGAAAAAATTGAGGGAAAAGAACCTGAACAGAACCTTCTCCCATGCGTTCATCATCAATCAGCCAGCGACTTTGACTAACATTTCTTGAGAACTGTAATAAAGTACTCAACATTCTCAGCTCAAAGTCTCAACAAACAGAAGCGTAAGAGAATCAACCGGGAGCGCAATCTAAAGAACAACCTAAGAATCTAATGGTAGAACAAAGAACTATGTCACTCTCTGCAGATTTTCTTATCAGCCACACGACTATAATTGTGCAGTCCTGTATATTAGGCCAGGATGAATCCAATGGTAGCAAAAGAAATATATACCTTCAAATATCGACCTCCGACAAACACTGGCATACGATAGCACATTATGCTGTGCTCACAAGGTGTTTTCAACTGCATCGAAAAAACATAATGTCTATGAGCAGAACAATATCAACATAGAAAGCTATGAAACCAGCACTTTCGAGCCACGATAGAAGACATACTCGCGGAGGTGGAGAAGGAAAGTGGCGTGAAAATTCCATGGACGTCATCGATGCAAGCGCCCGTGTGACCGCAGCCACTGACTCTCCGGCCTCCGCTGCACGCGCTGCTGCTACAGCTGCTAGACCAGCTGGAGGAGCCTTTTCTTCATAGCCTGAATCCAGATTCAAAATTCATAACTGTAACGTAAAACATATCAAAATGAAGATATAAATCAACATTCCGATTAACGACGACCTAAGATGTGAGGTGCAAACTGAGACAAGACATTTCATATTAAAATACAGTAAGTTAGAAAGAACAGACCATATCGTCGACGTTTTGCATCTCCACCCGTATGTTTAATAAAACTAAGCTCCGTCAAAGATGTTGCATGCTTATACAACAGTGCTATCCGCAACAGAGCATTTGCATCGAACTTGGCACCCTACACAAAATACAAAGTGCTCCTTTAGTTTATCAAATCTACAGTTTCATAAAAAAACCACCAGAGTATAAAGGAGTACATCGATTGCATATCTCAGTGAAAGGTCTAGTGGCGCAAGGTTCTCCACGCACATGCTAGATCCTCATTTTATAAGTCAGTACTCGCGCGTTTCTGTTACGTACCAGCCTCAACTCAAGAGGAGTAATCAAAGACCACTTGATTGCCTCTTTCAAAGAAACAATACAACTCGTCTCGAATTTTGGAGCAAACGTTGTCTCCGCGGGATATTTCTGCTTTAAGTAATACCTGAGCAGCACCAAGAATATCGTAGCTTCCATAAATTTGGCCCTCTTCACGGCATCCAATTTGCTACTCACAAATCACCGCAAAGATTCTTAAGCAATCCACACTTTAAGATGGCATACACCTTAGAAACCTATGCAACAGATCGCACTCCACGTTACTGCATATGACCGATTCGTATCAAATTGCAAATCGAAAGAAAGGAAAAGTGCGAGACTAAGAACGACTTGATTGTGCATTGGAAACGTACCAAAGTGAGCGTTCTCGAACAACTGCAATGGTTGGAACCGAAACCTCAAGACAGAACTCGTCGAAAATATATCCCTCCTTTCGAACAACTTCTTCAATTTGCTGTAACGCGCCATCATCGACAATAAACACATGCAAAATCCCTAGACAAACGATACAAAGATCCTTCGTGTTGCCTGGCAATTCGATAGCGGCCATATCAATGGTAGGAACGTCTTCGCACTCTACAACTACACTTGAGGTCTCCGCATTGCCATTACTTTTCGTCGGTTGCGGATGCTTGAGCTCCGAGAGAAGTGTTGACGGGCTCGGAATTGATCCAGCAAAATCGACGTTGCGAATATTCAAGAAACGAAGAAGACATCGTGTACAAACCTGCAAAACCTCACAGAAACACAAATTTATCCAGAACGCTTAACACTGAAAGTCTCTTTCTATTCCAGTCTGCAGATTAGTACGAAGCAGAAGGTTCGCACATAACTCAGTAATTTAAAGTGCTTCGATGTTCGGCCTTTACTTCATGCCACGTCCTATCACAATATTGATTAAATTCTCATAAAGTTCCACATGAGAGTTACATTTCCATAGCGAAAATGCCGAACATCAAGGCCACGTACAGTATTCTGCCTCGCGGTTTAGACAGGGCTCACAGTTCTCAAATTCATATTACATATTCTCAATCTCAACTGTACAATTAACTCGTCTTCACATTTGCAAGTATTCCGAAAGTGAATACCTCCGGAATATAGAAAATGGAATTAATCGTAGAATTGACTGCACAAGCCGATCAGTACAATTCTTGTCAAGTGAGTTACGAAATTCTCAAAGCAGGAATGAAGACAATAAGGAGAGGATTTAAAGTAAGCGAAACTGACAACTGATTCAAACTCCATAGATTTCAACCTCTGCATTCGAAGAAATGGCCTCCCTTACCCCGCAAGACAGAAGGTCGACAACAATCGCGGACGGCAAAGTCGGTAACAGCGTCTGCAGAGTGACGACGTCTTCTCTGACTCCGGCCATGGCGCTAGCTCGTTGTACAAAATTCTTCCAATTACTTCGTCGGTAACGAGTTGCTTGGTTTCTTCATCTCGCCTCCGCAAGGTTTCCAAGCACTTGAAGACCAGCAACTGCATGTTGGACTCTGTTTGCCCGGTTTGTCAACACTCCGAAGCAAGACACAAGACTTAGGGTTTGTCTCCGAGAAGCGGATGGATGACAAATTGCGATGTTTAGGTTCTAATCAGTGAATGATTTTCGCCTCAAAGATTGTTTTAGTCCTTCATGCCAAGGTTTTGAAATGACTAGTGCATGTGAGTTAGAAAAAACCGCATGTATTGGTTCAAATCACATGAAGTTAAATAGAAAATAAACTAATTTGTAATCCTTAATGAAATAAATGTTTCATGTCAAAATCAAACTTGACCTTGAAATGGAGCTTTCTTACCATAGAGTTTAAGTTTTTAATAAATGAAGTATACAAATTTTTGAGAATTTTGTTATTATTAAATCTATTTTTTATACAAATTAGATGTATTATTTCTTTTGTAAGCTTTGTGGACCAAGGGTCAAATCACAATGTAGAGTATATTTAGTGATCAATATATTGAATTTAATTCTAAAAAACATCATACATTTCTTATAAAAACTTGGAGGAATATAAAAATGACAAAAAATTTGAAAATGTATTTGTTAAAAAATCAATGCTTTAAAGACATTCGATTCAAAATTTGAGTAAATTAAATTTGGTATTGTATTCTTGAATGTTTACAAGTAATAGGAAACATGTTTTTTTGTATATATTATTTTTTTAATGTTAGTTAACATGTTTTAAGAAATAGATTGTACAAAAATAAGGTTATTTGATTTTATGTAAAAAGTTGAGATGTTCAGAGATCAGTATTTAAGTGCTTAAACTAAAATCAAAGTGTACACTTTAAAAGCTAATCCAAATACTCTTGTAAAACTTCATATAGAAAAACTGACTAAGTTGTTTCAATTGTGATAACATGGATGAAACAAGTTTAAATTATTTTGGTGAAATTGAGTGGTTTTTTTGAGATCCTTCAAAGTTTCATATGTTAGCTTAACATTTGTTTTCCAAACATGAACATTTCAATGCGAGGTTGATTGATACTACAATTCACGGATCATGTAGGATGAAAAATGATACCATATGTCTAAATTCCACGAAAATATTATAAATAATTTTAATATTAAGCTAAAATACATTCAATGACATCATAGGTAACTTTTTGAATTACACTAACTATAAATTTTTTTTAAAGTACCATGACAATGTTTCTTTGATGGTTAATAACACGCCAAGGTGTATGGCCTATGTTGTTGTGTTTAAAAACTGATTAAAATGTTTACATGGTGTTTTCAATATTGCTTTCAAACTAAATTTAGAAGTTGGCTCACTTTGTGACTGATATATTTTTAAATTGTGACTGTGTCTGCTTCACTTTTTACAAAATTGTGCTATAAATGATATACTACAACTTTAGAGTTTTACTCTCTCTGTTCATTTGTCCATATGCATAATGTGGCTTTCGATAAAATAATTATCCAAACTCTGTTTTGGAATATTGCAATTATATGCCCAAACTACGTGTGGTTGTACTCAAATACAACCTCATATCATCAACAATGCCCAAAGTATAAAAAAAATTAACACACCAACAATGCTTTCATGTCACATAAATCTATTATTCTCAGTTCTTCCACCAAACTCTTCAAAACTATAATTCTTTTAGATTTAAATACAAATGGATCAAGAAGTTTGACAAGTGTGAAAGAACCTCAAACCCACCCTTCTCAATATTTCAACCTCGAGTACCTCAATATAGTTTTTAAACGCAATTTGAATAAGATATGGAAAAGGCTACGTTTGTTTTAAAAATCATTTAAAAAATACAAGAGAGCTACTGTATTGTACGTGAACAAGTCCAAAAGTACTCATTACATGAAAAACCAAAAATTCAAGGAAGTCAGCAACGTTCTAACGTATAAAACTTTGTAGTGACTTTCAACTAATATTTTTGAGCTAGAACTAGTTGATCTAAAAACCACTACATTGCTCATTTTCTAGCAATCCCATCTCCCTTGTCTTTCAAAAACATAACTGCAAAAAAAAAATCATTCATATGAAATTACCATTTGATCGTCTTGTCTATATTAATAATAGGCTTGGTTCCATTAGTTGGGTAGTTGGGTGTCTATAATAAAATAAAATCTTTATTAGTTGTGTTGTTGCGTGTTGCTCCAAGAAGATTAAGTGGCTGTTATGTGGCAGTTATTCTTATATCTATGGTTATGTCACAATTATGGTCGTCCTTGGAGATGGGGTATACATAGGAATAAGGGGTGGTTGTTTGGAGAAGGAGGCAAAGCGTGTAGGTAAGCATAGTACAAGTAAGCTCATTGGAATGGAAAGGAGAAGAATTTTGAAAAAGGTGATTATGAGGAAGGTCTTGTTAATTTTTTTGCAAGGACCCCTCCCGTAATGGCCCTCTGCCGGAACAGTGAGTACAAGAGTCCACTAGTAGAGAAATATAAGAACAAATTTTGTGATACAAGGAAGAAATGCTACTGATAAAAGTTTAAATACTGTACTAAGAATGTGATTTACACTACTTTTGTACTTGGAACGTTGTTGACGATGTCATGGTAACTTAGTAAAGGAGCAAGCACATGGGTTGGCCCACAATGCTAAGGAAGAACCAGAATACCACATTTCCAACATGCATCCAGCTCATGTTAACACCAACCATGGTAACTGCATCACAAAGCTTAACCTGTAACGCATTATTCGTTAAATTGGGAAAAACGGAGGTACCATTTTTTCTTCCACCTTAAACCCTAAAAGTCACCTTAAACCAAATTCAAAGGTATCAGATTCAATTTGAGTCATTAAGAATTTTTCTCTTGTAAATTTCTCTTCTCAAGTGAGGACACGTGTACCCAAAAAAATGTTGAGCTCAATTTCAAGAGGCCTCTTGAAACCTTCAAAGTCCCAATATGTAAGCTTTTTCCCAATTTAACAAATAACGCATTTTGTGCAATTAAACTAACCTGCATTGTTTGCATCAGAGTAATTCTTGAGTGCTACAAACAAAGTGAGCCACTTCCATATCTTAAGAAATTGGAACATATCACCCGCCCCCAAGTCACAAACCATACACTAGACTAGAGTGTTAGTGTGCACCAAACTTCTTAGGGCTGCTTCAGACTATGGTCAACCAAGTCAAAGAGGCCATGAGATTGAGTGCCCAAATTTTGTTGAGAGGCCTTAAAATGGGCTGAAAACAAGCAATAAAATACTACTTTTAAAACCTTTGGCCACCCTTAGTGTGAAGCTTCCAAAGAGCAAGTCCAAAGTCCAAAATTCATATCATTTATTAAATTTTTCAAATCTAATAGGCAAGATCTTGTTAGATTTAGATTACTTTATGAAAAAGATTTGACTACCTCTCAATATAGTTTGGATTTCTATTTTTACTTGACCCAAACTATCTTTGAAAAACAATTATGTTAGATAAAAGAGTGATGTAATAAAGGGTGCGAGATTTTGAACTTTGACCTCTAGTGTGAAAGGTTAAGAGGTCAAAGTCTTGATTTCTTACAATCACATTGTTAAAAATCAACGGCCTCTCAACCTTTGGCCACGGTCCTTAAAGAAAGCATATTTGCAAGGTAGGCGTGTTTACTTGTCCAGTGCCTGCACCTGGACTTTCTCGTATTGCTTTCATGATATTTTTAATCTTTCCAGCAATGTTACCCTGCAGTTCTAATATTTTACAACAAAGAGCTCAAGTTTTATCAGCAAATTATTGTGAAGTGGGCAAGCAACTTGGTTTTTATTCAATAAAATTTCAAAATTCTTGGAATTCCAACTTGTGACTTAGAGAGTATGTGCATTCTTCCCAAACTAGTTTTGTGTGGTTTTGTATACGTGTAAAAAGTTATATCGTGCAGTCTTATTTATTTCTGCTAAAAAAGAAATCCAAAACGTAACCGAGAATGTTAGATACTCAATTCCATATATACTTGCCATGTGTACTGCAGCATGTTCAAATCTCATTGAATGTTTCCAATCTTTCAATTTGCTTAGACAATTTCTATAGAGGATGAGGAACGAATGTAAAGGAATTCCAATACAAGGTCCTTTTGCAATGAGGACAAAGTTCAAATCATAGAGTCCAAAATACAAAGACCTTATGTTAGGATTCCCTTATAGCCATTAATTAGTATATATAAAAACTTCACGTTATGTGTAATGCCTTGTCCCCACTATAAGTTCCCCCATACAAGATGCCCCCAAAACGTAGAAGAGGAATCCCACAACCAGGTTTTTGCAAGTTGCCTACACTAAAATTAAATATTGTATTTAAGTTGTCTCAATAACTAGGTTGTTTCATCTTGGAAATTTACCTTATGAATCATTGCTTGGCTACTTGGAGGTGCATGCAACTCTTAAGATACTAAAAATTTTACTTGGTTTACTGCTTTGATGAAGTTATTTTTTTTCTTCTATAATTTAGTTGTTGTTGTTAAGCCCAGTTAAAATTTAATTATTGTAGTAATTATTAATGAAAATTATTGTAGTACCACTAAATATTTGTTTAGTAGGGGTAGTCATAAGTTCTCTACCCCATTCTCTATCTTCAAAGAATGGGATTGTGACAATCCCTCCTAGACTTTTAAAGACCCCATCTATACTAATAATAAGCTTGGTTTCATTAGTTGGGTAGTTGGGTGTTTGTAATAGAATAAAATCTCTATTAGTTGGGTAGTTGGGTGCTGTTCCAAGAAGATTAAATGGCGGTTATGTGGCAATTATGGTTGTCCTTGGGGATGGGGTATACACGGGAATAGGGGGTGGACACTTAGAGAAGGAGGCAAAGCTCGTAGGTAGGCATAGTACAAGTAAGCTCATTGTAACGGAAAGGAGAAGAAACTTGAAGGTGATTATGAGGAAGGCCATGTTAATATTTTTGCAAGGACCCCCTCCCGTGATGGCCCTTCTCCGGAACGGTAGGTACAAGGGTCCACTAGTAACACTATATTAAGTAATTTGGGCAAAAGGGTACTTTTGGGACTTTTGAAGGTTTTAGGTGATCACTTAAAACCAAGCTCTAGCGTTTTTTTGGTACACAAGTCCTCACCTGAGAGGAGGAATTTGCGAGGGAAAAAATCTTAGTGGCTCATATTGAATCTGATACCTTCAATCTGGTTTAAGGTAACTTTTTGGGTTAAGGTGGAGTACAAAATGGTACCTCCCTTTTGCCCAAATTACTCAATATGGTATTTCATTCTCTAAAGATTGAGAAATTATTCTCTTCACCTCTAGAGGAAAAGAATGGGGTGAAAAAATCTTTGCATGCAAAGTTTTCACCGTACTTGGCCTTGTTTTCACCCTCACTCATTCCGGTTTACAATTGCTTTTTCATTTTATCTTGTCACTTTTTTCCATTTATAACAACATGCTCTTCTTGTTTTCACCATTCTCAATTACAAGAAATTGTGTTCTAATTGACATGTCCAAATTGACTAAATGTGTCCAAAATGACAAAAAAATTGTCAAATTGGATAATTTTTGTAGATTTAGCCATGTTGATTTGAACACATTTTTGTCATTTTGGGCAGTTTTCCTTGTAGTCCATTCAGGAAGTCACACCTTCTTCAACACAAAAGTGCTCACATTGCCTCCTATTTTTACTCATAGACTTTTCATTCTGAACTTTTAGTCTCAAAGAAGGTGTGACTAAGTTACCGTAGTGTAAAATGTCAAGAAATTAGTAAGGGGCAACCTAAATGCAATATTTTGTGTAGTTACTAAGGTAAGAGGTTCTAATTCCAATCAGCTCTAGGAGCATCTAACATTTAACCCCTAAATGCCCAAGGCCATTTTTGAGCTTCTAGGAATTTGCTCTAAATTGAATAAAAAAAACCAACATTTTGATAAGTTGTGTCAGATTTTTTTAAATTTTAACCAAACAAATTTAGACTAGATATGTTAGACATCACATAGGAAAAGAAAGCACAACAATACCACTAACTTATGTATTGAAAGATTATAACGTTTGATCAAGAGGATGTTAAAACTTTGAAAATGACTTGAAGTCTTTCAATCCTCTTTTCACATGTCAAATCTAAAGTATTGGTCAACAAAAAAATATGAGGTTAAAAGACATAACTTACATAACTCCAATCCATATACAACTTTTCAAAATCTCTTTTACAATTTTTTAAAATGAATTTCTAGTGTGAATTTGTCTCTAAGATCTAGTGTATTTGCGGCTCATTTTCACAAGCTCTCAACACTAAAAAAGTCAAGATTGCAATGAACACCCTCGCACAAAATCTTGAATAGAAAATTCACAATTAATAATTTTCAAAATCAAGTTTTTGATGCTAAAACTAGATTTCAAAAAGAACAATTCTAAAATAATACAAAAAAATTGCAACTTAGTTAGGTTTTATTGAACTTCAAAATATTGTTGGCACCAAAATGTGGTGCCTTGGGCATTAGGGGTTAACAAGAAATATCTATTATTATCATTAATGAGTTACATAGGCTTAGCAATATCTTAAGTCTACCTAACTCATCAATGACAGTGATAAATATTTCTTGTAAAATGTCAAACCTAAAACTGATCGGAACTAGAGCCTGATCGGAATTAGAACCTCTTACCTTATGTAAAGTCACTATAAATTTGTAATGTGCAATTGTGCACGTTTCCTGACATGCCATGGAACATGACAAGGCAGCTAGGCACATGGATGCTCCTTCCTTCTTCTTCCACCATTTCCGGAAGCTGTGCATCCTCCCGCAATTTTTTTTAAGAGTTTCCAAAGAATCTTGAGCTGCACCGTCACATCAAGAAACATCACAAAAAAGCACGAGCCCTTCCGCGTTCAATGAATTGCAGCGCCAACTCTCTTCTTGAGCCCTTCCCTAGCCCCGCTCGTCCCTGTCCTCATGTCCCGATGTCTGAAAAGATAAATTGAGCGCAAAACAAGCTCGACATCGTAGACAGGAAAAGTGGAAAAAGAATCAATCATGGCATTCGGTACCCGGTACTCTCTCAAAGTGATCGCCATAGCCACATTCGCAGGCGCAATCGGCGTGGCGGCAGCACTTCTAGGCCTCATGGCAGAAAGAAAACGCATTAGTGTAAGATCCGTAACTATTCCTCCTGCTGTCGTGAATTCTGGCGAAGTTCTGTTCCTGGTGCCGTTGAGGATATTGCATACCACGCTCACTGCTCTCATAATCCAAAGATTTCGCATTACGACTTACAAATCAAGAGTGAATTCACGGCGGTGCCTTGTTAGATAATTAGCTATTCTTTGCCTTGTCCCTGAATGCACCTTATCACATTTATATGTAAGCAATGTAAGAGTCGGGATTCTTAGTGACGATGATAAGCGTAGATTTTGAATACAAACGGTGCTTAAGAAAGATGAGGATATTGCATACCACGCTCACTGCTCTCATGATCCAAATATTTTGCATTACGACATAAAAATCAAGTGTGAATTCAAGGCGGAGCCTCGTGGAATAATTAGCTTTTCTTGACTCGTTCCTGAATGCACCTTATCACATTTATATGTAAGCAATGTATATGTAAACAACGTTAGAGTCGGGATTCTTAGTGACGATGATAAGCATAGATTTTGAATACTAACGGTGCTTAAGAAAAATATTGCCATTATCGACAATGCATTTTCACCAGTGAAGGTGTAAGGAAGATCGTCTTTGCGGTGATTCCCGCTATTTTTTTCATGTTTTATAGATCGGGAATAATAATGTTGACGTGTGTGTCATGAAATGGTTTTGGTTGCAGGCGGATGAGATGTTTTGGGACGATGCAACAAACCAATGCACCATGCCAGGAAAAAAATCATTCTCGCTGTCCATAGCTGCAGCCTTTCTGCTCCTCTTTGTGCAGGTTTTACTGACCGCAGCGGGAGGATGCCTGTGCTGCAACTACAAGATTGACAAGCTCACAAGCCCTGCACCACTTGCAATCAAGAGCCTCATCGTCTCCTGGTACGCAGCAACGATTGCTCTTCCCATTTATCATCATTTGCTATTTTGTATTTTTCTTTTATTTCAAATACCAATGGCATGATCAAGGTCTTTGTCTTCTTTCTATAATAGAACAGGGTGTCCGTATGTATATATTAGTTAAGAGGGGGTTGCATGATAAATTTCATATGTGTCATGGGGATGCATGGGGCCACGAGGGGTTGATAAAAATAATCATAAAAAGTTCTTGGATTGGTATCTCACCTATTACACTTTAAAAAAAATGATTAAAATAAGTCTCGCTAGTCACACACTAAAAAAAACAATTAAAAAGGGGAATTGATATGTGCACTCCGGGGTTGATATTTGCACACCTGCTTGGGAGGTAAATTGTAGATTTCTACCATCAAAAATCTAAATTTAAGAATTTTGAATTCAGACTTTGACTTAGAGACTATGGTTTACTCTAGAATCATAAAAAGGTTGCAATCAAACAACACCCAATGAAAAAGCTTGTTTTTTTTATAAACAAAAGTAAAAGTAACACTTTTCCCCCTAGCTAAGGTTTTTCACTAAGTGTTGTTTAATTGCAATTTTTTTATGGTTCTAGAGTAAACCATGGTCTCTAACTCCAAATCTAAATTCAAAATTCTCAAATTCCACTTTTTGATGGTAGAATTCTACAACTTACCTCCCAGGGATGTGCAAATATCAACCCTTGGTGTGCACATATCAATTCCCTTAAAAAAACAATTAGCCTCGCCTGTCACAAAAACCATTAAAATAAGCAATAAATAATTAAAATAAGTGACAACATGACGTGACTAAGCAAGCGAGAAAAAATTAAAATAAACAAAGCAATAAGCATGATTAGAATAAACAATTAAAATAAACAACAAACAAATCATGATTAAAGCCTTCACCCTTAACTTATGTGTTTGAAGTGGGCCCGAAAGGTGCACGGGTCCACTAGTTCTTGCATAATATTCTTCAAGAGTACTATTCATTCTCTAAAGGAAATTTTATTGTATCTTATATTGTCCGAAATGATCGTTCTTAGGTACTAAAAGTCTTTTCTCTTTCTTTTTTGACCATTTAAATCTTCCACTACCTTTTCTACTATTATTTCCAGCAAGATTTATGCCAAAAAGGATGATCTTCCAACTTATTTAAGAAGGTGATGGCATCGTATGCAAGTTTGTGTTGAAATGTTTCAATCCAAATACACATATAAAATCAAGGTTCTATGACAAATAAGAAAATAAAATAGTCTTATAAACATTTAGCAATTGAGATTGTATGTACTGTTGTACCTTTCACATAAATCACTACATTTAAGTGCCAACCCTTTTCATAATCTCTTTCTTGCATGTTACAACATTTAATTCAATTCTTCAAGCTTACTCACAGATTTTAGCTAAATGGCCAAAATTGGTTGCTTCATTGTTTTTAGGAGTTACAACAATTGCAAAATGAAGCATCTATGTACGAGTTAGAATATATCATTTAAAGAGGTTCAAGAAAGTTGAACTCAATTTGCCAACAGGAAGAGAGAAATCATGTCTTGAATGTTTGAACAAACAGAAAGCAATGTCTTAAAATGTTACCATGATCAACCATTGGCTTTCAAAGTAAGGCTTTCTGTTTTAAGCTTGGATTAAAAGGCTCTCAATTCCTTTGTGAAGGACATTAAGTATCGCTGCTGTAATATTTTACTTCTACGGAGCCAGCATGAGCAGCAACCATCACGCAAGACCCCATCCAAGACCAATATTTCCAGCTACAGCCTCAGCACCTTGTGGCTACGCAATAGACTCAGGGGTATTGGCAAGCGCTGCTTTTATGACCCTTTTAGCCACGGCCTCGGGGATCACGTATTACCTGGCCGCTTCTCGCGTCTACCTTATTCACATATGGCTGGGTCAGCCCAAGTTCAGCATCAAGGGTGCACACCCAGAGGTTCCTCGTGGACCAACTCCTCTCACAATTATCTCAGCTACCTGACGTTGTGTAAGGTATGTACACCCATAAGCGTCAAACTAAGGATTTTGGAAGGATTTTGGAGTAGGGAAATTAATTGATGAACTTTGAAAATAATATTGTCAAGTGAACAAAGATTTTTCAAAGTCCATCCTCACTAAAATTGTATAGATGTGTGTAAGAGATGCTAAAAATAATGCTTATTGGTTCTTAAATAGTGACATGAGGCACTCAAAATTATCATGTTAGTCACCCAAAATCACCACTTTGTTACCCACAACCATCACTTCCGCACCCATAAGCATTTAATTTTGTATTTTTTGATCCTGACGTCAGGTGACGCCCATGGGGACACTGGCGCTTATGGGTGTACATACCTTAAGCGGTTTACTCAATCCAGTTTAGTTCCAGTATGTGCATTGATATGCTCTGCAAACTGCAGCAGTCCAACTATTTTGAAGGAGAAATACAGAGGATTACATCTTCACTTTGGGACAGTATAATCAAAATTCTATGCAGGTCATACAGAGATGCAGAGAAGTGATAACGTACCTAGACGTAACCGTAGAAGAGGGAAATTCGCTTTTGCCTCTAAACTCTTGAGGCCTTCAAAATCACAGAAATTACACGATTCGCTGTACAAGGGGCAAGAATGTACACAAATGAATAATTCTGCTTTTCGTTCATAAACCCCTGCAAATGCTGTCATTAAGTTAAAGACCTAGATTGGGCTTGCGTTAGTTGTATTTAAGCCTTGTGACAATGTTTTGAATAAGAGATTGCACAGTAAAATTTCCAATGCGCAATGATTAAAATGTAAAAACCCTGAAATTAATGTTTTTCATGTTTAACATTATGTAGTACTCAAGATCATTTAAACCCTGAATTGCTCTACAGTACCTGTGAAACCCACTACCTGACATGGCAGTGGTCTCAGAACTTGTGTATATGAAATCTGAATGATAAGGCTCCGAAATGAATCAAAGAACAGAACTTTGCATACAACAAACATCTGGGACCAGCATCTCTTGAATCCAAATATGAACTGCTCAAGAGCTTGGAAGATGTAACAACCATATCTAAATCTGTTTAAGTTATTCATCAAATTCTGTTTAGGAAGGACATTTTACTTCCGGATTCAATGAAAAGAAAAAGGCAAGTACCATTTATACATGGAATTTATCAGCTTTCGGGCCTAAAATGAATTCACCTTCCCACATTAAGAAACTAAACCGCAAATGGAATCAGATAAAGCATACGAATTGACAGAGTGCTTTAGAACAAGATATTTTCTGATGACGAAATATTCTTCTCCATCCAGTGCAAGTTCATGTTGCCTTATCCTCGAAATTGCAACATACCAACATAATCTTCTAACGCCCACAGCTGTTGTTTCCAGTCAAAGCCCTAAAAGGTTAATTAGATAAACAAATTCACACAACAAGTAGTGCTCCTAGATAAGTAAAAACAGAATCATGTCCATGTAAAAAACCGTCGTCATTCCTGAGTGCATCCGTCAATTGGTGGCATTGAAGAGTTCAAGTATTAAGGGGGCACTCTGTAATTGCCACCGTGCCTCATTCGCTGTTGCCTTGAAAAAGACGGGCACCTCACGGAAGAAGCAAACAACAAAGTTCTGTGTGCAAATCACGTCCACAGTGCAGGGATTTCGTTGGCCTCCTTAACCTGAAAACCTAATTTAACAACTCAACGCAGGTGGAGCCACCAAACAGGATTTGTTCCTCCTGAAAATAGATAATTTTCATCCAGATCTTTTAGCCTCTAAACGCCGAAGCGGACGGGGTTACAATAAAAATAATGCTTTGTAGAGTGGGAAACAGCCAATTTTCAGTTGATTTTCTTTTCTTTTCGTAGACGTGATCAAGGAGATATGCTCCATCATTGAAGGCAAAAAATAAACTCACTAACTGTATTTGGGTAGTTGCAAGAAAGATCAGCCAGTTTTGTTGCAAAAAGCCATAATACATGCAGTACTATGGAGTACTATGAGCTTTTGAAATGAGTTCTTTTTAAATAAAATAAAATATGGATAATTTGTAAAGTACTTAAATTCAGACCTAGAAAAAATTTATTCTAAAAGCTATGCACAAAAATAAAGGGACAGAAATTACCAATAAAAAATCAATTTTCTTTTTGCTTTTTAGAAGATAGTAAAAAAAGTTCAAAAAAATAAAATAAAAACAAATCATTTTTGCTCTATTTGAGACACTTGAACTGATGAAATCACTTTTTTGAGAAAATTTGTTCTCTTTCTCCAATGCTTGACCAAAGGATGCCCACTTTGAGAGCATGTGGAAGGCAAAGAATTCACAATTTCCTAAAATCATTTTACAAATCCATGTAATGCTCTATGATGAACAACTTCCCTAATTTGTGGCATGAAATTTGCTTTTTTGGACCCAAAATAGTACTAAAAACCCCCAAAATGGCCAAGGTAGACACCTATTCAAGGGCTATTTAAAAATAGTAAAATAATTTTAAAAAAACTACAAAAATGAAGGAAGGTCAATAACTATGACGTTTATGTGCCTTTGAAATTTCAGCTCAAAAGAACTTGCTAAGCAAAAGTAACACGCCAAAAAGCACCTGCAAGAGGTGAAGGGGACATCAAATAGTACTAGTGTTTCTTGCAATCACCCACTTATATTATATTTTTAGACAACCCGCATTGTGAGAGGATTCACAAACATGGTATTTGGTCCCATGCTGTCTTTTTAGCAAAATTTAATGAGGGTGGCATGCGCTATATATTGACTTTTGCAATTTTTGGAAATAATATAACAATGGGTGGGCACCTGTGAGGCAATCATGCTTACCAACTTGGCATTTGAGGGTTAGAGGAAGAGTTCTATTGGTTAGATGTGTGAGAATTGTTAGTGATGGAAAGATGATTGTTGAAGAATTCTACAATTTTTACATAAGGAGATGGTAAATCCATGAATAACAAAAAAAAGTACCTTCTTTGTAGTACTTGATAACTAGAGGTTTTTTTTTTTGCAACACAAGTTAATACATGGGTCTTGTGAGTGGCAAACTTTCCAGAATAGAAGGACCATACACTAACTTGTATTGTCATAAAAAAAAATTGTTCACAACTTCTCTTTTTGTGCTTTAGATTTGAATTTTATTCATGAAAAATATACATTTTTTGGAATTCGAGCCTCAATTAATAAAATGATGCTTACAATGTATGATTTTCACATTGAATTGAAAGTTTGAAAATTTTCAAAGTTAGAA
The DNA here is from genome assembly GCA_963920765.1 of Ulota crispa. Lineage (NCBI taxonomy): Eukaryota > Viridiplantae > Streptophyta > Bryopsida > Orthotrichales > Orthotrichaceae > Ulota > Ulota crispa. Next base: position 9,419,283 of record OY987251.1, on the reverse strand, counting down.
CACAATTTTGCAATTTGATATTTAAACCAACAATTGTAGGCTATTGATTTTCTAATAACAGTACCACATAAAAAATTTGTGCAAGCTACTATTTACTCTATTTACACTCATAAAATAATTTTGATTTCTTCAAGTTCATTTTGTGTTTGATATGAATTTTTTTCACTTTTTCTTAAAAAACTCACAATGATTTACAATTTCTACAAAAATATATATAGGTAAAATTTCATGAATATCCTTGAAGTTTGTGATAGTTGTATAAATGTCCTTGATTTTTAAGAAGTTGCACACATATCAAGGCATTTTTTCTAGCAAAAGAGAGCCAAACTAGCAAAAAACTGACACATATGGACCACTCTCAGCTGGTCTCTCCCTTCATTCTCAAATGGACCATCAAGAGCTGGTTTTTGGCAAACAAAAAAAATGCCTTGACATATACTCTCAAACCACATATATTCTATTGTGCACGCCACTTCCTTTACAATCAAGATTGAAGCAAGGAGTGCAACAAAAAGGAAAAGAAGCAAAATGTGTACAAACAAAGAAGGAAGTGGCATCCACAACAAAACAAATGATTGAAAATCATGATCCAAGGGTATTTGTGCAAGTTTTGAAAAATCAAAGGCATCTATACAAATATCACAAACTTCAAAGGTATCCATCAAATTCTCCCATTATTCTAAGGGAAAATTTCATGGATACCCTTGAAGTTTGCAATATTTGCTTAGATGCCTCTCCTCTTTCAGAAATTGCACAAATACACTTGGACCAAAATTTTCACATGTTTATTTTGTTGAGCACGCCACTTCCTTTCTTCCTTTGTGAGCATGTTGCTTCTTTTTTGTTTTGTTACATTCCCTTCTTCAACATTGATAATGAGGAAAGTACAAGCACAACAAATAAATGCCTAAATTTTTTGGTCCAAGGGTATTTGTGCATTTTCTGAAAAATCAAGGGCCTCTATGCAAATATCACAAACTTCAAGAAAATGCATCAAATTATCCCATCAACCCCTAAGCGCCCCAGCGCCCCATATATTGCCTCCCTCAATTTCAAAGCCTTGTTTTGAGGACTAGATTTAACTTTTTGATCTTGCTATAAACTACAATTATGAAGGCATTCAAGTTGTCCATGCCAATGGAGGAATGGCAAGGAAAGCCAAATGTTGTACAAGTGTTGCAAGAGATTTGATTGAGTGAAATACCATACGAGGAGTGGTGGTAAGCATATGGGGCAAGGTGGCAAGCAGCATTTTATAAGCTGCAACCGGTCAAAATATCCCTTGCAAGCTTCCTTGTATAAGCTTTGTGGTTGCAAAAAAGTTGTTGACAAGGGTTCAAGCATTTTCTAAACCCTTATTATGACAACCGTCACCAATTGTGGCGGTCATTGTTTTTTGTGCAATAGCAATTTGAAGCCCTAAAACTTGACATAAAAAGAAGTGCAATCTTCAATAATTTACAAGTGTGTGCATTCACATCTAATCTTGCTGCTCACAAAATTTGAGATGAATTAGGGGCTTATAGAATTTTGTAAAAATCATTAAATAGCAACTACCTGCCAAAAATTGAGATTTTGCCATTATATGTTGTTTGATCAAATGTTATAATCTCCCATCTCCCGCAGTGAATTGTTCCCAAAATTTGCAAGTCATTATCTAAGTAGGTGTTCCACTATTTTCAATGGTCACTTTTTGCGGATCATCCAATTGATCAAGATGTGATGCATCAAAGTTGTCGACCTCCAAAAACCCTAATTTTGGTGAAAACAACCGTGATATTTAAGGGTTAACTTATTCTAAACTCCAATGGGCATTAATCCTTTGAAATGCCTCCTTTCATCTGAAACACCATATTTGTTAATCTGGGAAAAAACAGGTACCATTTTGTACTCCACCTTAAACCCAAAAAGTTACCTTAAACCAGATTCCAAAGTATCAGATTCAGTCTGAGCCACTAAGATTTTTTCCCTTGCAAATTCCTCCTCTCAGGTGAGGACACATGTACAAAAAAACGCTGCCAGCTAGGTTTTAGGAGACCTCCTAAAACTTTCACCTCAAAATTTGGAAGTCCCAAAATGTACCGTTTTTCCCAGATTAACGAATATGGTGTTCTGAGCTTAGCGTGAATGTTTCGTCGTCCCCTACCTCTCGTTCGCCCCCAAGCACATTCTGCCCTGCATCGATGCACCAGTTGGGTACCACGGAAGCAGATTTTGTTAGTAATTCCAGTGTCGCATGAAGCATTGACGCTACGAGTTTGCAGAAAAATGTTGCGCACGCCATGGGTGACCATTTGATTTGCCACGGTGTCTGACTTAACCTAATTACATGGGCGCCACTACATGAAAAACGCCTCCACAGCCGGCTTCACAGCTTGCCAACATCCGGCCCTTGCAGACATCACCCACAACTCGTGCGAGGCTGGGCTGCACACTAGATTTTCTGGTGCGCTTTTCGGATGCTTTTGTTATGTTACGGTTGCCTGCAGCTCTAAGACCTCGACGCATGTACTACTCTGACCAGGTAATCAAAGCTCTGTCATAGATTACCAGTTCTACAGTACAAGTTTTCTTCTGCAAGTGCTGGAGTGGTTTTGTTACAAAGAAAGTGTCATTGTTAGATTGTCCCGGTAAGTGACTAATTTACACGTACATGTAATGTTCTTCGTTCTTGTGAAAGAATTTAGTTTTAAAACACTTAAGCTTGACAGAAAAAATTGAAAGGATAAGAAGTTGTAATTCCAGCGTAAGCCATTATATGACATAGATTCTCTGCAAAAAACGACGCCTCGGAATTCTGCTATGTCTGGAGTTGGAAAGGGTACTAGCTAGGTTGAGTTGTCATTTCTGCAAGAAAGCGATCCTATAACCGTGTCGTGATTGCAGTAAGTAGAATGATGAAGCGTTTCACTTGGGGTGGTTGCGGTGAAGCGAATGGTATACACGAGAAAATGGTATGTAGATTCGTTCCGTACTTGCTCTATACTGAGGCTAGGAGGGACTTGCTTGAACATTCAGGGACTTGGAGATTTGGATAAATTTCGTACTCAAGTTTGTGGAGAATGGCTGTGAATTTCTACTTTCTGCTCGGAGACTATGAAGCATTATTATGATGACCCTCTGTCATTAGTTTAAAGCAACAGTGAGAACCTCTCAAGCTGGTGCATCTCAGACTGAGTGCAAAATGTTTGGACGGGCCAAATTTTCACTGAAATCCACTAACTTAATGAGTGATGCTATGAAGCACGAATCCCAAGGAACCGTTTGAATTTTTTGGAAGACGTAGTAGCCGACCCTACAACTTCCATTTTTCAACCATTAAGTGTAACCAGAAACGTGCTTAATTAGTAACACCTGTTGACGGACATTTATGTACAGCAGAGAGTATATGTGGAAATGGGATTGTGTCGAGCAATGGTAGACATCTTCGGCGATCGAAAATAGAGCTTACAACTGTCGAATAACGAAGTCGCACTTGGGCGAGAGCTATGGATTCAACCACGTGATTGACACCAAATACGACGGCTAGAAGAATATAATCCCGTTATTTATTTCAGTGTATGTGACAGCCAAAGTTCATCAATTCTTTTTAGCTTTCTACAGGTGTCTACTTGTATCATTTGGTGGTACTGATATCTTGGATTACATAATCCCAACCCCAAGTGCGCTGTCCATGTGGTGGACTCACTTCAATGTCTGGTGTGCTTTACTGCAACATTGGTGCCCTATCTCCGTGTGACTTCGCTCCATTGGACCATTAGTGTGTTCCTGTTATGCTAACTTTTGTGTGCTCACAGTTGCAATGTAAGCACACAAGTAGTTTGCAGTGACTAGCTGGCGATTGGAGAATTCAGCTCGATCCAGTCATTGTCCATAAAGGCTTAAACCCCTCTCCAGGAAGGTTTCACAATCTTGACTTCTTTATACTTCAGCTGCAGGTTTTAGGAACTGCTTCGGAAAAGTTGAATGGATCTCACTTGGTGTTAAGAGTTCTATGTGAAGTTATTAGGAACGAATTTAGGTAAACATTTGGAGAATGGACTAGAATCACTCAAATTCATTTTGCACACAAAATCCAGTCACTCATAACAAGTTTGGAAGTATTTTAATATGCTTCAATTCTCTGCAGATCTGCTCATTGTGCTCGCCGTTGGTGCACTCAGAACTCGAAAGGGTCAGGCACCAGGTACTCCGAAACTAATGGTTAACATGCTCTTCTTATACCCGTTGTTGCAGGTTGAAGGCGGGCTTGAAGTCAGTCGACGCTGCGCCCTAGGCTGGTTAAAAATAGGTGAGAGAAGAAAACCTTAATACAAGTGTAGCTGCCGTTAGTTGAAACTGAATTGCTGAAAATGTTGCACTTTCATAGCACTTAGGTCACAAGACTCACAACTGTTCGATGCTTGTATAATAGTTGTATGGCACGGAAATGTACCCGGAAATGTATTTATGGAGAATTTCTAAATGTGATTCATGGCGATGACCCATAGTCACAAGCACCGTTTCTTCAGGTAAGTTCACACTATCTCGTAGCTGAAACACGAACTTTTATTGATACAGATCACTAATCTTAAACTTGAAACGTACAAATTATGTTAAACAGCTTGTTGGGTAGTAATTCGAGACGGCTCAAGTCCATTATACATAGACAATCCCTCTGAAGTACCGATTTCATTTGCATGTCGGAGAAAATAGTAAGAAAGAACCCAGTTCTAATCCAGCTTATCTAACATCATCTCTACGGAACTTGGCAACTGATACAGTGCTCGAGTTTCGAATTCCACAGTAGGTCTCTCTTCTTACCAGGTAAACCTAATCATCAACTCAGATAGCTTAGGTCAGTACTGATTATTGTCTGCGGCTCTGCGCAGCACAGCATTTTCAAGATTGTGTGCAAAAATTCCAAATAAAAGAGTTCTTCAAAGAATGATGAAGTCTGCTGTTCCTCTTAGACTGCCTAGAGCAATCAGATTTTGCAGGTTAGTAATAGTCTTATAGAAATTCTGACTTGTTCACAGTTAATTGAACTGATGTTAGATGGTTCTACTCCCGGTTCTACACCAACTTACATTATTTTGCTGTTGGAACATTGTGTCGTCAATTTTAGAGGGTTTAATGAACTAGGATCAGAGCGGTCCCACGCCTTGCAATTGTGAAGAGAGTTCAGGTTCCACAAGTGTTGTTGTCCGTCTGCAGGTCACGGCCTGCCATTCACTATCAGTTTAGTTTCTCTTGAAATCAGAGAACCTGTCTTCTCAGCTGCAGTCGTTGTAGTTTACAATGTTAAATGCCAGGCTATCTTATTCTGAGTTGGAGGGTAGGAAAATATGTCAACTTTTCTTAGGAGTTACTCTTTGAACGTTTTTGTAAGGCTGTTGTTTATTTGCAAGCATTGCATTTGCAATTCTGAGAAAGTGCAACCTGCACCTCTCAACTCCATCAAGTGTTGCAGGATTTGGCAATGCACGTGAAGGGAACATATCCTCGCCTTACAATGTTTTCAGAGAGTGGAAATCTCGTATTAGCTATATTGAGTGCTTCAGTATCTGTTGGCCAAGAACTTGCTGCAATTCGTCTGCATTAAGTTTCTGATCATTAGTTATAACCCAGCTACAACAAATGCAGCTAGCATGTGTTCACCTGTCTGCGTACATTTCTCTCGCCAGCAGCTCAATTAACACATCTTTCGAAAGAATGAATGTATAGTCTAAACTCTTAAGTCATGTAAGCAGCACCTGCCACAGCCAGGCTAGAACAGAGAGCCTAATCAAATGGGTGCAAGTGATCCTAGTGCAGGTAATGCTACTTCCCTACTCTGCACAAATGCAGTATTACCACGAGGATTTCCCAGGCAGATCAAAGACCTAAACTTCTCTAGAACATAAACTGTTGATGTGTTCGTGGACTTACATTGAACGAGACATGGGTGGCTTTGTAACTAAAAAGTCCTCACTGGTTTTCCACTTAAACTTCACCGGTGGCGATGTCAGTGACTCTGCGCTCAAGTTAGAGACCGATCCCCAACTAAATTGCCACATCGGCCTGTGCTATTGGACATGGAGATTTCCTATAGTGCAATTACGTGAGCCTTTTAATACGGAATGTGGCACCCAAAAGTGACATAAATTTTCTTACGCTTTCCTTTCGATAATGAAATCAAAAGAGTGTTGTGTTTAGCTAGATTACGCGCTAGAGTTGGAAGATGTCGCCTTTTCTGCGACATTTTAATTCAGAATCAGAAAAGACAAGACAACGTCATCATCACGTGGAAAAGATAGTCAGTCAGGGAATGTCATTTAGTGTGGTTATGTATTTTTTTGGTTTTCTATTCAGAGGAAGAGATCAGGCCCATCAGGGTAGCTGAAGCTTTTAGATATTATCGAGGCTGCTCGAGAGATTCTGCACGGCAGTACCCGGGGTTCCCATCGTGAGGGTCCCGGCGATGGATACTTGGCTGGATGTGCTTGAAAGTAAGACCTCTAGTATTACTAGAGTCCAGGTAGAGTGAGGACCAATGACAAGTACTGGTACTGCAACGCCCTCGTCACCGACGATCAAACACCCCACCCACATAAGTTAAGCTTAAACTGTACTTGAGCATTTGGAAGCTCCATCATCCCAGATAATATCGCATGTCCCCGTCCTGAAGCAGGAATGGCGTGAGCGCTACATTTCTCACAAGCGACAACACACTCACATCACTTTTAATCTTGATAACGGTCTTTCCTTCATTGCCAAGGTTCGAAGCATGGTCCATGCGGCCAGGTTTTTTTTTGTTTTGGTTAGAGTAGACTGGTAGAGCGACCCGCTCCCCAGAACGCACAACACGATATTCATTGACCCCTAAAGGACCAAGCCCTTTTTTTTTCTTTTTTTCTTTTTTTCTTTTTTTTTTTTTTTTTGCCAAAATCACTAAAAATTGCCACTTTTAGGAGGTTTAGAAAAAATGGATTTCATGTTTTGTTTTTGGGAATTTCAACCGTAGGATCTTGCCCCAAACTGAAATAGGTACTTTTGGGGAAAAAATCAGCTCATTCCAAATGGAGATGAGTGAGATATTTACATCTAAAGTGAAAAAAAAAGGTTTTTTTCCATGCTGCTCATAAGTTTCAGAAGCCTTTGACCACTCTTATAACAAAAAAGTTGCTCTACCCAAAGTTGCGCTTTTTTTTTCCATGTGGGAGATCAAGTTAGGTATGTGTGGGAGAATTTTCAAATCAATTGGAGCTTTACAAGACATGGGAAACAATAGTAAGTAAAAAGTAGGGAATGAGTCAAAACACAAAATTGTTACGAATTTAATTATGGAAATGAAAAATGCTTATCCCAACGGTGATAATATTGTGATAAGCAATCTACTTCTTTAGGTTTAATTTTTTTTCCAAAATATTGAAAATTGAATAAAATAAAGGACTTCAAAGTTTATTTTAGAGTAAAGATTCCATAACTGCTCATAAACAAAAACTCCTCATAACTTTCATGTCATTGATTGAAATTGAATGATTCAAAGCTTTTCATGAATAAACAAATCTAAAGAACAAATTTCAAATTTGTGTTTCAAAAAAAAAGTAATTTTAAAGAAGTTTTTGGGCTGCCCGGACAGGCAGTTCTCCTCAAATTTTTAGAAATTCATGCATAACAATTTTGTCAAATGTTGGAATGAAGAAAAAATTAGATGCCCATGTAGGTTTTTGAATTCTCTACCTTCAATAAAAGATTCAAAAAATCATACAAAGTAGTTTAGCCATAGGTACATGCCCAAAGTCCAACCTGTCCCCCAAAGGGACAATGGTCCTTTAGGGGTGAAAGTGGGAAAATGCAATTCCTGAGTTGTACTTCACCTAAATCCAAAAATGTCACCTTAACCCCTAAATGCCCATGAAGATGATTATCGTCCTCTGGCCTTGAAAAAAAATTCTGTAGAACAAAAAAAGTTGTTTTTCATCTTCTTCTTTTTTCCAAAGTGACCGTAAACACATGATCCATCACAGAAAGCAAAAAATCATCTTATCAAATATGCTCATATTTTTAGGTAACCCAAATTGTGAGAAAATTCAAAATCATGGTGTTAGGTCTCAAGTTGCCCTTATTGCAATTTTTATGAGGTTGGCATGCACTATTGACTTTTGAAACTTTCAGAAGCAATATTATTGGTGCCCATCAACCAAAACATTGTTGAACCTACACTAACAGTACTATTGAACCTACAGTGTGGGCAGGCCACGGCCGCCTAGCGGTCCTTTAAGGGTTAAACCAAATTTGAAGGTATCAAATTTAGTTTGAGCCACTAAGATTTTTTCCCTCGCAAATTCCTCCTCTCAGGTCAGGGCACGTGTACCAAAAAAATGTTGAACTCTGTTTAAGGTTCTCACCTTAAACCTTTAGAAGTCCCAAATTTGGCCAAAGTTCCCACTTTAATGAAAATCATGTTGCACACAGGTAAGGAAAAGTTCGATAAAGTCAAAAACGCCATACTCATTAAATTGGGAAAACCAAATTTCCAAGTTGTACTTCACCTTAAATCTAGCATTTCTCCTTAAATTGTTTATACGTCAGATTCAAAGGTATCAGATTTGGTCTGAGCCATTGCGATTTTGTCCCTCGCAAAATCCGCACGTGTACCAAAAAAACAGTGCTAAAACCTATAGCTTTGTTTAAGATGATCACCTTAGACCTAGTTTATTCCCAAAATGGGTGTTTCTTCCTAGATTAACGAATATGGCATTCAAACAGAATGAACGATATATATTTATTCCTCCATAAAATGTAATGTACTAAAATTAGATTCTTTCATCCAAATTTTGACAATCTTGGAGAGGGATTTGGCAATTTCACCCACTTCTCAGTCAATTATTTTAATAGTGCTTGGACGAGCAAGAGGAATTGACAAAGAGATTTTCTAAGAAAATTGTTGATGATTGTGTAAATTGTGGAGGCACAATGAAATGAGTATGAATTTGAAAATAAAGGTAGTAGGGATTCCAATTGTAACCTAAGCAAGCCCGAAACTCATGTGATGAACACTTCGGAATTAGGGAAGGCATTCATAGTATCAAAACATTGCACTGGCAAAAGAACTGTACCAAAATCAATCTTTTTTCAAAGCCACCCCCTACACACTAATACACTACCATAAATGGAATGAACCAATCCATACAATTGTGCAATGTTCCCACTCCACACCCATGGCTCGGTATACAGCACAGACATATTTGCAAGTTGGCTGGTTGGTTTGGAAAAGCTCAGGTTTATCTACGTACAAAGATTAAAGTAAAGATCTGCCTCTATTTTTGAAGTTGAACACTTTATTTCCTTCCACTGCGCTAGGCCTTTCAATCCAAACACGAATTTAAAATCCCCATATTCAATCTCATGGTGGAGAATTTAGGATGTGTAGATGTTTTGTGCCAAGTGAACATTTGCATTTTTTCACTCCGGGCCCGGCCCTCAAATACGAATGAACGGGATATCAAGCATACGCCCTTTCTACTAAGGTAGGAGGCTCATAAACCGACCATCTAAGGGTTGAAACTGAATTTTGGGGAGGTGGAACTTCTTGAAATAGTTTCAATAAGTTTTAATTGAAAGAAAAGAGGAATCAGCATCTAATTCAAGTTTTTTCATATTTTTTTAGAGCTCCATGGAATTGGTTATGAAAATTTGAAGTGGAAAGGCTATAGGGCTAGCTCTAAAACTGCCCACCTCCTCAAATGTACATCCACTGTACATTATTGAAAAGCTATGAGTAAGAACATGTCCTGGCAAAGTTGGGGAGGTGAGCGGTTTTAATGCCCTAACGGAGTTTGAGCCTCCTACCTTACCCACTGTCCAAATGACTCTCCATCCAATAACAACAGTAGGGGCCGGGATGAACTAACCCCTCATTGCCCCCCGCCTGGATGAATGGGGCCTTGGGATCTGTACATTGCACATTCATGTTTTCAAGCCAAAATGAAAATGCTTTGCAATCTCACATGTAAGGGAGTAAGGATAAAATTAAGAATTTCTTTCTTATTTCGGTAGTGTTCAATTATATCCTCCTTCTGGATTCTAGACAAAATCACAGTTCTTGAATCCAGATGTGAAGTCAAAGTTTTCAAATTCAATCTCAAAATGGTAAAAACCCAAACTCTAAAAGAATTTGAATTGTGAAAAAACGGAGCTCCAAGCCCCCATTCATCCAGGCGGGGTGGCAATGAGGGGACAGTTCACCCTGGCTGGGATAGGGTTGGCCATTCGGGAGGGATATGGTTACCTTACACAGCTACATCGACCAAAGTGTTCAGTAGGACCACAAAAGCAGCGCCAATTGCAATGACATCTACCATGTTAGCCACTCTGCGATTGTTGTGTGATATTTACATGATTTACTCCGCTTTTCACTTATTTACTGTGGGTACTCATCTGCAAAGTTGGTAGAAATCGATACTAGTAAATTCTGGACGACCATGATGGACCGTAAAAAGTGAACAAATCTCTATACAATCCGCGTAAGAGCATCTCCACCAGTTGGTCGGTGAAATGACACGTCATATGGTTCAACCCGGCCCCTTCATGGAGAATCAGCTTGTTATATAATTCTTGTGTCCATGGGAGTGAATTTAAGAGGACGCGTTTTAAGATTTGGAATTAAAGGTTATGCCAAAAATAGCTGCAATTTATGAATGCTCTAGGCATTTTTGTCATTGCAGCATGGGATGCTCTAGGCATCTTTGCCAAGATAGGATGGGCAAATCAATATTTCAAACTTTAAAGAACTGATGGCACATAAATTGGGACCTCACCAACCATCAAGAACATCATATTCATTAATTTGGGAAAAAGCATACAAAGTGGGACTTTTGGCTTTTTTTTTTCAAAGAATGCCATATTCATTGAATTTGGATTTTGTTGACTATTTTCCATTGAAATGAGATAAATATCATCCAAAATACACTCTTTTTGGATAGAAAGTTCATTAACTTCTGAAATTTTGACAAAAGTTCATTAACTAGGTTTTAGGTGACCTGCTTAATTTGAATTAAGGTGACAATTTTGGATTAAGGTGAGGTACAAAATGGTACCCATCGATTTCCCAAATTAATGAATATGACGTTCAAGGCAATAAATAAAAGTGTCAGAGCCACAATTCAAGCACGCTACAAATGAAACTACCACTGCACTTGAGAGTGCCTAAAGCCTTCTTTGACGTGGTTAGACAAAAATTTGCCATCAACATGTCAACACTAGACACTCTAAAATCAGAAACAATCCCAAGACTACAATAAATGACAAACCAGAGCCAACCGGTGGAGATGCTCTAAGTTCACAAAATTATGTACTTCGTTTCAATGCATTCAACTCATCTGTGTACATTGCACAATCCATGTGGTATGATATTCCATAAATATGATTTTTGCAACCCTGTCTACCAGCCACGTGGCATGGTCCTGGCTCCTACGTCCGCATTTTGCTGCTATAGCTTGACGAGAACCAATTATAACTTAGGTGGTTGTCGTTCAATGGGAGTCACCGAGTCAGGTATTTGAAGAGATTGACGTGACATTTGATAAAATAAAGTTGCCGGCCTACTCGTTGGTCTTTACCGGGTGCTGTCTGCACCAAGGTCCGGGAAGAACCAGCGGTAAGTTCAAAGCTAGCAGGTTGAAATGAGGAAAAACAATTTGCAATCTATCAATAATTGGTTGAAAAATCGGTTAAAAATCTATAAAAATATATTTATAGTATGAAATATAGAAGATAATCAATATTGTTCCTTGATAAATTGGTTCAATATGGGAATAGAAGGAAATCAATCAAAAAAACTCAAATATTCCTCGGACCTTGCACTGCATACCCATGCAAGCCTTGCAGTAGCTTACTACACGCAAATCAAATGGATGTGCATTATAATTGTCCTAAGGCGGTGTTGAATTAATCAGCAAGGGAAATCAAGGTATGAGAGCAATGTCCGGGAAATATTTGAGATTTTTAGTAGATTTCCTTCAATTCCTATAATGAACCGGTTTATCAAGGTGCTCTTTTGGTTATTTTCTCTATTTCACACTAAAAATAAAGTTTTTAAAGATTTTTGACCGGTTTTTAGCCGAAGTTTATAAATTGCAAACAATTTTGTTTAATTTCAATCGTCTAGCATTGAACTAGCGGTTGGTTCTTCCCGGACCTTGTATGAGAGCGTCACCCAGTCCGCAACCCATAGCTAGCCTAGTATGAACACCCTTGCTAGAGCTGATTGGTGAATACCATGCTCACGTAAGCACACTGCTCACTTGATTGCAGCCTGCAAGCAGCACGTTTGTTCAACTGACCACTTGGTGGGCCCTTAACTTGCTGCCTGAGAAATTCGGAATATCCTACAATAGAAACCTACACCAAATAGTGAATTTAGGGTTGCCTTAACAATTAGGTTGTCTTATCTTGACAAAGTTACCTCATGATTTACCCTTGGCTACTTGGAGGGACATGCAACTCTCTTTGTGCTACATAAATTCTTAATTGTGTGTAAAGTTTTAGCTTCCGTAATTCTTGACTTTGGTGCTTGTTGTTGTGCCCAACCTCCGCTTACATCTTCCATTGTTTATCATAGGAGTTATTGACAAAAGTTGCTATAGTGTTGGTAAATGTTTAATTAGTGCAAAATGTCAAGAAATTAGTATGGGCCAACCTAAATGCACTATTTGGTGCACAATAGACTATGTCTTTCAGGCAATGATCCGATTTTGGATTCTTATTGAGGGAGCTGATTGAACTTCTTCTTGAAAGATCAACAAGTTGGGGGCAATGTTTTTTTTTGGGCAATTTAAGGCCCAATTGCCTCAAAATTAAAAGGCTAGCTTCAAGCCTATAGGAAAAAATGGGGGAAAATAGTTCAAAAAATGCCAGACTACAATTAGGAAAATTGCATTGTAGCCTAGGATTTCATAAAATCCTTATAAAATTGAAAATTGATGCCATCATTTTAAAATTATTTGAGCAATTTTATTTTTTGGAGGTGTTGCCTAATCCAATTCAATACATTACTTAAGTAATGTCAATGATTATTTAAATATTTTCAGAAAATAATCAATAAACACTTTTTACCTACAAAAAAAAATCCCATCATGCTTCAAAAATCCCATCATGCTTCAAAATTCCATGCATTGGGGCCACCTTGAACTGCAACCAAAATAGGGACAGAGCCAGCAAGCTGCAAACCATTTTTCAAAAAATGCCACCCAAGCATCGGTGAGGAAACCAAAAAAAAAACCCTGGATGGGGGGATATCAACAGGCTCTCGCCGCAGGAGATCTGATGCTGCTCAGATTCTAGACAATTGGCCTGCCCTCGCAAATTGCACGAAGGATCAGCGCTGACAAGTTCCACAAAGGATCAGAGACATGAAACTTTTGTCATGTAAACTCGAAATACGAACCTAATTTCAGGAGAAGCAGGATATTGACCAACTTCTTTTGTCGACGCGGACATAGAAACCCTCCCAAGCCACTGCAGATCGAGCCCCTGAGCCTTTTTCACCAAAATTAGGGTTTAGGAAGTCCTTCAATTTGGGTACATTGTATCTCATTCATTCAAAACATTTACTACAAGTGACAGTTGAAATTAGCGTTTTGTTTTTGTTTTTGTCATGGTAGAGCGACTCGCACCCCAGAGAATGGATGTAGGTAAGGAATTTTGGCTATAATTGGAATGAATGAATGAAGTGGACATGTTCATTCTATAAATTTACTAATATAAGCGACTTTCATCCAAAAATTGACGAATCTCATGTTTGCATAAAAAGGGAGTGGGCGATTTCATCCACTTTTTCACCAAAATTTCTCAATGTAACATTTGCCACGGCCACTTGGAGGTAAGATTTAGGCAAAAATTTGCCTAATAAGTTAACTCTAGTTGAAACAATAAGACACCTACTTAGAAAATGGCTTGCAAGTTTTGGGAACAATTGATTGTGGGAGATGGCCAATGGGAGATTAATTCAACATTTGCTCAAACAACTTGTGATGACAAAATTTCATTTTTTGGCAAGTGGTTTCTATTTGTTGATTTTTATAAAATTCTGAAAGTCCCAAATTCACCCTTAAATCTTATGAGTAATGAGATTAGATGAGAATTCACACATTTACAAATCCCACGTCTACCCATGTGCAGTAATATGAGCCAAATTAAGGTAGCGGCACCTAAAAGTAATACTAGCCGTTTAGTGACATTTTGAAGTAAACCTAAACTACGTGCTCTTGCACCCAAACCAGACACGCAAGTTAACATAAGAGTACAAAAACTGTGTAAGTGGTGATTTAGGATTACATGTGACATGATCTTTTTGTTATTGCTTTTTTAGGATCTAGTGTCCACAATAGGTCAATTTAAGGAGTTATCTTCAACAATTTGTAGTTTATTCATAAAATCTTAGAAAATTCCAAGAATACTTTTGCTTGCACCTGCAGCCATTTCCTAACAAGCCCATGCCACTAAACACTATATTCATTAAATTGGGAAAACGCAATTCCCAAATTGTACTTCACCTAAAATCTAAAAAGTTACCTTAAATCAGATTTGAAGGTATCAGATTCAATCTGAGCCACTAAGATTTTTTAACTCTCAAATTCTTCCTCTCAGATGAGGGCACGTGTACCAAAACAATGTTGGAGCGCAATTTAAGGTGATCACCTCAAACCTTCAGAAATCCCAAAATGTACTATTTTTCCCAATTTAATGAATATCGTGTTACTAGATTCTCAAAAGAACCTAGCAATTACCACAGTGTCACTTTTGGGTGCTTCTACCGTAAAGTCACACAAGTGTTGACGGAGTCATGTGTGTGGGGGGGCAGCGGTCCTCCACATGCCGAAGATCGCGCATGACCCTCTTGAGCCGCTTGGGCCGCTAAAAGAAAAGTAGTCTGGAAAGATTCCTTGGAATTGCTGGGCAGCCTGCAGTGGGCTCCTCCTCGATCACGAGGATTTGTGCACCGGTGACTGACTTTGCATCTCCACAGAACCCTCACATCCAGTCCTTGGCTCACTCGTCGAATCATCTCCGTTTCTCCTCCGGTAATTCAGATCTGCTGGAGCACTACTTAAAGAGAAGGCTGCAGGAACAGAATTCATCAGATAGCAGTCTGAGCCCTGAGGCTCTGAGCCAATCCTTCACAGGCTCTTTCTTGTGATGAGGTTGCAGGCACACTCGGCTTCGAATCCTCCCACAAGTTTCGACCTTATTCCAGCAGCAGCAGCAATCAAGCAGTCAAGCCGTCGAGGAGGGTGCATCATTCCAAGTGCCGCACCTTGGAAGCCGCAGTTTGGCGCGAAGCTCTTACTCGTTCACGTGTTTTCGTTTCTTACTGTTCATTTATGGTTTGCTTTATTCGTGTTTTAGCACTCGCCTGCTTGCCGTGAATATGCTTCGTTGTTAACATGAAACCGTCTGAGAAGTGGTAACGTTGCCGAAAGTGATGAGTCTAAATTTATATTACTGCAGTCACGTACTTCCATAGGCGAGTGTTGTCGGCACTAATAAGTGCTGAAAAGAGTGACTGCAGAAAGTCCCTACTTTAGTTGTCTTCGTCCATTCTTGCTCTGGTCTTGTCAAATGATAGCTTGCGGAACTTTTTGTTGAGCTCTGGAATGATGTTAGAGTTTCGTGCCAAGCTGTGTGCAACCAAGAGGTTGACACTTAAATACGAATACCAATCCGTGCGGAGTGTTCCTATCCACCACTGCAATTTTTGCTGCCTACATGGACGTCGCGCTACGAAGTCCGATTTATTTGCACTCTGAAAATGGCGGTATTGCAAATCTTCTCTTAACCCTGCTTTTTCATTCGAACGTCTCTGTTTAATGGCTGTTGACCCCATGTCTTAGAGCAGGTTCTAATTGAGTCAAGTTCAGGGTAGCCCATCAGAAAAGACTTCATGGAGAAGAGCAGCTACTAGAGTTTGTGAAACTGGCCTCTATGGCGTGCATACTTGCTTGTATTCCAATTCGTATGTGGTTTTTCAGATTTGTTCCATACTCCACATTGAGAATTCTAACTACTTGTGATTGAGCAGTTGTTTTTACGACTTGTGTCGATTCTGCAGATCCTCCAGAAGTCGAGGAACGAGGTGGGAAGAGGAGAGGGACCTCAGTCACAGCCGTTCAGCTTTTCCCTACTTTTTAGAGCTCAAACCAAGCGAAGTGACTGCAGGAATCGACACTAGCCAGTTTTTGATCTGTAGTTAGAAAATGGTTTGCCATCTAGAGTCCTAGATATGATATGTATATACTTTTTTAGCTTATCACTCACGATTGTGAGGTTCATAATTTACCGGATTATGGTAAGCCCGTTGGCCTATCCTAAAAATAAAACTTTCCTAGTGGCCAAAAATGAGGAAGGCGACTGAAATTATGGTCGTCCACTTCAAACCCTCAGTGTAACAGGGCTCCGCAGTCCCGACGCGCTTTAAAACACAATTTTTTTGTGCATTGGAACATGTAATTTTTATAAACACGACCGTCTATGCTTTTCAGAATTCTAATGATGGCCTGAAACTATTAGTTCTCTCATGAGCAGTAAGATAACTTTCTTATTTGGTAAAGAAATCACAACCATTGCACTTTTGCAGAGGGATGTCCAATCTGAGACTCAAATTCTTACCAGTCCTGATTTTTATAACATTATGCAGTTGAATGGCACAATCTTGGCACTTTCAATTGCACCCTGAAAAACGGATGTGGCTTTGGACGGTTTGTTGAGTCTAGGAAAAAGCTTTGGCTCTTACAAACCAGGCTTTTTCAAATGTTTTTCGGGAACCATAAAACTCATGTCATAATTTATTAAGCTGTTCATCTGATCTTCCCAACAATCCTAATTGCCCAGTCTTGGCTCAAGCAGCCCTACCTGAATAAAAAATTCTTTCACTGCAATGCAGGCTAGCTAGCTTCCAAAGAAGTGAAAGGAAAAATCTTCATTCTCATGGTCAAAGGATTTGAACGTCGCCTGCATCCAGCTTCACTTGAGCAGTGCTTCTTTCCGTGTATCTTTCACATGCAAGCTTTTCATGACGTGAGGTTACTGGATCACATTCAAACTTTCATTTAACTGTATAAGCTTCTGAAATCTGAATACACAATGTAGCCCAAGATCGAGAGACATACACAATCGAGGTTTCATTATGAGTAATCCAGGTGTTACTTTACCTGCTTTTACACTGAACAAAAAAAATAAGAATCTGGCACTAGTAAGCAGCCATAACTCTATAAGCCCATAATGCCATAATCTGAAAACCAATGACACGTGAACGTCACCTTACTAATCACATGCCAACGAGTTTGATAAATGCTGAATGTAAGTTCACAGAATTGGCAGTTTTTTTATTTTTTCAGATGCCCCCTCTGGAAAATAACATCTTTCCTATGCCTAGTCTTTAGAGCTTTGCGAGTTTGCGCACTTGAATGACACAGTTTTGGTTTTATGAAGTGTGCCCTATGTAATGAGATTGACGATTATGTCATCTTCGTCGTTAGGAAGGCCAACATCTTAAGATGTTGGCACTTTTCCTTTGACCTTTCAGGAACTTCAGATCACTTCATGTTAATTTTGGGTTTCCACGCTTGTGTGCTTGAATGTCACGATATATTTGGTGCTCTGAAACACACCAATTTCAGTGATGTCTCCAATGGTGTGCGCACAAGTTGCATCATGCATGGCGTATAGAAGCTTGGTAACGGAGAGAGGATTGATCTCAAGAAGAAATTTTGTAGAAGACCAACACTAGATTTAAAGTTGGATCACATCTGATAAGCCTTATCATCAGACGAGGACGTCTGTTATTGGAGCTGGCTGGTGTGCACCTGGGTGCAATCATCCATGGCACATTGGCACTTGTAACTGTCACCAGAAGAAAAGGGGTTTAGAATGACACCACCTATCATTTTTGAGAATTAATTAAATTACTGAAGACTATTGTACTAGATATTTTGGTGCTATTAAGTCAGGGTTTTTGAGCCATGAACAACATCCTAGTAATGACAAGTAGCATTGTTACGATATATAAGAATGTCATTTAAAACGCCATATTCATTAAATTGGGAACACCAGATTCCCAAGTTGTACTTTACCTTCCGTTTAAGGTGGTCACCTTGAACCCATAATGTTACAAAATTCCCAATTTAAAAAATATGGCGTTTTAACCTCTTTTTTTTCTTCTTCCTGTGTATTATGAGGTTATGACTCAGAGGCTTGTGCATAAATACAATGCTTATAATTCGAGCGAGTAATATGGACATCTAGCATTCTTACTCCATTGTTAGCAAATTTTATGACTACCTATTTGATGTGAATTTTTTTTTAGTAATATCGATTACTAAGAATGTCAATGTTATTACAATTAATTTTTTTACATTGGCAAAAGATATAAATACTAGCGTCACATTCTTTGATTTGGGAAGAATCCGTGATTTAGATATCAACTAGGTTTTAGGTAAGCACCTTAAACCAAGCTCTATGTTTAAGGTGAAGTACAACTTGGGAACCTGATTTTCCCAATTTGATGAATACGGCGATACTAGTGTATTTTGAGACTAGGCTGGCTAGCATCTTGACAGGTAAATTTAAATTTGTTTTAAAGCTTAATGCCACCAAGTGTTACAATTTTGATGCTTCAGAATGAGCCTATATAATAAAATTGATGTTCTTTATTTTACGATGATGGGTTTTCACTTTGACTCTTAAAAAATGAGTATCTCTAACACAAACCTACACTAGGTCAATTTTGAGGTGTTTTTGCGATGGATTGTCACACTTTTGTCACTCAGAAGTTGATACTTCATACATACAAGAATGCAGCAGATAAGACGAATGTATATTTCACCATGATTATGAATTGAACTTCCTTCATGTAACTTATCGGGAGTGCCTCGTTGATTGTCTAACAAGACATCAACAGTTCCTATAATGATCTAGACATTGAAAGACCTTGAGTTCATTTTTCTTCTAAGAAAATCCATGTACACCCTTCTCATTCCATAGCAGTTTTGGGCTTTGGCAGAAGATGACAATTCAAATTTAACACCATATTCGTTGAATTGGGAAGAAAGGATACATTTTGGGACGTCCGAATTTATCATTTTTGAACTTTTCACTTTTGAGAGTATTTTGGCGATATAGAGTGAATTTTATCTTGATTTCTTCAAGATCTTACACGTAAGATCTTGAATGAATTATCATAAAAATCATTTTAAATTACCAAAATATTCTCAAAAATTAAAATTTCAGAAGTCCCAAAATGTTTCCTTTCTTCCCAATTTAACAAATACAATGTTATTTATAAACTACATTTTAGTCAACAATTGTGTTCGTTTTTTTTGGCATGGTTCTCAAATTTATTTCTATATAAACAAAATTTTGAACCCTCCAAGAGCCCTATAATTTTTGATTCTAGGTTTTCTTAAAATTTATTGAGTCTAGGTCAAGTGGTCAGGTACATTAGGGGCGCGTCAGTAGTGTCTCTACCTTGTATGACTTTTCAATTATACATCACAAAAAGCATGTATATAAGATGGTAATCTATTTTTTGTATGAAGGATCTTGACCACATCCACAACCTAAAACAATATAAAAGGTAGTGCATTGATAAAATATGTAAATGAACTCATAAGTCATTCTCCAAGGTACTTCACTCATTTATATAAATAGAGTGAAATAGAATTTATGGTTCTATTGTATCCACATCTTTGTCCAATTGGGATGGCATAACAATATAACTTTCATGATTGCATTGAACCTAAAGGGTTGGCAGAAATAGGAGATTAATGGTTTATTTGTTGTAATAAGTACATACCTCGGGATCCTTTATGAGTCTTTTGAGGGGGCTCTTTGAGTTCAAGGGCTCAAACTTTTCCTAATGATAACAATAGATTTATTACACCAAAACTATATGGTAGAGCATAATCTACATTAATGTTGCATTTAGGTTGCATCACACTAATTTCTTGACATTTTACACTATATCAATCTTTGTTGCTCTAACAATAATTTGTATTAGCAATTATTGCAAAATGCAATTTTTAAAGACCTAGCAACAACAACTATGCTATAGAAAAACAAATTAGCGGCACCCACATTGTAAACCACCTGAAATCCTAAAATCAAAAGAGTTATATGAACCTCCAAGAATCCAAATGGCCAAACAATGAGTCACTAGGTAACTTCCTTGAGTTAGGAAACCTAATTTTGAATGCAACCTAAATGCAATATTCAATGATCCTTAGCATTGTACCGGCAACGTGAGTACTGATTCTCAATATTCTACAACATAAGGTAGTGTGCTTGTCAACCATCCATCTAAGGGCTAAAATTGAATTTTGGGGAGGTGAAACTTCTTGAAGTATTTCTTAGTAAATTTCCCTTAAAAAACAAGAGAAATTGACATCTATCCATGTTTTTTTATTTATTTTGAAGTTTTGTGGAATTAGTTATGAAATTTTGAAGTGGAAAGACCATAGGACTCTAAAACCGCCCACCTCCTCAAACGTATGTCACTTGTATATTATTGAAAAACTATACATAACAACATGTACCAACAAAGTACATTTGGGGAGGTGAATGGTTTTAATGTGTGGGCGGAATTTGAGCACACTATCTTAGCACTATACAACTTTGTCTGTCACGACTTTGAGTCCCGCATCAAATATCTTGGGCATTTTCGTTATCAACGCGGGTGGAGTTGGATACTTGGATGCAGCGTATTTGTACCAAGAATTCAGAACATTGCACCTCAGATTCTGTAGTAAGCTTAGTCCATTGCACATTCTAGTTAGTGGAGAATCAAATAATTATAGTATAAGATCAGGTATAGTGCTGGATCAGATACAGTGCAAGGATCAGATACAGTGCAAGGATCAGATCCAGATGTAACTTAGTGTGGGGTCAGATGAATTGTGGTGTCCTCAGTAGTTGGTGGAAACCTTGTGCCAGGCTCCTATTAAATTACGATAAACTTGTGAATATCAGTACAGATAGACAAAACATAGCCCATTCAGTTGAAGTGAGCCTCATTTTACAGAATACCCAGCTATGCTGGTCGCTAGAGTAGGTCTCCCCAAAATCATGGTGGATATTACTTTGGGCAAGTTTAGATCAAAGCATAAGATAGGCGGGTGGTCTGGAGTGAGCAGTAGGGTTGATCATGCTAAATCAAGATGCAAACATCAAGGTCATGGTTGTCACATCAGGCAAGATTTGTTTGTTGTACAAGAAAAACGGATGTACATAATGGACGGCACAGACGTATGTGTTTGTTCACTCTCGTGCTTTAGGATTTTTTTAGGGTTTTCCACCTAAATAAGGAAAAATCAAATAAGTAATTTTTATTTTTACTATGTGATATGGCTTTAAACCCATGTTTTGAGTTTATGTTGACAACAATGAATGTTACTAGCATGTACAAAGTGAGTTTTTTTTATCATTTCATAAAATCAATTATGAGTAAATTGTATTGGATAGACATGAGGGGTGAGAGTACACTAGAGGTATACCACTTTGGGTGTCACAACCCAAAAATGGAGGTATATATGATTTTGTACTTGAAATTGCTCAAAGTTTGAAGAGTTTTTTTAAAATCTTTTTGTTTGTTTTCCTATTAACTATATGCATTAAGTACATAGGATCATAATTAAAATTGTTAAAAAAACAAATTTGAGTTGTTAAATTTGTACTTTTGTGGATCATTACTAAAATGTCATAGTACTACAAAGTTATGGAAAAGTACAAAAAAACTGGACTTGGAGAAATCACATTCTTCCACCTTTATTTAACACAAGACATCTATGGCTCTTCTATCCAAATTTGCATTCAATTTCTAAATAAATCACAAAGCATTCAAATATATACAAAAATAGTGCTGAATTTTTGCTTGTTTTCTTGACAAGGGATAATTTTGTGAAAATTTATGTTTTCCTTAATTGCATTTAAGGTTCTAAATGATTGCACCTAGTTTTAAGAATAGCTAAAAATCAAATTTTCAAAATATTGTTTTTCACAAAAGTTATTCAATCTTTTAGTGTTTTTGATGTGTTTTTATACACTAAATATAGTAAAAATTGTGCCAAAAGTGGTACACCTCTAGTGTACTCTCAAGTGATGAGCTCAATTGGGCATTTTGAGCGGACATGCAAGTAGATGGATGGGCGATCCAATGTGACAACCATGGTCAAGGTGCAATTGCATGGTTGCATCCCTACCTAAACTTAAGAAAAGCAAAAAATAAACAGCTTGCATCTATGCCTTGACTGTTTGCTTTTGTGTCAAATAGACAAAGCAATTTAGAGTTGGTCCAATGCGACAACCATGGAAATCATCTTTAATAACTCAAACTAAGAACTAAGAACACTTAGAACACCATATTCATTAAATTAGAAAAACCAGATTCTCAAGTTGTATCCTAATGGTCAGCTTTAGTTGGTCGACTTAATCCCAAAATGTTACAAAATTCCCAATTTAATGAATATGGCATTTAAGCTTTTTGTGCACCCTAGTGCTAAACAACATTTGCTAAATCATTCTCGTCTACCTTGTGGGCCCTTTTTGAATTGATTGATGGTGGGAGCCTGGGGATAATGGGCCATACTGCCCTTACAGGCCAAAACAGCCCGTGTGAAATAGTTGAAGAAAAAAACTAGTATTTTTGAAAAGATGGGGGGCCACGTTTTCAAGGTTTCATTTATTGTTTTTATCCGTTAAAGGACCATTGTTCCTTTGAGGGATAAATGGGAGTTTGGGCATGTACCTATGGCTAATCTACTTTGCGTGATTTTCTGAAATCGTTATTGAAAGTGACGGATTCAAATATCTAAGTGGGAATGTAAATTTTTCTTCATTCCGGCATTTATTGAAGAAGTTATGGATGAAAATCTGGAAAATGCTGATCCCCATGCAGCCAAAAACTTCTTAAAGTTTTCATTTTTTTCAAATAAAAATTTGAAATTGGTTTTTTAGACATATATAGACATGGGGAGCTTTGAATCATTCAATTTTGATAGATGAGATGAAAGTTATGAGGAGTCTTTGTTTGCGGGCAGTTCTAGATTCTCTACTCTAAAATAAACTTTGAAGTCCTTTATTTTACTCAATTTTCAATATTTTGGAAAAAACAAAACAAAACCAAAGGATGTAGATTGTTTATCACAACATTATAAATGTTGGGATTTGCATTTTTCATTTCAATAATTAAATTCTTAACAATTTAGTGTTTTGAGTCACTCTCTACTTTTTTTTACTTACTATATTTTCTCATGTGTTGTATAGTTCCAATTGATTTGAAAATTCTCCCACGCATACCTAACTTGGTCTTCTACAGGGTAAAAATAAACCTCAACTTTGTGTAGAGTAATTTTTTGCTCCAAGAGTGGTCAAAGCCTTCTGAAATTTCTTGACAGCAGCAAAAAAACTTTTTTTGCAATTCACATGTGAATATCTCATTCATTTTTGTGTAGATTGAGCAAATTTTTTTACTATGTGTACCTCTTGTAGTCTACTGTAAGATCTTACCGTTGAATTCTTGAAAAAACTTTTTTTCTTACCAAGTTACCATTGTACTTACTTCCCCAAAAGTGGCAATTTTTGTGTTTTTTGCAAAAAAAATGGCTTGGTCCTTTAGGGGTTAATAAAGATAATCTCTCCACCATTCTAGAATTAAGGTTTGAGATGTCAATCTGCCAACACTAAAAACTGTTGGTTTTGAATAGATTGTAAAAGTGGGTGTAAAAAATCTATAAATCTATTTTCACACAAAGAAGTAGATGCAGCCACCTATATTTTACAAATGCCGGTGTAGTTTGGTGTGGCCCGGCCTTGAAAAATACTAATAGTCTGCCAACTTCTTAACCCCTAAAGGACCAAGCCCTTTTTTTTGCCAAAATCACTAAAAACTGCCACTTCTAGGAGGTTTAGAAAAAAGGGAATTTATGTTTTGTTTTTGAGAAATCCAACCGTAGGGTCTTGCCCCAGATTGAAATAGGTA
This sequence comes from Ulota crispa, assembly GCA_963920765.1. NCBI lineage: Eukaryota > Viridiplantae > Streptophyta > Bryopsida > Orthotrichales > Orthotrichaceae > Ulota > Ulota crispa. Next base: position 9,395,288 of record OY987251.1, on the reverse strand, counting down.
CTTGTGGGGAAAAAAAAAGCTCATTCCAAATGGAGAGGAGTGAGATATTTACATCTAAAGTGAAAAAAAAAAGTTCTTTTCCATGCTGCCCAAAAATTTCAAAAGCTTTTGACCACTCTTATAACAAAAAAATTGCTCTACCCAAAGTTGCGCTTTATTTTTTCCATGTAGGAGATCAAGTTAGGTATGAGTGGGAGAACTTTGAAATCAATTGGAACTTTACAACACTTGGGAAAATATAGTAAGTAAAAAGAAGTAGAAGATGCGTCAAAATACTAAATTGTTAAAAATTTAATTATGGAAATGAAAAATGCTTATCCCACCGGTTGTAATGTTGTGATAAACAATCTACTTCCTTTTGTTTAATTTATTTTCCAAAAATTTGAAAATTGAGTAAAATAAAGGACTTCAAAGTTTATTTTAGAGTAGAGATTCCATAGCTGCCCATAAACAAAAACTCCTCATAACTTTCGTGTCATTGATTGAAATTGAATGATTCAAAGCTTCTCATGAACTAAAAAGTCTATAGAACCAATTTCAAACTTTTATTTTTTTTAAGTAATTTTTAAAGAAGTTTTTGGGCTGCCCGTATGGGCAGTCCTCCCCAAATTTTCAGAAATTCATACATAATTTCTTCGTCAAATGTTAGAATGAAGAAAAAAATTAAATGCCCACGTAGATATTTGAATTCCCCGCCTTCAATAAAAGTTTCAAAAAATCACATAAAGTAGTTTAACCATACGTACATGCCCAAAGTCCAACTTGTCCCCAAACAGACAATGGTCTTTTAGGAGTTAACCCGCTACTGAGGTGGCACTAGTCCATTATCTCTTCTCGGAATGTGACACATTTTGCTCTTGTCGTGTTGCGGCCTTTCACGTGGTTCGATTCATCTAGTTTGTGATTGTATGCCTGATATTTGAGGTAAAGTCGGAGGAAGGCGTCATATTATATCCTGATGCATGTCCCTTTCTAAACTTGTTCGGACGAAGCTTTGCCGAATGCACTCCTTGCCAGGACCAGCTGAAGATATCTCGCAAACTCTCGACTCTGGAGCCCAATCCATGCAGCAATTCGGAATGTGGGCCAACCAGTGCCAGTGGAGTGGCTTTTATATGATCGATGTCAGCCCATCGTCGTATGAGCAATCGCCCATTAACCCTTGAACGACCAAGTTACTGTAATACATAGTAGGGAAAATATCAAAATGACCCTAACAATTGGTCATATTTCGAAAGTAATCCTCACAAATCTAAAATATCAAAAATAAGTCCCCATCATCAGCCTTTAAAATTTGTTTTTCCCTGTTCTCGCGACATGCACCCAACAGTGTCAGGAGGTAAGGAAAACTTGGATAGAGATGGGTAGACCAACGAAAAACACACATTCATCCATATAACGTACTAATATTAGTATCTTTCATCCATATTATGGCAAATTTGGTGCACACTTGGGCATGCACATGGTGAATTCATCCAATTTCTCACCCAAAATTTCTAGTGTTGTGGTTGTCATGCATAAATTTAGGTAAGATTTTGGTAAAAATTTTGCAAAGAATTTAAATACTACTAATCATATATCAAAAGTAGGCCTTGCAACTAAGGTGACCACAATTTTGTGCATGTTTATTTATGGGAATTAGTATATGCACATGGGGGGGGGGTACATTTTAGATATAAACCATCAAAGTTGAATTTGAGAAATTTGAATTCTAATTTGGATTTAGATATCTAGATTTAGCCTTGAAGCACAATGAAGGTTACAATTGAACAGTACCAATGGAAAAGTTTAGTTTTTCTTACAAACAAGGGTACAAGTAATGATTTGCCCCCTAGCAAAGCTTTTCCATTGAACATTGTTCAATTGTAACCTTCAAAATGCTTCAAGGCTAAATCTAGATATTTAAATCCAAATTAGAATTCAAATTTCTCAAATTCAACTTTGATGGTTTATATCTAAAATGTACCCCCCCCCATGTGCATATACTAATTCCCATAAATAAACATGCACAAAATTGTGGTCACCTTAGTTGCAAGGCCTACTTTTGATATATGATTAGTAGTATTTAAATTCTTTGCAAAATTTTTACCAAAATCTTACCTAAATTTATGCATGACAACCACAACACTAGAAATTTTGGGTGAGAAATTGGATGAATTCACCATGTGCATAACCAAGTGTGCACCAAATTTGCCATAATATGGATGAAAGATACTAATATTAGTATGTTATATGGATGAATGTGTGTTTTTCGTTGGTCTACCCATCTCTATCCAAGTTTTCCTTACCTCCTGACACTGTTGGGTGCATGTCGCGAGAATAGGGAAAAACAAATTTTAAAGGCTGATGATGGGGACTTATTTTTGATATTTTAGATTTGTGAGGATTACTTTCGAAATATGACCAATTGTTAGGGTCATTTTTGATATTTTCCCTACATACTATGTATACTGCTGTATAACTGGCATTTGCTACCAACAAAAAGTTTTAATTTAGGATCTTGACTACCTCTATTACTAGAACAACATTGATCTATATTCTAACTTCTTTGTTGATCTCAAATGTAATAAAGGTGTGGATGCATTCCAAATACAAGAAAAATACTCCGTATTGTACTAGCCGCAACAGGTTGCTTGGTTGTTCAAGGGTTAAGAGTGGCTTCACATCCGCACGCACGCACTAGATTAACCCAAGACAATATTAGTGAGTTTCATATATCTCAAAAAAATGATGAATGAATAATTGTGAACGAGTTTCCATTCACTGATGAATATGCTATGACGACCTTCGAGAGGTCGTCATGGCTTGTTCACGGAGTGCCTTGCCCACATTTTTCACAAATCTTATTCACGTGAACAAAATTGGTGCACAATGTCATAATTGAAACCCCTATTAAATACGATTTGGTCGTTTCGATCCGATTGATGTATCATGTACAATATAGCAGTCAAGCTGATTTTGTTGCAAAGAAAACTTCGTATGGAAAACCTTGAACTTTTGAAGATATTTCGACCTGCAACCGGCGGCATGTAGTACTGTAGCGCTCTACGGATGTCCATGCAACCGAACATCTTGATTTTGGGAATATACCTGGGGTAGGATTAGGATTCTTTTTTGTATTTGTTTAGGTAGAACGACCCATACCCTAGAATGCACGCAAGTTAGGAAAATTTAGCTAAAATTGGAAAGTATAAATGATTTGGGCTTGTTCATTCAATTTTCTTAAGCTACTTTTATCCAAAATTGGTGAATTATGTATTTGTCCAAGTAAGGATTTGATAATTTCATACACTTTTTCACCTAAATTTTTTAGGGTGTAAATTTGTCAAAGGCATTTTGAGATAAGATTTAAGCAAAACTTACAATGAAAACAAACCCTAGATAGAATTCTTGAGCGACTGGATTGTGACACTTCTAGAGAAGGTACAACTCATAAGGTAGTCTGCTCATATTCCGCTCATGCTCTAAAACCGCTCACCTCCCCAAAGCTACTCTACTTGTACATGTCTTGTTCACAGTCTTTCAACAATATACATAGGACGAATATTTGAGAGGTGGGTGGTTTTAGAGCACCTATGACCTTTCCACTCCAAAATTTCATAACTAATTTCACAAAGTTCCATAAAATATGAAAACACTTAGGATAGATGCTAATTCCTCTTGTCTTTCAAGAAAAAATTACTGAAAATTATTTCAAAAAGTTTCACCTCCCCAAAATTCAGTTTCAGCCGTTAGATGAACGGTTTACGAGCACACTACCTTAGCAGAGATGCTCAGGGCGGGCGTATTCAGACAGACCAGGTTTTTGATGAAACTGGCTACTGCAGGCCTACAGGGTCGTGAACTAGAATTGATTCATTGAAGGCTAAAATTGAAAGAAAGCTATGGTCCTGCACAGCGTTTAATTTTCGGTTTTGCCCTGGTAGAGCGACACGCAGTGTTTTTTTTGAATTTGTCAGGGTAGAGCGACTCACACCCTGGACCGCACGCAGATAAGGAAAATTTAGCTAAAATTGGAAAAATGAATGATGTGTGCATGAGCATCCAAAAAGTTTATTAATATAAGATATTTTCATTCAAAATTTGGCAAATGAGGTGTTTATTGAAGAAGGGATTTGGGATTTCTTCCACTTTTTCCCCAATTTTCTTAGTGTGTTGATAGCCAGCATGAATTTTAGGTAAGATTTTGGTAAAAATTTGCCAAGAAAAAAAACGTTGGCCACACACGCACCTCACCATGGCAGCATGTAAGGAGAATTTGGATAGAATTACATAGAATTGATTACTTGTGTACATTCATCCAAGAAATCTACTCATATTAGTAACTTTCATCCAAATGCTAGCAAATATGGTACAAACATGGGGAGGGAATTGGTGAATTCATCAAGTAAATCTACTAATATTAGTAACTTTCATCCCAACAGCTAGCAAATATGGTGCAAATGTGGGGAGGGATTCGGCAAACTCATTCATTTATTTCAGGATTTTTTCTAGTGTTAGTATTGCCACACAAATTTTAAGGTAAGATTTAGGCAAATTTTTGCTAGAAAATTAAATGCTGGACTTTGGCAGACTTGCACTACACTCCTGTTGAATAAAATAGTGTCAGCATTGCATCTTTAATTGCTGAATTATGCCTTGCCTAATTGTCACTGCCTCTATAACAAGGAATTTTTTTTTGGCTAAAAAGTTGCCTTAACCCCTAAAGGACCATTGTCCCTTCGAGGGACAAATGGGATATTGGGCATGTACCTACAACTAAACTACTCTTTGTGATTTTTTGAAACTTTATTGAAGATGGGGATTTCAAAGATCTAAGTGGGCATATAAGTTTTTCTTCATTCTGACATTTATTGAAGAAGTTATGCATGAATAACTGAAAAACAAGGGAGAACCAGGCAGCAAAAAAAAAAAAAAAAACTGAGTTTTTTTAAAATAAAATATTTAAATTGGTTCTTTAGATTTTTACATAAGTGGTATGCTTTGAATCATTCAATTTTGATAAATGAGATGAAAGTTATGAAAAGTTTTAGTTTGCGGGTAGGTATGGGACTCCCAAATCTCCACTCCTTTTTCCCCTTGTAGAACTTGTTGCTTTACTTTTTTGAGATTTTTTTGTATTTGTTTTTTTACCTCTCTTTTTTCCAAGTTGTAGTAGACTAAGATTTCTTGGTTTTCACCATTCGGATCAAAGTAATTCACATTTCTAAATTTTGCATAAATCCTCCAATTTTGCCTAGTGTATTTGTAAAATTCTAGACCTTTTGGCATTGCAAGATTTTACAAAGTATGATCCACCTGTCCAATTCATTTGAAATTTCTCCCACATATACCTAACTTGGTTTTGGACATGAAAAAAAAAAATCCTCAACTTTGCATAGAGTAATTTTTTTGACATATCAATGGTCAAAGGCTTCTGAAAATTTTGGGCAATAAAGAAAAAAACTTAACTTTTTTCTTCACTTTGGATGTAAATACCTCACTCCTCAACATTTAGATTGAGCCAATTTTTTCCCAAGAAGTACCTCTCATAGTCTAGGCCAAGATCCTATGGTTGGATTTTCCAAAAAAAAAAAAAAAAAAAAAAAAAAAAATTCTACTCACTCTTGCAAAAGTGGCAGTTTTCAATGAAATTCACAGAAAAAAGGCCGTGGTCCTTTAGGGATTAACCCCTAAGCGCCCAAGGGGCCAAAATATGGCCTCTTAATGTTTAGCAAGTTTGTTGTCTTTGACTGATATAATCCTTTGATTTGTGCAATGAAAACTTACCAAATTATTCCTACATTTGCGTACCTAAAGCCTTGTGCAACATCAAAGGCTAACTCTTCCATATGTTGCATTTGAACTTGCAATGCCAATTTTTTTGCAAACATGATGGCCAAAACATTAGAAAAATTGGGTGAAAAAGGATGAAGTAGCCAAGTTCGTTCCCAAGAAAGTATAAGGTTTGCCAAATTTTGGACCAAAGACACTGATTTTAGTAGATTTTATGGATAAAGATGTATATGTCGTTAATTTTGTCCAGTTCTATCCAACTTTTCCTTACCTACTGGCATTGGCATGGGGTGCATGTGGCTCTATTTACAAACACACAAAAACAGACCTTGCTTTACAATATTTTATGCATCTATAAATTAGGTGAAACAAAAACTGCTGCTCTAAAGAAGCAATGACTACTTGAGCAACAACGTAGAGACAATAGATTCAGTGTATAAATTTTTGCTTCTTTATAATTGTATTAGAATGCACAGAATCGATAAAAGATAATTTTTGAATGCTATGCAAATGCCAACGAGATCTTCTCGCAAAACATAAATCTAAGAAGAAATTTAATAATGTTTGCAAAATAGTTTTCAAAAATAAGCTAGGCACAAGAATTGCTCTTTTCTTTCCAATCGTTATAGGTGGACAAGCAAAGAGACCGGATTCGCCATTATTGTTGCTCTAGTAAAAGGATCACACATTGTGCAAATTCAATAAGCCAGCTCCAATATATGGCAAGAGACGTGTCAGACTGTTAGCTTTTAAATTAGCATTTGGGCTCAAATATGTATATTTTATTTCAAAGCACATGCACGCATTGCAAGGTTTTATTGGAGTCGTTCTCCATCTTCATTACATGTAAAATTTGATAAAGAAATTATTAACATGATCCTCATCATAATAAAATGATAAAATGAAAACTTGTAATGGAATTTTGTTTTACAAATAACAGTTAAACAGTGACCAAAAATCTTTACTTCCAAGTTTGAATGTCATTAACTTTAAAATTGTACAATTAAGCTTGATGAAATTTTACCACACAATTTTAGATAAATGAAGGCCAAAATCCTGCATTAAAAGTTTTGATTTTCTTTTGTTTTGTTGGATGAACACAAAAAAATTGGTAGTTTTAAGTGGTTTCTGAGAGAAGAATAGCCTTGGGATTTGGGACTTTAGGGACTGAAAATTTAATATATAATTTGTGAAATTAATTTTTTTAGGATTTAGTACTTATATAATTTGAATGTGATTAATTTAAAAATTGCATTGCATTGAATTTACTAAATGGTTAAATATTTAAATAAATATTGTTGTTACATTTTCTATAAAATTTATCTAAGAAGTGTTTTGCCATTTTAATGAAAAACCGTCATACTGTTGAAATGAATGTAATGAATATAAAATTTTATATAAATCAATCATAAATTTGCATGTATAAACTTTTATTTTGTTTTAAACAATTAAATTACCAATAGATTTTAAAACAAGCAATAAGCAATGTTTATAAATAAAATACTCAAATTTTGGTTAGATAAATTTTATCAGTTTTTTTAATTATACTTTTTGTAAAAAATCAATTTTAAGTACATAATTTTGAATTGTATAAAAAAATATTTCATTTTTTAGATTAATTAATTTGTAAAACTCATGGCAATAAATTTGTTCTTAAGAAATTTTTAATTAAGCAACTTAGTAATTTACCTAAGCAAGTAGCTAAAATTATCAATTGTGATGAATTGTTAAAAAATTATACGGGATTAAATTTGAAAACTCAAACTTTGAAATCCAAACTTTGAAGTTTTTTAGAAGATGAATTTTTTTTTTTTGACGTGGTCAATTATAACATTTTGATTCCTTATTGTAAATTATAATAAATTTTGAATAAAGTTTATTTAGATTAAAATACATAAATTATAATTTGATTTAATAATCATAAGTTTAAATGTTTTATAAGTTGATATTTAACAAGATTATATATTAAAGGATTTGTTGTATATATTACGTTGATTATAATACACTAATTATAAAATGCATTTTTTAATTTTTTACATAGCATGAATTTTTTTACTCAAATTTAATTTTAGTTTACTTTCTAATTAAAAAGGCTAGGTTTCCTTAAACAAATTGCACGTTTCTTTATTATAGAAAAAAATGGAGTAAGTGCACGTGTACGTGTTGGTTTGATGAATACATATTTTGTTCAATGTCCACTTAACCCTTTAAGGACCACGCGACCATATTTTGGTCGCTAAGAGTGGTTTTTGGCCTATAGGTTGAAATTGCTTAATAATTTAGAATTTGGTCTTGAAGTACACATATGATCACAAGAATTTTGCATCCATCTAAAAAATAACAATGCAATTGGGTATGTGAGTTGACAAATACTGGTGTTTATACGACATGGCTTCAAAATACTTATCCAATTTTTGTCAAAGATGGATCAAAGAAACAACACAATACATCAAGTATGCAAGAAGAATGTCAAATTTCAATTGCACAATTCTAAAAAATTTCAAATTGCTTAAAAAATACGCTTGTATTATTTTCATATATGGTAGTAGTATAATTGTAGTATTTGAAGATCTACTAAAACAATGTTGTCATTTTGGCTTTAAAATTTGTCATCCTACATTTGAGGCCAATTCTTAATTGTTTTCACCAATTGGATTTTCCAGAATAATTATCAAATTTCTTAATAGAATTGTTTTAGGGTAGCAAAGAAAGTGGATTTTTTTACCCTTTTTAGTCCACTTAGCTACACCTTGTGATTGCTATTTTTGTCTATTTTGTGTGAAACTAGTCTTGTTGGAAAGGTGGGAAATCCCACTTTCTAGAAATGTAAGGCTCTTCTCAATCAAAGCTTGCATGAAAGGTTAACATTCAAAACTAAACAAGAATGAAACACAAGAGATTTTCTGTATACGGCTCACTCAATCATTATAATATTTCACTTCCAACGATAGATTTAGCTAAAATTTTGGTGCTTTACAATAAATAAGGTGTACTTCCCATTTGTACGGTTGGATTATTGAAAATGGGTCCATATTTGAGTCAATTCCAAATCTAAGCTTACAGCCTTTGTTTTCAGTGGATTTTGTGAAAATGCGTGTGGTCATTAAAGAGTTAAAATAGAATAGAGGACAAGTTTAACAAAAGAAAGAAAATTTAAAAATATATTATAGTACAAGTTTAATCAAAGTAAAATTTGGTCAAAAGTAAAAGTACAAAAGTAACAAATGAAATTTTCTTTATATAAATCTTAATGTATGCTAAATGGATGCTAAATGGATTTACCTATGCTAAATGGATGCTAACTGAGTTTCTCTTAAATTTTCATACAAATCTTAATTTATGCTAAATGGAGTCACCATTACTCATTTAGCTTACCATTAGTCCATTACTCGCTTAGCTTAGCTAAACATGTTTATCAACTAGTATTTTATATATGAAATATAAAACATTTCATGTCTTAAACATACAACAATATTAACGGATTTATTTTTTGCTTTTATATAGAAAGAGTCTAAATTGTATATTTATTTTATAAAAGTATTATTGTTTGATTTTTATATTAAAATTTAAAAGTTACAAATTTTTATTGTAAAATTTGCTTAATGCGTATCCCTTAAATTTGATTATGACTAACACCAAACCAATTTAATCATGATTTTAGTAAAATTAAATTCTAATTCTTTGTTATTAATAAAATGAAAACAAAAACTTCTATTTAGTCACTTGCAAAATTTATTTGTTTTTAAGAAAAAACAATTAACTCAAAATTTAGATTTTTTAAAAATTTGTAATTTAAATAATTTGTGTTATCAATTAGCTGATATTTACTAAATCTATTTTTTATATATCATTTGATTATATTTTGTATTTTTAATTTATTGAAAAACATAAAATTACGTAATATATATTTATTATTAACCACAAGATTAAGTTTTGTGACATCATAAGATTTAGTTATTTGATTATTGAATATATATATATATATATATATATATATATATATATATATATATATATATATATATATATATATATATATATATATATCAAATCAATTATTTGTTGATATAAAATTTCAAATATAACACATATAAATTATAAACTTATGAACAAATAAACAATACATCTGCAACAAAAATTGATCCGCAAAAGTTCTTGCGATAAGATTTTAAATCTAATTCTATCTTTATAGTTACAAAATATACTTTGGTTAATAGCCATTTGCATAAAAGTAACAAAAAAATCTTCATCCCTTTTCTTAATAACAATAGCAAAAGCCTTTACAATAAACAACTATATATATTTTTTGGTTCTTTTAATTTTTGGTTAAGTTTCTTCATTTATTAGACATAACATTGAATTTGAAGTTTTTTTTGAAACATTTACATACATCTAAAAAAAATTAGCTATGATGTTTTTAATTCATTTTTCAAACAAGACATATCTTACACATAAAACATTAGATCACTATTTCAATTCACAATTCATTTTTACTCAATTTCTTAGCTTGAAACTAAAAACAAAAATAGAATATTGTCTAAACAATTATATCATCTAATGTTTTTACATAGATAGATTACATGTTTTAATAAAAAAAAATTTAAATGATGTTTGAAATGAGAAATTACTCTATCAAATGAAAATATTTTTCCATTTGTTATTTATTAATGTTTGCATCATCTCTATTGCTATATATATCATCATATAAATCATCTTTAGAATAATCAAATGAAACAATCACATTTTTATGTATGTAAAAATGAAGTTTACATTTATTTCAACAAATTATTGCACATAAACAATCAATTTCTAAACTCATATGTTTATTTAAAATTTCATTTAAAGATGAAATGACTTATATAAACCCAAGTGAGTTGAGTGACAATTTATGTTTTGAGTCTTTTGCAGCATCCCTTGCATTTTCTTCCCATCTCTCAATGCCCATTCCATCATTACTTGATCAATTGCATGTGTGCAAAAATTGTCCGTCAAACGATCCAAAATGTTTATATTTTGAAAGATTGTTTCAAAACAAAACATGTATAAGAAACCATTATCAAAGTCAACTTAAAATTGGTGAAAAGAATCCTCCAAAGAACTTGTTTATGGAGGGTTGATGACCTTTGCAAGGGCAAGATCCAGCATCTTGCAAAACTTCTTTGAATCTTCCACTTTAAACAACTTCAAATCATAAGGAGCCAACTGCTCAAAAAACTCCACTGATATAGGAAACCCAAATGATAGTGGACTGGTTCGTAGAAAGACCTCCAACTCTTCAATTTTTGGAAAAAGTTGAACTTCACTAATATCTGCAACCATTGCCCTCATTGGATCCGTCTTCATGGAGCTGTCCATTCAACCTCATTTGCTACTTGCCTCTCTTTAGATGAGCTTAATCCTTGTTTCAATGCCATAATCATCACACAACAAGCTCAATTGTGATACTAATCTCATCACGTTGAGACATGCCAAGATGATGTCCAATCAATTTCATACATTAACAAAATTGAATGTACCAAATTTTTTTCATTTTCTTTGTACCATGTGCCATATATAGAACAACAATAGTCACCGTCAACACTCTAGTAGATTACATAAAAATATAAGGTATCTGACCTTAAGCCTTAGTGAACTTATCAAGTAATTATTGCTGCGGGTCTTTCCACGGATATGAACAATTTAACCACTATTGAAGTCAAAAACTAGTAGAAAATTCTGAAAGATTGTGTTCTAATATTTTTGTTTCATTGTTGTTGTTTTTTTTTAAAGGTTATTTTATTTTTTTTCAATTAGATTAATTTTTTTTGAAAATTTATTTTGATCTTTTTTCTTTAATAAATTACCTAATTTTTTTACATAAGTTGATTAAATTTATTTATTGATATCTATTTCTAAAATTGGGTATTTTAATTTTTTATGAAACTGATTTGAAGGAAAAGAAAGAGAAAAAAGTTTATTAAAAAAATTTATTAGAACATTTCATTTAAATCTTTCTAATATATATATATATATATATATATATATATATATATATATATATATATATATATATATATATATATATATATATGTTTTGTTTTTCTAAAGTTATTTGCCAAATAAGTTATTGACAACAAGTTCTTGCAAGAACTATTCCGCCAAGAATAACATTTTCTTTAAAACTTTTTAACCCCTAAAGGACCAATTGTCTCCTCGGGGATAAATGGATTTTGGGCATGTACCTATAGCTAATCTTTTTTGTGGTTTTTTGAAACTTTTATGGAAGGTGGGCAATTCAAAGACATATGTGGGCATCTATTTTTTTCTTCATTCTCACACTTATTGAAGAAGTTATACATGAATTTCTGAAAAAAGGGCAAGGGCGGGCATCCCAATAAAAAATTCAAAATTGATTTTTTTTTAAATAAAAATCTGAAATTGGTTCTTTACGTTTTTGTGTACGTGGACATCTTTGAATTATTCAATTTTGATAGATGAGATGAAAGTTATGAGAAGTTTTAGTTTGTGGGTACGTATCGGACTCCCAAACCTCCATTCCTTTTGCCCTTGTAAAACTTGTTGCTTTACTTTTTTGAGCACTTTGTGTATTTGTTTTTTGACTTTTTTTTTTTTCAAGTTGTAGTAGACTAAGATTCCTTGGTTTTCACCATTTGGATCAAAGTAATTTGGATTTTTGAGTTTTACATAAATCCTCTAATTTTGCCTAGTGTATATGCAAATTTCATGGCCTTGCGGCATTGCTAGATTTTACAAAGTATAATTCGCACCTCCATTTCATTTGAAAATTCTCCCACATTTACCTAACTTGGTCTTTTACATGGGAAAAATAAACCTCAACTTTGCATAGAGCAATTTTTTTGATATAGGAGTTGTCAAAGGCTTCTGAATTTTTGGGCAGCAGGGAAAAGAACTTTTGTTTTCACTTCAGATGTTGATATCTCACTCTTTTACAACTAGAATGAGCTGATTTTTTTCCCACAAGTACCTTCCATAGTTTAGGGCAAGATCTTACGGTTAAATTTTCAAAAAATCCTTTTTTCCTACTTTTCTAATCATTCTTCCAAAAGTGGCACTTTTCAGTGTTTTTCAAAGAAAAAAGGGCTTGGTCTTTTAGAGTTAACCAATCAATCCGGCCCTGCAAAGTTGCTATTTCTAACATTTGAGTAGTTTCTTGAAAACTAGCTTCTGATATAAAACTTTGAGAGTTAAGAGAATCTTTTGTTACACCTAATAACACATATTTATAGAGAATAATTTCTTTCAAAGCTTGATTCATTTGTTTTATTCTTGAAAATTCAATTAATTCTCCGAGTAAAAACCATTAGTCATTCCATCTTCTTGAGTAATAACTTTCAAAGTTATTTGATGTACAATCATTTCTATATGTTTATATAATATTTGTACTCTTTGTAAACGATAAACCTTTTGAATTTGATCAACTAAATTTAATTGACTCTGTTCCACTTTAATTCGAGCACTCAAAAAATAGCCTCATAAACTTCCAAAAAACTTGTCATATCTTTATTCTATTCTTCAAAACTTTTTTTTGAATTGATAAAAACTGAATTTCATAGGCAAACTTCTAATAACTGCTTTGTTTTTGAAAGCCCTTGAATAAGATCTACAGATTTTAATCTTTCATATACTGAAGTTATTATTGTATTGCCTTCTTTCAAAATTTTAACATAATTATCATGAATCATAGCTCCACTAGTAGTTAAATATGGTTTAGCTAATCTAATTACCGAAGAAAAAAATTCATATATAGCTATAATTTGATTAGAATTATTAGAAATATGAGATTTAGAAATAGAAAAACCATCCCAGAAAAAATGTCCAAGATTAATAAGTTGGATTTTCCAAAACGAAAAAGACCAACTTAATAAACTAAAAATGTTACTTTCAATTAATATAAATTTATAGTTTTTTAATATTCATCCGCAAAATAATATATAGGTATTTTAACTTTTTTATAAAATTACCAATAATTGAAAATTATTTGATTTTAATTTATTATTAAAATTCCTATAAGAGTAAGAGAAAGCTTAATTCTTTTTTGTAAAATTTTATGAATGAAGTTAGACCTAAAAAATTTATAAAATTTTCTTTCTGGAACTTTTTTAAAATAATTTATTAGAGTATTTAATTACTATTTTTATTTCATTTCATTGATAAGTTAAAACAATTATATAGTAATTTCTATTTTCATATTGTTTTTTGTTTTGGTAACAGAATTATTTTGAAATAAATTTGATGCTAATAAAACAAGAAGATAAAAAATTCTTAGTGTTTTTAAAGAAGTACTAATAATATCCCAAATTTTATTAAACAATAATTTTATTAAATTTTTATGATTAATAATATGTTTTTAATAATAAAATAAGAATTAATAGTTTTAACATTTTTTTAATAATTAAGAATCAAATATTTAATTAATTTTATTTGAAGTAAATTCACTATTTTTATTAATACAAATTTATATAAATGAAATATGAGTTTCTTTGAAAAATATTTTTGTTTACTAACTTGGTATTAAACAGCTTTTGAATTAATTGAATTTCAATATTATTATGAATTACAACTTCTTCCCGTTATTGATAAAAATATATAGGGTTTAGTTTGAAGTTTAAGTGCTTATTGCTCTTTTAAGAAGTGCAGAAAGGAAGGATTGATAAATTTAAAGCATTATCATTTAATGTTATTTCATATTCTATTGCTAGTCTAACAAAAAATATATATATATTTTTGGAAAATGCAATCCATGCAAGATAATTTCAAATTTTAGCATAAAATTTTTCAATTTTTTTTTGTTGGAGCTATTAAAGTACCACTTTGTTGAAAGTTTTTATTTTCTTTAGAAAAGATAAACTTCCAAGTAATATTTTTATTTCAAAAGTATTAGTTAAAAAAAAAAAAAAACCAAGCCAATTACTTTACTAGTAATAGTAGAAGTTGTTTTTGTTCTTGCTTTGATAAAACTATAATTTTTTATCAAAAGAGAGAAAAAAAAGGATCTAAATTATGTATTTCTTCAAAAATAATAATAAACTACCATCTTTTATTATTTTATATCATGATCTACCATTCTTATTTTTTGAGTCTTCAAAAGTATTCTTTGTTTTATTAGTTAAATGAACTTTTATAGTACCATATTTTATGATTCATGAATTTGTTACTATATATTTAGGATCATTAAAAATAAAAAAAATATCATTTAAAAAAGAATACAATTTTGGAGTATTTTGAGAATAAATGGTAATACTAATTTTTTTAATTCATTTTTTTCCTTTTTTTTTCATTTTACTTTTTTGAATTTCCAGAAAAATGCAAATATCTAAAATAATATTTGAATAAATAAAACTTAAAAAATAATTTTTATTTTTATTTTTATAATAACTCAAAAAATTTATTTGAAATTGGAAGTTAATTGCATCATTTAAAAAGTCCTAGGAGATTCGAGAATGTTAGAAGTTCTTAAAAGACACTAGAAAATTGTAAGTTTATAAAGAAACTTTCTACCTAGTAAAAGCAGCTTGAGCATTTTCCAAGCTTGAGAAAACTTCTCAAGCAACTTTGAAGCTTGAAGAAGCTTCTCAAATAATTTCCGAAGCTTGAGAGTAAAACTTCAATCCTTGAGTATATATATGAGTCAAGATTGAGGGATTCTTTGGTCTCAGCAACTCATTTTGCTGTCATTGTCTTTGACTTTTAAGCCTTAGCTTCATGTTTTAGCCTTGCTTTGTACTTTTATCAATTTGAATACATCTCTACTTCTCAAATTTCAGTACATCCTTGTGTTTTTCTTTTATTTTCCTTATTTTCTATGTTTTATCGTTGTTTCTGATTCCATCTTTGACAATGTCCACGGCTTCCAAATTCACAAGAACCCAATTTCTTCATGATTTAATAGGTTTAACTATTGGTACTAATATTTCAAACGTGCATGAGTACTGCTACTACTTCACAATCGGATAGTTTGTAGATCTAGATATGAAATCTTTTCAAATTGAACACAAGCCTCTATTACCACCACTCTGGTGGCAAAAGAAAGAAAGACTGAGACCTCACCGCAGTCACATTAGTATAAGTTGTTTTCTTCTCTAACATTTATTCAAACTTCACATCAAAATAGCATATTAATAGTCAAATTGTTTCTTGGGGGGGGGCACTCTTTTTATTTTTTGTGCACCACGTGCAGCAATGAGTTAATTTTTAGGGGGCTATTTACCTCTAGACTAGGAATAAAAGGGTCTCTATAATTACTTAGTTTTTGAAAATGGCCTATATTTTGGTATTTTATCGTTATTTATAATGTGAAAGTGAAGCTAATTTTTGATACACTATATTCTTTATAATGAAAAAAACTAAATTGAAAAGCAAAGTTTAAGGGTTTAGTTGGTTGGCTAAAAAGTAGCCCAATACCATATATGACATTCAAATTTTATAATTAGGGTTTGGGGCATGAGGTTTAGGGTATGACTTCACCTTGAACACAATGGACACATACCTTCATGGTTTAGGTGTTTAGGAGTTTAGTGCTTTTTAGACAAAATTGAAAACCAAAACAAAAAATTAAACAGCATAAAACATTAAAGAGTAAACCTTTATATCAATCATGAAGAAAAATATGAAACAACCATGAACAAGAAAAAATGAAACAACAATGAATCAACACTAGCAAATGCAAAAAATGAATGTATATATGTTCACAAACGCAAAATGAACATCCACAATTCCACATAGGCAGCAACGCCATGACTTCTAGCTCCAAATGTCATACAATCTGCATAACATTATTGCTTAGCATGATTGGAAAGATCTAGAGTGAAAGAAATGCATGCATGTGTCGCTACAAATGTCCTAAACAACCCCTCATTGACATGGACAAATGCTATTGAAGTTTGAATGCCATTGTCTACAGAGCCAGTACAGTTGTATTGCCTTGTGAACTATCTATACTATTAATTATTCTGCCTAGGATCCACATATAAGCCTCTATATTACATGTACAAAAATGTAATGGACCATATTAGAATCCTAGCTATATTACTTAATACACGTCCTTACATTAAGTGACCCATACCTTTCATCTAATTTTTTTATAATTTTTACCTCAACTAAATTAAATGGTCTCTATATTAAGCCATATGTGGTTTCTAAAGTGCGCCAAGTAGACCCCCCAAGAATTGTTTTTTTTTTCTTAACCCCTAAAGGACCAAGCAAAGTTTTCACCAAAAACTCTCCAAAATTGCCATTTTTAGAACATCAACCAAATTTGAAAAAAAAAACATTTTTATGCATATGTGACCATAGGATCTTGTAAAAAAATAGTTTTAGAAGATGTCAAAAAAAACTCAAAGTTTTCCACCACGTGGATTTGAAGTTAGAATGGTTTGAGTATTCAAAAACGTCTTGTGAAAAACTGGGCAGCTACCCTTCAAAAAGTGAAATTCCTAAGGAAAAAAGGATGTGTAGGTGGTACTTCTCTAAGTTCCTTATTCCACCTAAGTAAAATACATGTCAAAAAAGTTTCAAATCATTTGGAATTGTATAACATATGGAAATAAATTAGTAAGCAAAAAAAAGTAGAGAATGATTCAAAACATTAAATTCTTAAGAATTTAACTATGGAAATGAAAAATGCAAATCTTAGCAGTCATAATGTTGTGATAAATAATCTACTTCCTTTGGTCTATTTATTTTTTCCAAAATATTGAAAATTGAGTAAAGTAAATGACTTCAAAGTTTATTTTGGAGTAGAGAATCCATAATTGCCCACAAACAAAAAATCCTCATAACTTTTATCTCATTGATCAAAACAAAATAATTTAAAGCTTCCTACATTCACATAAATCTCCTAAACCAATTTAAAAATTCTATTTTTGAAAAAAAATTAAATTAAATTTGCCTAGGCTGCCTGACAAATGTAAAAAACAACATATTAGGCCATAGCTTTTTACTCATAATTCCAAATGTCATGAAATTTAGTGCATATGAAAGATAAACCTTGTTCCCACATAATATTGAAATTTCAGCCTAAAATATGAAAAGCTCTAGTCACAAGTACCTGCCCAAAATTGCTATGTTGCTAAAAAAGGGGGTCTAGTCCTTTAGAAATTTAATGAAAAAAAATGTTTGATTGTTTTAAACTTGACAAGCAAAGAAAACTAGACATGAGCATTACAACTCTAACTTGTGCGTGATGATGATCATCTCATTTCTCTTTCTTCTTAACATACATAAAAGAGCTCATTAACCCCTGAGCAGCCCAGCGCCCCAAATCTAGCCTCTCCATTTTCAATAATATGTTGACTTTGACCATTATAATCTTTTGATTCATGCAATGAATGTTTACCAAATTTTTCATACATATGCGAACCCCAAGCATTGTGCAAGATCAAAGGTTAACTCTTCTACATGTTGTTTTTGAACTTGTAGTGCCAAATTGTTTGCAATGAGGTCCAACCCGACATGAATTTGGGCTGGGCACTTAGGGGTTAAGGAGGACATGGAATTCCATGCAATCAACCAATGATGCAGTAATATCTAAACTAGGCACTTCCACGACTTTTGGATGACTTTATCATCAATACAATCACCGTTGCGTACACATACATACAAGTCAATATGCTCAAAATAGAGGGGACAAAGAAGTAGGAGTACCAGAATTATACAAAGCAAAGAATTTTGTTGACAAATTTGACTCACGCTCATGCAGGCAAAAACTTTACTTTTGGTCCCTGATTTGGATTATGGGGAGCCTGTACGTGAGTTTGGGCTCTTTCACATACGGGCTCCCCATAATCCGGATTAGGGACCCAAAATCAAATTTCTGCCTACATGTGCGTGGGTCAATTGATGGAGGTAGTAGAGGCGGAGCTAGTAAAGTGCTCATTTGTAAACTTCCTCCTACCTACTTGCCTACTTGCTTTCTTTAACCCATACAAGACTGTTGTTCCTTCGGGGGACAATGGGGATTCTGGGTAGTACCTATGGCTAAACTACTTTGTGTCATTCTCTGAAACTTTTATGGAAGATGGGGAATTCAAGATCTATGTGGGCATCTAATTTTTTCCTCATTTTGACATTCAACAAAGAAGTTATGCAAGAATTTCTGCTGCCCAAGAATGGGAGGGCAATCTAAGCAGCTCAAAAACTTCTATATAATTTCCATTTTTCTAAAATTGAAATTTGAAATTAGTTCTTTAGATTTTTTATATGTGGGAAGCTTTGAATGATTCAATTTCAATCAATGAGATGAAAGTTATGAGATGTTTTAGTTTGTGGGCAGTTATGGATCCTCTACTCTAAAATAAACTTTGAAGTCTTTTATTTTTTGCATTTTTCAATATTTTGGAAAAAAAACTAAACCAAAAGAAGTAAATTGTTTATTACAACATTATAGCCGTTGGGATTTGCATTTTTCATTTCAATAATTAAATCCTAACAATTTAGTGATTTGACTCATTCTCTACTTCTTCTTACTTTTTTCCCATGTGTTGTATAGTTCCAATTGATTTGAAAATTCTCCCACACATGCCCAACTTGGTCTTCTACATGGAAAAAATAAACCTCAACTTTGTGTAGAGCACTTTTTTTCATGTAAGAGTGGTCAAAGGCTTCTAAATTTGTTGAACAACAAGAAAAAACACCTTAATTTTCATTTTAGATGTAAATATCTCCCTCATCTCTATTTAGAATGATTTGATTTTTTTTCACACAAGTACCTCTTCTAGTCTAAGGCAAAATCCTATGGTTGGATTTCCCAAAAAAGAAAAAAGAACCTACCTTCTTACTCATCACTCATCCCCTAGAAGTGGCAATTTTTAGTGATTTTGACACAAAAAGGGCTCAGTCCTTTAGTCTGAAAAAAAACTTCTAAATATTTGTGAGTTACTTTGACATTAATTTAGCTGAATAGTTTTGTGAAAGTTAAGGCCGCTTCACGTTATGCTCAACTTGGCCGACCAAATCTAGGGGCTTTGAGATGAAATGGCCAAACACTGTCGAGAGCCTGAAAGCATGCTATAAAATGTAGTTTTTGAACCATTTGGCTGTTCTTAGTGTTAAGACTTCTAAACTCCAAAATGAAAGTGTAAAATCATAGCATTTAGCAAGCCTTCCAAATTTAATGGCTTACACCTTATTGGTTTATGATTAATTTATGAAAAAGATTGAAAATTTCTCAAGCACAATTTGAACCTCTTTTTTCTCTTTGTTAATTCGTATTTTTTTCAAGAAGTTGTTATCTTTTATGAAAGAGTAATGCCATGAAATGCGAGGAACTTGAGACTTTTGCCTTTGATTTGAATGATCAAAAAACCAAACTCTTGATTCTTACAATCCTACAAGCTTATTAGTGAATACTGACGGTCTCTCAATTTTTGGCCGTAGAGTGAAGCGGCCCTCCACCCCTACTTCAGCCTCCTTTACTCAAAATATAAAATCTGAGATGTTCTTCACCAATAAAAATGTAGCCCACAAAATGGTGCACAATAGCGTAGCTAGTATTCATTTGTTGTAAATCCAAAATTATGGCCTTTTCAACATCGCAATTCAATCATAAAATTTTAAGAGATCATATCTAGTTTCAAACAGTCCTCTAGTTTTCTTATTTTCTAGCCTTGCACAACAAAAGTAACCCTATCAATTGCTTCATACATTCCTCATAAGATACCAATCATGTTATTCACATGTGGTCAAAACTCACTGAATTTGACATTTTCAAATTATTATTTTCTCACTATGCACTTTAACCCCTAAAGCCCCAAAGTCCCCTCGAGAGACTTTCGGGATTTTGGGTAGGCTTGTGTGACCTCAATTTTTTACATGATTTTTTGAAACTTTTTGTGAGTGTGTAGGAATGTATAAGGTTTGTGGGATGCAAAAAATCATGTGATTATGTCATACGGTTCACAAGTTATGGGCTTTTTTAGGCCAAAAGTAGTTTGAGGGGCAGCTTGGGCAGGGGAGAAAATATTGACTTGAAGGGGGGGAGCAAGGAGGAGTTGCCACATGCTAATTTGGTGGTCCCCATTATTTTCCTTTTCATTTCCAATTAGGAGGTTAGATTGGGCTTTGGGAGCTTCTAAATTTTAGAAGTTTTGAGTTTTTTTACTTTTTTTTTAATATTTGAAGTACATGCATGTTCATCTTCAAACATACCATTTGGATTTTCCATATCTAAAGACACGTAGTGGGAAACTTCATTCAAAAATGTCATAGTGTATTTGCAAAACTTGTCATATAGTGATATTGCAATATTTTTAGGATGTGTTTTGTGTCTTTCATTGCCTTGAAAATTGGTGTACAAAGGTCTAACTTGATAACCTACAAGATAAAATTACAAATTCAAGGTTTGTAGTGCAAAAAAATTCAGCAAATGGTGGTAAAAGCCATCTGAAAGTTTTGGGCACCATGGAAAAAAAAATTTCTCTTCAGATGCTCATAACTTTCAATCCGTACAGTCAAATGTCACGAAATCTTTTCCACTTCTACTTCTACAAGTGCATTACAAGATCCTATGGTTAGATTTTCAAGATTATAATTTTGTTGAAATTTTTGATGAACATAGCAATAGGGGTAGTTTTGAATGGTTTTTGGCAAAAAATGGCCTTGGTAGTTTGGGGGTTAAACATGGCCCTTGCATTTCAAAGAAGCCCCGTAATTAATTACTAGATCATTTTCCAAAAAGAGTAGAAGATAAAGTTCACTAAACTTACAATGAATAGTGCTTTAACACCTAAAAACCAAGCTGAATATTCACCAAAAAATCTCCAAAGGTGCCATTCATAGAACATCAACCAAATTTGAAAATAATAATAATTTCTGCATAGTATAACCATAGATTCATGTAACATAGTAGTTTCCAAAGATGAAAAAAATTTCATCAAGTAGGTTGGAAGATATCAAATGATTTGAATATTCAAAAATGTTTTTTTAGATCATGTGAAAACTAGGCAACTATCCTCTAGAAGGTGAAATTCCTAAGGTAAAAGGCCATAAGGGTGGTACTTTTTTAGATTCTTTGTTCCACCTCAAGAAGGTAGATGTCAAAAAAATTGAACCAAATATTTGATATAATATACCAATACTAGTGGACCCGTGCACCCTTCGGGCCCACTTCAAACACATAAGTTAAGGGTGAAGGCTTAAATCATGATTTGTTTGTTGTTTATTTTAATTGTTTATTCTAATCACGCTTATCATTTTGTTTATTTTAATTGTGTCTTGCTTGCTTAATCACCTCTATCATTTTGTTTATTTTAATTATTTCTTGCTTGCTTAATCATGTCATGTTGTCGCTTATTTTTATCATTTTTTTGCTTATTTTAATGGTTTTTGTGACAGATGAGGCTAATCATGTTTTTAAGGGAATTGATATGTGCACACCAAGGGTTGATATTTGCCTACCCCTTGAGAGGTAAATTGTAGATTTCTACCATCAAAAAGTTGAATTTGAGAATTTTGAATTCAAATTTGGACATAGAGACCATCGTTTACTCTAGAACCATATAAAAGGTTGCAATTTAACAACATTTAGTGAAAAAGCTTAGCTAGGGAAAAAATGTTACTTTTACTTTTGTTTGTAAAAAAAGATAAGCTTTTTCATTGGATCTTGTTCAATTGCAAACTTTTATATGGTTCCAAAGTAAACCATGGTCTCAAAGTCCATATTTGAATTCAAAATTCTCAAATTCAAATTTTTGATGGTAGAAATCTACTACTTATGTTCCAAGAGGGTGTGCAAATATCAACCCCTGGTGTGCACATATCAATTCCCCTTTTTAATCGTTTTTTTAATGTGTGATAGGTGAGGCTTATTTTAATCATTTTTTTAATGTGTGTGAGAGGTGAGGCTTATTTTAATTTTTTTTTTAATGTGTGATAGGTGAGATATCAATCCAAGAACTTTTTATGATTTTTTTTATCACCCGTGTATGGCCCCATGCATACCCCATGTGCAATTTTATTATAGGAGCGCATGGTTTACCCCATGCCACGTAGGAAAATCATACTTGACCGACAAACATCCAGTTCTATTATATATATAGACAGGTGCTAAAGTGGTTAAAAACATTGAAAGATTGAATGTTGAAAGCAAGCTTGTACGGCTTGACTGTAGCACCAAAAATAATAAAAATTTACAATAATCACAAAGTGAAAATTTTAGGCTTAACAATATGAAAGCAATTGTCAGTAGTTCATCCACTACGTCAATATTGGATGATTAAATATTTGAATGAATATTAACCCCTAAATGTCAAGTCATTTTTCTTTTAAAGTCGCTAAAGACTGCTACTTTTGGGGAAATGAGTAGAAAGGTAGAAAAAAAAGTTTTTTGGAAATGCAGTTGTAAGATCTTTGGTTAGACTATGGGAGGTACTTGTAAGAAAAAAAAAATTAGCTCATTCTATATGTAGAGGAGTGAGATATTGACATCTACAGTGAAAAAAAAAGTTTTTTTTTTTTTTTTTTTTGTACTGCCCAAAAATTTCAAAAGCCTTTGATAGTTCCTATATCAAAAAAATTGCTCTACACAAATTTGAGGTTTTCTTTTTTCCATGTAGAAGACTAAGTTAGGAAAGTGAAGGAAAATTCTCAAATGAATTGGAGGTGTGGATCATACTTTGTAAAATCTTGCAATGCCCCAAGGTCATGAAAATTGCATATATACTAAGCAAAATTGGAGAATTTATGTAAAATTCAGAAATCTGAATTAATTGTGATCCAAATGGTGAAAATCAAGGAATCTTAGTCTACTACAACTTGGAAAAAAAAGTCAAAAAGAAAATACACAAAGAGCTTAAAAAGGGAAAGCAACAAATTTTACAAGGGGCAAAAAGAATGAAGGTTTGGGAGTCTCTTACCTACCCGCAAACTAAAACTTCTCATAACTTTCTTCTCATTGATCAAAATTGAATGATTAAAAATTTTCCACATATGTAATAATCTAAAGAATAAAACTCACATTTTTATTTTAAAAAACTGCAATATTGAATTAATTTTTTGGGCTGCCCACCCTTCCTATTTTTTCAGAAATTCATGCATAACTTCTTCAATAAATGTTGGAATGAGGGTGATTGCAAGAATGACATGTCATGCTTTTTGTCCCCTTCACCTCCTGCAGGTGGTTTTTGGGTCCTATCTTTTGCGGTTTTAGCCATTTTGATCGGAAATTTTAGTATAAGGTGAACATGGAAGTTATTGACATTCAATGATTTAGTTTTTTTTTAAAATTATTTTACTATTTTTAAGTGGACCCCAATTGCATGTCTACCTTCTTGGTTTTGGGGCTTTTTAGTACTACATTGGGTCCAAAAAGCAAATCCACAGCCACAATTTAGGGAAGTGGTTTAAGGTAGCCACACCCATAACCATCAAACTAAGGATTTTGAACATGATGACTAATAATAAACATCTAGCAAAATATAGGATCTTATTAGCAACAAAAAAATAATAAGTTTGCACTTTTGAATGTTTTATTTGGATACTGTCAGAACAAGCAGTGAATTTTCAAAGAGCAAACTGCCATTGCACCCATAACCAACACTAGTGTTCCATGTTCACATGTTATACATCCTTGTCATTACATCTACTTACTTCCACAGATTTTTCAAGATTTCAGAGGTGATGGTTATGGGTACAGTGACGAGTATGGGTGTGGCTACCTTAGGACGCATCATTATACAGATTTGTAGACTAGTTTTACTAAACTCAAAAAACTTTGCACTGCACATTGTCTCAAAGTGGGCATCCTTTCTCCCTCCATTTGTGAAAGACAAAAACCTTCCTCCAAAAAGCACTTGCATCAGTTCAAGCTAACAAGAGAGATCAGAAATGGCCATTTTTTATTTTATTTTATTGAAATTTTTTACTATTTTCTAAAAGGAAAAAGGAAAATATCTTTTTTCTTGGAAATTTCTGTCCCTCTATTTTTGTGCATAACTTTTAGATTTTTTTTTTCTAGGTTTGAATTATCACAAGTATGCTACTTTAAGTGCTTTACAAAGTTTCCATATTTTATTTTATTTAAAATATTAAAAAAATTAAAAGCTCATAGTACTACTAGTACTATGGTAGTTTGAGACAAAATTGGCATGTCATTCTTGTAACTACCCATGAAATAAAAATCAAATGCCCACGTAGATATTTGAATTCTGCACCTTCAATAAAAATTTCAAAAAACCACAAACAATATATTAGCAGTAGATATATGCCCAAAATCCATTTGTCCCCCAAGGGGACAGCCGGTCCTTTAGGGGTTAAATTCATATTATGACCTATTATGATGCTTGAACTAGCTCCTGTACTATTCTTTTGAGCCTTTAAAAAGGCAAGAAAAGTGCCTAAATGAAATTTGGGATGTACCAAGAAAAGCATTCTTCTTTTGCATGCAACATGAAAATTAAGAAAAACATTTTGCACCCCACTGAAGCTAGTTTGCTCCTACAAGCACTGTTAAGATGCCACTAATCGAATGTGTAATATTTCAATTCGAAGCTTTTGCAGCATATATCTTGCACTCAGTTTCTTTCTGGTGAAATCAAACTCTTTGAAAGTACCAGTAATCTGTACGTATTGACTTGTCATTTGTAAACCTCATTGTGCTACTTCATATGGCAGACCAGAATTTCTGTTGTCAATATTGTCGAGGGCACAATGTCTGCTCAAATTTTTTTTAATGATAATGCTCATATTTTAAAATATCACTTGGAATTGTGGTTTCATTAGTTTCCAATGATCAGCCGATTGAGGCCATAGTTGTTACTGATGCTGATGCGATAATATGTCTTTTTGTTGATCTTGTTATAGTAGAACTAGTATAGGCACCAATTGGTCCAACGGGATGCAAAATAAAATTAGGCTCAATTACGCAAAACTATCACAAGGAATGGTGTCCAAATTGATATGTCTTAATTGACTAAATGTGTCCAAATTGACAAAAAAGTGTCCTAATTGACATGTCCTAATTGACAAGAAATGACCAAGTTGACAATGATCCCTTGTAGTGAACATTTCCCCTCCAAGAAAATAATTCTTGATTTTTATCAATTTATTTGCGCATCCCAATTTCAAACTTTACCCATGCAGTAAAACATTTGTTTTTGTTTACAAAACATTCCCTTGCAATAAAACATTTTTTGTTCTACACCCATAGAGTTTTTTATCCACGTCGTAAAAGGAACATCATAGTTTTCTAACGCAAAAAAAATATCATTTGTTTTTTACCTACACAAATGTTTTAACCATGTAGTAAATATTCACACAAATTTTTAATATATTTTTTATTTTTACCAATGCAATTTGTTACATTTTCTAATATCCACACATTTTTTTACACGTACAATTTTCACGACAAATTTTTACCCATACATTTTTTTCTCAAGCAAATTTTCACCTATATAATTTTTTTGACCAAGCACTTTTTTACTACGCAGGTTTAATTACCCACATGGTAAAATAATAGCGATATAAGGATCGCCATTGCAGTAAATCGTACATAACATTGTTAACCAGCATACATTCTCTCCCCCGGTGGAGGAATAGTACTCCCCAAGAATCTGGGGAGTATTATTCCTCCACCGGGGGGAAGAATGTATGTTGGTTAACAATGTTATGTAGTCTGTTATATAAATAGATGGGCTTTAGCTATTAGAGATATGTATATCATAGTAGAGTCTTGGGTCAAACGAGGTGCAAAATAAGGTTCACTTTATCTGCTATCTATAATTTTGCCTCAGACTATACTCTCCAAAAATAATCTGACTTTTTAATTTGTAGTTTGAACTCAAAAATTATAACTAGCTCGTGATTACTTTTTTGATGAAGTTATTTGTATTTATGTTATTACCTTTTATTACGTAGGCTTTTGTGTTTTTCAATTATGTATGGCCTTGTTTTTAATGGTTTTTCATTAATATGTTTGCTAATGAGATGTACGGTTTGAATATGATTTTGACT
Source organism: Ulota crispa (assembly GCA_963920765.1). NCBI lineage: Eukaryota > Viridiplantae > Streptophyta > Bryopsida > Orthotrichales > Orthotrichaceae > Ulota > Ulota crispa. The sequence continues at coordinate 9,368,549 of OY987251.1, read as the reverse complement.
ATTTACTGTTCAGGTAGCTCTGTACTGGTCACCAGCATATGCAGTTTTACATGTAAAGCTCTAATGCAATTGCAATTTTTCAAAACCAAATTTTTTATGCATTTATTTAAAATGGAAGGTTGTAAATATGCTTTAATTATTTAAGAAAAATTTGAAGACACATTCCTATGTTGTATAAGGTTTTTTAGCTTTTTAGTATACTGCGAGTCATAGTGAAGGAGGCTAATTGGTATCTCGGATTGGTATGCTATTTTTCTTGATCAAGAGGAAAATAGTAGGGGAAATTTATATTGGTTACCACAATTGGTGAAAGACACTACTAAAAAATTTAGCACAAAATCAACAGAAAATCAACGACATTGTGTTGTCTTTTTGTTGATTTGGTTGCCTTGATTGGGATATTTTCTATCAAGGTTTTGTTGTTTATTTGTTGTTTTTGGGTAGTTCTAATGTTGTTTTTGTGTTGATTTGGTCAATTCCAAGGAGGAAAAATATAAATAAATAAATATTTTGGGCAGCAAAATAAAAATTTCCTACACTACCCGGAAATTTCAAGAAGCCTTAGCAATCACTGATCGTCCATGGAATTCAAACCCAAGACCTTGGACTTGATAACCAATTCGCTGCAAAGGCTCGAACCAGCACACCACATTCGTAATTACATATATACTGCATCTACTTTTTCTTACTTATGTATTTAAAAATCTGTGTTTTTTGAATTCAGCATATTTTGGTGGCCATTTAGGCATAGGACTCAAACTATTTCCAAAAAACTTTGAACTAGGAAAAGTTGTTGGATCAAGTCAGTTTTCATCTCCAAAAAAGACTCCAATGAAAAATTACGGACAAATTTCACAAAGGATGTTTGAAAATGTCAAAGAAAATGTCTCTTCCAACTCCTCTTTGAAGTTTGTTCATAACTTTTTATTGGAGTTTTGAAATCTCAAACAAATTTTTGGAGATGATACTTAACTTGATTTGGTAACTTTTTCTTATTCAAAGATTTTTGAAAAAAGTTATTTTACTATGCCAAAATGGCCACCAAAGTTAGCTGAGTTTTTTTTAAAGAATTGCAAATGATTAAGTAAAAAAAAAAAAATTCTATGTACATAAAATTTCAGGTGCAGTGTTTAACCCCTAAAGGGCTTGTGGGCTCTAGAGATACGGTACCAAATACGGTTGCAACCAATATTCAAAAGTTTGAATTTGCTAGAAACTAAGTGTTATAATCATACATTTGAAGAGTTGTATGATGGTGGGTGCATAAAAACATTTGAAAAGCCCTCATAGCAACTCAAATATGTACATATGACCGCAAAGGGCTTTCGGGCCGTTCAAGGGTTAAACTCCTAAAGGACCAATTTTTTTTTGGCAACATAGCAATAATTACGAAAGTGCAACTTATTACAAATGGAATTTTATTTGTTTTTTTTTCAAAATTTCCACATGACATGTGGTCAAAGGATAGCTTCAAGCTAGCCGCAACAGATTTGTAATTTTTGACAACATAATGAAAAGTTATTGCATGACATGTAATTTTGATTGCTTGGTGTGCAACTCTGGCAACTAAAAAATAATCATTTTCTTGAGAAAAAAATTTCAACTTGGTTTCTTAGATTTAGATTCACTTGAAAAGTTTAGAATCATAGCATTTGTACTAAAAAAATTCATGAGGAGTTTTATTTTCTAGGCAATTAAATAATCTTTATTCAAAAAAGAACTTTGAAGTCCTTTATTTAACTCAATTTTTATATTTGCAAAAAAAAATCCCATGGAATGTAAATTGTTTTTTACAACATTACAAACATCAGCATCGGAATTTTTCAATTCTATAACTAAATTGTTAACAATTTAGTATTTTAAATCATACTCTACCTTTTTTTTTTAATTCTTTCATAAAGAAATTGTGGTATCTAAAACAATAAAATGTTGTGTTTTTTATATAAAACTTTGGTGAATTAGCCCCTAAAGGACCAGGCCCTTTCTCTATGAAAAACACTAAAAACTGCCACCTTTGAGGGGATGAAAAGAATGGTATTTTTCTTTTTCTTTTTCTGAAATCTAACCATAAGATCTTGCTCTAGACAATATGAGGTACTTGGGAAAAAAAATGAGCTTATTCCAAATGAAAAGGAGTGAGATATCAACATCTAAAGTGAAGAAAAAAGTTTTTTTTTGTATTGCCCAAAAATTTCAAAAGCCGTTAACCACTCCTATATCAAAAAAATTGCTCTATGCAAAGTTGAGGTTTTTTTTTCCCATATAGAAAACCAAGTTAGGAATGTGTGAGAGAATTTTCAAATCTGAGAAGAACCAACCACTATTTCAAAGTCTGCCGGTTGAAATGAGAACAACCATTTGCAATTATAAACTTCAGCTAAAAACAAGTTAAGAATCTTTAAAAAATTTCTTTATAGTATGAAATAGTGAAAATAACTGAAAGAATTTCTTGATACACCGGTTCAATTTGGGAATTGAAGAAAATCACCTGAAAGAACTCAAATATTTCATGTTTTGAAGTATTTTATGGAATTCTAAAAAGATTCCAAAAGATTTTTAAAGATTCTATTTTTATAAGCATTTTGAAGTATTTTAATAAATTCTGAAAAGATTCCAAAAGATTCTTAAGATTCCAAAAATATTTTAAAAGATTCTCAAAGATTCTCAAATTTCTATTGATTAAGACACTATTGTCTAAATAACAAAATGTTGATTTTTTGTTGTTTTGGGCATAGATTTCTACTAGTGTCAATCTATTACTATACAGTTTTGAATTGAGAATTGTGAGCAGCAAGCTGCCATTGGATCAAACAATTGTTTGAAAACTATAGTTGTCTAGGATTGTAAACCATTGTCTATAGAGTGTAAAATATTGTCTAAGAAGTTTTTGTCACCTTGTTCTTCTGATCAACAACTTTGCATCATTTGGAACATAATCAGTATTTTGTTGATTTGAATCATAGAAACTTGATTCTTATGCAATCCCAATCAAGCATACCAAAATTTTGATTCCTAAAAACCAAAACTCCATTTTTGGTGAGTTATTTGTTATGAATCCATAGTTTTATAAGAAAATTGATTGAAAAATATTGGTGATGAATTTTTGAGATTTGATTGCATGGGTATGTGGAAAACATCTATATGCACATCTTCCATGCTAGAAAAAACCCCTTTAAGTAACAAAAAAATAATCTATTATTATATCAATGTAACTTGTGATGTGCCTAAATTTTGTAAAATAGATATGTCTTTGTTATAATCGAAATTTGCTATTTGATTCAAACATTATTAAAAACTCTATACATTTGAGCATGATGTTACATTTACTTGGTGAAAAGCTAGTTAAAAGATATAAATATCTATTTTGCAAAATTTGGGCACATCACAGGTTACATTGATATAATATTAGATTATTTTTTTGTTACTTAAAGGGGTTTTTTCTAGCATGGAAGATGTGCATATAGATGTTTTCCACATACCCATGCAATCAAATCTCAAAAATTCATCACCAATATTTTTCAATCAATTTTCTTATAAAACTATGAATTCATAACAAATAACTCACCAAAAATGGAGTTTTGGTTTTTAGGAATCAAAATTTTGGTATGCTTGATTGGGATTGCATAAGAATCAAGTTTCTATGATTTAAATTAACAAAATACTGATTATGTTCCATATGATGCAAAGTTGTTTGATCAAAAGAACAAGGTGACAAAAACTTTTGAGACAATATTGGAGTACAATGGATGCACTCAAGAATAGCATTGTTTTGAAATGATTTTTGTATGAAATACATATATTCTAATCAACTACTTAAGTAGACATGTTTGTGAACATAGCATGATATATACACGTTCTTTTAGTCAAAATTCTCATGTTTGAGAGTTTAACCCCTAAATGTCCTAGCGTGCTGTTGCGACCAATACAATACGGGGTATTTTTCTTGTATTTGGAATGGATCCACACCTCTACTTCATTTGAGACCAACAAAGAAGTTGGAGAATAGATCAATGCAAATCTAGTGAGCTACTTGAGATCCCAAATTAAAACTTCTTATTGGTAGCAAATGACAATTATACGTCAACATATATACTATGCCCTATGGACGTTTAAGAGTTAAAACTTTCACAAATATTTGTTTATTTGGGAAAAAGTCTTTCCCAAACCTAATTTTGGATATATTGAATTTTGGTGATTGAAAGTGAGTATTTTCATGATTTCTTCAAAATATTTCGTCATTGATGTGAGGTCTCGAAGTAGTCATCATAAGATTTAGTCTAAATCACCAGAAAAACTCTTAAAAGTGAAAAATTCAAAAGTCCTAAAAATCAGTGTTTTTTCCTAATTTAACAAATATTGCGTTTTTGGTCAACACCTTCTCTAAGTTCGGGGAATTTACAAATCATAACACCTGTGCATTTCAAGGTGCAAACCCTGAAACATAAGTCTGCAGGAGTCCTAGTTTGTAGACCTGTGCAATTGTGCATACTTGAATCACTTGAATGTTGCAATTTTGGCATTCCAAATTATGCCAGTATAGTAGAGCTAATGTTTCTACAAAACATTGGTGTTTTCAAATAACAAGAGTGCCAAGTGTACGTCCTACAGAACTAAATTTTATTAGATTGGCACAATTTGTTGCGCCAAATTGTGACCCTCAGCTGCTCAAAGCATTGAAAATCTTAGACTGACTTCCGTTTCAGGACACTTGTCTTGCAAGTATCAGTGTTGTGAATTTTCACCAAATTTGACTGAATTGAGTTTGGACTCCTGAAGTCATGGTTATCAAGTTGTTCCAACTCGTTGCCTCCACCTATCCTACAATCATGTGTTTTCTAGACTCAGCCAGCCTGTACTTCCTTCTATAAAGGGGTTATATAAGGTAGCAACATCCATAAGCGTAAAACTAAGGATTTTGGAGTAGGAAAATCAATTGATGAACTTTGAAAAAAAATTTAAGTAAGGAGGGGAAATCAAAAATATTGGCATCAATTTAAAAGTTTCAATTGCAAGCATTTGTTTACAAAGAATTTTCAAAGTTCAAATCACTAAAAATGTATAGTTGTGTGTAGGAAATGTTAAAAATGACGCTTATTGAAGTCTTATGTGTGCTCATACGCTCATAATATTAACCCCTAAAGGACCAAGGGCCCATTTGGGGGACAAATGGGATTTTGGGCATGTACCTATGGCTAAACTACTTTGCATGATATTTTGAAACTTTTATTGAAGGTGAGGAATTCAAAAATCTACTTGGAAATGTAGTTTTTCTTCATTCCGACATTTATTGAAGATGTTAAAAATGAAAATCTGGAAAATGTTGCTCCCTTGGCAGCCAAAAACTTCTTTAAAATTTTCATTTTTTTCAAATAAAAATTTGAAATAGGTTCTTTAGACTTATGTAGACATGAGGAGCTTTGAATCATTTGATTCTAACAGATGAGATGAAAGTTATGAGAAGTTTTAGTTTGCGGGTAGATGTGGTTTCAGCTCCCCATGTCTATATAAGTCTAAAGAACCTAATTCAAATTTTTTTTGAAAAAAATGAAAATTTTAAAGAAGTTTTTGGCTGCCCGGGGAGCATCATATTCTAGACATTCATTTTTAAATTCTTCAATGAATGTTGGAATGAAGAAAAAATTACATTCCCACATAGATCTTTGAATTCCTCACCTTCCATAAAAAGTTTCAGAAAATCATGCAAAGTAGTTTAGCCATAGGTACATGCCCGAAATCCCACTTGTCCCACAAAGGGACAATGGTCTTTTAGGGGTTAATTTGAGAAGTTCTTAACCCCTAAAGGACCAAGCTCCCTTTTGGGAGATAAATGGGATTTTGGGCATGTACCTATGCCTAAAGTACTTTGCGTGATTTTTTGAAATTTTTATGAGTGATGGGGAATTCAAAGATTTACTTGGGTATCAAATTTTTTCTTCATTCTGACATTTATTGAAGAAGTTAAAAATGAATTTCTAGAAATGTGTGAGATTGGGCAGCCCAAAAACTTCTTTAATAATTGCATTTAAAAAATATAAAAATATGAAATAGGTTCTTTAAACTTATATATGCATAGGGGGATTTGAATCATTCAATTTTGATTGATGAGATGAAAGTAATGAGAAATTTTTAGTTGTGGGTAGGTGTGGTTTTGAGAAACCACACCTACCTGCAAACAAAAACTTCTCATAACTTTCATCTCATCAATCAAAATTGAATGATTCAAACCCCCCTATGTATATATAGAACCTATTTCAAAATTTTATTTTTTTAAAATGCAACCTTTAAAGGAGTTTTTGGGTTGCTCAATCTCGCTAGTTTTTCATTTTTAACTTCTTCAATAAATGTAAAGATGAAGAAAAAATTAGATGCCCAAGTAAATCTTTGAATTCCCCATCATTTGTAAAATTTTCAAAAAATCACAAAAAGTAGATTGGCTCTAGGTACATGCCCCAAAATCCATTTGGCCCCGCGAGGACAATTGGTCCTTTAGGGGTTAAGTAGTGAGATGAAACCCTCAAAATTATCATGCCAATCACTCAAAACTATCACTTTGTCACCCATAATAAATAAAAAATGTCTATACTAGTCATTGTCAGAGGACGCAAAAGTAGATAACATTGATGGAAACACTCACAGAGAGGGATGTTGCTACCTTACTTCAACAACAGATATCGGGCAGAACAATTTTCCATCCATTTTTCTTCGTTAAAGTTATTACCTGGATGGTACCATTAGCGTCCAGTTTCAAGCATTTTAACTACTAGTTAGAAGTGGAATTTCTCCGGGGAGATGGCTTTGGTGACAAAAGCCAATCTCCATTGACATCAAAATGTTTGCTCATTCAACGGATTGGATGATGACTTGTGCAATTCAAAGTGGGAGGTTTGTACCAGGGTTTTTCTTTTTCATGTTACTAGGGTAGAGCTACCCGCACCCAACAATGCAAGCAATTAAAGGGACAGAATTGGATAGAAACCTTGACATGTGAATGTTCATCCATAAATTATACTAATATTAATAAACTTCATCCAAATTTTGGTAAACCTGGTGTTGGTTTGAGGAAGGATTTGGCAATTTCATCCATTTTCTATTGTATATTTTTAGTGTTACGGTAGCCAACGACCATATGAGGTAAGATTTAGGCAAATTTTTGCCAAAAAAAACTTTTTTATTCAAATTAGTGGCTATAGACCTCAAGGTGTGAAGTCATGCTTCAAAGAACTTGCTCATTTGAGGTTATAACTTGTCCACTGGAAGACATGAGTTGTAGTTGGTAACAAGGTGTCAATACAAGAGACTGGAGAACTTTGCATGATCACATCTAAAGAGCTTCCAAATACAGCAGGTGGGAGCAACTGCATGTGACTGACTTGCAAAGTGAAACTCAGAATCACCAAACGCACGTCAATGGTATGTCATTTTATAAAATGGATAGCCATAAGCTTGATAGCTTGATGTGCGTAGAATCACCCTAAGCCTTGATCTTATTGGACCAACCATAAATTGTTTGTTTGACACAAACACAAACAATCAAGCCTATAAACATTTTTTTTCTCTTCTCTTTTTTGGGTTGAGGCACAAATGCACCCTTGCAATTGCACCTTGATATCCACACCTTGATTTCAACGTATACAACCATGTACCTAGTATAGTCCGTCTCTCCACATGTCCTCTCCAACATCCCAATCTTGCTCAATGTGACAAATATGCTTTCGACCCATCTGCTCAAAGCACCAAGAGTAACGCCCATTCACAAGGCTATCTTTGAGACTCTGACAACAAAATTGCTTGCAATCCATCCATGCATGTCCATTGACTCAAGAACAAACAAACCTTTAACCTCAATTTTCATCCCAAGCATCAACTCATTGACTTGAGCAATTTTGCAATTTCATTTCAAGCAAAAATTACTAGCATACTGTTAAGATTTTTGATTTTTCACTTACTCTATGAGTCTAAAGCATGGAGACATAACTTAGGCAGGGGTGACCATAGCAAGCTCTCAAATCTGCAAATTTATGGCATGTTTTGGATATCACTCTATAGCTTCACTCGTGCAACTAAAAGGATAATATCCGAGGTTTGCTAGTTAGTGATTACAAACTCAAAAAGCTTGTCATTCTCCAAACATGGATAGATTTGCTTACGCATCAAGAGAATGCAATAGGGCATACACATGTCTTACTTGAAAACCAATAAAGAAAGGGATTGTTTTTATATACATAAATATTGAAATAATTCTTTTAAGAAGCTTCATGTAAAGTAACAAAAATAAACTAATAGAAAGTAATAACCGTACTTTACATTTCAAACCCTTTGCTAGAAATATGTTTTTGAAGATACTATAAATGACTTTTAGCTTACAAAGTGCATAACATTATTCACCAAATCAAAGGGTTTTGTCAATATAAAAAGGTTTGAGACAAGTATCCAACAGTGATCAAAATTCTCTTACATAGGTATGTAATTTTTTTGTGTTTTAATCAAACTTTTACATACCTTTCCTATAACAATATTCTTGACAAGATTAGTGTTTACCTTTTAAAAGATCTCATTGTACAAAACACATCTCCCTTTTGCCTATCTCACACTTTCAGACTCTCTTGATTCTTTCACTACCATTTATACTATTTAAGAAATCATTTGATTAAATACACATAAATTTACACATAATTTCTCCCTGATGCATTCTCTTTCACACGGATGGCCTACCATCCCAAGTGATGCAAGAATGTAATGCAAGGGTAGGAGGGGTTTTAGGGTTTAAGATTTACACAAAGAAAGAGCTAACCGTGGTAGCAATGAGGTGGTAACCGTGGAGTCAAGACAGCAACCAAGGGATCACGCTTTGGCAATGTCAGAGTAGGACGTGCCTCTGTCACATTCAAATCTTTTGCCACCCACTCAAAAGCGTGCAGCAAGCTTGCCACCTGGAAATTCACTGCCACGGTTGCCAGCCCCATGCCCGGACACACGCGTCGCCCAGACCCAAATGGCAAGAACTCATAATGTTGTCCTTGGAACGTTGTGGCTTCAGTTGCAGCTCCCTCTAGGAACCTCTCTGGCACAAACTCCAATGGCCTATCCCAGCTCCGTCCAATGGCCCACACATTTACTAGTAGTTGCGTTTGGGCAGGGATGTCATAGCCAAAGGCTGTGGTGGCAGTCTTGTTTTGGCGAGGAATGAGCAACGGCACTGGTGGGTGCAAGCGCAGCGTCTCCTTGATGATCGCTTGGATGTACTTGAGATCAGGAATGTCGGATTCTTGCACTATGCGGTTGCTGCCCACAATGCGGTCAAGCTCGGATCTTGCATTGCTTTCCACTGTTGGATTGTGAAGCACTTCTGATATTGCCCATTCTGTTGTGTCTGTTGTTGTGCTTGTTCCCGCCGATAACAAATCCTAGCCCACAACAGAAATCAATCTATCAAGGGGCAACTCAATCATCTTATACTTTACAAGGCACAATTTCAAAGCAGTCCAACATTTAGGGGTTTAGAATTTTAGGGTTTTGTCATGTCTTAGTTGATCTCAACTTCTATTTGCATATTTTTCTCAAATTTCTTTATAGGGTAATTTTTGATGAAGAGAACATTGCATGGAAAATAGTTTGATGCAAACATCAAAATAGTACGCATAAGCCCATTTTTGCATGTAGTGCTCTTGTGATGCATTACCCAACTTGATATAAACTATGGTGGATTGCGCAATTTTTTCAAAACCCCAATTTTGCAAAAGATTATGCCCAAGATATGAATTGGTGATATCACTATGGTAATTTACAGAAACAAAGTATTTCCTAGCATTAATTTCACAAAGCAAATATATTTAGCACAAGGAAGTGCTTGAAGAATGGTAGACTTTGTTTGGGTTGGTATTTAGAGTTTGCAAATTTTGTACCCAAATGATGTCTTTGACATGTTGTTCAGTAACCCCGGTTTGTGGATTTTGCTGCTGCTCTAGCAAAACATCCAAGAGCGTCTTTTGCCCATTGTCCTCAATGGGCTTCCTTTGCCGCTCCTCAATTATCTTCTCGTAAAATTTATCCATTCGACCTCGTAGTCTCTTGCATTGCTCTTGGTGCCCTTGAGGATCAAACCATTTTGGCAAATTGAAAATGTCGCCGAGGTAAACCACGTTAAAGATTACTACCATTTCTGCTACAATCTCCACAAATTCCTACATCAACATGGCCACAAAAAAAACTACATAAGCCGTTAACCAAATGGGGAATCAGCAATCACACAAATGTCCATTATACACCAGAATTGGCAAAAAAAAAAAAAAAAAAAAAAAAAAAAAAAAAAAAAAACTCGTACGTCCAAAATTCGTTATGCTCTTGCTAGAAACTTGTTGAGAAATTATTTGCGATTTCTACTTTTGTTTATTTTCAGCACACACTTCCAAGCATGGCATTGTTGCCCTTTTGTCATCTTCCAATTCCAAAGCAGCATGGAAGTCGGCCCTTAAAACCTGGTTTAAATGAATCAAAGATTTACCATATTGTTCAGCAACCTAAACTTATTCACAAAGTTACGTGGCAATCACAATAATCTCATCCTCCTTGATTTTTATTCTCTTTTTTTCTTTTTGGGATTGATGGATATCCTAAAAAGAGTATCACGAGTACAAATTGGCATTGGATTCACTGGGTTCATGGTAAAAAAAATTCAACTATTTCAAAATTATGTTATTGAGGGTGTACACAATTACATAAAGATTAAAGACTATTTGTCACAAAAGAGTTAATTGTCACAAAAGAGTTTTTTACAAGCTTGACAAAATTTCTGATGTTAAATTTATATTCATTACATTCATATGATGCCCAAATTGGCCATAACAAATTAATATGATTTTATAATTTTGCAAAACAAAACATATTGTGAAAATATTAGTATGACATTAGCATCTTTTGTGTTATATTGTTAGCTATTGAGTTAACAAGAAGTCAATATCAATACAATCTCAATCTAATGCTCCGTTACGTTAACACTCAAGGAACCTCAAGAAAGAAGGTTCCACTAAAAAGAACTAAGTAGAACTACTTGAGACACAGTACAAGCTTAGGTTGACATTGTTTTCACATTAACCATACTATCATACAAAATTTGGACTATCAATCTTTTCACATGAGTTTCATGAAATTTTAGCAACATACATTATTGTGATGCAACTTCACTTATAGAAACAATAAAGATAGTCACATCTTTTTCAAGAATGAAATTTTTGTGAAGAATGAGAAGTGATGGAGTGAAAATAGGAGCCAATGGAAGCACTTCTTCATGGAAAAAGGTGTGATCCCCCTCTTTTGGGCAGTGAAGAATGGAGAAAGGAGAATGGTTTAAGATTTAGGAAGAGTTATAAAGAAAGGCTGAAAGCAAGAGGAATAGTTTCTAAAAACAAACAAAAATTGACAATAAATGCAACTAAACAAAGGTGAAAACAAGACAAGAGTAGGTAAAAAGTTAGTTTGTGAATATTTCTTCACCCTATTCTTCTCCTATAGGTTACAGGGGTGAAGAAAAAAACTTCTCAATCTTCAAAAAGTGAGACTTCCGCAAATTACTGTCAACTGATCACAACCTCATTCCTTGAAGATTGAAAATGGGGTGAAGAAGGTGTGACTACCCATAATAGAGTTAGTAAGAGCTTCTCCAAGATTGAAAGTTCTATGAAGATTGAGAATTGGTCAAGTGAAAATAGGAGTCAATGGAGGCACTTCTCCATTGAAGAATGTGTGACTCCTTGTTTGTGAGTGATGAAGTACAAAAAATGGAGAATGGTGAAAAGCAAGAAGAGCAATTGCTATAAACAAGAATGCTACGAGCTAAAAACAAAAAAAAACAATGATTGGAACTAGTGGGGTGAAAATGTGGCAGCAAGGTAAAAACTTTGCACACTATGATTGACTTCTCTAACCAATTCTCTACATGCGGAGGAGAAGAGAAAAACTTCTCCATCTTTGGAGAATGGAGCTCATGTTAATTGCGGCTTGGCTTGCCATGTCGGCATTCTCCAAAGATTAAGAATGGAGGTGAAGAAGGTGTGATCAGTAGTAATGTAATATCAAACAACAATCAATTAGGCTTGTTTGGCACATCAGCTAGATTTTTTTAGCAAGTTTTGCAACCTTTGGTATAGAAAGAAGTCAATGTAAGAAAAATGGCAGGTACCCGGATCATTTGGGTTAAGTTGTGGTCCTGCCCCTCCTCCTCGCCCAGAAATCGTCTGTTGAGGATCATGCGCGACAACACATTGGAGCTCATGATGCTCAAGTGCGTGTTGAGTTGGGTCGGAGCAGGCGCCTCGTGGAACAGTCTCTGCAACGTGGACGCCATTTCGTCGCTTCGGATGTGGCGTGACGATTCCAAGCGCTTGCCGGCCATTAGCTCTGCCACCAGAATCTTTCGTAGGTGCCGGGTCACGGGCATGATGTCGTGAAGCACCATGTCTGTGGTGAAAAAGAGATTGCCCAGCCGTGGTAGCCAGTGCAGCATACTCAACTTTAGAATTTGGAAAATTTAACTAGTAAGGAAACAGGTTCAATTTTTATGATTGTCAATAACTTACTTATGATGCCTTGGAACTAATAGGAGCGGTTCACACTAAGAGCATCCTTTCATGTGAGCTCAAGGACGGCTGGTGGAGCTCACCAATATTGATAGGTTAGATGGGATTCTAAAAAAATTGGGATTCCCATTTGACCAATTATTAATGAGCTACAATGAGTTTCACTGGTAGCCACCCCCTCACATGAAAGGATGCCCTAAGTCCTACATCCCACCTTTGCAACACCATATTCCACCTTGGTTGTGTTATCAAGGGCAAAAAAAGTCCCCAAGAATATTTTATGCAAAAATATTGGTGGGACTTGGGCTGAAGGTTGGGTCAAGAAAAATGGTTGACTCAAATTTTGAGTGAAGTCCCACCTTCTTTGGCATCAAATTTTTCAAAGAATGCTGCCATGGAAGCAACTAGGAAGTGGGACTTAGTAAGGAGTATGAAACCCTAAGCCCCTACTTAAGCTCTACACCAATCAAATTCTCAAATTTCAATAGGACTTGGGATAAAGTGTGAATAGCCCTTAAGATAGGAACACCCATAAGCGTTAGTGTCCCCATAACCATCACCTTTGAAATCTTGGAAAATCTGTGAAAATGAATAGATGTAATTACAATTTACAAGGATGTACAACTTGTGGATATGAAACCTTAGTGTTGGTTGTGGGTGCAATGGCAATTTGCTCTTTTAAAATTCACAATTTATGTTCACAGTATTCAAATAATACATTCAAAAGTGCAAACTCATTATTTTTCTATTCCTAATAGAATCCTATAATTTGCTAGCTGTTTATTAATACTCATCATGTTCAAAATCCTTAAACTGACGCTTATGGATGCTCCTCCCTTAAAACCAAAACCTAATCAAATGCATATTCAATGCGTTGTTTATCTCTACATTGAATATTGCATTTAGGTTGCCTTGTGGCAATTAGGTTGCCTTACCCTAAAAAGTTACCTTGTGATTCATCGTTTGGTCACTTGGAAGCACATGCAACTCTAACACCATATTAGGTAGTTTGAGCAAAAGGGTACTTTTTGGGACTTTTAGGTTCTAGGTGATCACCTTAAACCAAGCTTAAGGTTTTTTTTTAGGTACACGTGCCCTCACTTGAGAGGAGGAATTTGTGAGGGAAAAAATCTTAGTGGCTCACACCAAATCTGATACCTTCAAATATGGTTTAAGGTAACTTTTTGGATTTAAGGTGGAATACAAAATGGTACCTCCCTTTTGCCCAGATTACCTAATATGGTATTCTCTCTAGGTTTTAGGAATTTAGAAGATATACTAAGTGTACGCCACTAATTCATTTTTTTGCATCATCGCTATTGTTTCTGGTGCCTTGAACTTTTTTTTTCTTAGAAAAATTCTTGATGAAAATTATTGAAGAAGCAGTAAATATTTATGTAGCGTAAAATGTTAAGAAATTCTTATGGGGCAATCTAAACATAATATGTAGTATAAGATAGCAACCCCCATAAGCGTGAGTTTAAGCTTTATAGGGTATGTACCCAAATTGAACAAGCTTTAAAAAAAAATTGTTAGATTAGAAAGAAGGAATGAAAAATATTGGCATCAATTTCAAAGTTTCAATTGCAAGCATTTGTTCACAAAGATTTTTCAAAGTCCTAAATCATTGAAATTGTATAGTTGTGTGTAAGAGATGCTAAAAACAATACTCACTGGTTCTTAACGCATGAGCGCCCCAAGACCTCAAAATGGAGTGCTCAAAAATGAAAAAGTTCTTATTTGACTTGTTATAATCTTTCTATTGAACCCTGTATTTGTTAAAAGGGTACAACTCTTACAAAGTGGCACTTTTGGCTCTTTTTTTTCTAAGAACGCCATATTCATTGAATTTGGTATCTGTTAACTATATTCCAAAGAAATGAGATATATATCATCCAAAAATACGCTCTTTTTGGACGAAAAGTCTAGAATTTTGGACAAAAGTTCCATTAAGCAAGTTTCAGGTGACCTGCTTAATTCAATTAAGGGGGGCTTTTAGGATTCATGTGAAAACACTAGAAGAGATCCTGCATTAAACGACTGGTTCACGATGACTGCAAATGCCCTAAACGACTATACAACTCAATTACAGTCAAATTGAGTCATTTAGGACATTTGTAGTCATTGTGAACCAGTCGTTTAGGGCAGGTTTTTCTTCTAGTGAAAACAAATGGGACCAATGGTTTTCCCCTTTTAACGAATATAGTGTTATTGGTACAGTCAAACCATTTGTCCTTTTCCCTGTACTTTGGAGCTTGTCTCACCTACCATTCAATACAATTAAATTTTGTAGATCTTGTTTGTGATGACAATTTGGTTGGATTGAGTGTGAGTGGGTGGGTGATTGCAAGAATGACCTGTACTACATTCTGTCCCCCTCACCTTGTGCGGCTTGTGTTTTGCTTGTAACTTTTGCAAAAGAAGTCATATTGACTTGTCCTTTTAGAGTAATGTGAACATGCAAGTTATTGATGTTCAGTGATTTTTTGGTGTTTTTTAAAATTATTTTGCTGTTTTTAAGCAGCCCCCAAATGGGTGTCTACCTTGGCCAGTTTGGGGGTTTTTAGTACTATTTTGGGTCCAAAAAAGCTTTTCTAGGGCTATAAATCAGGAATGTTGTTTATGGAGCATGCTTACAAGCATTTGTAGAATGGTTTTGCAGAATTATAAGTTCTATGGCATCTACATTGTCTCAAAGTAGGCATCCTATCTCCCTTCATTGGCAAAATACAAAAAAATTCCTCAGCAAAGCAATTGTACCATGTGAATGTGTTTAATGGGCTCTCAAATGACCAAATTTTATTTTATTTTTTTGAATTATTTAACTATTTTCTAAAAAGCAAGAAAGTAATTGGCTTTTTAAGGTGATTTTGTTTTGCCCATAACTTTTAGAATAAAAAGTTTCTAGGTTTGAATTTTCACAAGTATGCTATTTAAGTGCTTTACAAATTGTCCATATTTTATTTTATTTAAAAAATTATTATTCCAAAAGCTCGGTAGTACTATTAGTACTACCAGTACTAAGGGTGTTTGAGACAAAACATAGAGGTCATTCTTGCAACTACCCAAGTCTAGATTTTGATGAATATGGGCTGGGCGCTCACGGGTTAAATAGTGAGATGAGGCACTCAAAATTATCATGTTAGTCACCCACAACCATCACTTCACCACCTGTAACCATCACTTTGTCATACATAACTATTTGATTTTATACTTGACTGTACTAATGATGCCCATGGGGACAGTCACGGTTAGCGGTGCTTCTACCTTAGTCTCATTACTCACTTTGAATCATGTAAGAATAGAACCAATTATCAAGGATTATTAGAATTGGTACAAATTTCAGAAGATATTGTCATAGATTTGCCCCTGTAGAATGGTATAATTCTCAACTCAGTAATTGAAGGCAGCATTCCTAAGGCACGGTGGGTGGTAGCAGCTTTTAAATTTTGTTTACTTGGTAAGTTAGCGCAACAAGCACCCAACTATGCCAGCAAGTAAGGAAAAATTGGATAGAAATGGATAGAATCAACAACAATTGCACATTCATCCATATAATCTACTAATATTATTATAATATATTTGTGTTTTGGTAAATTTGGTGTACGCTCAGGCAATTACTTGGTAAACTCATCCAATTTCTCACCCAAAAGTTCTAATGTTATGATCACCAAGCACAAATTCAAAGTAGATATTTAGGCAAATGTTATGTAAATTTCCGCTTTTTTATTCATTTATTATTTGGTTTTCAGATTTTGGCAATAATTTGTCAGGAATTCGAAAGCTAGGTGGTAGGATGACGCACCTCCAGGCAATAAGAGCTGGGCGGCTCGGGTGGGCGGGCGCGAGGAGAAGTTGGCATCCTGGAGCTTGAGAAACTCTTTGGCAGCCTCGGGTGAGGTGGCCACGATGCATAGGCGCTGCCCCATCCACATCGACATCACCGGCCCGTGCGTCTGCGCCAACTCCTGCAAGTTCCGATGCGGATGCGTGCCCAACCGGTGCAACGACCCCACCACCGGCCACGCTCTCGGCCCCGGTGGCAGGTTCAACTTCAACTTGGGTTGTTGCCCCCACAGCAGCTTGCTCAACTGAATCACCAACAACGCCATGGCCACGGCCTGCACGCATGCACTCACTCGCGGGGGGCCGGGTCTCATCAATTAATGTGCAGGACTTTGCAAATCCTGATTCTACTTTCCTTCCTTTCTTCAAATGTACTAGCCCCTTCTAGCGTTTTGAACTCTCTTCATTAGTGAAAAATAAATAGTATCCAAATTGACAAAATTGTTCAAATTGATTTGTTTGGACAAAAACACGTCTAAATTGATAAAAAAAAAGTCAATTCAAATCATGGTATCCTAATTGACAAAAAATGTCCAAATTGACATTGTTCCCTTCTAATGATTCCACGTTCTTGAAGAATTACTCCATCTTGATTGCATCTTAGATGAGAGATACCAATTCATATAGTGCACTAGGGGTAATCACACTTTCTTTGAGATTGAAACTTTTGTGAAAATTGAGAATTGGTCAAGTGAAAATAAGAGCCACTGCAGGCACTTTCCAAGAAGAAGGTGTGACATCTCACAATAGGTGATGAAGAATGGAGAATGGAGGATGGTGAAAAGTAGGAAGAGCAGTTGTTGTAAATGGAAAAGCAAAGAGCTAAAAGAAAAAAAGCAATGATAAATTGAATCTAGTGGGGTGGAAACGAGGCAAGCACGGTGAAAACTTTGCACACAAAGACTTCTCTAGGTGATTCTCCATAAAATTTCTCAATCTTCAGAGAATGGGGCCATCTTGTTGATTGCAAACGGCTTGCCACTTCCCCATTCTCTGAAGATTGAGAATGGAGTGGAGAAGGTGTGACTAACCATACTAACTCATCTTGAGCACCACACGGGTCAGTATTTTCTAAATGCAATTTAAGGTAGCAGCATTCATAAGCTTTGCGTTCCCATGCCCGTCAACTGACAGTGGCAGGGCTAGTCAATAAAAGAACAAATGGTTGTGGGTGAGTGAGTGATGGTTATGGGTGATGAAGTGATGGTTGTGGGTGACTAGCATGAGGTTTTGAGTACCCATCTCACTATTTGAGAACCAACAAGCCTTGTGTTTAGCATCTCTTACACATGGTTCTTACAATTTCAGTGATTTTGGACTTTGAAAAATCTTTGTGAACAAATGCTTACAGTTAAAACCTTAAAAATGATGCTAATATTTTTGATTTCCATTTCCTACCTTACAGTATTTTTTTCAAAGTTAGTCAATTATTTTACCTACTCCAAAACCCTTATTTCCACGCTTATGGGTGCACCTACCTTACTGTAAAAAAGAGGACGAGTTTCCACAACTGCAAGAAGGATGCTCAGCTCTTAAAAAAAACCAGATCGTCTCCACTACGTACACCAATGGACCAGCAGTGTTCCCCCAAGTTTACTACCCAGAAGCATCATTCTCCAGCCATTTTAATGTACAAACGAAGTGGCATAGTTGCAGAGGAATGACAGAAGTGAAGGTCGTATTGGTAGTTAGTACCCGCAAAGAGTGTACCTTCAACGACGCTCATCGATCAACTCAGGGTATGTTAGTATTAATTAACCAGAGATCAAACAGTAGAAGATTTGCGATGTATACAGGAGGCTTCAGAAAACTTGTACAAAAGGTAAGGAAGATAAAGTAGAGCCTGACTTACCACGATGAGAGCCTCGGCGGTGATGAATGCCATTGTCGATAGTTACACTATTGATTGGCTTGCATGCAGCTGAGGAGTCCAGCTCCGTTGTGCAAATCTCTCAAATCCTACCCAGTTGTATACGTGAGGAGGAACCGAGCAAGCGGTGCACACTCGCCTTTGGACAAAAGCGCCTTCAACACACACCGATCCCGTCTTTTACTTTCGGAGACCCCGACAGCGTATGTGAAGAGTTGGTGGAAGATGCTTAGGGCGTCCTTCCATGCTTGATCGGTGGGGGCGGGGGGCTGAAAACCTGGACCGGCTGGAGGTGGTTCTCCGCGAGTCAGGGCTACCGAATTCTTTTTTTCCTACTTCCATGCAGAGGGGGGTGGAACTGGGTTAGGTTCCATGCAGAGGGGGGTGGAACTGGGTTAGGTTCCATGCAGAGGGGGGTGGAACTGGGTTAGTTCCATGCAGAGGGGGTGGAACTGGGTTAGGTTCCATGCAGAGGGGGGTGGAACTGGGTTAGGTTCCATGCAGAGGGGGGTGGAACTGGGTTAGGTTCCATGCAGAGGGGGGTGGAACTGGGTTAGGTTCCATGCAGAGGGGGGTGGAACTGGGTTAGGTTCCATGCAGAGGGGGGTGGAACTGGGTTAGGTTCCATGCAGAGGGGGGTGGAACTGGGTTAGGTCATGCACTCCCTCCCACCCACTCATGGGCAGGCTTTAAATTTTGTTTTAAATTTTGTCTTTTTTATTGGTCTAGTGGCATGCACCTTAACATTGCAAGCATGTAAGAAAAAATTGGATGGAAATGGATAGAACCAACTACTTGTACATGTTCATCCATAAAAATATACTCATTTTAGTAGATTTCTTCCAAACTTTGGTGAACATTGTGTTTGGTGAGAGAGGGACTTAGCAGTTTCATCCATGTTTTCACCTAATTTTTATAGTGTAATGGTAGCTAGTTCGAATTTGAGGTAAGATTGAAACAAAAATTTGCTAGGAATTAAAAGGTTGCTAATGGGCCTCTAGACATCCATATTTGTAAAATGTAGCATGCTCTTTTTTCACATGCTCCCTCTCAAATTTATAGAGTTTATAAAATTCATGAAATTTTAATTTTTGCCAAAAACATTGTTCCATAAACTTAGTTATGTAGTAGGTATCAAGGAAATTTCATGGGTACCCCTAAAGTTTGTCATATTATCATAGATACCCTTGCTTTTACAGAAATTTCACAAATCACCTTGGACCAAAATTTTCAGGTGTTTCTTTTGTTGTGCATGTCACTTTCTTCTCCCTTTGTGCGCATGCATAACAAAAACAAAGTAGTGTGCGCACAAAGGGAGAAGGAAGTGACATGCACAACAAAACAAACACCTGAAAATTTTGGTCCAAGGATATTTGTGAAATTTCTGTAAAAGCAAGGTATCTATGATAATATGACAAACTTTATGGATATCCATGAAAATTTCCATAGTTGTTAAATATGACTTTTCCAATGACTTAAGATTTGAATTTTTTGAATGATAAATTCAATTGATCATATTATGAAAAATACCATTCATGTTACTTTGAGACCTATACTAAAATATACTATATCAGGACTAATAATCTGATCATCAATGTCTTGAAGGAAAAACGGATTCAAATATTCAAATATGTTATAAAGCAAATATAGGAATGTTGTATTTAAAAAGAAACATACATGAAAAATGTAACAAATACGGACTTGAAGTGAAACTGAGTTATTAATATTAGAATGTACATTTTATCAAATCAGTTACAAAACTCTAATTATTCCTAATGTCTTGAAGACATTTCTTGGAATAAATTCTTGTGAACTAAATTTATAAGATGAAACCCCCAATTTTCATTGCACATTTTTGAGATTTAGATGAAAGTAGAAGCATGATATTTTCTAAATAAAAAATAATAGTTTATTTGACAATTCAATTTTATATAAATAATAGTACAAAAAGAAATATTGTGGAGTTTGTTTTCATAATTCTTCATGAATGTTACAAACTTATAAGTTTAGAACATTCATGCTTGAACGTTCTGAACTTAGTAAAAAATGATATAATTGATTATCAATATATCCATGTGACTTACATGTAATTATGATTATATTTTAAATCTCAACCTTTTCAAGAATTTTAATTGTATATTTGCATACATATATATATATATATATATATATATATATATAAATATAAAAATTGAGTTGGTCAAAAGAACATGACATCAATTTTGAACTGAAATGACAAGATTATTATTTATTAACACATTTTGTAAACACATTTGCTCATACTTTTTAAATTCCACAATTTATTGTAGTACTCATGATAACATTTTGGTCACATTCAAATTTCAACTAATGTTTTTACATTTTATTCAATTGACTTTCTATCATTTTTCAAATCTTCCATCTCATTGCATGAAAGTACCCTCAAAAGGGTAGAATATATCTCAAAGGAATTAATAAATGCATCATCCTTTTTGAACATCAATTAAGAAAAGATTGAAAACATCAAAAGGTAAGGACCTATGTTAGCATGGGGTATCTTTGGACAAATTAGTGGATAATAAAATGGAATTGTAGATTAAAATGTCATAGATAGATTTTCCTTGAACATGATACTTGTTAATTTAGGGAAAAATCTTTCCCAAAATGTATTTTGAAATTACTGGATTTTGCATTTTATGAGAGTAATTTGATGATTTATAGTGAAGTTTTTGATAGCTCCTTCAAGATATTTCATCATTGATATAAGGTCTTGAAGAAATTGTCATGAAATTCACTTGAAAAAACCAAAAATCTCTTAAAACCATAAAATCCAATAGTCCTAGAATGTTTTTTTTCCCCAAATTAACGAATATTGCATTCTTGTAAAAAGTGTAAACCAACTATTTTTTGTACACTAAATTTCCTACTTTTTATTTTTAGGCTTCAATATAAATATACATTTAGGTTTAATATAAATATTTTTTCAAGATTTGTTATGAAAAAACACTCTAAAATTTATATGTATAGGTTATGTAGGTTAAAGCTAAGTTTGAATAGAGGCAACTTTGGTCAAAATAAAGAAAAGAAAGAAAATAATTATCCAATACCAAAGGTGAGGAGAGTCCATGTCTACCTGGACTTACGGTTCACCACTTCACTGATGATCGGCAGAAACCAAATTGCAGCAAATGGAACTCCGATGTGACCGATGGGTTGGTGATTTTCCACCGAACATACATAATCTAAAGTCCCCTTCCATGTGTACCAATCAGAAGATTTTTTGTCGTCTACCTCTTTGACCGACTGCCGATTGAGCATGGAAGGACGCCTTTAACGCATCGGTGGTGAAGGAATGCTGTCATTGCTGTGGACTGGGGTCACGGAGATTTTTGAGAGCAATGATCACAAAAGATCAGGCTATTAAAACAAAGGGGCTGGGGTCCGGGGTGAACCAAAATGGCTGAGGTTAGAACATCTCCTGCAGCACGTTAAAACAATCCTTTGCGTTCAACCCGTAATGCTTCTGCGATACAAGTCTTCAATAGCATTGTACTTGTCAATGTGCAAGAGTGGGGTCTTTTAAGAGTGGCCACTTTCACGTCAAATTTGAGCTCTCTCTAGGCCTCCTTCACGGTCCCTACCAAGCACTGTTCACGCACTATTTGCGTTGCGACGCCACACGTCCCTTTGCAATCTATTGTAACACAAGTGCAAGCCTTCAAACCTTTTGGACTGCAAGGGAATTTCACACTGTGTTGCGCTATTTGCTACTCCCGTCCCCTCTAGACCTAGTTTACAGGCGCTTCTTTAAACGTGATGCAAGAGATGCTCTTAGACGACATGCCGTTTTGTAGGGGCCAAGGTAGAACATTTCCGCTTTTTTGCCTGCCAAAAAATGTAAGAGCTTTAAACCATCTTTACTGGTCCGGGCTCTTTCAAAGTTTTTCATCTACTTTGGTCGGCCCTCAAGCCCCTTGATCTCCACCCATGCTCTTCAAAAATGTGGCCTTACACTCCAACACACTCCATAAATAAGAAATTGATCACTTATTAAGGAAAGTAGAGGATAAAGCTCACTAAACTTAGGGTGAATAGAGAATGAATAGTTGCTTGAAGGGCCCTTGCTAGACATAGTAGGACAATGTGTCTAGAGAGGGTTTTGAGAGGGGCCTAAACACTTTTCATCCACTTTGAGCATGTTTGAGCCATTGGCGAGGATGCTCTTACAACATCCGCAACCTTGCATGCAACTTGGAGCACTAACTCAAAAACAGGTGTCCATGGTGCCAAGGGAGTCATCACGAGATAACATGCTATTTAGTAGGGCTAAGTTGACAAAATCTCAAAAATGGGATTCTAGACTAAACCAATGTGTCTAAATGCAAGTATGAATTCAAAGTTTCCAAATTCAGTCTCTTGATGGGAAGTCTCTAAGAACATGCACACCCACACATGCTCAAGTGAGAGTACTTGATGCGGCCATTCTGTTTGACGTGCAAACGCCCTATACAAGACATGGCTTGCTCAATTGTAGCTTGTACATTGATATGTTTAGGATTTGATGAATCTTCAGCGCGCCCAAAATCAAGACAATCAAGACTTGTTGATTGGTCAACACAAGAGGCCCACCCAACACACATCCTCCATGATATGCTCTCTATACTTGCTTGAGGGCAAGGTTGGGGCATTGTAGATTTTAGCGTGCATGCATGTAATTGTGGATGCACACTACAAGGAAACAATGTTCAAATTGACACATCCTAATTGACTAAATGTGTCCAAATTGACAATAAAGAAATCCAAATTAACATTGTTCCCTTGTGGTGCTCATTGCCCCAAGGTTGGACAAATTGGGCCTTGAGGCTTTGTCCACATCACATCCAAGCTTTTGGGTCAAAGTGGAAAAAGCTTGCCATTTTATAATAACTTACCTCCTTTCTTGGCATTGTTCACTTATATCCTTCTCCTAGGTTCCAGAGTAATTCAAGGTCTTTGATTTGAAATGTGTTCAAGTTAAAATTTCCAAATTTAATCTCCTGATACTGTAGTGTGAAAAAGTGGAGCTTTTTTCCTACAAACTTATAAAGCAATTGACCACATAACATTGTTAAGCCGGTTTGATTCCTCCCTCCAGTTGTGGAGGAATATGCCTCCCCATATACCTAGGAGGAGGTTTTAGTTATTATTTCTCAAAGCTCATTGGTCTTGGGACAGAGCTGACAAATGACATTGGCTCGGGGATCCTCATTTTGGGGGAGCAAAAGGGACCCCTAGTGAAGGTTAACAATGTTATGCAAGCTCGCGGCCCCTTTTAGCATATAGGGGGCAATGAGGGGTCAATTCACCCTGGCTAGACAAAAGTAGTTGCTTGAAACTACAAGGAAAAAAAAAGGGGGTTGAAACTTGAAACAAATTGGGGCAATGTTTTTTTTAGGCGATAAAAAGCCAGTTGATGATAAAACTGGCATGTCTCACCGTTTCCCTCTGTTTATTGGCCAATGGGAGCAGCCCGTTCCAAATTTGGCGACACTAGAGGAATCCAACAAAAAATCCTTGAAATTGGCCAGAGTTTCCCAAAATAGTACAAATTTAGAACATATCCCAATTGTGCTTGGAAAAACCAGTACAAGTTGAGAAACACCAAGTTTCAAGGCCGGGCCACACATGCGATAACTAGCAGTTTGTAAAAATTAGGTGGCTGAGTTACTGGTTTGCATAAAAGCAAATTCTTTGACTTTTCTAGGGTCCATTTCTTTTTGTTTATTCAAAATTGCCAATTTTGAGAGTTCATAAACCAGCATCTCAAACCTCCTGCCCTGGAATGGTGAAGAGGTTATCTTTAGGTGAATGATAGATGAAAACTTGGAAAAGTGATTGTCTCCCAATTTTCCAAAAATACAAGTCATTCTTCATCAATTTCAAATTGCCGATTTTGGACCTGTGTGGTCCGAACATCAACCGTCAAAACTCAAAAAATCTCACTGCTGAATGCTTTGCAGCAGCGTTCTTTAAATTAGTTAAATTTAACAAGATTGCTAACGAATTTTTCTTATAGCTAAAAAATGTAAGCTTTCCAATGTTAAATTTAAAAAATTTAACTTTTCAGCAGTGTTTTTAGCCACTTGTGTTACAAGTGAAAATCATATTTGGGATCACTGCTCTGCACGAGAGGTCAATCTCTGCGCATATAATTGTAACATTTAAAAGTTGTACGATTCTCTTGTCAGCCCTGAGTGTTTGGCATGACATGACTTGCAATTGTGCTAAATGTTCGTACCTTTGCCAACGTCGTATCTGACAAGGCTGACAAATCTGATACTTTCATTACGTGTTGGAGGGGAACACTTTCGGTTTCGGGCCCGGCCCAATTTTCTTTAGGTTTCTCGCCAGATCTTTCGTGTCTGCAGTGTATTGGGTAATAAATAGAGGGACCAACTCATATTGGTCCAAATCTGTCAGAATTTTGTCAGCTAGGCTTCATTTTGCTATAAAATAATGCTTTTTTGTGCGGTCCACTTCCATGTAGGGTTTGATTTTTGATTTTGTTAGGGTAGAGCGACCTGCACCCTAGAATGTAGGCAGGTAAGGAAAAATTAGTTAAAATTGGGATAAATGAATGATCAGCAAAAATTCATCCAAAAAACTACTAATATAAGCTACTTTTATTCAAAATATGGCAAATTGGGTTTGGCCTCAAGTAGGGATTTGGCAATTTCATCCAATTTCTCACTGTAATTTCTTAGTGTAATGTTCACCATTTCACTTTCGAGGTAAGATCTAGGCAAAAAATTTGCCAAGAAATTAAATGCTGCTTCTATGGTGGCTTGGAATTTGTCATGAATTGGTCATGGTCTAAATATCAGTTTTTTTTTGGCATCCCAAGCTCAACAAGGTTAACTCCTAAAGGAAGAAGGGGTTTATTCAAGAAACATTGTCAAAAACTGCATATATTTGGTATGCTGATAAAAAAAAATGCAAATTAAACCTTTTTTGGAAAATTCAACTATACAAATTTATAGTAAAATATTTTTCCAATGAGTAGTAAAAATTTCAGCCCATTGGACTGCGTAGATTATAACGCTTGAAGAGAGAAAAACAAATTTTTTTTCATTCTTGCAAAACAAGGTCAACAAACTTTGAGCCTTTTGGAGTAAATTTTTTGCTCTACACAAAAATGAGATTTTTGACCATTCATAAGTATATGATGTTAGGTTCATTCAAGAAAAATTTCAAAAGCAAATATAGAATCTAGCTTATTCTAAATCATCCTTGCAATGCAACAAGGTTAAGTGAATTGGCAATACACTAGTCATGTTTTCATGATTTCTTATATAATGGAGAAGCATATTGTGTTTTCATAAAGATAATTTAGGATTATTATTTTTGGTTCTAAAAAATAAGAGAAAAATGGTATCTATAAATGTCTTCTATATATTGATTGGATTACCATTAGTTTTCAAGTATTGAGCATTTTTAAATCGTGATTGTACATCAAATAAATCTTCAACAAATGTTAGAATGGAGAAAAAAATAGATGCTCGCGTAGGTCTTGCTCGGAATTCCCCACCTTCAATAAAAGTTTCAAAAAATCACACAAAGTAGTTTAGCTATAGGTACATGCCCAAAATCCATTTCTCCCCTGAGGACAATTGGGCCTTTAACCCCTCAAGGCCCAAGCAGCGTTTTTTGAGCTGTGTAGTGACTCTGGGCAAGCCACTACAAATGGATTTTGCATTTGTTTTTTATTTTATTTTCACACATGAAGTATCCAAGGAATAGCTTTAAGGCCCAACAATTTTCATAACTTTGGACTACATGGTTCAAAAGTTATTGCATGAATTGCTATTTTTTTTGCTTGTCGGGGCAGCCTGGGCAGCTCAAAAACTTCTTTAAAAATAACATTTCAAATTTGGTTTTTAAAAAATTGGTTATTTAGATCTATATATAGGTGGGAAGCTTTGAATCATTCAAATTCCATTAATGAGATGAATTTTATAAGAAGATTTAGTTTGCGGGTAGATATGGAGTCTACCTACCTACAAACTAAAACTTCTCATAAAATTCATCTCATTAATGGAATTTGAATGATTCAAAGCTTCCCACCTATATATAGATCTAAATAACCAATTTTTTAAAAAACCAAATTTGAAATGTTATTTTTAAAGAAGTTTTTGAGCTGCCCGGGCTGCCCCAACAAGCAAAAAAAACAGCAATTCATGCAATAACTTTTGAACCATGTAGTCC
Source organism: Ulota crispa (assembly GCA_963920765.1). Classification (NCBI taxonomy): domain Eukaryota; kingdom Viridiplantae; phylum Streptophyta; class Bryopsida; order Orthotrichales; family Orthotrichaceae; genus Ulota; species Ulota crispa. The sequence goes on along the minus strand of OY987251.1, from coordinate 9,342,038 downwards.
AAAGTTATGAAAATTGTTGGGCCTTAAAGCTATTCCTTGGATACTTCATGTGTGAAAATAAAATAAAATAAAAATGCAAAATCCATTTGTAGTGGCTTGCCCAAAGTCACTACACAGCTCAAAAAACATTGCCTAGGCCTTGAGGGGTTAAGCGTTAATTCACTAATAGAAATTTCTATTTTTTTGTTGTTTTGGTTAAGTTGATGAAAATACTTTTTTATTGATGTTCAACATAAATCAACAAATTTATGCTGAACATCAACAAAAAAAAATGTCCTCATCAACTCAACTAAAACAACAACAAACAAAAGAATCTATTAATGTATATATAATTTGATCCACTAAAATTTTAATTTGTATGTCAGATTATCCATATTTTGAAAAAAATTCCAAATCTTTATTTTACTGTTATTACAAAGACAATTCCACCTCTAATGTGACATTAGAGACTTCTTTTACTTTATTCTTTTTCTAAAGCAAAAGCAAACCAATGCCACAAACACATGTGTATATATGCATATATTTATACGTGCAAGTACATATGTATTTCAATTTCCTTATATATTAGATAACATCTTCCAACTATTAGTCAGCATAGAAAAAATTTATTGACCAAAAATATGTTTGACACTTTGTATGGTTAATACTGCCAGGACTACTTTCGGATTAATTAGTGCAATACCCCTAACACTATTAGTGAAAAAAGATTGGACGAACAACGGACGAGGGAACTGATACGGTCGTCCATTCGACGATTTCCACCCGACGACATTCATCCGAAGTGTTGACAGGAAACCCTAATTTGAGCAAAGACGCTCCGATGAATTGATCGGTCTGGGATTGCGGAGAAAAGAATTTTGCTGATTGCGATCGTCGCATGCAGTTTTGCGAAAGCCCTAATTTTGTTTGATTCTAATGGCGATATCCTCTGCCATCCTCTAAAACTCGAGGATCAGTCTTCTTCCAAAGTTTGCATTTATTCGCCACTGATCGCAATGACTCCTCAGCTCGGTAACAATCCCTCTTCCTCCGCAAAATTATATTTCCCTTGCATTTATTTTTGTATACAAAGCTTTTCTTTCGTTTCAGTTACAAAGTAACGTGAATTTGAGTTGAGAATTTTTAAATTTTGACTGTTGTTTATGCAGGAGCCGATGTTCCGTTCAAGCTTGCATTGACAGGCTATGGCGGGAAGCTCAAAGTAGTGAATTTGCCGCCTGTCTGTCGGGAATCTCCGCTAAGCAATCTCCCAGACCTTGTACTTGTAAGTTGCATTCCGAAAAATCTCACCTCAAAGAACCAGATTGTGCAAAAACAATCGCAATTTCTGTACGAGTTAAATTACCTCTGCCGGATTTAAGAAAGATTGATTACTGCTTAAGATACCTAAATTTAGCTTCTTTTTGTATTGCATATTCGGATTAAATTAATGCCTTGATTCATTTAGCGTAAGTAGTGATCTATCCTATTCTGACGGCTGTTTTTGTTCAAGATGATATTCATATTTTCTGTGCTGGAACTTGGCACCCTAATATTCATGATGATGCTCAAGATGATACCATATCAATATGATATTCATATTCTAATCCATGGATTCGGGAAATACACATAGTAACTTTGAAAATTTATATTGAATTCAACACAGCTCCAAAAATTACAGAATAATCTTTATTTGGTTTCTATTTTCTTTTGGCAACAACGATTTTAACCATGTGCACGTTAGCCAGATCCTTACGTGTGTTCTTTTGATATGCAGCCCTCTCCTTTTCCAGCTCCAACGCGAGAAAGTGAGTTCAAGAAAATCGAGGAGGAATGGCTTACTCCCTGCCTAGATGAGGCGGCCAATGATCCCGCTTGCTGTGGAAAGCAGTGGGACTTTGATTGGTTTGATGAAGGTGTGTTGATCAGTGATGGCCTTTACATTTCTGGCTTTTTCTTTTGTCTAAGTTCAGTCACCTTATCTTGTATTTGAGCAAGGGGTGTCCACCATGTTGTGAATGAAGTTTATTGTTGCTGCATATTTAGTTCTTGAGTTCTTGTTTCAGGTACTTTAGATTATCTACAACCATCATTGCCACGTCTGGCAGTTGCGCCAGTGTGGGAACCACCTTATAGAAGAAAGAATATCGAGAACTGGACACCGGACTTTGAGCAGGTTAGTACCTCTTGTGTCTTCTTTAGTTTTATGGGAAAATTTCATGGATACCCCTGAAGTTTGCAATATTTTCACAGATACCCCTGCTTTTTCAGAAATATCATGAATACCCATGGACTAAAAAAAATTAGGCATTTGCTTTATTGTGCATGCCACTTCCCTTCTTCCTTTGTGCGCATGCATAACAAGAAAGAAGTAGTGTGCGCACAGAGGGAGAAGGAAGTGACATGCATAACAAAACAAACGCCTAAATTTTTTGGTCCAAGGGTATTTGTGATATTTCTGAAAAAGCAGGGGTATCTATGAAAATATTGCAAACTCCAGGGGTATCCATGAAATTTTCCCTAGTTTTATTAGATGTATTGGGTATTAGGGCTTCAGAAAGTTCACTATACATGCACGGGGCTATATTGTCGGTTAGTCTTACCTCCATGCAATATATGGGTGACATAATTGATTGGACGATTGCACCTAGAATGCTTTGTTTCAACTGAAGATCAAATCCCTGTTTGTAAGTGTAAATGATTTCACGTCCATATCCTTCTCGGGGTTGAGAATTTAATCATTACTGTGCGGTGTTGGGCAAAGCTGTGCATGAGACCTGAGAATTACGCAGAATATGTATGCTTATTAGATTTGGCTTAGTAGAGTTGTATGCTTATGTATTTTTGACCTGGTCTTCATATTACTCCCAGGTGGAAACGGAACATGCACTCAACTCAAAAAATTCCTCATCAGTGCTACGAAAACCAGGTCATCCTGAGGACTTTGTGAGAGGGAGCACCAGTAACCATCCCTTTCGACCAGGTGGATTTGATCTTCCTCAAAGTTCCGGCAAAACTGTCCCTGAAGGAGCACTGAATGGAGATTGGTTACGAGAAGTGCTTCATGGTGGTCCCTTACAAATAGTTGCTCCTGGTTTCAAGCATGGCATTAATTTTGGATTGCCGGAGGTTAGCTATGTGATCCTTCCAGTATACCTCCTTGGCAATCGAGAGCAAACACCATCTTCTCTGCTTCCCTATGTTCAGATGTTAGAGAAAAAACCTCTTTACTTAGCAGCCTCAATGTTTTTTACTCCGTGCTTTATTTCTCTGACCATTCCGTTTGACCATTCGGGCTGTGTCGATCCCGCGATAAAAGAATTTACGTTTCTAGTTTTTTACATGTAGGAGATTATGTATAAGTTGCTGGGTATAAATTTTTCTGTGCAGCCATATCTTGAGCGACAAGACTGGAATGTGACAGCTGGAGCTTCAAGATCTGCACAAGGGCAAGAGAGCTCCATTTTCAATCATGCAAGTCTTTGCGATGTTTTGATTTTGTACTCTTGGTTCGCTTCATCTTTTATTTACTTACTTAGTATTAGGATAAGAGAACTCAAAAATACTTGTCTCACATTTTAGTTGAAGTTAACTTTTGGTCTTGCTGGATTCAGTTCAACAGAAGTGTTGTAAGAGCTCAGAGACAACTACATGAACGTGTTTGTGCAGGATGGAGGAGTCTCGCGCTTTGATGATCTGTTCAAAAAGAATCGAGATGAGAATGGGACTCTAGCGGAAAGTGATGAAGAAGAAGGTGTGGTTTGTTTCTTCGTTTGATATATTTTGTGCTTAATACAGTTTATCTAACTTTTTCCTTTATTCGAGTGTATGCTCATTTCCATTCAATTTGTTTTTATTTTTATATTTTCTGTGGAGACATTATTGGCACAACCGAGTCTTGGTTAATTCCAAAGGTTAGACGTCGTTCTATTTTCAGGCAGTTTGAAAACCACGATCTGTGCTTTGAAATATTAAGCCTGAGTTAAGAGTTGAGAGCTATCTTGGTGATATATTGTTTGTGCCAGTGCAAGAAATTGATAAAGAAGCAAGTGCAGTATTTCTGGATACACAATCTGAGAGTGGACACCAGATTACTCGGGATCAAGATGTAGTGTTAGATGGAGTATTAGGAGATCCCAAAGACGTCGTGAAATCTGCAAAGGCCAACATTAAGAAGGCTGAAAATAGAGAGGTACATTGAAGTTACTTTGTTTTTGTTTGCTCTTTGACAATCTTTTCAAAGGACACGATAGGCTCGGTCTAAGTTTTTTTAGAAAATAGTAGCTCGTGGTCATTAAGCAAACTACTTAAAGAAGTGAGTCTTGTTTAAGGTCCGCATAGAGGATTCCAATTCCAGTTGAGGCGCATCTAGTGTAAAATGTTTATGTTCCTCATTTTGTGCCTGTGATTTTTCTGTTGACTCGCGACATGTTTTGCTTTGATGAATAGTGTCAGCAATCATACAGTTCCATTATATTGAGGTATTTCTTCTTCGTCCCTCCTAAGGGATGATGAGCTTTATACCGCCCACTTGCATTATGGTATCGAAGACATGTATTAGAAAAGAGGCGGCTGCTTCATGAGGATTTCAAATTCTTGATGTGCAGGTATGGGCAGTGATGGAGCCTGTACGGAATATTTCTGAGCGTTTCGAAGAACTTGTGCCAGACTTGGCTCTTTCCTTTCCGTTTAAGCTGGATGCCTTTCAGAAAGAGGTAGATTGATTCACAATAATCTTCTTTTTGCTGCCCAAAACTAGATTTTGCAATACCAATTACAAATCAACTTGCGGTCTTCATCATTCAATTTTAGTACAAATCATGAGAAATTGATTCATGCATTACACCAGTGGCCATTTGAACTGATGTCGAATAAACTTGTTTATTTTTTATGCGCACTTAGCCTTAGATAGTAAGATATTAGCGACTATGTACCTTTTGGGTAGGTTATGCTTGACAGCATGATTATATGGTCACACCATCGATTCTTCGCTTGTTCTTTCAAGCTCTTTTAGCCTGATTACTGCGACTCTTTTCTGGCACTTGGTTTTCGCCTGAAGCTGTTCTTTTGTAATTTTGCAGGCAATTTATCATTTGGAGAGAAATGAGTCGGTGTTTGTTGCAGCTCATACATCTGCTGGGAAAACTGTTGTCGCTGAATATGCTTTCGCTTTGGCTGCTAAGGTGAGTCTGTCAGTAGTTCTCAGATTTTGTAGAATGCTCAAAACTTGTAATGTTTGTACCTTGGCATGCGGATTCAGGTCCGTTAGTCATCTTTTATGTATAGGTAGATTAAGGATTCTGCAAGCATTCATACTCGGAATTATGATTATAGTGATTTTTGTCAATCGATGTGAAATGTTTGAGGAAACATATTAATCCCGTTTGTTTAGAGTTTATTGCCAATGAAGCACTTAGATTATGATAAAGAAGTTCCTTCTGTGAGATTTGCTTTATGATATGGCATGTAAGTGCATTTGAGTTCAGTGCAAAACATGTTGATGAAGTGGTTGTGGTTCATGATTATAGCAATGTACGCGAGCAGTATACACCTCTCCGATAAAGACAATTAGCAATCAGAAGTTCCGAGATTTTGGTGGAAAATTTGATGTAGGTCTGCTGACAGGAGATGTCAGCTTGCGACCAGAGGCGTCTTGTTTGATTATGACGACAGAAATTTTGCGTTCTATGCTGTACAAGGGTGCAGACATCATTCGAGATATTGAGTGGGTACGGTCTTTAAACACCAAGTCATAGACTTGGATGCTTTCTGGGAGCTAATGCTTTTATAGATACATTTGTTTGTTTACATTGGCCATCGTCAGTTATTTTGTCTCTGATTTTAAAAATTTACGATTATTTGAAAGTAAGCAATTTGGTAGACCAGTCTTATACTAGTGAAAATCATTTCTGGTTTTGTTTTAATATGCAACAGTGCTTTATCGTCATGTTGCCTTATTGAATGATACTCGAGGCTAAGAGCGGGTGGAAAATGATTACAATATTGATATTTGTCAAACTTCATTTGTTTCCTTGGTTAATACATGCAACATGAATTCTTTTTCTTGGGTGGCCGAATGCACAGGGCCTTACATATGAAATATAACTTTTACCTTCGACCTTGCAATTGTTGTAGGTAATTTTCGATGAGGTGCATTATGTAAATGATGTGGAGAGGGGTGTGGTGTGGGAGGAGGTGATTATTATGTTGCCGCCTCATGTAAACTTGGTTCTGCTGTCCGCTACTGTAAGTTCCCTCGAGTCCTTCGATAGACTGGTATCTTTGCGTCTTGACTATTTGTTTTACAAAACGATGAACCCTCCTGGTAATCGAGTTAAGTTTTTCAAGTGGATTGGTGATCGATCGTACCTTTTGTTGTAAAGGATCTGGTCTCTCTATTTGAGTTCTAGGTTGTAAGCTTACTTTCATATCAAAGTCTATTTTAGATATTAGAGTTATTCCTTTAGTTCAACACTATCTCAGATTTTGATTTATCCACCAAAAAGGGACTGCCAACCCCTATTCATGGAAATATTTATTAGTTTCACCCCTACTCTTTCCCTGAAACGACGTTTGCACCCCATTTAAACGTAAAGGATACTCTATTATGCGACATAGCATAGGAAGGAAGGAATCTTATAGTCCATGCCACGACTAAGCGTTCGGGAAGTACTACTGATTCTCTGGATTGTGAATATCAGGTGCCAAACACGTTTGAGTTTGCAGACTGGATAGGCAGGACGAAGCGGAAAAAAATCTACGTAACAGGGTAAATTTTCTTTTCAAAGTCAAAAGTTTGTGCGTTTCATACTAAAGACACAGATGTTTGTCATCGGAATAATGATAATTGCGCTTTATAGTAACTATATACAAAGGCTCAAAGGAACGACTGATTTATTATTCTGATGTGGTCTTACAACAATATTTGTTTTCCTGCTTTAGAACAATGCAGAGACCAGTTCCATTGGAGCACTGCATATATTACGGAGGGGAGCTATACAAAATCTGCGAGCAATCAACGTTCTTACCAGAAGGTATCAAAGATGCCCAGAGAGCACATCTTGCTAAGACAACTAAGACCCTTACTGCTGGTGCTGGAAGTGCTGGCCAGGGTCGTGGAGGGGGCACTCAAGGACGTGGCGGAGGACCTACTGGCCGTGGTGGCGGTATGGCAGGGAGGGGAGGTGACAATCAAGGAAGGGGAGGAGGTCGGAAAGGACCTACTTCAAAACAGATTGCCCAGGGAACCATACAAACTGCTATGCGTGGGGGTGGTGCTGGTTGGAGGTCAGAAACCTCACAGTGGTACACACTTATCAACAACCTCAATAAGAAGGGGTTACTCCCTGTATGTTTATCTTTCACCCCTCAGTGTAAACCCAATCTTGGTTTTCTCTACACGTGATCTGTTCAACTTTACCGTGCGTGGCGTGTCGTTTCTTGGGTTCTTTGATACTACCTTTTGAGGGCTATGCTTACAAGAATGTGCTTTTGCAGGTGGTGGTGTTCTGCTTCTCAAAGAACAGATGTGATCAATCAGCTGACAGTTTAAGTTCAATCGATCTTACAATACAGGCTGAAAAGAGTGAGATATACATGTTCTGCCAGAAAGCATTCTCCAGATTGAAGGGATCCGATCGACGACTACCTCAAGTACGAATACAAATGAACTTTTTGGTTTTAGAGCAGCAGTATCTTCACTCTCTAAATGCAATGTTTCAGGTCAAGGCTTTAGAGGCTGGAACTTCTTATTCTTTCTGTCATTAGACAAAGTCCTCTGCTGTAATGTGGATCCTGATATTGTTTGTGGATTGACAAATTTCTTGGTATATAGGTAGTGCGTGTGCAAGAGCTGCTAAAGCGGGGTATTGGTGTACATCATGCTGGTTTGCTACCAATAGTGAAGGAGGTTGTAGAAATGCTCTTTTGTCGTGGTGTCATCAAGGTCTGCTCTCACTACCTCAGCACACTTCAGGTTTTTTATAGTTGTTTGTGGTCATTCTCTGCAATGAAGGATGCTTAAACTCTTTCATTTGTTGTCCTTTATTTGCAGGTCTTATTCTCTACAGAGACGTTTGCTATGGGTGTGAATGCTCCAGCTAGAACGGTGAGCAATAATTTGTGTCTATGTATAGCTTTGCATGCCTAAGTTTTTTTTCAGGATTGGTGTGTTTAAGTAAAATCCGCTTAGGACCTAAGCTATGCTATCACATCTTTGCTTGGCCATTGTGCATGATATTATTATGTTCCTCGCAACTAGCAGGTGACTTTTAAGAGTAATGGGTAAACTGCGTTCCTGCAATAGCATCCTGAACCCTTCAGTAATGCGTGAAATATTTGCAGGTAGCCTTCCACAGTCTTCGGAAGCATGATGGAAAGACATTCCGGCAAATCTTACCTGGCGAGTATACACAGATGGCAGGGCGGGCTGGTCGACGTGGTCTTGATAAGGTCTTCTTCTGCACGCTAGTCTGATCTCTCTACTTCTTATTTTGTTTCAGCTTATGTTTTAGTCAGTGTCCTGTTGGAGGTATCCGTCTGTGTGTTTACATTAGCTAAGATGATCAGTTGCAGTCAAAAACGAAGAGCTCATTGTTGAGCATGAGTCGCTCCATGTTTTTATGATTATCGTGCATGGTTATTGTAGACGGTTGTTCTATGGGCTTTTTCAACTTGAGGGGCATGCCCGACTCAGCGTATATCGATTCTAACATACTGGTTACTAATTTGGATCTTTAGGTAGGCACAGTTGTGATAATGTGCTGGGATGATATTCCAGAAGAGGGAGATTTGAAGCGTCTGCTGACTGGAAAACCAACTAAACTTGAATCTCAGTTTCGCCTCACATACAGCATGATTCTAAACCTACTTCGTGTTGAAGATTTAAAGGTAAGCACTATTAACTTAGCAGCGCTATTGGGATGAGCTTTCTCCCTGCTGTTTTGGCATCAGACGTTTTGATTCTGTTTCCACGCTTAACTTTTAGGTTGAGGACATGCTGAAGCGGAGCTTTGCTGAGTTCCATGCTCAACGCGCTCTTCCTGAGCAGCAGCAACAGCTCCTGGAACGCGAAGGTGCCCTTTCAAAGATGAACGTTAAAATCGAGTAAGAATTTTTTTTCAACCTTGGAACACATTTTCGTTGTTGCAATTTGTGGTAGCGACTGTATTGAGGAATTATCTTGAATTTGGAACAACGGTGAAAAAATCCTTAAAGAGTAACGCATCTTTGCAGTTGCGTACTTTGTGAGCCATCTATTGAGGACTACTTCAAGGTTTCTCTAGAGTATGACAAGTTGGGAGACAAGATTCAAGAGGCTGTTATTCAGTCTAGGGGAGGGCAACAAGCACTTGTTGCAGGTCGAGTGGTGCTTGTTCGTAACTCTGTGGTAAGTGTGATTTACTCTATTGGCGTTTTTTGATGTTTTTTGCTTTTATGCTTCCCATGTTCGGAACACCTCCCTAGCAGGCATCCTTGTTTTTATTTGATTTCTTTCCGAACACCTCGCATACAGCGAGTTTTACTCTTGCACTCAAAACGGATGTCTTGGTCGTAGGTCCCAGTCCCTACACTGGGGGTGATAGTGAGAGCGGGCACAGGGAACACAAAAGCACCCATTGTGCTGGCTCTTCATAGGGCTCCTCTGCCTGCTGTAAGAGGAAACCCTGCCACAGCAGCCATCACTAAAGCCACTAATGAACTTGCACAACAAGGGTACTTCATCAGTCAAAAAGGGAAAGACAACGATGATGATTTCTATATGGGTGCTGGTTCTCGTAAAGGAACTGGTGTCATGAAAATCACTCTGCCTCACTATGGAACAGCTGCGGGTTTAGGTTATGTGGTCATGGAAGTCGACAATCGTGGATTTCTGAGTCTGTGTAAAGCAAAAGTACGTGTTGACTCTGGTCGGCTGTTGGAGGATAATTCTCCAGCTGCTTATACATCAACTGTGAAGGAGCTTCTTCAACTCGAAGACGAACATCCAGGCCAGAATCCTCCCGCACTCGACCTTTTGAAAGGTACTTCAGAAGACTTCTTCAATTCCGCGTGTTGAGGTTCCTCATGGAGCACTTACTTTCATTGAAGTTCTGCTGCATTGCTTAGAGAGTTTCCACACAGGGTAATATGGCATGACTCTTAGGTAATGTACACGTTCTAAAATGTCGCAGATTTGAAGTTCACCGATTTCGATATTGTGGAGGCATATCGGAAACAGCAGGGTTTGCTTGAGGTCATGGCACGAAGCAATTGCCATAGATGTCCCAAGCTTCAAGAACACTATACTCTCATGAAGAATCAGCACATATTGAAAGAGCGAGTTAAAGAGCTTAGATATGAGCTTTCTGATGCAGCACTCCAACAAATGCCTGATTTTGGAAAAAGGGTAAGATGCATACTGTAGATGAAAACCCAAAGTCATTGAACTAAATCTTGTTGTTTACTGTCATGGATGTTCTTATTTGAAAACAACCAGTATAGCTGTTGAACACGCTATTTTTTTTTTAGTGGCTACCTATGAAATTCCTGCTTGTATCTTGGAATCGTCATTCTCTCCTGCGTCATTGATGCAAGAGCTGTTCTTACGATCTTTATTGTTCATCCAGTGCATTAGCTAGAGGTGTAACATGAGTTGCAGGTTCGAAATAAAGAACGTGGTTGTATTATTTCAGTATTGTTGCTTGTCCCGTATTATCAGAAGACGCTTTTTTGTATCTCAACTTAAGCTTGTGACTGTCCGTGACCTCATTTTTATATGGCTTGCTTGCAGATCGAGGTGTTGCAGGAGGTGGGGTGCATAGACACGGAACTTGTTGTGCAGCTGAAAGGACGGGTGGCATGTGAACTCAACAGCTGTGACGAGCTTATTGCAACAGAGTGTCTCTTTGATAATCAATTAGGTGATTTGGACCCTGCTGAGGCTGTTGCACTACTGTCCTCTTTGGTCTTTCAGCAAAAGGATGCCAGTGAACCGGTGCTTACAGAACGCCTGGAACAAGCTAAAGATAAGCTCTACAACACAGCTATGAGGCTCGGACACGTTCAGAAGAGCTTTGATTTGTCACTTGATCCGGAAGACTATGCCCGTGCCAACCTGAAATTTGGGCTGATGGAAGTTGTCTATGAATGGGCCAAGGTACTCGCTCATGACATTGCTTTTCTGTGGAATTTGTTTACTTAAGCCTTTTCAAATAGGACGCGTTTCCTTATTCAAAGCCAGAGAGACGTTTTGCTCATTAGAATAGTACTTAATAATTGAGATATTCACTTCGTTGCCTTTGCTTAAAAAGTACTCTCAACGTCACCAACGTGATAATACTCCTTTGTTGGAAAGTCTGTGTCAGTTCAATTGATAATCACAAGGTTTCTTATCTAATTTAGGCTGTGACATTGATACTGCAACAGGGGACTCCTTTTGCTGACATTTGTGAAATCACAAATGTACCCGAAGGCTCAATTGTACGCACAATTGTTAGGCTTGATGAGACCTGTCGGGAGTTTAGGAATGCAGCTCGACTTATTGGCGATTCAACCCTCTTTGAGAAGATGGAGCAGGCATCAAATGCCATTAAACGTGACATTGTGTTTGCAGCTAGTCTGTATGTCACAGGTGTTCCTGTTGTATAATAGTTCCAGGTTGTATCATTCCCATATCGTTGGTGTTTCCGTACCTTGTAAATCCAATATCTTGTCATTTTGTCAATATATTGCTTTCCTTTGAATTACATGCTGGGTAAACTTATGGTCAGGATATGAATGTAACGCATTTCCAAGGAACTATTAGCCTAGGCTTCACTATACGTTGGAGAGCCGGAGCTTTCAGAAAGGGGCTCTTCAACTAACCACAGATGCTCAGCGTGTTCGCCGTGGGGATTGGAAATTCTGTCGTTGACCATTCGCATTGAAAGCCACGCCTCCAACCGTCGAACCTGCCAGAGTTTGTTTCTCACGGGCTCAGTTCACCGCTTACTTCAGCGTCATTCAGTTATTCAATGTTTTCTTTTGTCAGCTACAACAGTCTTTAGTGGTAAAACAAACACAGAATTGAAGCTCAAGAGGAGGCTCTACTTGCCTGGGTTAATGGAACTACCACTGTGTCCTGACGCTCATCAACAACCCAAGTTGCCTTTGGCGGCTCGTTCTTTTCAAAGTCCTCATAGCAAACAGCCAAGTCAGAAAACACACTAGATAAACCTTAGCAGACATGTAGTCCTTGAGTTCTGTTCATTTTGAAGTAGTCTACTGTCCACGTGTCAGCAAGTCATACATTTATCAAAATTCAGAGTTTGCTAGCAAGGTGATTTTTGTCACATAATGCATATGCCATCAAGCAAAACCAGAAGTCTCTTAGCAATGAATGCAAGAAACTGTAATCCTCTCCTTGTCACCAGGTCCAAAAAATAGCTTACAAATGACTTCTACAAATATTGATGATAAGTAACAATTTTCATCCAATCTTTTGAATGTAGCTTTGTTTGTTGATGGTATACTTACAATAATGAATGAAGTTCAATTTCATATCAGTTTCTTAATTGTATGAGGGATGTTTTACACTAAAAAAAAGGAGGAAAAAGTATTAAAAAAAAGACGACTACATTGTGTGTCCCAACACTGTCGACATTTTGTTATTAAAACTTAATTGGAACATTCCTAATAATTCCCTCTGTTTCTAGCCAAAACGAACAAAATGAAGTTTCCCAATTCATACGTCACATTTGGGTCAAGGTACATTTGTACATAGCTTACGTAGAAGTCCGCTTGGAAAATCAAAGAAATTCTCTAAAACTAGACAGTCAATTTATCTCAGAATTTCATGCTCAAAAGTAGCCAATCCAATGCATCCATCAATACGGTTGGAATCGTAAACACTACCATAAAATTTGCTTGACACTTCCTTGAAGGTATCCACCCAAAAAAAAGCTAAAAAAAACATTGCCGTTTGTACGTCCAAGAATATTAAGATCATAAGGGTAACCTCATCATCTCTAATATCATGTCGTATGTTCTCTCAAAATGGATTTACCCAATTCCAAAGTTACTCTATCTCTGTAATGTTGTTATGTTACAAAAGGTTACGTGTACATGTGATAAAGGTTCTGGACCACATTCCAAAGCTTTCTGTGCCCCTAAAGGAATTGCTAAATGCCACTTTTACATGCAACAACACTAAGGACTGAAAAAAAAAGCTACTTAGCTCTCTTGATAATCACGGATTGTGGGCACCCACGCTCCAACATCAAAGAGGTTTAGGTGTATACTCAACCTGCTCTAATGACACTACCTTGGGAAATATATGGGCTTTTAAAAGTACTTTGGTATACTTCAACATCTTGGCATGTGAAAGTACTCCAATCATAAGCATACAAAGCATGAAGCACTCTTGACATGTACAAGAGATGTATAATTACAAAGTACAAAGTTTGCAATTAAGGGGCGGTTCACACTGCGTCCCACGTCCCATCTCTGCAAGTCCCACGCAACGCTAGATCCTAGTTTTGTTGGATAATTAAGGATAAAAAGGAGTACTAAAGAAAGGCATGAATATTTTATGCAAAAATATTGGTGGGATTTGGGTTTGAATATGGGTCTAGCAAAATGGTCAACCCAACCCTTGAGTGAAGTCCCACTTTCTTTGGGTTTGACAATATTTTGGTCCTGCAAGTGCCATGCGGGTGTGGGGCCAGTTTCCAAGCAAGGTAATAGTAATAATTTGCCCCCTAATTTTAGGGAATTACTAAAGCCACATCCAAAATTGCTAACGCCACACCCCTATAAGCATGTATTTTGTAAATTTAATGATTTTTTTAAAATTCAAGTGGTCCATCATTCATTCAATCAAGGCATTATCACCTTCTTGAAAGAAAGAAAAACACAATTATTTGTTGAACTTTTATTGCACCATTGCTATTTTTTTGATGTATTTTTGCTTCAAATATTTCAAAACTCATATACTTTTAGTTTCAAATTTAAGCACCTCCATTTTTTTGAATAGAGCTTGAGAATGATAAAGGTGAAACAAATCTTTTGATCCAAATTTTAAAAATCAACATGAAATTCTCATAGTTCATGCTCAAAGCAAACCTTGGGGTGTGGCATTAGCAATTTTGGGTGTGGCTTTAGCAATTCCCTAATTTTATTGTTCAATTATGATCTCCTCCAAGGTACTTTGACTATAGGAGGGTCTCTGAATCCAAATTTGAATTCAAAATTCCCAAACTCCATCTCTCGAGAGTAAAATTTTGAAACCTCAGAATTTTTGAAATGTGAAAAAACACCTTAGCCCTACACCGCAAAACCGCAAAATAGAGCACATGGCACTTGCAGACCGATATATTGCTTACTCTTCTTTGGTACCAAAACTTCCAAAAAGTGCTGCCATGTAAGCAATCAAGACATGGGACTTAGGAGTTGTAGTGCAAAGCGCCAAGTCCCAACTTTTGGCTCTACACCAATCAGATTTTTGAATTTCAGTGAGACTTGGGACGTAGTGTGAACCGCCCCTGAGGTAAACGTACCCAATTCCGACCACCATACCTAGTGCCATTCATATGTTTTTAGGGTGGTAATTTCAGTCCTGAAATCTAGGGAAGCCGTAAATAGCTTAATTTTGTGATAAGCTATCTACGACGCCCCTAGATTTCAGGACTAAAAATTACCACCCTGGAAACATATGAACAGCATTGCGTATGGTGGTCAGAATTGGGTACGTTTACCTTAGAAGAGAAAGTTTGCAAGTAGAGAGGAGAGGGTGGAGTGTACCATGACAAGGGGTTGGACGTGGCAAACGAGGCTGGACGAAGAAGATGAAGGATCCGACGCAAGCTCGCTCACAGCTCCAAGGCCAAAGCAAATTCTGTCCCCATAGAAACCCTCTCGTCGAATCTCCTCGGGCAACGGATACTCCACCACGTCGCCTTCCATGATCTCCTCACCCCCTGCTCCAACTATTCCACATTTTCTTCTGCGCCCCTCCACACAACAATCAACACGAATGGAATTCTACCCTTTCAAAAAAAATCCAAAGATTCACGGTTCTGCCGTTCTATCACGAGCATCATCATCCTTTCAAAAGTATAATAATTTAAACGGATCCAAGTTTCTATACCACCAGAATCAGTGAAGAACATCGCTTTTTTATAGTCCAAAAAGTAAGAAAACCGATCTAAAGAAAGGCAAGAACTGATTCGGATATATTTAGGGTTTGGAGGTTCCATTCCAGGATACCGAAAGGTGCGAAACATGCATTCCAAGAATCAATCACGGTTTGAAAAACTCAACAACACGAGAGGTGGTATTCTTGACAACTGCAAAATGAAAAAGACAGACAAAAATCTTGGCAGTTGTGGATATATAGCCCGCAATAAACAAAGCATTGGCAAAGAAAGAGAAAAGTAGGTATATCGGACCTCCATGATTTCGACGTGGCTCGAAATCTTCTCCTTGGATTGCAAGCATTCGTGGAGCAGCAAGCTTTGAGTTCGCGAGCACTTGTGCAGATTTCGAGGGTTTTCGGGTGAGGCTGGAGTTGCGCTGCAGAGCACGGTAAACTCTTCGACAACGCTCGAGATTGCAGGGAGCTGCTCTGGTGAGGTCCTGCTGCCACGACCATCGCCATCGCTATGGCTACTGCGAGAGTGCTATCATACGTCGAGCTCAATAAAAAAGATACAGTAGTGCTCTGACCTTTTTAATGTCACATCCTATATACTCTCTCAGAGCATCGCCACTGCAGACGGAAAAGCACACTTAAGCTGTATCTTTTGTGGAGGACCTCTAGTTTGAGCTTTCATCGCATAGCCCCTAAAAATTTCTAGAGAACACAAAGAGCTCATACAAGCTTCCGTTCACGTCATTGTGAAAGTTTTTCCCATTCACGCTAGAGCTCACGGAAGGGCTAAAATACTTTAAATATAGTTGATAGAGCTCACTGAAGGACTAAAATAGTTTATATAGTTGAAAGGTGCTACAGAGAAAAAGAATGTTGGCCACAGCAAGAGGCGAGAGGGTAGGGTGAGTGCAATAGGTGTGTTTTGGAAATGGTGAAACCACTATTGCAGCAGACCCACTTTGTGGCTCTCCAAAACACTTGTCGCATTCTCTTTCCAATGAAAGGGGTGGAGCTACTCTCACGAAATTTTTGTTCTACTGTTTTCTCTTATATCACTCTCTCTTCTCTGAAAATTTGATTTCGCTTTACGAACTTAGCTTGGTAAGCAATGCTCGAGAGGCAAAGTTTGAAGGATACAGTCAGGTAAGAACTCCACCAGCAGGAGTGCTGGAAAAGTAGTACTACTGGGGGAGGTGTAGGGGAGGATGAGCAAAGGATTTTTTGATGAGATCCAGAGTATGTGATGGAGCAATCTGAACAGAGAGGTTGTTGATAGCACGAACAACAGGAGGCTCAAGAAGTAGGGCTTGACATTTTGGGTTAACTTCTGGGATGTGAGGATGTGAAAGAACTGGTTTCTGTACCATAGAAACTGTGCAGTTTTCAGAAACAGGCTCAAGAGGAAACTCCAAAGATGGACTCTGAACGACATTTTAGGGCTGCCAGGGGGAGCATCGATTGCAAAGATTACAACATTGCAAGCGAGAGCTGAAACTCACAAACAAGAACCAGTAGTAGGACTAATTGAAAGGTGCTTAACAGCTTGTGTCCCAACTTAGGGTTTTCCATCACTCAAAACTTCGTATAATCATGACGCTAAACTACCTACATACGATCATGATACATGTCAAATCCTCTCCAAGATCTCGAAGGACATGTGTCATCCTATACCTTGCTAACACTATTCAGCTTCATATCAGTCATCAACTCATCCAGTGGGTTTTCAGAATTCGGACCGTGAGTGAGGAATGTATTGAAAGAGAATGTGGTTGATTTTGCCACACTGCTCAATCACAATCGTCATCATCAAAATAAACTCTGAGCATCCCAGGTAGTACTAATCGTGTTAAACCAGGGAATTATTTATTACCTCGGTCACACAAGAGATGATTCAGAGCTTGATATTATATTCAATGTAATGCAACTAACAAACTGGGAAAGAGGAGAAAACATTCTCGTCAAATCAGAAGGTTCAAGAAAGCATTAATTGAATCTAAAACCCTACAATAAGACTTTCTGTTTACTGAATCTCTGCGTTTGTTATATATTATCAAGCATGCCATCCATTACAGTGCGGAGACGCTGAAATGCTTTGCATTCAAAAAATTTTGAGAACATCGCCATCCATCCCTCCTCACCAACTTAGCTTTGGTGAGGTTGATATGGAGGCTCGCATACAAATGAAAGAGGCGACAAGAAGGGTGGAAAAAAACACGGACCAAACAAATGCAGGGAACTGATAACCATATCCTACAATACAAATGATACATGAATCGTTGTCATCCCTCAAACCCTAACCGTGGGGCAATCGGTTGGCTTGTTCTCTCAACCACTTTCTCCATACTTACTCCGCAACAAGACGATGGCAAAAGGGGTATACAACTAAACATGCAAGCTCGGCAATACCACAGCTAGGGTTTCTACGTCACTCTATACACCAAACCCTAATCCGAAACAAAAGGGAGCGGCAGAGGAGAAGGATGACTGCATTTGCATACGAAACCTTAAAAAGAAAGAATATCTATGGAGGCTCGGCAATACCACAGCTAGGGTTTCTACGTCAGTCTTTACATCAAACCCTAATCCGAAACAAAATGGAGCGACAGAGGAGAAGGATGACTGCATTTGCATAACCTCAAAAGAAAGAATATCTATGGAGGCTGAGTGTCGCTTAGCCTCTGTTCTTAAGCTCAGCCAATCTGCGGCTCAGTTCATCCTCCCCGCTTTCGACGGCGTCCTCCTTCACAGGAACGGAGGTGGCACCCGCTTGCGGTAACCCTACCGAGACTTCGAGACCGTAGTCGTCCGCGACTTGGTTGATAAGTGAGTTCACTTCATCCTCCGGCGTCGACAAGCTCGTGCTGCCCGCCATGGCGGTCTCGACGAACTGCGATTGCACCTCCATATTAACAAACGTCTTCTCGAACTGGTCCATAGTCTGCGAGATCTTCTCCATGTTCCCCAAGGCGAGCGAGCTGTCGAGCGCCTTCACAATGGAGCCCATGGACTTGGAGATCGTCTGCATCTTGCTCTGCGTGTTCAGCTGCGCCACGACGGCGTCCAAGCGCGAGGAGAGGCGCAGATAGTTGAGCTGCTCGTTGTGCTTGCGGATGGCGTTCTGCGCGTAGATGCGAGCGCCATCCATATTGTTCTTCTCCATCGCCTTCTTCACCTTCAGCTTCTCCGCCTTCTCCTCCTTCTCGCACTTCTTCGACTCGCGGACGAGCGACTTCGACGTGAATTTGAGCTGGAAGATTTGGTCCAGCAGCTTCTCCTGCGCGCCTCCCCCCATGATGATGATGATTGATCTCGACCTCAACTCGCAAAATTATTACTCTCAAAGCTGCAATCTCTCTCTCTCTCTCTCTCGAGCAAATCGTAAAATTGCAATCCCTGACGGATACTATCGAGAAAAAAACGCAATTGGCAGGCACCGACAGGCCGTGTGGAATCCGTAACGCTTTAGGTTTTTTTCGCAAAAAACTAATTTGCCAATTGAGCAGCAAATGCGAAGAAGAATTGAGACGAGAGCTTCAAGCAAGTTCTACGGAAGAGGAATCGTGCAACTCATGCGAGGTAACGAGGCAAAAGCAAAACGGAGCAGGCTAGCCGGTCACAAGCCAGCCTTCATCGCCCTAAGGTGCACGAAATCCTCTGTAATATCACACTATAATAGAGGATGTGATCAGGAATATCTCTATAATAGGGGGTTTCAAACATAAAATATGGCCCTCGAACTTCTCACGTCACAGGATCTCCGCTCACTACACTAATAATGATAAATAGTGTTATGTTATTAATAGTGTTACTTACACTTTTATTTCACTAACTCTACATATCAAGTAGTTTACATTTAGAGTTGCCTCTTTAAAGAATTGTCGTCGATCACCACAGGGGCGTCATTCCTATCTCCCTCCTTGCTTTGCAGTTGCCGCCTCACAATCTTCTGTAGTCTCTATCGATGTGCACTAGCCACATTCTTCTTCCTGAAACTGAAATTGTATGCTTGCTCACTCCTTCAATTTGCTTCTTCTCCGGTCTCATATTGTGTAAATCTTCTCAATTTCTCAAGTTCTACTCTCCATGTACTCCAGAGCCACATTCTTCTTCTTCTCCTCCTTTGCATCTCTACCAGTCTTCACAACGTTCTTTGGCAAAGAAATTTGTTTGCGTACCACAATCGCTTGTCTCTAGCGTACCTGGCCATAGTTGGGGTTTAGGAGTTTGTCAATTTTAAGCCCTACCAGAACAAGAAGCCCAAATTATGCTTCGTACTTGGTTGTAGTCGATGTTTAGGGTTTGTCAATTTTAAGCCCTCTGGAGGCTTTGTATGTGTCTTTCGAGTAGTTTTGAGTAGATTGTATGGGAACTTTTTTCATGTTTGAATTTTTAATGTATACTTTGGATTGTTTGCTATGTTGGCAATACAAAATTGTGCTCCATCTGAGCTGTCTTTTTCTCAACATGAGGAAGCAAAGTGGACTTATTATAACCATGAAGTCTTGGTTGTTTAGGGGGTGAAAACAAACCAAGGGTTCTCTCAAATTGGAACGCAGCTTATGCCTGTGTGCTTCACTTTCAAGTACTTGGTGGTGTGATCTTGCCGTGGAAGACAACAGAGGGCTAACACTCCCTCATAGTTTTGTCTTCCTGGATGCTAGTTTTATCCAATGCTAGTCTAATGGCATCTCCAATTCCCCATCCCTTATTCTTTCCCTTCCGCTACATTCTCCTCCCTTCTGCGTCCTCACTCTTCCCATCCTGCACATGTTCATTTTTTCCGTTTGACAACACCTAGGGTTGTGAGAGCAAAGACTCATGGGGGTTTGGTTGTATCGGGCATGGATTGAGGTGGAGAGACGCTGAGGTGGGCAGATTCGAAGAAGATTGGGATTGCTTGTGGTTTTAGGGTAGTGTCATTAGGATCTTTTAGGTTTTGTACTGAGAATTGGCAAGGCAGTGGCATGCGATCATGGCGCCGCCTCTTGATGTGCAATACCGATCTTCCCTTTTTTTGATGTTGTTATTTGGGAGTAATTCTAAAAGATTACGCTTGTTTTTGTTGAATTATGAGTGTTTGTGGTGCACAATTGGGAGGAAGCATGCCAAATGCAGCAAGGTTGGTTGTGGTGATGATGAATTGTTGCTGTAGATGATGGTTCTCCTAACATATGGCAAGATGTGAGATGACTATTTACAAGACCTAAGCATGCACTATTTAATGTGCCATTTAATTGCAATTTATGGCTATGGCGGCAAGAAGATGAGAATATAGACAAAAACAAATGAATGTTGAATGTAACACAATTTTTTCATATTTTTTGTAGCATTGTTGCATTGGTGATGAATTTTCAAAGTTTTTTGTTGGCATGTGTTGGTCAATTCTTGACCAAAAACCAATTTCTAACACTAAATGTAAACTTGTAAAAAAAATTACTCCCAAAATTTACAATAGTTGATAATTAGTGTATACGTTGACATTTAGTGTTGGTAACATTATGGGGATTGTTGACATTTAGTGTTAGGCTTTGTAATTAGTGTTGCCAACAATATTTATCATTATTAGTGTAGTGATTTGTTTTTGTTCCCTTGCAAGCGCAAAGTTTGAGACACCCATGAGTTTGCAAAAGTTTCTGTGAAAAAAGTTTTGGGGTTTGAGGACGTAGGTGAAAGTTTTGGGGTTTGAGGACGTAGGTGAATGAGCCTGCAAAGCCACAAAAATGAGTTTTTGAAGTTCACTCCTCAAGTGAATCATGCTAGGAGTGAAGTCCTAGAGGTGAGTCACCTCACGATTCACTAGTGAATTCATAGAGGTGAATCTCAACATGAGTCACCTAAAAAAGTTGATGTTTGAAACCCCCTAATATCACCTTACATAGTATCACATCCTTTGTTCCCTTGCCCACATGGAAAAAATTCATGGATACCCTTGAAGTTTGCAATATTTACATAGATACCCTTGCTTTTTCAGAAATTACACAAACACTCTTGGGCACCAAAAATTTAGGCATTTATTTATTGTGCTCGTACTTTCTTCATGACCAATGTTGAAGAAGGGAATGTAATGAAACAAAAAAGAAACAATGTGCACACAAAGAAAGAAGGAAAGTGGTATGCACAACAAAACAAATGTCTATGTTTTTTGGTCCAAGTGTATTTCTAAAATTTCTGAAAAAGTAGGAGTATCTATGTAAATACTTGCAAACTTCAAGGGTATCCATAATCTTTTCCCTTATCACATCGCCCTAACCTCCAATGACACGCACATTGCTCTCTTCCAAGATAAGAAGTTTTGTCTAACTTTCAAACAAAGAAAAATAGCTACTAAATGTAACACAATTTTTTTCATTTTTCGAAGCATTATTGAATTGCTAATAAATTTTCAAATTTTTTTGTAGTAGGCACCTATTTATGACTTGTAAATCTTCCAAACAGGGTTCAAGGAGAACCGGCGATTAGTGTATTGGCATGGTAGGCCGTTGAAATTGCAAAAAACCCAATTGAAACTTAAAATTGCTAGATTAAAAATTGGTTTTTTTTTTTCCAAAAAATCTAAATAAATATAGTATATTACAGTAGAAGTTTAAATGTTTTATAGAAAATAACGGTGCATGTTAGTAAAAATTTGGTTAAAACTAGGAAATGCCAGATTTTAGCCAATGAAACTCAAATTTCTCCTTTGAACACTGCTCCCAAAATCCTTTCATTTGCAGCTTGTAAAGAGATGAGTGGAA
Source organism: Ulota crispa (assembly GCA_963920765.1). Lineage (NCBI taxonomy): Eukaryota > Viridiplantae > Streptophyta > Bryopsida > Orthotrichales > Orthotrichaceae > Ulota > Ulota crispa. The sequence continues at coordinate 9,320,216 of OY987251.1, read as the reverse complement.
ACCAAAGAATATGATTGATTCTTGTAATAGAATACACCCTTCCTTAAATTGTTAAAGAGGTTCATAAAAGGACCACTTCATTATCCATTCTTGAGCTAATTATAGGGAAACTTTACATGAGAGGGTTGTAATTCAAGCAAAGTACCTTACCCTACCCCTAATGATAAGTATTTGGCTTGGCGTGCCGACCCAACAACCCGGGGAATGCTATTTCATGAGCGGGGATCTGTGAGCCATGAGGCATGAGCTAAGATTTTTTGTTAAAATTATAAGTTCAACATATGTATACATAGGACCCTATAATTGTGAATTTTAAACTATCATCTTTTGCAAAACTTGTTGTTTCTTGAATTATTCCATTGATTTTGAGTTGAGAATCTATTCTTGCTCACAAAAATTTTGAAACCCCGCTCATGGCTCATCGTTGCTCACCAAATTGCGTTGTCCCTGGCGGCCCTATCCTTCAATTAAGGTAGGAGGCTCTAATTTGGACCAGGCATTTTGAACCGACCATGTAGGGTCACAAAAACAATGCACATAGGTTCTTAAATGGGTCATATTTTTTTATGTTCAAAAATTGTACTTGTGTATGCACTATTTTAGGAACTTAAGAAAGTGATATGAACCATTGTTGTGTGTGCTTATTGGTCATAATTGTGTTCAAATTTTTCTTTCAGTAAAAATATAGATACGTGTCATACTAAAATAAAAGAAAACTTGTTCTCAATCATGATTTGAGTATTAGGATATGGAATGGGTGCTTGCAGGCTTTAAGAGCCTTATTGGAGCATTCTTGACTTTGTAATGGTTGCTTTTAGGAGTCATGTGCTCCATTCACAAGCCACCTTTGCATCATGAATACTATCACTTATGATCAAGAATAGATACCTATACACCTTTTACTTTGATAAATTGTAATTAATTCATACTAACTCAAAAAAATTCAAATTAAATGACCACAAAATTGTTTCTTCTTTGAATTTTTACCAAAAATATTTCCGTTCTACCAAGTTGCCCTGACTTTCCACAGAAGCGCACTTTCGCTTAGATGGTCCATTCATGAGCCTCCTACCTTATGGGCAGCAAGCGGAGGTGCCGGGCCAGCACGTGAGACCGCGTCCACGGTCGAGGGACCCACCCACGACCCAGCCGCGGAATCGGTTGCCCTTCTCTCCAAGGCCGGTGCAACCCTAAAACCGCGCCCAATCTCTCTTGTCCCCCTTGCCTCTCTCAAAAGTATCATTCCCACTTCCCAGTTGCGCCAAAGCTCATCGATCAATTCGCGGCACTCTGCTCGTGTCACCATGATCCACCTCCCAGTTCCTGCCGTTGTCGTCTCTAACTTAATCCCAGCTTTTCACTCACTCTCTTCTCCTCTTCTCACTTACACTTAAAAAGGCAAGCAGAACGCCGCACACACCTAACTTACTTGGGCGATGTGACTGTGATCCGGCATTCCTGCATACACCTCTTCAGGTTCAGATCTGGCCCACGTCACCCTCCCCTCCAAGCTTTGAATTTTGCTCACATTTGCTAACATTTGCTGTTGAGGGTTACACATTTGCTACACTTTGAACTCGTGTGTTTTTGTCGGAGTGTGTTTGGATTTGTGGCGCCGATTCGGTATCATCGTTTGTATAAGCCACTTCTCTTCCCCCCTTGATCTGGAATTTAGGGTTGCGCCCTCCCTTCATAGATCCTCCTCTTGCAGGGATCCAAGGTAGTGAAGATTTTCGGAAATGTACAGATTTGGTCCCTCCCCTAGTTTCTCTCAGTTGGCAGGCAGTGTAGTAGTCATAAAGTCATACACTTTATTGAGAATTTCTTAAATCTATCTATGTCATAAATGTATGTTTTTTGTCATGCAAAACCGAAGTTTTGAGAGTTTGTGCATTCAAGGGGATAAGTGTCGTTGGGATGAAATGATTATGAAACTTCTTCTAATGCTGCTGAAAGTTTTGGTTTTAGTTTGAATCCAACTCCTTTTTTGAATACAACAGCTTCTGTGTGGTCGTCTTTGCTTTTTTAGTGGGTTTTATTCTGGCACCTTTTTTTTCGGTTCTACCGACAGTCGGTCGTTAAAGTCGAGAATTTGAATGAAATACAACAGCTCTTTGTTGTAGCTTTCGAGGATTCAAGTCTGTCGGGGATCGTTGTTTTGTGCTATTTGCTCTTGGAGTTGCTCTTTTTGTGAAAGCACTTGACTTTGACACAAACAGCTTTGGAATGATGGGGAGAGAGTTCGTGCATCGTAGACCTAATTTGAACATATTGCTCTGCAGAGGATTCAGGGTTTACCCTCCTGACCTTGACCCCTCAGTGGTCAAACTGGAAAATAGGTAATGTACTATTTAATCTCACAGTGGATCATAGCAACTTATAAAACATGTCCTTTGTCCCTCTAAAAACGTCCAAAAAGCTTCCTTGTGAAGGATTAACTGTGTTTTTAGTTTTTGTGTTAGTGACACATGCATTCTAGAATCAATATACCATCTACCAAATGTATGCAAAATCTCCAACTTTGATGTTGCCGTTTGGGCACCCAAATTCCATGCAAAAAGTACCATATTTGTGCATGCTGCTAGTTCCTCATTATTGATGATTTAAAGATTAAATAGCAACAATCATACCTCATATGGACGAGGCCAAGCTTGCTATCAGAGGAATGCTCTCTAATCACTTAACTTGCCCCCATGAGATCATTGAACATGGCAAACGCTTTCTTAGCTTTTAAAATCAGCAAAAGGAAGTTTTTTTTAGTGGTACAAGAAATGTGTCCGATTTGGAGCTTTTTAGAGGGACAGAGGGAGTATTTATCCCTCAAAAAATGTAGGGTATAATCAGTTCTTTCTTTTGGAGCATTTTGTTGTCTTCCTTGAAGCTTCACGAATGATCTCTTTTCTTATGGTTTCTACTTTGGATCGATACCTTTCGTTACCCTATTTTGAGTCTCCTAAACGATTTGTATTCTTTTGGTCCTGTAGTCAATCGTGGTGATTGCAAGAACCATTAAACTGATTTCTGTTATGTGTGTTGTGCAGTTAGCCAGAGTGAGTAGCCATGGCGTTCGCCAAGCATGGCAGGCATGGACAGCGAAGGATTTCGACTCCAGTCATCATTTTCGGCTCCCTCTTTGCAGCGTTCTTAATGATCGGTGTCTGGGCGTATACCAGCCCTGTACCAATTGAAGAAGCGATTGGAAACACCAGTGCTACCACGCAGTTTGTTGACAAGGCAAGAATCGAGGTCACCGAGGACACGCATGCACTCACCTCCAGTGAACGCGAAAGCGAAGAAGAGTCCAAAGAGTTGGAGGTGGAGAAGCGGGAAGATGACAACGACATCGACATTGAGGAGAAGTTGGAAGAGCCCGAGGTGAGCGATGAGCCTGAGAAACGGGAGGTTGATGACGCACCTGAAGTTGATGAGAGCACAATTCTGGACAAATCTATGGCAGAAGCCAAGGCAGAGGAAGCCAAGGCCGAGGAAGTCAAGGCTGCAGTTGCAGAGGCTTTTTCCGAGGAAGGCGTTGCTGATGTCAAGCAGGATATTCAACCTGACGATGAACCCGGGCAGTCAAAGCTGGACTTTACTGAAAAGGCAGAGGAAGCCAAAGCTGCAGTTGCAGAGGCCTATTCTGAGGAAGGTATTGCTGATGTTAAGAAGGATGCTCAGCCTGATGACGAACCTGGGCAGTCAAAGCTGGACGTTACTGAAAAGGATGAGATTGCCGAAGAGAAAACCGACCTTGCCAATGCTGAAGATCTTCCTCCAGTGGACACCACTGAACTTGAGAGCAACCCGGATACCGAGGTGGTGAGCACGAGCTCGTGGAAGTCTCAAGTGTCCAAGTCCACGGAAGAGAGCGAACCTGAGACGTTGCCGACTGAAGTTCCAGCAGCAGCAGTAGCCTCTGAGGAGTCTGAATCTGCAACTCAGACTGAGGAGGAGAAGAAGATCGAAGAAAGCCAGAAGGCTGCTACGACGTCGATTGTTATTCAAGAAGTACCCATGGCACAAGTGGAGAAGTACAAATGGAAGCTGTGTAACTGGCTTGGTTCCGAAGACTACATTCCTTGCCTTGACAACAGGCAATGGCTCGCCACTCACAAACAGCGTAAGCATTACGAGCATAGGGAGCGCCACTGTCCGACTCCTGCAGAGTTGCCCAAGTGTTTGGTACCACTGCCCCCTGGTTACAAGCAACACATAAAGTGGCCTGAGAGCCGTAGCGAAGTATGTCCAACCATGGATTCCTTTGTTTTTTCACTTTTTTTTCTTACAGTATTTTGGTGAATTGTTCTGATCTTTTAGTAGTCCAACACCTTCGGTCAGGTCTTTTAACTTGTAACGTGGGGGATTTCTGCAGGCGTGGTATGACAATGTGCCCCATGCTGGCCTTGCTCAATACAAGAAAGACCAGAACTGGGTGAAGAAGCAAGGCGAGAAGCTCATCTTCCCTGGGGGTGGAACTCAGTTTAAGCATGGTGCAGGACATTATATTGATTGGGTGCAGAAGGTAGGGTTTCTTTTATTTTCTTTTTCCTTGGTTGTGCTTATTCCCGACAGGCGTATATGACTGCAATTTATTTTCTATAAGCCTCATCTTGTGCTTGCGGTTAGATCAAATTTGGTTAACCTTATATCTATTTTTAGTTTATGATTTATCTGTTGTGGGGATGGGTTTTATCAGATATACCCAGCTATTGGATGGGGAAAACATACGCGTGTACTGTTAGATGTAGGCTGTGGTGTGGCCAGTTTTGGAGGTTACCTGTACGACAGGGATGTCCTTGCTATGTCGTTTGCCCCAAAGGATGAGCACGAAGCTCAAGTTCAGTTGGCATTGGAAAGAGGAATTCCTGCTTTTTCATCCGTGATGGGCACACTGCGTCTTGTTTTCCCGAGCAACTCGTTTGATGTCGTCCATTGTGCTCGTTGCCGTGTCCCCTGGCACGTTGATGGTATGTAACAACATTACTCATTAGCACAACTTCTATAAAGTTCAGGAAATGTATCAATTGAAATCCTCTCTATAGTCAATTTTATTTGAATTTGATTGTTGCTCATAGTTGTGATATAGAGACATTATGAAAGGGCTGATGCCAACAGTTGCCTGTTATGTTCTACGCAGGTGGCATGCTGCTTCTGGAATTAAATAGAGTATTAAGACCTGGAGGACATTTTCTGTGGTCTGCTACTCCTGTCTATCAAGACCTTGAAGAGGACGTTCAGATCTGGAAAGGTACTTTAATCTCTCATGGATATATGCACAATGCTAGGGGTACTTGTCCAACAAGTAAAAAAAAGTGCCATGCCTTGTGGTGTTCCTTTTAATTTATTTGAAAAGCTTTTAACATGGTGCGTGATGCAGACACAATTGCTGTAATCGAGGCAATGGGCTGGAAAATGAAAGTGAAGGAGACAGATGGGGAAACCCAAGTCGGTATTGCAATTTTCCAGAAACCTCTTTCTAATGAGATCTACGAAAGCCGCACTGTTGACAAACCTGAGATTTGTCCTGCCGAAAACATCGCAGATGCTGCTTGGTGAGTACTCTTTGGTTGATTGCGATGCACCCAGATTGAAGTTTAAATATCAGGGAAAATTTCATGGGTACTCCTGAAGTTTGCAGTATTTACATAGATACCCTTGCTTTTTCAGAAATTACACAAATATCCTTGCACCAAAATTTTCAGGCGTTTCTTTTGTTGTGCATGCCACTTCCCTTCTTCCTTTGTACGCACAGTGCCTCTCTTTTGTTTCATTACATTCCCTTCTTCAACATTGGTCATGAAGAAAGTACGAGCACAACTAATAAATACCTAAAAACTATGGTCCAAGGATATTTGTGTAATTTCTGAAAAAGCAGGGGTATCTATGAAAATATTGCAATTTCCTTGCTAGGGCAATTGTACAATAAATATGCACTAGTCATGTGTTACATACCTATGGATTTGTGTAGGTTTTGATGTTTGGAATGAATAGAGTTGGGGTGATGTATGAACTGGTTCCAACTGTGGAATTTTGTAACGCTCTGCAGGAATGTGAGGATGGTTGCGTGCATCCATAAAATTCCAGACACCAAGCGTGTCGAGTGGCCCAAGGAGTGGCCACTGCGGGCCACAGCAGTCCCCACTTGGTTGGACAAGAAGGACACAGGCTTGTATGGGAAGCCTGCTCCTGAAGACTTTGCTGCTGACACGGAGCACTGGGACCGCGTTGTTTCAAAGACTTACATGACAGCACTTGGAATTGATTGGAGTACCATCCGGAACGTAATGGACATGAAGGCTGGCTATGGAGGGTAAGCCTTACTCTCACTTTTTATATTTCTGAAAATCCTGCTGATTAAAAGTGCTCTACTGCTTTATGAACTTTGGACAATATCGTTAGGAGAATCTTCAGTATGCTTCACATCATACGGAGACCTCCCCAGAAATATAAGGAAGTTTGATGTCTTATACGGAATGAATCATGATGACCAGTTTTTGTATGGTGCAGTTCGTAAGTCCTTCAATGAGTCTAACTTTATTGAAGATCTTGTATTTTTCATTTTTAGGGTTATTTCCTGAAGCTCTTGGTTATCGATATTTGTGATCTCTAAGCGATGTTCGCTCCTTTGGTCAAACAGGTTTGCAGCTGCACTGTTGTCACAGAAGCTGTGGGTGTTGAATATCGTTCCTACAAGTGAACCAGACACGCTCCCAATTATATATGACCGGGGAATGATTGGAATGTACCATGATTGGTGTGAGCCTCACAGCACGTACCCTCGGTCATATGATCTCCTGCATGCAGATCATCTGATTAGCGCTGTAAAAGCAAGGTTAGTCACTTCCTAACCTGTTTACACTTTTACTCTGTGTTTCCGTTCTGCTCTATCGAGATTTCAGTAGAATTGTATTGCATTCAGAACCTTTAGAGTTTATCATAGTTAACACCATGTTTTATATCCAAGTGCTTTTCTGTTGTTACATTAAGCACAATCATCCTATTTGATTAAGGTATGTACACCCATAAGCGTCAGTGTCCCCATAACCGTCACCTCTGAAAATCTTGGAAAATCTGTGGAAGTGGATAGATGTAATGACAAGGATGTACAACATGTGAACATGAAACCTTGAAAGTGGTTATGGGTGCAATGACAGTTTGCTCTTTAAAAATTCACAACTTATTCTCACAGTATCCAAATAATACATTCGAAAGTGCAAACTCATTATTTTTCTGTTCCTAATAGGATCTTATAATTTGCTAGCTGTGTATTGATACTCATCATGTTCAAAACCCTTAGTTTGACGCTTATGGGTGTACATACCTTATAGGCAAAATATCAGGGATACCCCTGAAGTTTGCAATATTTACGTAAATACCCCTGCTTTTTCAGAAATTACACAAATACCCTTGGACCAAAAAATTTAGGCATTTATTTGTTGTGCTTGTACTTTCTTCATGACCAATGTTGAAGAAGGGAATGTAATGAAACAAAGAAGAAGCAACGTGCGCACAAAGACAGAAGGGAAGTGGCATGCACAACAAACACCTGAAAATTTTGGTGCAAGGATATTTGTGTAATTTCTGAAAAAGTAGGGTATCTATGTAAATACTGCAAATTTCAGGGGTATCCATGAAGTTTTTACTTTGTAGTTTATATTAAATATCCGAGGGGCAAGAAGGTACTTGGATGTCGATGAATGGCATGAACTTTTTGCGTTAAAAACAGTGTACCTTACACTTGATTGAAAGTAGTCAAGCTCTAATAAATGCTTTCCTTATGTTTTTCTTTTCTCTTTTTACTTGTGGCAGGAATTGTAGCGTAGTGCACTTGGCGATGGAGATGGACCGTATATTGCGTCCTGATGGCTGGGCCATATTTCGGGACGAGAGGTCCAACCTGGCTGAGGTGGAGGAGATTCTGGACTCACTTCACTGGGATTTGAAACTGAGTTTTGCCAAGCAGAATGAAGTGCTCCTTGCTGTCCAGAAGAGGTTCTGGAGACCAGATACTACATCATAGGTGTGGAATAGAAGGGGTGGCTGGAATTTTGTATTAGACAGAAACTTAGTTAGCCAGCCTGACTTTTCTGTTTGTTGATTTGGTTTAGAGTGAGGGGTATACGTATGTTGCCATTTCATAGCTAGACTTGTAATGTAAGCAGTCAGCTTTTTTTTATATTAGGAGGCGCGTTGTTTAGAGCTCTAGGACGAGAATTAAGTGTTCTCTTCTTTAGTGAGCTCTCAGTGCTTGTTTTGCCTATTTTTCTTAGACAAGGTTAATTTTAATTAAAATGGGCTACAATTAAAGCATGCAGGTGCATCAAAATGGCACTTACGGAACAACTCTGATGGCCCTATGCTTGTTGATGAAACCCTAGTTTTTCGAATACGTGGTCACTCCTGGTGCCTCCTTGTCATGTTGGAAAGCTACTGTAGGGTTGGCTTTCTGGTAAATAATTGAAGTTTCGATGTAATCACATCACTTAGGCCTTCAATAAATGAGGAACAAATCAGGAAATGACATGCATTTCTCTGTTTTTAAAGAGGGAATAAGTTTTGGCTACGTAGGAACAGATGAAGAAGTAAATTGTGTCCTTGGAAAATCAGGGGACAACTACTTTCTCAAGGTATCGTATATTGTTCTAGTAAAGATAACCTCTCCGCCTTTCAAGGGCAGGAAGTTGGAGATGCCAATTTGTGAATACTCAAAACCGTCGGTTTGGAAACAGTTTATTTTGGTGTGACCTAACCTTGAGTGAACTTCAACACAAGATGTGCCTGAACTACGTGAAATGCAAATCTTACAAAAAAAAAAAGGTGTTCTTTGTGACTCTTTTGACATTTTTCATTGAAGTATTTGACACTTCTATGTTAGGACCATTGAATTTTTTAATACACCTTTTATGGAGTATTAACCAACACAAATGACATGGGTTGCCATATAATCACATTGACATTTGTGTTGTTAACCCCTACCCGTCCAAGAGGACAAAAATTGTCCTTTCAATGTTGAAATCACACCCTCAAGGGTGGAAAAATATTTTTTTTTTCAAATTTTTTTCCTTGAAAGTGGTCAAAGAGATGTGCCACATCATTGAATGCCAAAAATAGTTGCTTTCAATACCTCCATAGTTTTAAAACACCAATTTGTAAAAAGATGTACAAGGTCCCTGTTGCCCTTTTTGTGAGGGCAAGATACATTATTGACTTTTCCTTCTTTTGAGGAGAATATTATCTCTCTTGTACACATGCCACATGCTGTGCACTGCCCATGAATAGTGCACTCTCCTCAATTTGAGCCACAAGTTCAGAGTCAGTCCTTTAAGGGTTAACAAGATGGAGGAGGCTTTGAGCTACTTCAGGAGGTATTTTACTTTACTCAAAAAAGCGTTAAGTACCTTTATTAGAAGGCGTGCCTAATTGCCTCATTGGAAAGCCTCTTGTGTGCCTATTGCGAATTGCAAGAATAGTATTCAAACTCAGAAATGTGCAAATACAATATTTAGCACCCTTGGATTCATACAGTTCGTGTGAATCTATGGTGAAAACGTAGAAAGGAATCTGGTTGTCTGTAAAGATAGCCAGTTCGAATTCAACCTTGGGTTCAATAACCAAATACACTCTAGAATGATCCACAAGGGAACGGGAATTGTCACTTGATCAACCAAATAAACTCTAAAATGCCCAATCCATCAACTCAAGTGCCTGGTGACGCACACGGAGCAGTTTTCTCAAATATGGTCAAGTGTAGCAAATTTACGCCAAGTAATTTATTATGGCTACACAAAAAAAGAAGCTAATACCAAGGCGTTACTTTGAAAATCGATCAAAATTAGCAATATTTTCAGTAAATTGAGATAATTATGTACTACATAACCGGTAGAGCCACAGAGTGGCAAGTTAAATAGGTGACATAACACTCTTCAGCAAATTAGGTCAAGACCATCCAAGTTTGGAGATCTATGACTCTCAAATGGTTAATGACACAAAGGATTACGACTGTCTACCTTGTCCCTGTTTTCAATTACCCTAAGGTAGTCTGCTCATATTCGGCTCATGCTCTAATCCCGCTCACCTCCCCAAATTTATCGTACTGGTACATGTTTTATTCATAGCCTTTCATGTTCATGAGACGAACATTTGAGAGGTGGGCGGTTTTAGAGCACCTATGACCTTTTCACTTCAAAGTTTCATAACTAATTCCACAAAGCTCCATAAAATATGAAAACACTTGGGATAGATGCCAATTCCTCTTGTCTTTCAAGGAAATTTTATTGAAAATTATTTCAAAAAGTTTCACCTCCCCAAAATTCAATTTTAGCCCTTAGATGAACTGTTTACGAGCACACTACCTTATATCATGTGGCAACAAAAGTGACATGAGAGGATTATGAATCACCATTGGGGATAACTAATGACGCGGGTAATGACACAGGTTCAAAGGCTCCTCTTTAGCCAACTAGCAATTCACCATTGTTTTTGTCAACTGGACCTTTGGATCACACATTAACCTTTAAAGGACGGATGGATCACCGTGGCTTGCCTTGCCTGTAGCACTCTACAGTGTTTTGCACATGGACACCAGTAATATTGCTTCAAAAAGTTGGAAAAGTAAACAGTGCATGGTGCCCTCATGAAAATTGCAAGAAGGGTAGCTTTGGAGCTAACACTATGTTTCTGAAACTTATCACAATTTGGGTTACGAAAAAAAATGAATACATCTCAAGAGATAATTTTTTTGTCTTCCATGATGGACCATGTGTATATGGTCACATCTAAAAAAAATCAGATGAAAATCAACTTTTTTCTGAATCACAAAATTCTTTTAAGAAGCGAAGGACGTTTTTTGTCCTCCTCGACATTTAGGGGTTAATTATTACCTCAATGCTGGTGAAATCATCACCAGCACATTGTTAGCCACAACTATTCTTAACCCATGAAGGACCGTGGTCGTTCCTGAGGGTGGGCAAGGCCGTTTCCGAGCTTTAGGGGAATTTTGCAGTAACAATTGCATACACGTGGGTACTAGAAATCTAACCGCATGGATTGACTTGTCGTGCATGATTTTGGGTTCAGACTTGAAATTTTTGGTATTTCTGAGACATGATGGAGATTTTTATAGCACATTTGTGTGTCCATATGCAGTCCTGTATTTACAGAGGGAATTTTCTATGGTTGTGAGCGTATTTCCTTACAGCTTCTTCTTTTTGCTAATCATGGAGCCACGTAGTCATTTCTTAGGCGCAGAGATGGTAACCCAGACTTAGAACAGCCAAGCTGTCAGAAGTGAAGGCCCTCTCATTACGTCAGTGGAACTCTGTTTTTATAGTTCGAAGTCATCTTTATACATCAATTCGTGTATTCTCGATCAGGACTATTTTGGTTCTTTTAGCCCCCTGGCCACATGCCAGGTCGGACTGACATGATTTTTGTCCCAAACATTGTATATTCCCAAACCCCAGATCTGTCCCCTTTGAATGAAACCCAAATTCTTCACCATACTCTGCCTATATTGGAAAAAAGGGCCGGATTGACCACAAAGTAGTCGACCGGTCCTTAAAGGGTTAAACTTGGACAATTCAGCAGTACGACAATGGACAAGATATGCTTGTGTTTTTTAGTACTTAAGGTAGCAGCATCCATAAGTGTTGCGTCCCCATGCCCGTCACCTGCCAATAGCAAGGCTAATCAATAAAAAAATAAATGGTTGTGGGTGATTGAGTGATGGTTATGAGTGATGAACTGATGGTTGTGGGTGACTAGCATGAGGTTTTGAGTACCCATCTCACTATTTAAGAACCAACAAGCCTTGTGATTAGCATCTCTTACACATGGTTCCTACAATTTTAATAATTTTGGACTTTGAAAAATCTTTGTGAACAAATGCTTGCACTTGAAATCTTGAAATTGATGCCAATATTTTTAGTTTGCATTTCCTAACATACAGTAGTCAATTATTTTACCTACTCCAAAACCCTTATTTCCTCGCTTATGGGTGCGCCTACCTTACCTGTCTCAATTTTGGAGTCAAGGGATTGATGTGTTGATCTATTAATTGAACTGAGCTTCTTAATTGACTGTTGCTCTAAAAACTCGTGGCACCTGCAAATCGTGCACCTGTCGAGTGATCACCGGATATGTTTCCAACACGCGGCTTGACTGCTCGGACCTTGAGATATGCGAAGAATTTTGCACATCCCGAAATGATGTAGGCATGAAGCTTGTGAAGGTAGGCGGACTTTTCTCCAAAGCGAATTCATCTGCATAGAATGAGCTACCTTCAAGCACATCATTGAAGAACCAATAAAAAATTTACACAAGTAGATACAAAATACACTAATGACAAAATATGCCATTTTAGTATACTTAAAAATATATATTTCCTTGCTTCAAATCTAAACGTTAACCATGAGAAGGATGTTCTATTTAGTTTGAGCCCACCTATTCATATGATCCTTACTAAGTTTAATCTTGACTCCAATTTGAAAATTTGAAAAAAGATCAACATTTGAATACAATATTCCAACTTAAAGAATTATTGATTTTCAAATACTTTTATGATAAGGAATTTGATTTAAGGTAGGAGCACCCATAAGTGTCAAACTAAGGGTTTTGAACATGATGAGTGTTAATAAATAGCTAGCAAATTATAGGATCCTATTAGAAACAAAAATAATAATGAATTTGCTATTTTGAATGTATTATTTGGATACTGTGAGAATAAGTTGTGAATTTTTAAAGAGCAAATTGTCATTGTACCCATAACCACTATCAAGATTTCATGTTCACATGTTGTACATCCTTGTCATTACATCTATTTATTTCCAAAAATTCTCCAAAATTTTAGAGCTGACGGTTATGGGGACAACGTTGCTTATGGGTGCTCCTACCTTACATCACAATGTTCCACACTGTAACATACACTTATGGTGAGGTCTTCAAAAATATTAAGCTATTTTTATTTTTTATGCCAACATTCTTCACCTTTCTTTAGAAGCTCATACAAGTATCATTTTCATGAAAATCATGAATTTTATATGGCAATTGCTTTTGGTTCATTGTTTGAATGATCTGCAGTTCTCTTAGTAGCTCACTAATACCAAATATCAACACCACCGTAATCCATTTTGACAAAGATTTAAAAATGAATGGAATTAGGAAACTCCATGTTGATGTATCACATACTCCCTCTGTCCCATTATAAAGCTCCAACAAATTTCTCCATGAGGGATTAACTGTACAGTGGGGGGACAAAATGTATAGTGGGGAGACAAAAAGATTGGGAAATTTTAAATCAACAATCAATTCTAGTGATCCCAAGTATGATTTTAGGTAGGTAAAAACACTACTAAAAAGTTAAAGTTTTCAAACTTAACCCTGCTCAAATTACAAGTTTTTTAGTTGCACAAAAAATTTAATTGCAACCCTACAAAATTTAGCCAATCCAAAGATTACTGCCTAGTTCTCCATTTTCCAATCTTTTTGTCTCCCTACTATACTTTTAGTCATTATGCTAGTGATAAATGCATTTTAGAATCAATATACCACCTCTCAAATATTTGTAAATCTCAAGTTTTTATGTTGTTGATTAGACACCCAAATTTCATGCAAAAAGTACCATACTTGTGCATTGTTTGTGAAGATTGCTACTTCCCCATTATTTTAGTCTTTGTAATGATGACACATGCATTCTAAAATCAATATACCATCTACCAAATGTGTACAAAATCTCCAGCTTTGATGTTGCCATTTGGGCACCCCAATTCCATGCAAAAAGTACCATTTTTGTACATGTCGCTAGCTCCTCATTTTTGATGATTTAAAGATTAGTAGTAACAATGGTACCTCATATGGGCAAGGCCAAGCTTGTTAGGAGAGGAATGCTCTTTGATTGTTTAGCTTGACCCCATGAGATCATTGGACATGACAAATGCTCTCTCAACAATTGAAATTTGCAAAAGAGAGCTTTTTAGTGGGACAAGAACTATGCCTAATTTGGAGCATTATATTGGGACAGAGGGAGTAACATTCACTAGCCCAAAGAGAGGCTGCCTTTCCCTCTCTTTAGGTATCATCCACAAACTTCATCATGACAAAATATATATAATTTATTTTATTTTTATTTTTTTCTGACATGGCTGACCCCCACATTGACGTATGTGCACTATTCTGAGCCTCTCTTTCATAAACTCTCTGACAAATTCAGCCAAGTGTCCTCTTAGCTATTGATGGGTGTGGAATATTCCACACTCTTTCATCTAACTAGATGAAAGAGTGGAATATTCCACACTCTTTGGTTGGAGGGAGGGCAGGCCTGCTAAGTACTACTGAATGTTATGCAATTGATTAGTAATTGTTGGCAAAGGAAATGTGTTGTGAAATGAATGGTACTTTGATGAAAACAACGGTAACCAATTATAATGGACCATGGTTGTGAACTGTTTCTTGGTTTAACTTTGAATTTTACATCCTAGTACCCTTTGCAAGAGCATAGAACCCTATTTTTATTTTTAACATTATTGGAATCCAACTTAAAATTAGATAATAAGGTAGGTACACCCAATGGTGTGGGTGTACCCAATGCCACTCAGATGTGTGTCATGTATTCATTTCTCATTGAAAATCTAGGCCATTTGTAAATGGCTTACCTTCTCATGGGTGTACCTACCTTATAGTTCAATCAATCATGTTTTAGTGTGATAAGCTCAATTACATATTGTTAATTTTAATGACCTCTGTCACTACTTTTGACAGATGAATGCATTGATATTTGAAAGAAATGATGGTGATTGTGTTATGATCTTTGTCATAACTTTTGATGAATGAATGTTTTGATGAATGAACTTATTCATGATGTAATGTAAATTAGTGAATAATTTGATGATATCAAAAGATAGATAATTTTAGATGGTGAATTTGTGCAGTGGAATTAGACAACTCTACTTGGATGAGAAGTGTACTAGAGTGCATGGAAATGGATATCTCCAAACAATGGATCTATGTACTACAGTTAAACAACTTCACCTAGAAGATAAGTATATTGGTACTAAATTGGAGATAGACATACAGACAAGGTATTGGAATTTGGAGTTGAATAACTTCAATTAGAAAATCAAAATTGGATAAAACATGAAGTCTAATTCTTCTAAATATGATTAAGACTTTATTTTAATATGTGGTTCTAGATGGAATAAAGGATAGAAAATTGAAGTTAGAAAACGAAATCCTTGTCAATTCAAAATATTGATGGTCTTTTGTGATAGTTCTGATGATATAAGATGGAGCTCTAAGGGTGAGGAGGCATTTTTTGGGGGGAATTGACCTCTCCTTATAGTTGGGCATTTGAGCTCTTTGTGAATTTTATAATCTATTCAATATATCATGGTGTTTTATTTGAGTCTTTTTTCATTTGATATTACAAAATGTGGAAAGTTTGTAACATCAAGGCAAAAGTATGACTAGTATTATAGTATTGAGCTATAACTCATATAACTTGTGCTCAAGGATTAAAATGTGCCACCATGGTGGTGTATTTGAAGTAGATTTTGGAAGTGATGATTGCCATCTAGATGTTTTTACATATTGTTATGGAGCTTTGGTATGATTTGGATTTCTAATCTTATAAACTTCTTGATTACTCAAATGATAGGCACTCTTGGCATTATATAATGATAGGTTAGTAATCCAAAAATACCAAAAAGATGCTTGTGATGTTTTTGAAACTTGTACGTAAAGGGTGTGATAATTTCATCAACATCAATTTTCTTGCTTAGAATTACAAGAAAGTTATGCAATAGATTTTTGTGTCCAAGGTTTGAAATTGCCTATCAATTTATGGCTTTCTACATGGTAACTTCAAATATGTCTTAGCAACTCATTGCTTGATCTCTCTTGTTAAATACTACCAGTAATTTGTTTTCCATAGTCTTTGTGTCTTGTAGAATGTGAATCCAACTTCCATAATTTTCATTTCTTGAAGTCTAGTCCATTTATGGTCTAGCCAATTATATTAAGTTTATTCAATTACATTTTTCTAAAGATTTGATCTATCTTGTCTTAAGATGTGTTGTATTCTTTTAAGAGCTAATTAGTCATGTCTTCTATGTAGCTGGTCTATAATACAAGCAAACAATCACAATGCAGTAAAAAAAAAAATTATTTATATCAAACCTCAAGTGTTCTACTGGATATTGTACATTCAAGAAGGCCTGTTCCTTTTTCTTTTTCTTGCATTAGCATTTAAAACAATGGCATTTACATACAATTCCATCACATTATAAAGGAGTTCTTGATTGAAGATAAGTAGACTTAGTATTGATCAAAAGGCAATTTTATACATTTTGTTCCAAATCACAATTCTCTAGTTGATAAGCAAAATCAAGGCCAACAATCTCAAAAAGGGGACATAAACAACTAACAAATTGTTTCTTAACAGATTGGCATCCGAAACATGTTAATGCTTTTGAAGTTCATTTTTATTAGCTATATAGAAAACGAGACTTTCAGCATTTTCATCGATTTGACTAAGTCCTTTGTTTTTGAGAATGATTTATATGATGGGTAATATATCAGTTTAGATTTTCCTTTGGTCCTTAAGAGTGGTTACAAAGGGAAAATCACATGGAAATGGCTTGGAACTTGGTTACGACACAAGTACGCTCAAAACATATGGAACATAAGGAGACATGTGAATACTGAGGGGTACATGAGGACTGGGGGTGCAACATGTGACCTAGTTTCATGTACCAAGCTGAAGACGGCAAGGAAATGTGGAACTGGCTCCTTGATGACTGAAGGGCCTTGCAAACCTACTTAACCCCTAGTGCCCTCAGTTTCTACGGGTGGTAAGGAACTAGGGATTGTTATACAAGCAGGTTTCAGTATCGTTGAGATTGAGAAGTACCATCCAAGATTTGGCCCCTTTCTTGCACATTCAAGTGAAGGATCTTAAAAGGACTTGTGAACAAATTCTGAACAAATTTTCAAAAGCAGATGTGCTGTACAGTACAGCACCCAAAAGAAAGAGTACATAACACCCTTTTATGTCATCCAAAGAAGTATGTACAACAAAGAATATAATTGACATTTCATTCTCAACATTTTTAATATGTAATTCTCATGCAATTTTGATCAAGCATATCAAATTTCAGCTACTAAAACCCAAAATCCTATTTTTGGTAAATGGTTTTGTGTCAAAATCATGGTTTTACAAGAAAGTTGATTAATAAATAGTTGTGATGAATTTTGGAGATTTGATTGCATGGATATGTAGGAGTCATCCATACGCACATCCTCCTTTCAAATAGACATTTCCAAAAAAATTCAAAATTTCTCTATAGAGATTTTAATGTTAGGGTGATTGTGACCAAATTTAGCAAAATACATATTTCTTCATGGAAACTAGTTTTTGGCAAAAATAACATATCATCATGTTTACAAGTACAAACTTAATCACAAGGTATGATTCAAATAACAAAAACTAATTTTCATGAAGAAGTATGTATTTGGCTAAATTTGGTCACAATCACCCTAACATTAAAATCTCTATAGAGAAATTTTGAATTTTTTTGGAAATGTCTGTTTGAAAGGAAGATGTGCGTATGGATGTCTCCTACATATCCATGCAATCAAATCTCCAAAGTTCATCACAACTATTTATTAATCAACTTTCTTGTAAAACCATGATTTTGACACAAAACCATTTACCAAAAATAGGATTTTGGGTTTTAGTAGCTGAAATTTGATATGCTTGATCAAGATTGCATGAGAATTGCATATTAAAAATGTGAGAATGAAATGTCAGTTATATTCTTTGTTGTACATACTTCTTTGGATGCCATAAAAGGGTGTTGTGTACTCTTTCTTTTGGGTACTGTACACTAAATAGAGCAATTAGGTTGCCTTAACAATTATGTTGCTCTTACTTTATAAAGTTACATCAGGACTTATTGCTTAAACTTATTGCTTGTCCATTTGCAAGTGCATGCAACTCTTTAGGTTTTAGGACTTTACACAAGTTACAGCCTAAATGAGGTTGTTTTTTCTTTTTTGCAGCATTGTTGTTATTGCCAAGCCCTTATTGTTGTTAATTTTTTATTTATTTTAGCAGGTATTAATGATGATCATTGTAGTATCAATAAGGAATTAGATAGTCTAAAATATTGAGAAAATAGTTTGGGGCAATCTAATTGCACTATTTAGTTTAGTATGGATGCTAAAAATATTAACCGTAGATGAAACTCCTTGCTTGTGGTTGACCAAAAGGGAGAGTTTCCACTTCCAGTTTGACTCACAACTAATAGGCATCAATATATTTTAAAGTCATTTATTTGTGTGGATGCATGGTCAGTTAGACCAAAATGCATGTCCCATTTAATTTTCAAGAATATGTTTTGATTGTAAGGCTTATTTCTTATAAAAGAAAGAGCTCGGAAGCATCTTAAATTAGTGAATATGTTCCATACGTGTTCATAAAACAAAATATGTAATCAGTGTTTGTTAAAATTGAAAATATAAGAAATAAGAGACTTTTCAATGCATATATTTGGACTGTCCCATTCATAACATCCTATAAAAATGATAGACATTATGTATCAATTTAGCTTTAATGCGTACATAGGGATTACATATGTGATTTAGCATCTTTTAAGTATTTCAAAAATGTGCTATAATTTTAAACAACTGGCGTACAATAATAGCCATGGACTTTTTTGTGCCCAAATTAAGGCTGAAGGTTTAGGCAGCAATATCTTAATGATTTTAACATTTTTTTAGTTTTTCTTTTCTCTTTTGCAAAAGTCTTTCAAAGGGCTACATGAACTTGGTCTTTTTTGTATAATGCACGTATTTGTATAAAGAATAACAAACATTTTGTAATCCATACTCATAGAAATCTCAAAATTTTGGACTTTTTATGAGGTCTTATTTGCCGTTTTTGGTCCAACTGACCATGCAAATGCCCATCTGTGCTAAATTTTGAAGAGAACTAGGGGTAGTGTTATTTGATTTAGGGAAAATATGTCTAAACTTTGTCCTATTTTGAATACATCCTTTTAATTTTCAAAATTCCTAAAATCTTTTTGTAGGAGTTTTTTAGAGGAATGCTATTTCGTGAGCGGGGATTTGTGAGCCATGAGCAGTGAGCCTATATCTTTTGTCAAAATACCCAATTTCACCTATAACCATGTACATAGGGCCCTATAATTGTGCTTATTAAACCTTTATCTTTTGAAAAAGTTACTTTAAAAAATATTATTGATTTTAAGATCAAAGTTAATTCTTGCTCACCAAATCTTGGCTCAACGCTCATAAGCTCACCATTTTACGCTCACAAAATAGCCTCATCCAAGTTTTATAAAGCACCTACATTGCAATGATACATTGAGTTTCACATAGTTTCAAGGTAATGCTTCCACTTCCAATTTTGCATAAATATTTTGATTATTGAAAGCAAACTTTTCAGTTGTGAAAATGAATATGCAAATACTCAATATATTAAGCTTTTAACTTTACTATTTAAAACTAAGTTGTTTGTCTAATGGTGAGTTTAGGGGAGATAATTTGATGCTCTTTTATATATTGTATAAGTGGTAACGGAGGTGGTTGGAAGCATTTTGCTAACCATACTACTGTTACACCATGGTATAAGGATATTCTCACAAACTTAAAAATTACAAGTATGTTTTACAGAATATAGCAAGAGACAAAACTATTTTTCAAAATTTCCCTTTGAAATCCTATCATTTTGTTCATCATGATAAGATTATCCTGAAATGGCTCTATAAATCCAAATGTAAATGCAATTTATGGCAATTAATTATGCCAAATAATAAATCCAAATATATATCAACTAAAATTTTGAAGATAATGTGTTAGCCAAAATTTGGGCAATTTTTTTTATGCGATGTCTATTTGTCAAGTCACGCGAAAACCACGTCTTCTGAACGAAAATAAAACATTGCAAATATTATGTGACATTTGCAGAATCAGCAAGAAAATATTTTCTGAAATTTTAAGAACGTCAAAAAGTTGAATAAACTTGTAACACAAGGTTTTGTTATGTTGAGGACTTTTGGTTGTATGTACTTCAAATGTTCGAAGAGGAAAAAGGAAAAAAATGATGTCTTTTTTCAAACAAAACTTGCAAGACACCTTTTGTCAGAAATTACATGGAGATGTATGACTCTCGCAAGACGATACAACATTTAACTTGTGGTGATTTTAGGTAAAATTCGTATGGGATATTCTACTTAAACATTATTAGTTTTGAATATGACTAAAATTGGTACATGCTAATGGTAGAGTACATCTTAAATTGGGATCATTTTAAAATACAATTTCCATCTGAATATAAGAAACGCTATTGCGTAAAATAGTTAAAATTTATTCCTCTCTTATGCTTCTTATAATATAGAACCAACTATTTTTATTTATTTTGATATGTTTACCTTATTATTCAACATATACTTAAAAAAGAAATGATATAATATCTTCTAATTTTTTTATTCTTATAATATAAATACAAAATTTCTATTCAACTTTTATTCTTTGTGATATGGTTTTGCTTCTATAGTAGAACTCCTCTAAATCAATATTCTCTAAACTGATATCTTCTATAATCTAATATATAACACAAATCTCAATGTTAGACTATATGTCAGTCATAAACCAAAATAATTAATTCAATAGTAGTAATGCTTCTTGGTGCTATCTAAGCACTAACCTCAAGGTCACTTCACGTACACTTTCACAAAATTAATAAATACCTTACTTAAACTAATATAGTTCTTGGGGTCCCAACCATATCAGTTTAGGGGAGTTCTATTGTATCAAATTAATTGTATTAATCACTTCTTTGTAACAAATTGTGCATGCAGTTATCTAAGGTAGGAGGCTCAAATTTGGAGCACCTCCTCAAATGTACTCTTTTTGTACATCTTGTTTTTCATAACCCTTCAACAATGTACAACTCATGTACATTTGAGGAGGTGCTCCATTATAGAGCCCTATGGCCTTTCCACTTCAAATATTCATAACTAATTCCACAAAGTTCCAAAAAATATGAAACAACTTGGGTTAGATGCGGATTCTTCTTGTCTTTCAAGAAAAGTTTACTGAAAATTTCAAGCAGTTTCACCTACCCAAAATTCAGTTTTAGCCCTTAGATGCTCCATTTATGAGCCTCCTACCTTAAAACTTGGGGGATTGCTAAAAGGGTTGAAACCAGTGTTTTTTTTTTTTTTTGTTCTGACACACACTCCGTGCCATTCCTGGAATGGTCAGTTCTGCGAGGGAGCTAACTGCATTGGTTGGATTTCTGACAGGGTGGCCTCATGATGAAAAAAAAAAAAAAAACGCTGGTTGAAACCAAGTGCTTCTAAGTGCTCCCACAAAAAAAAATTATTTAACCGCGTTCCCCTATTTAGAAAAATTCCAACTTTGATCACATTCATTGGATTCCAAAATCATACTACTTTTTTCTACAATGCCCCCCTCCCATATTGAACGAAATTCTTTGCGTACTAGAAATGGCCATTGTTTCAATCTTGAGTCGATGTAACTTACAGTATGTATACCACCTGAGAGCAGCCTCATCTCCACCATGTTTGTCACTCAGTTGTGACTTGGAGACGCTCACAATTTGTTGGTCCCAAGTTCTCAAAAGCTGATTGGTTGAGAGGAAGGATAATTGGGACTTGGATCTCCGTAGTGTGTCACAAGTCCCGCTTCATTGGAAAATTTGTCAAATTGACTGCACTTTTTGATTTTGAAAATCGCGGGGATAAGAAAATGGGAGTCAGTTCCAAGAGTTGGGTGTCACAAAATAGAAAGCGGACTTTGAAACCAAATTTTAGCACTAGGTTTTGCGTCAAGTATTAAATTTCGTATTGTATTTCATTAGCATTCACTTTTATTCCTTTTACAATGCAAGTATATAGGGACTTGTAGAATGGGGACTTCGGATATTTTGTGAACCGCCCATGTTCAGTTGCTCACCAAAGTCCCCATTCCCCAACTCCCCAAGACTAGACTCCAGTGCTGCTGTCTATACTTATAAACAAATGCCCCCCTTACCAGTCCGTTGGGTAATTACTACCAACTTGGCAGGTAAGAGGGGATAGGTAAGAGGGGATGGATGGATGGGGATGGATGGATGGATGGGGATGGATGAATGGGGTGGACGAATGGATGACGGTGGATGGATGGATGGGGGTGGATGGATGGGGATGGGGGAATGGGACATGGGGATGGGACGTGGGAGCGTGGGGATGGGACGTGGGGATGGGATGGGTACATGGGATGGGACATGGGGGACAAACGCACATGGGGGGCATGTAATCATGCTCAAACTTGCATTTACCGTGGTAAATGAGTTTACCAACTCGTAATGGTACAAAAAAATAGAAGAACTGAGATGGGGTGAGAGTACACTTGACAAAATTATAGAATAGCAGGTAAAGTCAAGGAGCCACTGGTTGGCTAGGTATGTAGGTACAAGTTTGGTCAGTGTGAAGGCAATTGCTGGCACAAAATAACTTAAATTATAAGTTAGTCTGGAACTATGGATATCTTGGGTAATGTCTAATTGCCCACCAGCTTGTCCTAGTGCTGTCCCGTATATGCAAGTCTTGTCCTTGTTGAAGGAGTCATAACTACCATGCTCCATGTCTTTGTCTTACATGTACAGCCCTGGGACATGCACACCCTTGGGACATGAGAGTATGATATCCGGTTTGAAGATATCTCCAAAGAGAACTCTGAAATTCATGGTTTAACACTTCAAGGACCACTCTACGTATTACATAGTAAATACATTGCCATATGACTAGCATTTGTTACCAATAAAAAGTTTTAATTTGGGATCTTGACTAGCTTCCTAGAACCGCATTGATTTATATTCTAACTTCTTTATTGATCTCTAATGTAGTAAAGGTGTGGATGCATTCTAAATACAAGAAAATACTAAATATTGTAATGGCCGCAAAGGGCTCCTCAGTCCTTTAAGGGTTAACCCCTAAAGGCCCAAATAATGTTTTTTTGGCAACATAGCAATTTTGGGCAGCTCACTACAAATGGATTTTTCATTTTTTTTCTTTGAAATTTTCACACATGATGTGACCAAGGAGTAGCTTTAAGGCCCAACAAATTTCATAACATTTGACTTCATGGTTCAAAAGTTATTGCATGATATGTAGTTCTCTTTATTCGGGGGCAGCCCGGGCAGCTCAAAAAACTTCTTTAAAAATTACATTTTTTGAATTTTTTTTTTTGAAATTGGTTCTATAGATATATATATCCTTGGAAAGCTTTGGATCATTCAATTTTCATCAATGAGATGAAAGTTATGAGGAGATTCTGTTTGCGGGCAGTTATGGAATCTCTACTCTAAAAAAAACTTTTAAGTCCTATGTTTTACTCAATTTTTAATATTTTGGAAAAAAATAGCCAAAGTATGTAGATTTTTTATTACAACATTTCAACCATCGGATTGGAATTTTTTTTTTAATAATTAAATTCCTAACAATTTAGTGTTTTGTACCATTCTATACTTTTTTTTACTTACTATTTTTTTCCTATGTGTTATACATTTCCAAATGATTTGAAATTTTTCAAGTGTATACCTGACTTGCCTTGAAGAATGAATATAAAAAATTAGAACCATTTTGAAACTTTTTTTGAACAAATATGAACTTGTGAAGTGCAGCTGCTTGGATTTTTGCAAGGACAAAAAATGACTTTTTGTCAATTCAAACTCAATCACCTAACAATCCACATGGCAGAAATTTCTGAATTTTTTTCCACATTTTTGGATACTAGTGTACTATAAGATCCTACGGTTAGATGTGTCCAAAAGTAACTTTTATTTAAAATTTGATACTTGCACTATAAAGGCAATTTTGGGGTAGTTTTGATGAAAACATAGTCAAAAGCCTTTATGGTTAATCATATTCATAATGTTCTAAACCTTCATGTTAAAAAAGAGGGCGTTCCGGGGTTTCTTTTTACTGCCAAGAAGACCCAACTAAATGTTGGATAGGACTAGTTTCATAATAGGAACTAAGCTCATATGCTTATAAAGTTACATTTGGATGTAGTTGTAGCACACATGCAAATGGTTGGCCACTTAACCCCTATAGAACCAAACAACATTTTTTTTGTGGCAACATAGCAATTCTAGGCAGGCTAGTATTTATAGAATAATGAACACATATTTTCACAAAAATTTAAGAGGATGTGTGCTCAAGGAGTATCTTTCCAACGAAATGATTTTCAAACTATTTTTGATTTTTGAAAAAAAACAATATGATAGGGTATGTAATTTTGCTTGCTTGAAAAGCAAGATGGGCGCAATTGTTTACATTGCAATTGATATTTTAGGATCTTACTCAAAGATTGAGAGGCAAAGTTATTTCTTTGTCACACCTTGACCCAACCTCATTCATGAAGGCCATTGCTTTTTGTTATTGCCCTTTACTTCACATTAGGGTGGATGTAGCCATATGTTGATCAAACATGTGAAAGATCTCCACTATTCACATTTTGAAAAGATTGTTGTATTTGGAAACCAAAAATTGTTGAATGTAAAAGATTTTTTTAGAAAGTTATTCCTCATTCTATTTTTTTGGTACGTGTTCCCCAATTCAAAATGTCATGAAAATTCTTAGACACATGGCTAGCTCTATTAAAAAAAAATCAATGCAAAGGAGTTCAAGCAAAAAAATGATACTAATTGGTGCAAAAATCTCCCCAAATTAGAGCTGCCTTGAATTTGAATGCAAAAATCGTCACTTGAAACCCTATAATCTTAAAATCCATATGGCAAAAATCTTTGAGAGTAGTTTTTTTGTATTTAAAAATACAAGCCTTTCATTCTAAGCAAAACATGTCAAACATGGTTAGCTTTCCACTTCCGCCTGCATGATCGAAAAGTAATATGAAACTTTGCGACAAATGTGATAGATTTATAGGTTCAGGTTGCCAAAGAATGGAGGGCGAAGATTCAAACACTTGCATCAAAAAACTCAATTGATAATCTACTTTATCTTATTGCTTCTATAATTTCTGTAAGCAGAATGCTCACAAAAGCGTTGAGGGATAAACATAAAAACAAGGAACTATGAGTTATTCAGAGTTTAATTATGTTACGAAACCATGAAACACTGCTTCCGGATTACCTGATTTTGACGATGCGGTTCACATAGACACGATGCAAAGCCAAACGAGCAAAAAGGTATTGCAAACTATTTTGATAAGGTGTTAGATATAGTTTCACTTCCGCTCTTCAAGGTACTTATCCATGTTAAGGTACAGGTGTAGTTCCACAAAAATGTAATGACACTAAATTGGGACCACCTTGTTGGTCCCTTGAAAATCTCCTACGATATACTTCGGGAATGGGGTGCTTTGTCTGTTGCAACCCCCGACTGGCTATCTGTATGATTGAGTACTGTAACTGACTCACTATGGCGTGCCACCAACCTTTCACCAAAAACTAGCCGTCCATGCATACTGTTAAGGCTTAAGCTTCACAAACTACTATTGCAGCGAGGACATACAACTCCCTATAATTCCCACAGCTTGGTCGATTTCATCAGTGGAGATGATGAGGGGAGGTGCAAGGCGAACAACATCACCTTTACCGGCGGTGAGAATGAGGAGTCCTGCATCAAGAGCAGCAGCCACTAGTGGTGACGCAGGGACATCCAGCTGAATGCCAACAAGAAGACCTTCACCTCGCACTTCCTTCACGTGAGGATTCTTGCCCAGCTTCTCTTCAAGTTGCGACCTGAGGTAGGCGCCCTTCTGTGCAACACTCTCCAAAAAGCCTGGCGCCTGAAAATGTATGACAACCAAACCCTTAGCACATGTAAGTCTTCAGTCCACACTGCGCCGTTTATTGAACTTAGTGTATCACACAATAGTTCCCAGGTTTAGTGGTAATTCAAACACCGATAAGTAGTATATCCCTACATTGATATGACTGAAACACCATTAGCAAAAAAAGAAACTCCCAAGTACTTGAGCCGCTTGTTCGTTGACTGAGCATTCACTCAAAAATTCTCCTTTTTCTTTCGATTGATGGTGGTCCCAATGTTAAACCAAGCATAAGATCTACCATAAAAGAGTACATTTACTACATGGCAACTTATTTTGCTGGCACATGAAATCATGGATGACATAAATAGTATGAATGGTGTACCTAGCCAGTGATAATTAACAGAATCGCTCAAAGGTATGCATTTCTTGACAGGGGTCCCTACCATCCTAATGCAACCTTTTTGAATGCTTAAATCAGTTCAACTTCTTCCTAATACACAGAGTACATACTTTAACATGAAACCTAAGACGTTGGATGTAATACCTGGATGCGGTCCAATACAGCCAACGCAGCATGGCACACAAGAGGTCCTCCTGCAAACGTGCTCCCGTGATCTCCAGCTGCTATGCTCGAAGCTACTCTGTCCGTTACAAGAACAGCTCCAATGGGTAGTCCACCAGCCAAAGGCTTCGCTAATGTCATGATGTCGGGTTTAACATCATAGGCTTCGTGAGCCCACAAGCGACCAGTACGACCAAGCCCGCATTGCACCTGACACGCGTAAACTCCACTGTCAATCCGGTGCTCCGACAAAAAACCAAAATATCCCTCATTCATGTACGTGAGAGGCTCAAGATTACTCTGATTTCTGGTCAACATGTACACGACGCAAAGAAGAAGAGCAGCTAAAAATTAACAACAAAAACTCCAAATGCTCCAAAACAATGATCTCGTATCACTATGTGGAAGAGCTTGGCAGGAGTCATGAATCAGGTCAAAACAAAACCGTTGCTAAATTCCAGGTTTCTCTTATCTTCACTTTCCCCTAGCAGTATCGACCACATGTACTACTGCTTTACGGAGCTCGGAAACTACAAGGCGGTTCAGCTAACAAATGAAATTGGCATAGACGATAATGGGCGCACCTCATCAAACACAAGAAGCGTCTCTGTTTCATCACAAATTTCTCTTAGTCCCTTCAGAAAGGAAGCGGTGGCAGAGCAAACTCCTCCTTCACCCTGCAATGGCTCAACAAATATAGCCGCTGTCCGACCGGCAACGACTGCTTGTCTAGTGGCTTCCAGGTCTCCGAAAGTCACAAACTGAGCACCTGCAGTTCAACGAAGATATTACAACTTCATAACAGGATTCACGACCTGGTTCACATTGACCCATTTCGCCCAGACTACATGTCTGGCACAATCAGCACTTCCTTTTGTGGCTCATGTATGAGGAGAATATTTGACAGAATAGATATTAACGCAGAATCAAACCTACACTGATCCGACATAAAAGAGAGCTAACGAGGTGTACCAGGTACCAAAGGTTCGAAAGGAGTCCTATAGTGCACTTTGCTTGTCAGTGAAAGTGCTCCAAGCGTTCGCCCATGTAATCCATTGGTGAAGGCTACAAGCTCAGTG
The DNA here is from genome assembly GCA_963920765.1 of Ulota crispa. Taxonomy (NCBI): domain Eukaryota; kingdom Viridiplantae; phylum Streptophyta; class Bryopsida; order Orthotrichales; family Orthotrichaceae; genus Ulota; species Ulota crispa. Next base: position 9,292,760 of record OY987251.1, on the reverse strand, counting down.
GCTCCTTGAGCGTTTCCGCCATTCCTTTTTGCCAATGCATGATGGTACTTCCGTGCAAATTTAATTGCTGCTTCATTGGCTTCGGTGCCTGAGTTGGTCATGAAAATCCGGTCCGCAAACGATGATTTCACAAGACGTTTAGCTAGGTCCACCTGCGCATGAGCTAGTAACAATCAGCATTGTAACGGGTCCAGAAACTCATGTCCTACACAACAATTTTTCTTAGTGATCCAACAACGTCATACTCGTTGATGACCTACAAAAATATGAGGACACAAGATGTCAAATCGTTAGTGACCTGGATTTTAAACTGAACACTGTAATCAACACCAATTCATCTTTCATCACGTCATGCACTTGGTTGGACTTGTTGGCAAGCGCTGTATGCATGATCATAAGAAATGTTCGTGACCACTACAATTTGAACAGAAACAAGTTTGTCTACTGTCCTTTCCATAGTGGTCTACAACTTCCCACTTTCACATTGCCTAACGAACTCCTACGTGGAAATGAAATAAGATCTCAACAGATTTCACATGCTTAAAGGGACGCAAATAGTATCCTCTACGCTTAGCGTCCAGGACAGTCGCTTTTGATCTTTACCTGTGGTAATGAATGAAAAAGGTTGCTCACGTGAGCGAGCTTCCCTGCCTGCTCAGTCACTGCTTTAACCCAGGTCGGGTCTCCATGTCCCAGAGCATTCACAGCGATTCCTGCTGTCAAATCCAAATACTCCTTGTTCTCGGTGTCATATAACTTGCATCCCTCTCCACTTACAAACACCACAGGCGACCGGGCATATGTTTGCACAAACAGCTGAGACTCTGCCTCGATTATGTCCTGTCAGAAAGAAAACACGTCCCTGCTTTTATTTCACAGATGCACACAAGAAAGGAACAGTATCTCCATGAATCGTTGCAATCACGAGACAAGCATTCACTGGCATTAGACTAATCTCTGGCGTAGGCCCAAATTCTTCAAAGCATTGGGCAAGAACAAAATCAAGATATCATCCAAAGAAAAATGTGAAGGTAAAGAAAACCTAGTCTAAAACCCCAGTAGGAGATAAGCATACCAGTTTCAGCAAGAGACTGAGACCCTGCTTAGGTTTCGGCGCCTCTGGTTCCGACAGACCACAGCTTGCAACCACGCTGCATACCCTCCGTGATTTGGCGTTCGTCCTCTTCTCTTGAGGAGAGAGCAATACTAAGTCGCTTCTGCCCTTTAAAGCAGCTCCTTGAAAAACACGCGGTCCAAATCGAAAGGACCGACCGGTCAATGACCTAATGCTACGACTAGGACCAGCATTCGCGCACACCTCTACCCCGGCCTTCACCGTAACGGGAGAAGGGCGCAGCGACAACATGGTGCTTCCACAAATCGGCATGGCTGTTCGCCAATTAAGAGTGAAATGAACCTCGCGCTGTTTTATCACGACCAAATCTTATCCAAAAGGAGCAATGATCACCAAGCCCTTACGAAAGGGAAGGCGCTCAACTAAACTCTCATGGACAAGGCCTGCTTATGCGCCATCCTCGACGCATCGCTTCAACCGCCTTCACCGCCGGCACTAAGTTCCAGACCCCACCGACTACAATTCCTCCCTCCTTGTTTCGGAATTGTTTCGAATGTGAGATGCGGAACGATGAAGACGGCTATATGGAGAGAATGCGGGAAAATCGAGAAGGCTATACCCATATCCGTTTCGAGATAGGGTTCTGGGAAGCCGAGTGAGATGGACGGGCGCTCGAGAGTCGAGCGAGAGCGTGCCTGCCGCTGGCTGCCTCCAAGCCCTTGAGCTTCCAGTTTCTAGCGACGAAGCTTGGAAAAGGGCGACAAAAGGAAGTGCCTGGGATATGTGAGATTTCGTACTGGCCGTCTGGCACGTGACGTGGTATCCTAATTGGATGAGGTGGCGGGACGCGGTGAGTTGTCATTCCACATCAGGAAGAGAAAAGGTAAGTTGCCGTGCTCAGTTCCGTTCCCCACTTTTTCATGGGCGCTACCGGTACAGCAAGGTAAAGGCATCTCCTGCAGCACGCTTTCCAAGCCTTGGAAAAATGAGGTTTTATGGGGAAAATGACGCAAACTTTCACGGTCAGGCTTGAAGTTTTCCTGCAATCCTAAAACCTTCTGGACCTGCATCTGCGTTACAATGAATTGCGCAGGTACACTTGGTTATGGAGTGGGGTCTTGTCGTGAACACTGCTTGGGAGGGACTGTGAAAGGGCTTGGAGAAAGCTTGAATTTGATGGGATGAGGCTCAATCTGAAGGCCCCGCGACTTGCACAGGGATGCTTTGAGTGCTATTGTTAACTTGAAATGCAAAAGCCATTAGGGCAAGGAGCACGGGGCTGTTTTGACGTACTACAAGAGATGCTCTAAGCAGGTCCATACCCAAGCATTTTTTTGATTCCGACACACGAGGCTTTATTTATCCAACCAATTGTGTATCTGCACTTGATTAACCCCTGAAGGGCCCTTGGGCTCTAGAGCTATGATACCAAATACGGTGGCAACCAATATTCAGTAGATTGAATTAGCTAAAAATTAAGTGTTGCAACCACACATATTGAAAAGTTGTATGATGGTAAGTGCATAATTTTTTTTGAAAAGCCTTTAGAGCAGCTCAAATACGTCTGTACATATGGCCATACATACGGCCGCAAAGGACTTTCGTGACGTTCAGGGGTTAGAGTCCATTGCAGGAAATAGACAACAGTGTCATTCAACTAGATCGCTAATGGAAATTGAGGTTCACCGAGGTTTAGCATTGGGTAATAAAGCTCAGAACACTAACCTTCCTGGAGTGAAGCCTCTGGAGTTCAAACACAAAATATTCGGAAGGGATCTGTTAAGAACCACATTCAGAATCTAGAACTTAGATACTACTCAGATGACCCTATCTTAGGCTCCTTCGGTAACATGGATTCCTTCCACGCTGCATTCGTCGCCTGCCCTTCATATACTCAATACAAGAACCAACTGCACTAAAACGGTTGCCAAATTTCCGAATGATCAATATTCAGTACCGGGCAGCGATGGTCACAACATCGAGCTAGGATGACTGAAACGAAATGAATCACGCTAAACAAATCTTTGTAAAATTGGTTTATCATATATTGGTCTTCCCCAATGTGGAGGATGTGTACAGGGTGAGAGAAAATACAAGCTAATGGTTCCTACTGTAAAATACAGAGTCTAGAACTTTGAAATTCAGCTACTCTGCGCCTCCTCAGGACGTCGTTGCCAAAACTCGCTCCATGCCCTCTTTAGCCCCGTTTGGCTGGCTGCAAGCAGACAGTACTCGACTGACAACTATGAAGCGCTTTATGGTACCTCCGTGTGATACTGCTTGGAATTAGCAGAGTCAAATACGTCTAATTCCGAAGCTGCCAGTTCGTATGAATCTATACACATTGTACATTGGTCAGTAAAATGAATCAGCTCCATTTCGTGTATCTTGGGAGAGCATGGATCGGGCTTCTGCGACTGAGCGTGGAGGCTCCAAGTCCTTCTCCTGTAGCGCACGGCCTTGTAACCTTTGCATTTGCGATGCGAAGATATCATCTAGTATCTGCAAAATTCAAATGTAGGGATTTAAATTATCTTGAAGGGCCCAAAATGGGAAGGGCTGGCACCTGGAAGGGAAAGCAAGTACTAAAAACACGATAGAACACAAAAGTCACAGCGCAAAAGCTCGAAGAACTCACTCCAAGGGCAAGCGTGGTACTCTTGTACCAAAGCCTGTTCCCCTTCCTGCTCTCTAGGAATTGAAGTACGTCCTGGAAGAAGACCACACGACGATGAAAATGAGGATGATGGTGAACCACAAGGAGATTCCCGGTGATGAAAGCGACACCCACGATCAACAGCGATTAATTAATCAACCTGGATATGACTTAGCAAATTTTCAATTCGAAGGTAAGCATAGGGCTTCCAATTGCCGGCAATGCTAAACTAAAACATTGACTGTCCTAAGCATATGCGCCCTCTTTTTACCTATAATCAAATAAATGCGACAAAATAAATGGGGAGAGCAGCATAGGCTTACTCGGGCCATCCTATCCCAATATCCTCGGCAAACAGCAACGAAGACACGTGGCGTAAATACATCGTGCAAGTGTGAGATTGTCTCTTCCAGTTGTGCAGTCAATGGTTGCATTCGTTCACGAATATCTGACGCACCCCCTGCTTCTCTTGTGTCCTGAAGTATCCTTTTCAATTTTGTTGAGTTCTGCAGTCGTGCCTATAAGGAATGCATCACATGTCAGCTTTTGGGAGCACTTTTGCAAGGGGCGAAAATTTTCAAATGAATATATAGAGCCGGTAAATAGCATCACTATATATTCCAATTCCAGTTCACAATGCAGATATACACTCACATTCTCGGATAATTTTTCGACAATAGCTTGTAAGAAGTTCTTGTATTTTGCACGAAGCTCAATTGTAACTTCATTAAGTCGCTCTCCAAACACAGCTCCGCCTTGATTATCCTCTTCTGGCAGACATTCGGCCCAAGCCTTCATTTGCACCTCTATCTTCGGTCGCAGCGTGTCTAACAACCGCTTGATACTATTTAGCAGTACTCCAAGCTGCAACACATCCATTACAATTACTACATGCAAAACACCGAGATGTCATGTAGCTGTATCGCCGTCGACGTATGACAAGAACATAGAATTTTTTGAGGAAAAGAAAGGAAAGAGGTGAACCTGTGTCGGTGCAGAATATATGCTCAGTTTTTGGCGACGGGTAAGCTTTTGCATGTACTGCAGACTGAACTTTTTCGGTACAAGCAGGTCCTTCAGAGGCGCAAGCAACTCAGCATATTGCTTTTCTAAAGTTGCAACAACTGCTCTTTCGACGTCTGCTATAGCCTGCCACCTCACGAAAGGAACTTAATCAGGCATTTCAATAATTGAGACTTTATTTCATCCCAGTCATATGTACAAACATTTGCGTCACTGCCCAGTGTTGAGAAAAAAACTTAATCACAGATGAGTAGTTTACATGTTCCAATGGTATTGTATATTCTGGCCAACGGTGTATGATGATGTCATATTCATTTAGGGTCTCTTTGATCCGGTCGTACACTTCTTCAACAAATGGAGAAGTACTATGCTGTGTAGTTGCCCACGAGCACCGTTCCTGCGTCCAAACATTAGGTCAGCATCATGTATTTTATTAACATAGGGCAGGCACCAAATACGAAGTCGATATACCATAACATTAAAAAAGGAACAGGAAAAGTTTATCACTCACTTTATCAAACTTGCAGAAGTCCAGAAGGTTTAGACGTTTGTCTTGAATCCAGAGCACAACGTACAAGTGGAACAGTTCTTTTGCGTCCACTCCTCCTTTGTGAGGCCTACGAAATCATTTCAAATTCCTTCATTAGCGTGAGAATTACAACAGTGGCAACGTTTCGTACAGAAAATGACCTAATGCGAGTAATTTCAAAATGTTGCAGCACTTCCTTAAGCAGAAAGATTTTCAAAACGCTATCTCATCAGAACCTGGCTGATAGAAAAGTGATGACAATCATCATATTCACCTGATGCCCCAAGCATTCAAATCACGTTGAAGATCCGCAGTAGCGAGCAATAGGTCCGTCACTGGAGGGGATGGCGATGATGGCGGGCAAGCCACCAGAAAACCGCGTAGTCGGTTAGCCAGCTCCACACCATAGATGCCCGCTGTTATGTTTGGCAGATCGATGCAACTGCAGCAGGAACTGAACCATTTAGCAAGGTGGGAACTAAGCCGTGTACAATCCAAAACAAAGATCTGGTTCTAGTCCAGTTCATAAGTTCGTAACCGGTTAAAATAGAACTTCAATCTGAGGCTGAAGCTGCTGACCTGGGGAGAACATTTCTGTTATGAATCTCAATATCAGTGCGCACTTCACCGAGTATGTTCAAGCAAAGCGTTTTCATCTTCTGATAAGCAGTAGACATACTCAGGGGATCCATTAAAAATCCTTCGCTGACAGTGGACACATACTCCTCAGTATCCATCATATGCCGCTTGCACCTCTTACACGCCCCAGTCTGCCGCATGTCACAATTCAGAACCACTTTGAATCAATATTCATGGTCACGACTTCACAATGATCGGACACAAATCTGGGGATGCCCTGTAGAATCTTGAGCAATTAGTAATGAGGTAAGTTATGAGGAGAACCCTTCGGAGAGAAAAAGCAGAGAATGTCCAAAATTGCAGTTGGAACTCGCTCAGGATCAAATTACAAGATCGCTATCAAATCTCAGACACCGGTGCATGAAGTATTTGAAAATGCCTAACCTTGAAGTATTTTCGTAAAGTATTTTGCGCTTCCACACTGAGGATGTCGTGCATCAACGTGAACAGTTGAACAGCGGGCACTACAGCAGGGGCGACAGATCCGGAAGCTGGTGCGAAGATCTTTGACAGACCTGAGGTGGAATCTTCATCTAGAGCTTTGTAATTCTCGAAAACCAGAGCTAGAAGTTGCTCGATTTGTTCCTCGACTTCGACCAAAATTCGCTTCTGCATGGGAAGAAACATCATTGGTTCCCGTGGCACATGTTTGAAGATGTTTAAGACCCTTAAATTCTATTTGATGTGTAAAGAAGAGAGGATATGCAAAATTGACTTGCATGCCCTCAATAACTGAAAGGATGAATCAGACGGCCAACGAAAACTAAGTGTAAAGTTCTGACAAAGCAACCTACCTCTTGTCGGCTGAGGGAATTTTCATCACGCGCTTTGAAGATAGGTTGAAGAAGTTCGTTGATGAGCAGAAGGCAATCCTCTGTAGGAGTTGCTATCTCCATCACACAGGCCAAATATCTACACAAACACATCCAGCTCCGCTTAGAGTTCAAAAGTCTGGTTTTAAAGTATCTATTTCTAAACGCAGGGGCACGCATCTGCTTTATCAAGTTCATAATCGTGACATGTCTGCTTTAAAAATATATTGACACTGTGTTTGTTTATAGACAGCTCGACGATTATCTCTTTCGAATGCTACTCGTGCCTCCACTTTCAGAGTAACGTCAGTTTCGTTGAATTGGCAAAAATTCACGACATTCATTTCAAGGTGTGCGTCTTAACTCGCAAATCTTTACTAGAATCAGCTTGAACAGTTTTTCGAGCTTTGATGTCACAATTTGGCACTTTGACTCGTGCGACATAACCAATATGACGTTATGCAATGAAAACATGCACTGATCCAAAATCCATGACTCATTTCACACACCTCAATTTGGTGTAAGAATCTGAAACTCCATAATAGGAGGCAAATTCACCTAGCAGCCATAGCCAGGAACCATGCAACCTGAGGTTGCGCCGCTGAAACTTTTGAACGCGCATGACCACGTCCAGCACGATGTCATATGCTCTGGTCTCTCCCACAGAACCCCACTACATTCATCGCAGAGGTCAAAACGACTGTGAGGTACTAATCAACTTCGGATGTACAGGCATTATCAGGGAGACTGGTTGCTTTCAAATACAGCAGTTCTGAATTCATTTCTTAGTCAACTCCATTGGAGTAGAATATTTGACAAGACAACACGGTAGATGGTGGAACCAGGCGGAGAAAGGTTAACAATTCTCGAGTCGCGAACCTTAGATGAGGATTCGGATGATTCCGTGGTGTGATGCAGAAATAACTGGACCTTCCCCACACACTCATGATCCCCACCACTGTATATCCCATACCATCGCACTCGGTCATTCTGCATCAGCCGTAGAGAATGAGGGAGGAAAAATGGGAAATGAACTGAAGAAATTCATACCACATATGAAAAACGATTAGCACTTGGTTGCAAATCACGGCACGGCGAACAGTGTCAAATATATGAGTGAGTAGAACGTAGCACGAACCGGATCATCGCTGATTGATGCGACGGGAATGTTTACATGACCTTGAGAAGCTCCTTTAGAATCCAGAATATCCATGAGAACTTCATCTCCTGAACTATCGGGAAGCCTGTGCAAGACGAAACCGTATGGTTAAACCCAATTCTGTAAATTCAACTAAATATTCAAAAACATGAATATAGAGTAACCGCGCAAGAGTAAAGCACTCACAAGACAGTGGTGTCCGTAGATCCAGGTTGCATCCGGGCTGCTTCTTCTTCGGGTGAGCTCTTCAACTTTATCACACAAGTGAAACTATCTGCTGGCCCCACAGAGGAATTCGGACTTTTCAGGAGATCCTATTGAAATTAAACTACAAATATCATGAAATGAAACACCAAAAAGAGTTGAAGTGACAGTGACAGTTACAAGGTGATGGAGATTAAGGACTACCTGGAGGCGAGTCATTGAGAGAATTCTGACGCAAGCTGTTAACCTTGTCTTTTAGAAGTCCAGACATCTGGCGCATATAGTGCGCACCAACATTGACATACGCCACACTACGCTGGCCCGACGTATGCCCACGATGGACTGGCTTGTTCGTGATGATACGGATTTTCTTCACTGCCGTCAACATGGAGATGAGTTTCAGAATTGCGGATTCTTAATAACAACAATAACATGAACATTGAAGAGTTGCCTCATCGAAGACGGTGCAGATGTACACTCCAGTTCAACTTAAACAAGCTACCGTCATATACAGGATGAAAGCCTTGAGATTATATGATTAGCACATGTGAAAGTGCCATATTGTCTTTCCAAGTCGATATGTTTGAGATGCAAATTTGGAATTTTCCAACCAGAAAGAGCCACAGGATCTACCTTGGAGCTTAACACTGCCACTTGTGACCTTCGGTTTAGCTGCTACGGCAATTTCGATTTCTCCATTAGTTCCCTTCCTTGTGCCATCTTCCTGAGGCTGCAGTAAGATCTGGGAAAGTCTGCACATTCAGATTATCCTTAGAACCTGCTAAGGTCGATGCAACCAGCTAACGAATCATACGTGACTGATTTAAATGTCTGGATTCCGTCAAGAAAATGCTTATGCACCATAGGTGAGCTCTTGGCTCTCAGATAGAGGAGTACGAAATGAAATTGCTAGACCAAATTCGGACTCGAGGATGGCAATATTACCCGAAGCTGTCTCGTAAAATTGCACATTCATCTTGAAGGAATTCAGGAGCCTCCGTACAACCCCGCGACCATGCTCTCAGACACATCCGCACACAGGCATCATATGCTATCATTGACTGCCATGCAGCTAGTCCACTGCACCCAACATACATACATCGTGTAAACGAAAGGCATCTTCACATTACAAGGAACGGAATAGAACTTCAGCGAAGAAGCAGACGCGATCTTTTCCATAGACCGTTGACAACAAAGAAACTGTTCATTCCAGGCTACACACCAAAGTCGACAATAGGGGAATGGTCATCCAGGGACATTACACGACATATTGAGGATGGTAATTGAAGGTATGACAGCTCCAAAGAAACAAAAACCTGGGATCTACCTCGAAGATTCCCAGACATCCGATGCAAGCAGCCAAAGCGGTAGAGTAGAACTTTCTTGGTCGTTAGAGGGGTATCAGTTTACAAGATGTGGTCAAATGGAATAGATCGAAGTAAACACCTGAGAAAAACTGGAGCAGCAAGACGCGTTGAGGCCGTCGGCTGTTGACATGAGGCACCTGCTTCTTCTGTTACCATCGTTGAGGCGGACCTGCACGAATTTCAACAAACATTAACACAAAATGAGAACAATTTGGGGCCTCACGTTTCATCTCGTACGAGCACATCATCAAACCCGTCAATCATGTAGAACAAGTGCGTGGGAAGAATAGTCTAATCTGGCTAGTCCACATCGCAGGGGTAGCCCTAGAAACATCAAAATAAAAAACGTCATGAGCATCGTTGGAGTAAGGCAGAACATCACCTCATACTGGTTTCAAACCGCTTGGTTTCAGCACTCTGCTGCAGTCCAGAAGTATCGAAGCTGAAAGCAGTATGGGCAGAATATGTGGGAGTCGCAGGAGGCTGTTCAGCAGGCCCCAATACCATACTGTCAAGCATGGGTGGCGCACTAGGTGGCCCAACAATGCCATCTGAATGGCTACGCCTTAAGGCTCTCATGCCCTCCTTCTTGTCCTGTTCATGTCAAGTCATAACACAGTTTCATCAATGAACAGCCTGTCAGTGCCGTGCGATACGTCACGAAGCTATCATAAATCGAGGCCGGATAACTTTCATTTCGGAAACAAAGCTCAGTCGTTGAGAAGCTCGTCATGTGCTGTTCAATACGAAAAAATTGCATATCGACTCATAAATATTAGTTGAAGATACTTAGTGATTTTACTGGAAAGGAAATCGGGTGTGACTAAACTGAAATCATTCTAAAGTGAAAAAGTACCTTGTCGTCAGTTTCAGGTTCCGAGAGCCACTTTCGCGGGGGGGAAAGTGTATGTGTAGGAGCAGAGAGATTGGGGACTTTGGTTTCGACCTTGATTTCTTTCTCTTGGTTATCAACCTGCTGCAAGAGAGGCATAAATTCAGATACTCGGGAAAAATACTGAATAAAAAATGACGAAATCGAAGCCAAATAATTACACGACGAGAAACGAAGTTAAAATTCAGATTACAAGACGGGTGCATGTCAATTTGGACTAGATTGCACTTACATATCTCACCAGGCCAGTTTCTGAACTCAGTCTGAGCTGAGATAAAGTCCCAGTGTCCTCCAAAGACGCACGGTAAGGCACCCAACCTATGGCACCTTGATCCTCATCATCATCATCGTCGTCATCCAGTTCTACGATACTCGTTTCCTCGTCGGACAGTTCTGTATCGGAAGATAAGTCATCATCATCAATGTCTCCCCGCGGAGCACTAAGACAACTCTTCTTGGATGGGACGTCTTCCCGTTTGTTTTCACACAAATGCCGCCCATTCGCGTTGCTATCACCTTGACGCGTTCCACTTAAAGCAAAGCTATCTATTCGATCCAGGTTCTCCTTTCCTTCTGAACTGTTATTTCTACTCTTCTCTTCTTTGCGGCCAAAGCTGTCCACTCGCCCGAAATTATCGCGTTTCCCAAAGCTATCCACCCGCCCAAAACTATCGTGTTTCCCAAAGCTGTCCTTCCTTGACACAGGGAGATGCCGGTCATAGAATTCTCCCAATTCGAGAGGGTCGCTTTTCTTGGAATTCCCGTTGCTTTTGGCTTCTTGTAGAACGTTGTCATTAAGATGCCTCGCAGCATTGCGAGAGTGACCGAGATTGCGAGGGGATAATCCAGATGATGAGACAGGTGAATAGTGACTAGAGTCTTGTTCATCTCCGGAGTCGCAATCATCCTGAGTCGGATTGCCAGCCGAAATGGACCCTACACTCTCTTCCAGATCGTCTGTGGTATTCGTGGTACACTCTGAAGGAGATTGTTGCTTTAACAGGTCAGAATGAATATGTACATGCGACAGCTGTGGAGGGGGCAATCCCCTGCTCTTCACCGGATTCAAGCGCGTAGCAAACTGACGGTCACGCCGGGTGATGTCTGGGCTGCCCATGGCAGAAGGTGGAGTACTTGGATTTCTTGCTTGCTCCTACATAGCAACTCAGTTAGATTAGTCCAGAGCATGGCCACACATTATCGTTACCTTGACATTCATGCTTGACAAAATACCATATCCAACCATATCCAGAGTACATAGACAAGTGCTAAACTTTCATTTGACAAAGCATGCTCGAAGGGAGCTACATTCCTGTGAGGTGAAGAGTGATATTGGTCTGGGAACCCTCCCTCATCGCAAAGAATCTAGAACGAGAAACAAACAGGGTAGGTTCTTGATATCACAAAACAACCTACCGAGGGTGCGTGATTCACTTTCTCAGTACGAAGATCCCAGGAACTGCGTGGAGTAGTGGATACTCACTGAGGAAGTAGTGTCTGTCACCGCGCACCAAATCAAATATTGTGGCCCATTAACGCATTACAGAACCATAATGACGGCAAGAAGTTGCAGGACTACTAATCCGTAAAGTCTCCCAGTACATCCTCTCAAAAAATAGAAGCTCGGTTGTGAAAATACCTTGCGAATCCACTGGAGAGCGCTTTTGTCGAGACCATCGGTAAACATCTTTGCCACTTGTTCACAATGCGCATCCCCCGTGGACTTTTCAGGGCCTATCTTGTCAGCAACACCAGAATCAACTGGACAAGCGCACGAGATACTTCACATCACTCCTACAGCAACTTCCTCCAGACTCTTGCCCGTTTCCAGTAGACTACTTCCAAAATAAAAGTATCCAGCGCGCACTAAGTCAAACTAAGCGTCTCTCATAGAAATGTTTCTCAAATGCGAGATGCCTCTACTCCTCACGTCAACAAATGTGAAAATGGCATTTATTCAACCTCAAAACGAGCTCTACTAAGGCCAGTTCGGAACGCACCACACGCATTGACAGCATATATTCTGAATCGAAAGACAAAAAGTCGATGTCAGGCACAACTATACAAACCTCAAAAATAACATACCAAGAAAGTATCCAAATTCCACCAAATCGACAAAAAAGAAAAGAACTCCTCCAAACAACGCAATCGCTTTTCAAACTCTCCAAACATGAAGAAATTCTATTAAGGCATACCTTATCAAAAGAGTGCAATCCACCTCTTCTTTCGGTCACTGCTCGTAGTGCATATCAAGAAGTGCTACCAACGCCAGAGCAAGAAACGAACGAGTCTAGCAAATCAGAAAATTGTTTCGGGCTCTACAATGCGGTTGAATCCTGGCGAATGCACAACAAAAACACACGCAATTGATTGCAATTACACGGATCGCAAAGCGGGAGAAGATCAATACATCGACAGTGCGGAGCTGCACGAAGCGATCTTCCGTATTGTGGAGTTGCAAGGTAGCAAACGAGGAGGAGCCAGAGGCCGGGTCGGGCCAGGTCCACCCGGCCCGGCCTGTGGAGCAGGCTGGTGCAAATTTGCACGGGTGGGCGGGCCAATGCACCGGGTGCCAGCATATGCGCTCAACGGAAACCTGACCCTCGGTAAAAGGAGACCCGGCCCGAGGGCCCCACCCCATGACCGTTGGCCGACGTGCTTACTTGTCCCACGGAACGGACACCCCCCATATCCCGGACTCCGTTCACACTGCACTTCGCCCACAAAGTCAACAGTGCGAGAATGATCCTGTTGGCATGAACGGTCAATGAGTCTGTTATTTGAATGGTTTGACAGGCAGTGGAATCTTTGGGGTTTGAACTATGAACTATGAATCCAGTTGTTTTAGTGTCTCCGGAAAGGTTTTCAAAAAACTCGGTACGTATCTGATTCTTTTCGAGTGGTGGTTTCTATTTTAATCGGTTATCTCCCAAACATGTATTTTTTTGGTCGGTCAATAACCGGTTGATTTCCTAGGCTTAGAAAATCAATTTGGTTAACATCTGAATTTTAGTGCTTTACATCATTTATCTTTCCTTTTATAAATGCCAAAAAGATTCATTTTTTGCTTTTCAAGTGCATGGCATACCAAAATGCAGCTATGATTGAGGCAGTAGCAACTTAATGGTTAAGTTACCCTTAGCCAATGCTAATTCTCTATATACTTTAAAGGGATTCATTGTTGGCTTCTTGTGCTCGAAGATCCTTTGTTAGATTTGTACTCGATCAAGTCCCACCATCTTGGGACCAAAGGTTTAGTTTTCAAAAGATGTTTGGATTACAAATTGGAAGTCCACACATTGTTTGGGGTCTAGTTAGTACATCACCAATACATCACCAAGACATGCAAATCAAAAAAAATTACATGATGCTTCTTTGAAAATTTCTTTATAAGTATCATATAAACTTGAGGTCAAATATCTTTTTGGCTTAGAATAGAGATATCTAAACTTAACATCATTTTTCTAAAGAGGAATTGCTTCACAAATGATATTGTCAATTTTTTCTTCTGGTTATTCCATAGCAATTCTTATCACTTTTGCTAAATTCATTGTTATGAGTTTATTCCTAACCTTGGTTTTTATTAAATTTTGAATAAAAAGTACTTATTCATAAATAGATGTATTGATACATTGAACTCTACCCAATTTAGACAACACAAGTAGGGATAGCGTGCTTGAAGAGTATGACTCCAAGTAATTATGCCCCACATGTACTCTTCACGTGTTCAAAAGCCCTTGATTTTGGTTTAGAAGCTCAAAAAACTTCCTTATTGTAGTAATGTTCATAGGTTGATTTCACACAACTTCAAATATCATTATGCCCATTTCCTCATTTACAAGTGCAAGTTTGGCTAAATTTCCAAAAATTTAAATTACAATATGGCTAATTCCTTGAAACCATGCTTTCATGGTTGGAAGTAAATCAGTTAACTTTCATTTCATTTTGGCAATCCTTAGAAAAAGTCAATTAGCTTGTAACTAAAAGTTGAGTCTCCCATAACCCCTCATTGCCGGAGGGGACAAAATGTGTCCTCTCACACTCTGCCTGTGTAATTCATACTGTTGTAACTTTTGCATGATAGTCCAAATTCAATAATTTTTCTTGGTAAAGTTGCACATACAAATCTAGTTTCTATAGAAAAAATTTCAAAATAATCTAAGATGTATTAAGTTTGTGATAGCCATTCAAAGTTCACAGGTTCAATTTGAATTCACCACATTGCATTGTAATGGCTGCAACTTCGGGGGCTTGTATCTTTCTCATCAAATTTTTTTTTCCAATAATTATTTTGGGTTTTGTTCCCCTTGAATTCTACTAATAGCAATAGAATTTTCATGTCGATCCAAGTTGTTTTGAATGTTTGGGAGCAACTCAAAGTTCAAAATCCACACACTTTTTTGTTATTGTGAACTTTGGTGGCTTGTAACTTCTTCATACAACTTCCATTTTTGATCATTTTTATTGTAAAAGTTGTGCATGTTAGTTTAGTTGTTGTTGTTGAAATTTCATTTCAATCCAATAAGTTATGAGTGAATGAGAAGCATTCTAGTAGCGAGAGGATTGGCCATAGATGTGAATTTTTGCTACTTTTTTCATTGTTTTTTGACACTTCAAAACAATTTTGCAAACATAATGAGTCTATTAAGTTATTATTTTTTCCACTAATGTGTATGTATACTAGTTTCATATCACTTTGTCATTTAAGTTTTTTTCATTTGAGCAAGCTTAGAAATCAAAATTCACCTCCAAATGTGTTTTTTAGAAAATTTTAGCATTTTTTTTTAACACTAAAACATTATAATCTTTCAATCTATGCGGTCAAATGACCTTAAATTATATCTACATGATCTGCAACAAGCACACTAAAAGATTGTACAATGGAGATTTTCATAGTTTATAGAAATTTAGACTTATAGCAATTTAATTGCAAAGAGATTGTTAAGGGTCTTTGAACCTCCGGCAATGAGGGGTTAACATAGCTCTTCTCTAATATTATCCACAATACTAATTTGAAATTGAATTTAAGCCCTAAATGCCAAAGTGGATAAGTTTCATCTGAAGCATTATAAAAAAGATGCTCTTTAGGATGGGAAAAAGTCATTTTTGAGTTTTTTAGGAGTGATCGTATATACATGGTCCATCATGGAAGGCAACAAACAATCTCATCAAATGTACTCATACTTTCAGATAACCCAAATTGTGGGAAGATTCATACATAGAATTAGGCCCCATGCTACCCTTCTTGCAATTTTCACATGGGCAACATGCATTGTTGACTTTTGCAACTTTGGAAACAATATCAAATTGTATGGGCACTTGCCATACCATTGCCACACCACTACCACACTAATGTAAGGCTACTAGAAAGGGAAACTACAATGACTAGCCCAACATTCAAGGGTTAAGGGAAATAAAAAATGAGGGTGTGAAATCACAAAGTAATTGGAAAAGACACAATTTGAAAGAAATCACAAATTAGGATACATATAATGTAACCATTGCTCTTCTTTTACTGCCAGCTATTTATCACTAAATAAGTGTAACAATATTGCCTCCTCCTCTCTAATATATATACCTAAGATAAGCAACACTTGAGCTAGCCAAGAAGTATAGAGTAAATTAGTTGGGGTTTGTTTTTGGTTTCTAAAGGGAATGTAAGTTCTTTCTTTTTAAATCATCTGCTTCTTTTGTTCTCTTTTTATTATGTTTCTGTGTCTTTTGGCTTTGTTTATCACGTGTGCATTTGTTTTTGAAGTCCAGTGTTTTTTGTTCCTTTATATTCCATTGATCAGTAGCGAGTTGCTTTCCAAGCAAAGAATTTTGATTCCAAAGTGGAAGCAGTTGAAACACCATATTAAGCAAATTGGGAAAAACAATGCATTATGAGAATTTCACAATTTTTGTCATTATGCACAATTTAACATGTTACAAAATTATAAACTTGCACTTTCTTGTATAATAGTGAAGATTCATTGCCTTCAACATCTTCAAATAATTACAACTTTGAGATATAGCTATACCTACATTTAAAATATGTAAGATTAAAGTAGAGTACAAAATGGTTCCTCCCTTTTTCCCAATTTACCTAATATGGTGTTTTGAGAACTGTTTTGAATTTTTGCATTTCTTAAAGTATATGCTGGTGCCAATAACATTTAGCAAAAAGGTGTGATTGACATGATTGAGTGCTCTTCGTGTCTTTCGTAATAAAGATAATGATGATGTATAGTTGTGATGAGGCAGTTTTGCAAGTAGAACTTCAGTGTACAGAAGTAATTTTATCTAAATACTTTTAGGATTTATTACATTTGAAATTCTTTGCTTGTATCGTGTTTACTTTTGTTGTTGACCATTATTGCTCAATTCCCACTTTTATCCACAATTTCCTTTATTTTGTACAACAAAACATCCATGAAAATTTACCGTTGTCTTGCTTGACATAGTATTGTTCAAATTTATAAACATGTATTTATTGAGCTATGACGATTGTCACAAGTTGTAAAAATAAAATCTCCTCCAAATGGAATACTATTTTTCATTTACTTAGCAAAGAATTCAAAGATTTTTTTCCTTATTTATTGTAATATTGACAAGCTCTAACAATCTATTTTTTCCATGCAAAGTCTTATGTTGATTTGTATTTTGTGTTTTATAAAACATGGCCTTTTGTTTATCATTGTGTTTTACAACTAGAATAGAATCCACAAATCAACTATGTTGTAGACTTTCTTGAGTTTCAAGATATATGTTCTATTGGAAAGCCATCTTTATGATAAAAAAATACTTCACTATAATGAGAATTACTATCATCATATGTCTCACTATAGAGAAACTTAGAAATTGCTTATATAACCATGGATCTTCTTTTCAAAAATATATTAGTACAATTATTGTTATGTTTTTGAACATGTAGTCTATCAAAATTATATGGATATCTGTTGTTCATGATGTAGTCTTCACAAATTTATATCACCATTTAATTACATTTTATGCCAAATAATATTTATAATCATTATACAATCTTAGAGAAGTACAAAAAGTATATTTAGTTTTCTACTAGGAAAATATGCAAAATGTAGATTTTTAAGTTTCAAATTAGGGATAAACCAATTCACAATACAAGTTAGGGTATAAAGGTCAATAACCGTATTGCAATCTTGTGGATGCACTTGTTAACCTCTAAAGGACCACTGTCCCTTTGGGGGACAAATGGGATTTTGGGCATGTACTTCTAGCTAAACTACTTTTTGTGATTTTTTGAAACTTTTATAGAAGATGGGGAATTCAAAGATCTACGTGGGCATCTAATTTTTTCTTCATTTTGACATTTATTGAAGAAGTTATGCATGAATAACTGAAAAACAGGGGAGAATTGGGCAGCCACAAAAAAATGCATTCTTTTAAAATAAAATTTTGAAATTGGTTCTTTAGATTTTTATATATGTTGAAAGCTTTTGAATCATTCAATTATGATAGGTGAGATGAAAGTTGTGAAAAGTTTTTGTTTGCGGGTAGGTAGGGGAATGCTATTTTGTGAGCGGGGATTTGTGAGCCGTGAGCACTGAGCGGGTTTTTATTGTCAAAATAATAAACTCCACCTACAAATATGTACATAAGGCCCTAGAATTGTGCATTTAAAACCACTATCTCTTGAAAAACTTGCTATTTTTTAAATTGTTCTATTGATTTTGAGTTGAGAGTTCATTTGTACTCACAGAATCTTGAATCCCTGCTCACGGCTCACCATTTTACGCTCACCAAATAGCATTGTCTCTAATAGGTATGGGACTCCCAAACCTCCATTCCTTTTCCCCCTTGTAGAACTTGTTGCTTTACTTTTCTGAGCTCTTTGTGTATTTTTTTTTACTTTCTTTTTCCAAGTTGTAGCAAACTAAGATTCCTTGCTTTTCACCATTTGGTTCAAAGTGATCCAAATTCCTAAATTTTACATAAATCTTCCAATTTTGCCTTGTGTATATGTAAAATTCTAGACCTTCTGGCATTGCAAGATTTTACAAAGTATGATCCACATGTCCAATTCATTTGAAAATTCTCCTACACATACCTAACTTGGTTTCAGACATGAATAAAAAAATCCTCAACTTTGCATAGAGTAATTTTTTGACATATCAATGGTCAAAAGCTTCTGAAAATTTTGGGCAGTGAAAAAAAAAAAAACATTTTTCTTCACTTTGGATGTAAATATCTTGCTCTCCAACATTTAGATTGAGCTGATTTTTTTCCCAAGAAGTACCTCCCATAGTCTAGGCCAAGATCCTATGGTTGGATTCTCCAAAAAAAACTTTTTTTTCTACCTTTCTATTCACTCCCCCAAAACTGGAAGTTTTAACTGAAATACGCAGAAAAAATGCCACGGTTCTTTAGGGCTTAACAAATTATAAAATGTTTGTGATAACCTTGCTTTGAAATTTCTACAAAAAAAAATCACTAACCTATCAAGGATTCAAGGTCCTCTAGAATTATATTTTCAATTAAAGTTGTGCTTCTACAATCCATAGAAATTGCGTACATATATGAATTTGCTATATTTCAATTTTTATATTGTGAGCTACTTTCACAATAATAGCACTCTTGACTATGCATAAACTATTCATGTTACTATGAACATTTAATGCTCTTGAATAATGAAAATATTCCTATATTTTTCATATATTTTTCCTTTAAGTTTTGCATGTCTTTTGATTTGGACATACCTTCTTTTTTTTTACCAAATACTTTCAATGTATGCAAAGTAAAGCAATGTTAGGTCTCTAATTCACGCGCTCTGAATTGTCCATATTTAATTAAATGTAGCATACTAGTATGACTAAAAAAATGTAGGAAAACTTACTTTTTCATGTTTCTTTTTTCTTGAGTTGATTTATTAAGACTTATCACATGCTTGTGTTGCAATAAAACCAATGACATAAATGACTCTTTCATACTATTTTTCATATTTTGAAATCAACCAACTATTGAACTCTATAGTAGTTTTAAATTTCTCCCACAACAAATTGTAAAGCATCATTAAGTCATTTCTTTTAAATGAGAATTTTTAGAATGCAGTATCCATTTTAATATCATACGAAAACGAAAAAAAACAAAAAGTAATCGTATCCATGAAAATAAATTACCACGATTACCTTTATAGCCTTTTGGTTCGTAATAGAATATAGCTGAGGTATGAGATGGTTAAACGTAACCATTTCTGTTTGTTTTCCAATTATGACAATTATACCTTATTTCCACAAATTTGGCTACTGCTTCTTGCAATGGTAAAAAATGTACAAAAGATAGATGTTATATATTGGAGTATGACATTTGAGTTCAATATGTTGTTCTTCTTTATGTTCTCAAATTTTAAAAACATATGCCATAAAACTTTATCCCAAAATTGACACCATTAGTTTCTGAATTTTGATTCCATCTATAAAAGATTAAAAAAATACATGAAATTCAATGCAAAAACCAGGGACTTAATTCTAATAAGTAGTACTAGTCACAAAATGAGTACTTGAGTTTGAACAAATAAACCAACCAAAAATAAGAATATGCCATTTATGCATAATTATTTGCATGTTCTTTTTATGAAAACATGTTAAAGAACAAAGTCAAAATGTACTCCATGTGGATGACCAATCTTTTGTACTAGTATACACGCACACGCTTTGTGTTAATTGAACATGTGTAAATAATGCAACATTCAACGTTATAGAATCAAATCAGTTGGTTTAGAATCTAACCTTGATGTAGTTTACAAAAATCAATACCTCACAAATGGTTTTAATAATTTAACTTTGATGCACCATCAATTTTGTCCTTATTTGGAACCAAAATTTGTAATTGCATGTCATCAAAATGCTACTCATTAATACTGTGCTAGGGGGGCGCTTGGTGTTATGTTGGTTTTCTAGCACATGGTTGGAGGGCATTTAGTGTTCTATATTTGAGGCATCCTTATTTTTTCAACTTCTGCCAAAAGAATTTATAAGTATTGGAAAAGGACATGATTGGAGGGTGCTTAGTGTTCTGTAATTAGGGTGCCCTTTGTTGCTTTAGCTTACACCAAAAAGTTCTAGAAGATTCTAGAAAAGGGTGTGGAGTTGATATCCTCCCACTTAATAGTATAGATTGCATCATTTCTTGGCTTTTAAACAATCTATCTCTTAGTAGTTACAATTTTGCATGTAGAATGTAATGGATTGCACTATTAATACATGCATGTGCTTTAAAACCATACATTGCAACTTTGGCATATGTTTCAGTAAAATTTGGAACATATTTATGTATTGTAATCATGTATTGCACTATTGTAAGCATAATCAACTATTTTTAGTAGTATACAGTACCTTGAAGGATACATACGTACTACCCTCTTTTGGCAATGAAAGAACTTGCCAAAAACTTGCATAATATAAAGTATAATTGACATTTTTTGTTGTGCATCATAATTTTGTGATTTTTATGTAGTTTCAAACAAGTATACCAAATTTTAGTTTCAAAAAACCTTAACTCCATATTTGATGAATTTTTTTGTATCAATTTCATGGTTAGTACATGATAATTAATTGAAAAACATTGGTGATAAATTTTTGAGATTTGATTGCACTAACATCCATACGGACATCCTCCATGCTAAAAAAACCCCTTAACCCTTTAAGGCTGGGAGTGCCAATTTGGTTGTTTGAAGCCGTTTTTATGAAATAACTTTTGAAGAATGACGCAATTGCAATTGACATGAGAACAAAGTTAGAGGGCATGGGAATTTTTGGTCAAGCAAGCCTATGTATGCTATTATTGGATTTATATTGAATCCAAAAGCTTGGATTGAAGTGAGTGAAGCTTAGGAATCATGAGTAAAAATCGTACAAAAACCCCTTCACTTTGTGATGCTTGAAATTCTTGTCCAAACTCAAACTCAACTAAAATAATTTTCATATGCTTGGTATGAAGGTCACCTACCACATTGCAGTTTCTCAAATTCACACTTGGGCTCTAAAAAGACACAAATTTGACCTCACAACACCGTATATGATTTTGGAAATAATGACGCCCTCAACTTGGCATGGATGTGTTATAATCTTCCTAGTCATTTGGGCTACGCTAGTAAGATTTGACCAAGTAATAGATTAAGTAGTATGTATTCCATCTACACGGGTAGATCTTGACAAGATCTGAGCATTTATTGAGAAAACATGGAAAAGGGATGCTACCTAGTGATCTTAATTATGATTTTCTCTTTTACCTTAAGTGGCTAAAAACACTACTAAAAAGTAAAAATCTACGAATTTAACATTGTAAAGTTTCAGTAAAAATTAGCTACATAATTTTTTTGGTAGCAATCTTGCTAATTTAGCCAGTTTAAGGATTGCAATGCCCATAGCAACCTTGAGCCAGGGGCGCCTTTGGCCCTAAAGGGTTAAGCAACAAAAACATGATCTTCAATAGATTTAGTGTGACTTGTGATATGTCCAAAATTTTGTAGAATAGATATTTTTGTATGATAATCAAATTTTGCTATTTGACTCATACTTTGTGTCTAAGTTTGTGGTTTTGAACATGATATTATGTTTACATGGTGAAAAAAAATTCAAAAAAAAAATATATATATTTTACAAAATTTTGGACATATCACAAGTCACAGTAAAATTGACTAAATCCTTTGAAGAGCACATTTTTATTGCTTAAGGGGTTTTTTTTAGCATGGATGTGCGTATGGATGTTACCTATACACCCATGCAATCAAATCTCAAAAATTCATCACCAATGTTTTTCAATCAATTATCATGTACTAACCATGAATTTGATACACAAAAATTCATAAAAAATGGAGTTTAGGTTTTTTGAAAACTAGAATTTGGTGTGCTTGTTTGAGACTACATAAAAATTACAAAATTATGATGCCCAACAAAAAATGTCAATTGTACTCTATATTATGCAAGTTTTAGGCAAAAGAGGCCAATACATATGCATCCTTTGGGGTACTATAGAGTACCCAAAAGAAAGAGTACATAACACCCTTTCATGGCATCCAAAGAAGTATGTATAACTATGTATAACAAAGAATATAACTCATATTTCATTCTCACATTTTTAATATGCGATCCTCATGCAATCTTGATCTAGCATACCAAATTTTAGTTACTAAAACCCAAAATCCTATTTTTGGTAAATGGTTTTGTGTCAAAATCATGGTTTTACAAGAAAGTTGATTAATAAATAGTGGTGATGAATTTTTTGAGATTTGATAGTATGGATATGTAGGAGACATCCATACGCACATCTTCCTTTCAAACAAACATTTCCAAAAAAATTCAAAATTCCTTATGAGGAGAATTTAATGTCAGAGTGATTATGACCAAGTTTAGTGAAATACATATTTTGTCATGGAAATTAGTTCTTGGCTTTTGACTCATACATTGTGATTAAGTTTGTACCTTTAAACATGATGATATTTTTTTTTTGCCAAAAACTAATTTCCATGAAGAAATATATATTTCACTAAACTTGGTCATAATCACTCTAACATTAAAACCTCCTCATAAGGAATATTGAATTCTTTTGGAAATGTTTGTTTGAAAGGAAGATGTGCGTATGGATGTCTCCTACATATCCATACTATCAAATCTCAAAAATTCATCACCACTATTTATTAATCAACTTTCTTGTAAAACCATGATTTTGACACAAAACCATTTACCAAAAATAGGATTTTGGGTTTTAGTAACTGAAATTTGGTATGCTAGATCAAGATTGCATGAGGATCGCATATTAAAAATGTGAGAATGAAATATGAGTTATATTCTTTGTTATACATAGTTATACATACTTCTTTGGATGCCATAAAAGGGTGTTATGTACTTTTTCTTTTAGGTACTGTACATTGAACCTCAGTATTTAACATGATTGCATCAAGTTAGTAGCATATAAACTATTTGATATGTTTCTCTTAGATGTAAAATTGATATTTGCATCAATTTTAGATATTTATTTCATGGTGTTTTAACTATTTCAATTTTTGTTTTTGCAACTTTTATATTTTACATGATAATAGGTTAAAGATTATCGAGCATAGAGTTAAAATAAAGCAAATAATGGTACAACTAAGTTTATTTGGCACAAACCTTGCGCAATACCTTTCGTTTGAAAAGTACATTCACCCAAGATCCAAAAATTCTCATTCTGCTGATAATATTATTTTATTGGTAATATTGTGACAACGAAATTGTACAAATATTTCATCATTGGATAAAAATTTGTTATATAAAAAACTAGTAAACAGTTAAAATCAATCTGCCATAAAGCCATTTTATTTTTAGAAGTTTGATATTATTATTTGCCTTTATGCATGTTCTTTTCCTAAAATCACAACATTATCAGAAATAGAGTTGTATGTGACTAGATTCACAATATAAGTAGCAAATGTTAGATTTCTATTATAGTTTCATATTCAAGTGTTAAGCTTTGCAAACACAGTTCTCCATAGTGATTTACTGTAACTTACATACCGGTAGCGAATGATTTCATAATCCTACGAATCTAGAACATTTAAAATATTGATTGTGTCTGCAATTGCTAAATAAAAATTCAATAAATTTACTAAGTGAGACACAAACAATTCAAAAAGAACCACAAATGTAAATTTTTGGGGAAATTACAAATAGGGGCATGAAAACGTAAAATATTACAGATAGGGGCACAGTTTGAAAATGTTTATAAATAGGGGCACAATTTTTTTTTTTTTTTAATGTGGGTTTTTATTTTAAAAATTGGTTTGGACATTGGTTGATTTAGGTACATCACATTAAATGGTAGCTAACTTCTAAAAAATTTCAAAGTTTTCAAAAATTGTCATTCCCTTTACTAAAATTTCCTTATTTAGGCTTGATTTGGAAAGACCTATAAGTTATTTGGAAATTACCCAATATTCAATTTAATGTGTCTTAATCAAGCAATGTCCAAATCAATTTTGTTTTACAAAATCACATTTCTTTTTGAAATTGTACCCCTATTTGCAATGATTTTCAAATTGCGCCCTTATCTGTAATATTTTACATATTCATTCTCCTATTTGTAATTCCCCGTATTTTTATGATGTAGTCAATAATCAATAAAATTGTGTTGCTTTAACCCCTAAAGGACCAAGCAATGTTTTCACCAAAAACTCTCCAAAATTGCCATTTTTAGAGCATCAATCTAATTTGAAAACAAAAACTTTTTTTGCATATGTGACCATAAGATCCTGTAGTAGGCTAGTTTCATAATATATGGAAAAAAATTCAGAATTTTTCACCACATGGATTGGAAGATAGATTGGTTTGAATGTTCAAAAACATCTTGTGAAAAATTGGGCAACTACCCTGTAGAAGGTAAATTCCTAAGAAAGAAAGGCCGCAAGGGTGGTGCTTCTCTAGATTCCTTATTCCGCCTATGTGAAGAACATATCAAAAAAATTCAAATCATTTGGGATTGTACAATGTCCTCACAAAAATCTACGTACCACCTTCTCATGACATTCAAAATAGTTGATATAACAAAGAACTTAATTGGCATTTTATCCTCAGATTTTTTGAATGTGATCCTCATGCAATCATGATCAAGCATACCAAATTTCAATTACTAAAAATCAAAATCCTATTTTTGGTAAATGGTTTTGTGTCAAAATCATGGTTTTACAAGAAAGTTGATTAATAAACATTGGTGATGATTTTTTGAGATTTGATTGCATGAATATGTAGGAGACACCCATATGCCCATCCTTCTATTAAACAAACATTCCTAAAAAGTTTCAAAATTCCTTCTATAGAGATTTTACACCCATATGCCCATCCTTCTATTAAACAAACATTCCCAAAAAGTTTCAAAATTCCTTCTATAGAGATTTTGAAGTTAGGGTGATCATGACTAAATTTAGTAAATTGCATATTTCTTCATGGATATTAGTTTTTGGCAAAAAAAACATATCATCATGTTTATAGGTACAAAACTAATTACAATGTATGAGTCAATTAACAAAAACTAATTTTCATGAAGAAATATGCAGTTTATTAAATTTGGTCATGATGATCCTAACATTAAAATCTCTATAGAAGGAATTTTGAATTTTTTTGGAAATGTTTGTTTCATAGAAGGATGGGCATATGGGTGTCTCCTACATATTCATGCAATCAAATCTCAAAAATTCATCACCAACATTTATTAATCAACTTTCTTGTAAAACCATGATTTTGACACAAAACCATTTACCAAAAATAGGATTTTGGTTTCTAGTATCTAAAGTTTTGTATGCTTGATCATGGTTGCCTAAGGATCACATACAAAAAATCTAAGGATAAAATGCCAATTAAGTTCTTTGTCAAACCAACTATTTTGAATGCCATGAGAGGGTGGTACGTAGACTTTCTTGAAGGCACTGTATAATACATCATATGGGAAATAAATAGTAAGTAAAAAGAAGTAGAGAATGATTCAAAACACAAAATTGTTAGGAATTTAATTATGTAAATGAAAAATGCCAATCCCAATGGTTGTAGTGTTTTAATACTCAATCTACATCCTTTGGTTTTGTTTTTTTCCCTAAATATTGAAAAATGAGTAAAATAAAGGATTTCAAAGTTATTTTGGAGTAGAGAATCCATAACTTGCTTGCCAACAAAAACTCTTCATAACTTTCATCTTAGTGATCAAAATGGAATGATTCAAAGTTTTCCACATTCACATAAATCTTTTGAACCAATTTGAATTTTTGTCTCTAGAAAAGGAGATTTTTTAAAATCTGCCTAGGTTGCCTGCCGAGTGAAAAAAACAACATATATCATGCCGTATCTTCTTATTCAGAATTCCAAATGTCATGAAATTCAATGCATGTGAAAGATTAACCTCGTCCCCACATTCCATTAAAATTTCACTCTAAAATATGAAAATCTTCAATCACATGTAAATGCCCAAAAACACTATATTCTTAAAAAGGGGGCTTGGTCCTTGAGGGGTTAATCGAACAATATACTCACAATTTTTGCAAATGCTATTGGATTCGTTGTTATTAAAATTGTGATGAAAAGTTGCTTTCATCTAGTAATCTCTGCAGTATTTTCTTTTGTTGTAAAAAAGCAATAAGATTTTTTTTCACAAATTTTAATTACAAACGAGACTTTGTACTATTAAAAATCAAGTTTTAAAGGTTGGGTCATAAATTCTCTACAATAATAAGGATTTGAAATATTTAGAGGCTGTGCTGTTTGCTTGAAGGATATTGTATGGGAATTGCTAAATCTACCACAATTTTTGGTAGATCCACCACATGGCCCATCACGCAAGATACCACACCACAGGCCCCACCCCAGACCCCACCTCAGTCATTTTCATCTAGCTTTTTTATCCAAGCACTAGAAATTAAATAATTAAATTGGTTTTTAATTGATTGATTTCAATTTCACTCAACTTTTTTCACACATCATTTGGATGACTTTTAATTGCTTTGCGGCTCTCCCTGTACATTATTTAGAAGATCCTTAGAGGAAAAAAAAAAGAAAAAGGAATTGATATGGGCACACCCGGGGTTTGATATATGCACACCTCTTGGGATAAAGTTTAGATTTTACCATCAAAAAGCTGAATTTGAAAACTTTGAATTCATAATCTAGTCTTAGAGACCTTGATTTAGTCTAGAGCAATATAGGAGGTTACAATTGAATAACACCCAATGTAAAAGCTTAGTTTTTTTAAACAAACAAAAGTAAAAATAAATATGTCCCTCCTAGCTAAGCTTTTACATTGGATGTTATTCAATTGTAACCTCTTATATTGCTGTAGAGTAAATCAAGGTCTCTAAGACCAGATTTTGAATCCAAAGTTTATAAAGTCAACTTTTTGATGGTAAAATCTAAACTTTACCCCAAGAGGTGTGCATATATCAAACCCTAGGTGTGCCCATACACTAGAAGAAAAACAAGGATAAACAACTCCACAAGTCACAATGACCAGGTCACCAGAACTGCCTTGCAACTACATAAACAACTGCACAACAACTACACGACTAGATTGTAGTTGTGCAAATGTTGTGGAGTTGTTGTGCAGTTGCAAGGCAATTTTGATGACCTAGTTGTTTATCCTTGTTTTTCTTCTAGTGATTTCAATTCCTATTTCTTTTTTTCCTCTAAGGATCTTCTAAATAATGTACAGGGAGAGCTGCAAAGCAATTAAAAGTCATCCAAATGATGTGTGAAAAAAGTTGAGTGAAATTGAAATAAATTGATTAAAAACCAATTTAATTATTTAATTTCTAGTGCTTGGATAAAAAAGCTAGATGAAAATGACTGAGGTGGGGTCTGGGGTGGGGCCTGTGGTATCTCGAGTGGTGGGCCATGTGGTGGATCTAGCAAAAATTGTGGTCAATTTAGCAATTCCCTATTTTATACCTACTCATCTAAAAGAGTTGTTGACAATATCTTTTTGAATAACACATAATTATTTATTTTTCAAAGTTACAAATTCTACTATTTATCAAGGTCTTTAAATTTGCAAAATTGAAGATTAGAATCCCATAACATTCAGTAGCATGAAGAGAGGATGCCTTTCCCTCTCTTCAAGTATCATCCATGAACTTTATCTTGACAAAAAAAAAAGTTTTTTTTTTTTTTTTTTTTTTTTGACATGGGTGGCCCCCACATCGATGTATGTGCACTAAAGTGAGCCTCTCTTTCATAAACTTTTTGAAAAATTTAGCCAAGTGTCCTCTTAGCTACTAATGGGTGATATTCCACACACTTCAGTTGGAGGGAGGACAGGCTTGCTGAGTGCTACTGAATGTTATGCCTACAAACATTTACATGTATTTTGAATTGCCAAAATTTTCATCAAACAATACTTTTAAACTATTTTACATTAATTATAACTGAAATATTTTATTATAATATAGTCATGAAAACCGGAATATAAAAGTTCATTTCAAAAATCTTATAATAACTATAAAAAATTAGCAAACAAATCTATTAAATATAAACTCTCTATGAGTCAGATATTCTGAATACTACTCCCTTTGTCCCATTGTAAAGCTCCAAACTATTTCTCCATGAGGGATTAATTGTATTCTTAATCATTATGCTAGTGACAAATGCATTCTAGAATCAATATATTACTTACCAAGTATTTGGAAAATCTCAAGTTTTTATGTTGTCGTTTAGATACCCAATTTCCATGCAAAAAGTACCATATTTGTACATAGTTTGTGAAGGCTACCAACTCCTCATCATATTGGTCTTTCTTCTAGTGACACATGCGTTCTAGAATCAATATATCATCTACCAAATGTGTGCAAAATCTCCAGCTTTGATGTTGCCGTTTGGGCACCCAAACTCCATGCAAGAAGTACCTTATTTGTACATCTTGCTAGCTCCTCATTATTAATGATTTAAAGATTAGTAGCAACAACGGTACCTCATATGGGCAAGGCCAAGCTTGTTAGGAGAGAAATGCTCTTTAATTGCTTTACTTGCCCCCCATGATATCATTGGACATGACAAACGCTTTCTCAGTGTTTGAAATTAGCAAATGGGAGCTTTTTAGTGGGACAAAAACTATGCCTCATTTGAAGCTTTATATTGGGCCAGAGGGAGTACTATCAAATTTATTGTTTTTTTACTTTGACTATATATATTAAAAATGCCATGAGTAAATTAAATAACCACCATTTGTTGATTCCAAATGTATAGAGGTGATTTGAAAATTTCTTGTATATAGATAATTAAAATCCTCAAACGTTGTTGTTACAGTTTTTTAAAATTAAAGTTATGTGTATTTGCATTCTCATGTCCATCACTTGTTGTTTATTATTTTTCAGTCGTTTACACTTTGTTCCACAAAAAATAATTGTTGTTTTATCAACAAATGGAACTGTTGAAATTTAAAATGTTGTCGAGATATGAGTGAAGCCAATGCGGGTAAGTTCAACTATTTTTCTTGCTTTGATGTTTTCTACCTTTGATTGTAGGGAAAATTTCAAGAACACCCCTCGATTCTTTTAAAATATCAAATGTATCCCGGCCTCAAAAATTTGAAATATCAACAATACCCCTGGCTTTTTGCAAGAACATCAACTACACCCCTTATAATCTTTGAGAACATCACAAATATCTCTAGTTCACTTGTGCCTCTTTACTGCAACTTTTTGGGAATATTAGAATGACCATGAGAAATATTATGCAATCCATGCAATGGCTTTGCTCACAATAGATTTACCTGCAAAAACCCGCTAAAAAGAGCTTGAAAAGCTGACTTTCAAGATTTGGCTTGCATTCAACTTGCATCTACTTTTTATAATTTTCATTGTCATCCTAGTGCTTACAAAAAGTTGCAATAAAGGGCATAAGGAAACTAGGGGTATTTATAATGGCCAAAAATAACTAGGGGTGTTATTTGATTGATATTCTTACACAAAACCAAAGGAACTTTTGATATTTTAGATAAAATGTTTCAAAGTAATCGAGGAATGTACTTGATAGTTTGAAACGAGGTTTGAAATTGTTGAGCAACATTTTTGATATTTTTCCAAAAAATTTAAAAAATAAATGAAATTCTTGAAGATGATGAGGGCATGTTTGATATTCTTGCACAAAGCTAGGGAAGATTTTGATACGTCAAAACCTTGACGGGTATATTTGATATTTTGAAAGAATTGAGGGGTATATTTGATGTTTTCGCTTGATTCTATACACTCTGTTCTTATTGTTTTATAGGTACACTGAATGTTGTTTGTTCTAACTGGTATTACAACAAAATAGAATTTGAGAAACAAAAATGAATTTGCAAGTGAGTGGTGTCCATATTTCTTAATTAGACTACTAGAGCTAACATTTTTATATATTTATTTTCTTTGTTTTGAGAAGTTAGATTAAAAAATTCAAAATGCAAAGGTAGGTTGTTTTTTACAAAAAGCTAATAATTGGACTTGTAGGTTTTTTGGAAACTAAGAGCATTGCCAATGCAACCATAACCAAGCCCGGTATAACAAACCCGTTTTTTTTAATTAATAATTGATTGTGATATAAAATTTATATGATTTGAATGGCATGAATTTTCTTGTTGTAAAAACACAATAAAGGTTAGGTTTAGGGTTTAGGGTGATTTAGATATATGGCATCAAGTGTTAGCTAGCTTCCAAAAAATGTAAGGGCCTCATTAAACCAAACCTATAGAGGGGAAAATTAGTCAAGGGCATACCTAAATGGTCACTTGTACTGAGCCCTTGGTTGACTTTCCCCTATAGAGGCTTGATTTGGTGAGGTGTCTAA
Organism: Ulota crispa; assembly: GCA_963920765.1. Taxonomy (NCBI): domain Eukaryota; kingdom Viridiplantae; phylum Streptophyta; class Bryopsida; order Orthotrichales; family Orthotrichaceae; genus Ulota; species Ulota crispa. The sequence continues at coordinate 9,262,113 of OY987251.1, read as the reverse complement.
TTTTTTTGGAAGCTAGCAAAAATTTGATGCCATATACCTAAATCATCCTAAACCCTAAACCTAACTTTTAATGTGTTTCTACAACAAGAATAGTCATGCCATTCAAATCATGTAAAGTTTGTATTACAATCAATTATTAATTTTAAAAAAATGGGTTTGTTATACCGGGCTTGGTTATGGTTGCATTGGTGATGCTCTTAGGGCATCATCATCCAGCAGCACAAAACAAAACACTAAAAGTGTACTTGCTTTGGGCAAGCAGGCTCTAAACTTATTTGCTTTAGTTTAAGCCCAATAGCCACAAACGCATGGGCACATGCTGAGGGCCGCTTCTCACTATGGTTGACCAGGTCAAGAGGCTGTGGGATTTAGCGGCCATAAATTGTTGAGAGGTCAAAGAAATGTGTTGAAAATAGGCAATAAAATATTGTTTTTGACACCTTTGGTTGCCCTTAGTGTGAAGCCTCTAAAGGCCAAGTACGAAGGCCAAACTCTTGGTAATGACCTACCACAACCTCTCAACTTGAATGTCCATAGCATGAAGCCTCCAAAGGTTAAGTCCAAAATCCAAAGTCATGACATTTATTAAACATTCCAAATCTAATGGCCAAGGTTGTGTTGGCTTTTGATAATTTTATGAAAAACAAGTGATAGCCTCTCAATTGTAATTTGGGTCTCAATTTTGCTTGACCCAAACTTTTTTTGAGAAGCTATTGTTGCGTATGAAAGGATGATGTCTTGGGAGGAAGAGACTTTAGACTTTAACCTCTAATGTGAAAGATTGAGAGACCAAACTCTTAATTTCTTACAATTTGATTGGTGAAAATCAACGGCCTCTCAATCTTTGGCAATAGTGTGAAGCGACCCAGAGAGCAGAGGTAACATGGGCTTACTGGTCACAGATTTGGGGTAAAAAATCCAATCAGATCAACGTCGGCCAGAAGCTGTGGCTAGCTGGTTTGCGGCAAGCCCATTGATCTAAGCTTATAAGAGCATCCCAGCGTTGTTTGAGGTTAGATGGCATGCCATGATGTGGGCCACAGTAGTAAATTTCAGCATTTTCATTGGCCAGAAAATTTGACAGTTTAGATATTTATCATCAAGAGATTGAATTTTGGAATTCTGAATGTAAATTTAGATTTAGAGACCTGATTTAGTACAAAATCTTAGAGGAGGATATCATTGAACAACACCAAAGTAAGGGGTAAGTTATCACTCTTATCCTAGCTTGTAAAAACAATGAGATTTTGCCACTCCAGTCCTACCATACGGTATGCCATCTAACCCCAACCCTTTAGCAATGTCCTTGGAGGGCTAACACATTCCTAGCATGGATGGTAAGTCCTTTGGGGCTATGACATATTCCAAGTATGGATGATAAAGCTATGGCCCCTCAAAATACTTTCATGGCACTTCTTTCTAGTGTGTCATGCATGACTTTTCAAAATATTGTTCATCTTGTAATCCCTTTAATGAATGGTCAAATATCTATTTATGGGACACTTATGAAGTGCAAGTTTGGAGTTCAAGAGTTCTAAAGCCCTTTCAAAAATAGATGTAACCTCTTCAAGTGCCAAGTTTGAAGTGCAATGGTGGAAATGCTCTAAAAGCGAGCTTTTCCATGGCTTGCCCCTGCTCTGAGGCACGGATGATAACTTTGTTTGTATTTGCACAACAAGGGATGGATTATCTTAACCTCGTGCATGATTTAAGTATTATACATTATCATTACATTGTTTGATACTATCCACATTTCTTGCCAAACCATCTAAGAAAATAATGATTATGAATGCTAGCGTAATTATGTATACATGAGCGATTTTGAGACAAAATTAAGATGTGCTATGACGTAAAGCTTACGTAGCATGCTTTAAAATTCTTAAAATAGAATATGTATGAAGCTCAATGGTAAAATCCAACTAGATGGTTGAACGAAAATTTTATTGAGTGGTTATGTAGAATCAATTTAAATTTAGCTGTTGAATTTATAAACAAATCAAAATTAGATTTGTGGAATTTGCCGACATGTCTATGAATGGCTAAAAATGTCATAAGATATTTAATATACATAGACAAATCATTCGAAGCATTACATTTTTCCAGTACCAAAAAAAATTCTCATTGTGATCATATTAGACACTCAACTTTCTTTAACCCCTAAACGTCCAATACAATGAAAATTGTCCTTTGGCTCTAAAAAAAAGATTATGTAGCCTAGAAAAAGATTATGTAGTCCAGAGAAAAATTTGTTTTTCATCTCGTTTTTTTAAAAGTGATTGTAAACATGTACAGGTAGTTTACCCTATTATCATTGGGCCTTAGACAAAAAATCAATAAAACAATAGTTATAATATATCAAATGAAATGGTTATGGTCTCATTTGAAAGATAATCAAGTTAAGGTTTTGTATCAAGTTCCAAATTCCTAAATGAGTGGAGTACAAAATAGTTATCAAGGTTACAATAAGGTAAGGTCAAGGTTCAATTCAAATTTGAAATTGCCTTATTATCACTTCCTTACCATTTCCTTAGAGATTTTCATTGTCATACATGATATTATTTTGTCATTTTCATCTTTGAATTTCTTCTTCCTTTCCTTGACCTCTATGGTCATCCATAAGTGCTAAATTAGTTGACAATTTTCATTTATTTTTGATATTTTGCAACTAACATTGCTTTAGCTAACGCGCGGGGGCAATAAAGTGTATATCTAACTAAGGTCTTCATAGCTAATATGCTATATCTTTTGCAAATTTTAGTCAAATGGAACAAAAATTTCACGATTAGTAAAGGACTCTAAGGCCTTTCTTGCAATATTTGTAAATTTGGATTTGAAACTAAACTCTAAAAGATATGAATTTTTGAAGATAGAAAAGTGATAATAGGAGCGGAGTGATAATAGGGTAAACTACTTGTAGTGCATCTTGAAAAGCAAAAAATAATATTAATCATCAAATACACTCATATTTATAAATACCCCCAAGTTTTGAGAAAATTCAAAATCACAGTGTTAGGTCCCAAGCTGTTCGTATTGCAATTGATCCAATTTTTATGGGATTAGCTTGCACTGTTGACTTTTCCAACTTTTTGAAGCAATACTATTGGTGCCCATGTGCAAAACATTGTAGATTGCTATAGGCCGAGCTATAGGCAAGGCAGGCCATGGAAACCCATCCATCCTTTAAGGGTTAACCCTTACACGCCAACTGGGACGATTTTTGTCCCCTTTTGTTTGATTTTTTGTAGAATTGATTATAAACACGTGGTCATAGAAGCAAAAAATTACCTCATTAGTTGCACTCATATTTTTAGGTAATCCAAATTGTGAGAAATTTCAAAGTCACAATGTTAGGTCCCAAGCCGCCCTTAGTGTAATATTCATGAGGGCACTATGTACTATTTACTTTTGCAACTTTTAAAAATAATATTTTAATGTGTGAGCACCACTATAGAAATCATTGTTCACTCTAAACACTGTGAAAAGGGCAAGCACAATGACCACCTTGACGTTTAAGGATTAAACACCATAAGGCTATTCAGTAATTTTTCTCATCCAATACATAAAAAATTGGTCATTTTAATATTATTTGTTTTCATAGAACAAGTTGGAGTTGCTCGTTGACATTCTCTAACCAATGCTTGTGGAAACTCCCTTTGGATAAGTTGCTTTGACAACATAAAGCTTTTATTTGTATTGCTTGTCCACAAAGTGCAGCATATGAACTTTGGTTCAATAAAGGGCCTTCTAATATTCGAACATTAGTATTACATATGCTGTTGTTCATGGAACAAAAGTTTTGTAAAACAAAACAAACAATACACTAATACTGTATTGTTAATTTTGGTGACGCAAAACCAATTATTTGTCAACATGTCGATCGATATAATTGAAGAATATATGAATTTTCTGAAAAGTTATGGGTATCTAGTCATATGAAAAGGCTAAAGGAATCATACGTTGGAAAATAGAACAGTACTATTTTGTTGTACTGTACAATTGAATTCATATTCAAGGTACAAAAATTTATAAAAGCCTTGTGATGTTTTTTGCTTTTCACTTGAGCTTTGATGATCATTACAAAAGTTACCAAGTGCTAAATGTATAAATTTCAGAAAACCAATGTAAATGAGGAATTCAAAAGTGCATCAAAGAATTTTTTAGTTTCAAATGATATTTCACCTTTGACATTGTTCATTGTAAATTTGTGACCATCAACAACATTTTTATCAATAACATCCTTGGCATTTTTATATGCAACGCTTGAATACCTCAGTTCAATTCATAGAATTCAAACAATTAAAAACAAAATAGATAAATAATCGGGCTTGATAAGCTCTCAATCAAAGTCAATCAATTTTGACCGTGTGTCAAGCACTTATGGTCACTTGAGTTAAAACAGTGAAGTGGATAGAATTCAGATTTCAAGTGTGAGGGTAGTAAAAAAGTTAATTTATGGGGAAAGGAGGCAATTTTACTTTAGGTTAGGAGATTTCATGTCAATTAATATTTTGTACCCAGAAATATTGGCTGACAATAAAGTGACATCAACCATTGTCAAGACCCACTTCCATGGGCAACTGAAAGTGAAAAAGCGAAGATACGACAAACAAGTCGCGGAAACCTGCCCAAAGTCAAAAATTGTTGATCACGGTAATCGATACCTACTGCGCATGAAAGTTGACCCTTACAACATAAGATAAGGGATTGAAGTGGCCCAAAAGTAGTGCCTAGTAACCTTTCAGCAGCCTTTTTGGTTGAGAACTCCATCCAGTGGGGCAAATCTATGAGTCACCTCATATTTCATACTCTGGGAGGGTATCAATATTGGGTAGGTAGAGTTTTCCTACCTGGAAACATGCTAATAACCTCCTTCTTGAACATGAGTTGACGCCTTGCACACCCGACTTTCAAAGAGCATTCCAAGCCTTACAACCAGAAGGGTTTCTTCATCACCTTGAACATCAGCATGTGAAGGCACTCAAGAGCCAAGGGATAGCATGGGCCCTTTTCAAGCCAAACTACTCCGCATGGCTAGGGTGACGCATAAAAAAGTCTTTCCAATTACATCTAACGAAATATCAACCCTAAAACGTCCATAGGGCATAGTATATACGCTGACGTATAATTGTCATTTGTTACCAATAAGAAATTTTAATTTGGGATCTCAAATAGCTCACTAGAATTGCATTGATCTATTCTCCAACTTCTTTGTTGGTCTCAAATGTAGTAGAGGTGTGGATCCATTCCAAATACAAGACAAATACTCCGTATTATACTGGTCGCAAAGGGCCTTTCAGACATTTAAGGGTTAAGTAATTTGAGAAAAATACACAACTTTGGGATTTTTGGATTATATTTGGTATTTGGAAAATACTCTGAAATACTCTTTCAAGGACATCCGACTCCCAAAAGTCTCAAAGTTGAGTTTTTTTCTCTAATTACTTAACCCCTGCGTTTGCTCCTCTCTTCATTCAAGTCCGAGAAAAGGTCTGCCATTGCGTATTCAGGAGGCAATGCGCACTAAGCTTAGTAGCAGCTTCCCATGTTGACCCCCTCCCCCCCCCCCTTGCTTGCCTAGTATGTGGTACCATTCAAAACAAAGAATAATGCGTTGGCGCATCCATGGCCTTTGTAACTTAAAATGAAAATTTGCCTCCTCCATGCTATGTGTGCTCAAACATGGGCAAAAAGAGTTTCAAACTAGGATCACTTTTGGGTTTCACTTCTGACTGCTTACACGTTTTGATTCAACAAAGCGCGCATAGGATTGAAAAACTTTTATCTACACCAAATAGTGCATTTAGATTGCCCCATACTAATCTCTCGACATTTTACACTATATGAATATTTTCCAGGTGCTACAGAAATTTTCATCAGTAATTATCGCAATAAACAAATTTTAAAGGGCTTGACAACAACAAGGAAATTGTTGAGAAACAAATTATCAGCGTCCAAGTTTAAAACCATACAAAATTCAAGTTGCATGCCCCTCAAAGTGATTAAACCAGAAGTTATGAAGTAACTTTCCATGGTAAGGCAACCTAGTTGTTAAGGCAACCTAGTTGTTAAGGCAACCTGCTGAATGCACTATTTGGTGTACAATCCAAGTTTATAGTGCTAATTTTGGTCATCCTTTACAATGTTGATAGTGGTATAGGTTAGGACCCTTGGACATCATTTAAAGAAGCAACACCCATAGCCATCACTATATTCATAACCATCATCTCTAAAATCTTGGAAAACGTGTGGAAGTGAATAAATGTAATTACAAGGATGTACAACATGTGAACATGAAACCTTAGTGTTGGCATTAGGTGCAATTGCAGTCTGCTCTTTAAAAATTCACAATTTTTTCTCACAATATCCAAATAATACATTTGAAAGTACAAACTAATCATTTTTCTCTTACTAATAGGACCCTATAATTTAGTAGATGTTTATTAATAATCATCATGTTCAATACCCTTAATTTGACGGTTATGGGTGATGCTACCTTACTATTAGCTTGAGGATGTTTGGGTGCACCATGTTGAGGCTAGGGTGAACTAATCCCCTCATTGTCCTCTTCCTAGATGAATGGGTCTTGGGGCTCTATCCACTGTCCATTCATGTGTTTGAGCTAGGGTGAAAACGCTCCACAATGCTTCAAGCAAGGGTAAAAATTATAATTCGTCCCTTATTTTGGCGTTGTTCAATTCATGGTTGTCACATTGGGTGCCCATGTACGTGCCCACCTGTACGCCTGAAGTGCTCGATTGAGGTCATGGTTAGTCCAATAAAGTCAACTCATAGTTGACTTTCAAAAATGGTACAAATTGATAAAGAAAATTTTACTTTTGTACATGCTAGTGACATTGATTGTTACCAACATGAAGTCAAAACATGGATTCAAAGTCATATCACATAATAAAAGTGAAAAATGATAATTTGATTCTTCCATTTTTAGGTCAAAACCCTAAAAACGCCCTAAAACACAATGGGGAGACACTTGTGTCTATGTTGTCTTTTTTGTGCGTCCACCTCTATTGTCCAACAATCAAAACTTGCCCAAAGAAACAGCCATGGTTCAATTGCACACTCCCATGCAATTTATGAAATAATCATGGTCTCTAAATCCAAATATGAGTTCAAAGTTTTAAAATTCAATCTCCTAATGGTAAAATTTCAAAATCTCAAAAAATTTGTAATGTGAAAAAGCAAAGACTTTCACCCTGATTCCACAACCTCATAAAGTGATTGACTGAGCTCTTGTCCCCATTCATCTAGGCTAGGGGAGATGAGGGAGTCACTTCACCTTGGCCTTGTGGCAATGGCTTGAGGTGTTTTTACTTAAGAGCATCGAGGACTTTTTTTTGTTGTATTTGCTTTATCTTTGCCGCATGCAACATGCACCCTAGCATGCACACCAGTGGTAATAAATTTGGCTAAATTTAGAAAAATTTCTATCTATAATTTGGTTGCGCTAAAACTATATTGTAAAAACAAAGAGGAAATTTTAAAAGTAGCCAAAATTTCAAGATGCAAAACTGCCTTCGAGGTGAGGTGCGATTTGACGTGCTCCCCTATTGCTGATGGGACCTTAGACTAAAACAACTTGAGTAGCCATCAATCATATTTGATTTCCCCCCACCTAGCTATAATGCAAAGTGTAAATGCACTTTTTATTCACCTGCCCTCCCTCAAACGACTGCTTGTAGTTATTGTGTCATGGCAGGGTTTAACACATGTACAAATGTACTAAATAGTCTTTCAGTGGCTTCTTGACAAAATTGTTAGCGTACACTTTGCAAATGTCCAAGTTTAGCATTATAACTTACAAAATTAAACAACCATTGAAGGTTGATGTTAGACATTACCAATTCTCATAACTAAATAATATATGAACTAAACTTAAAATTTGCCATTATACCTAATAAGCTGCCATGCATGTAGCTAAAAGTTCTTGGACAAAAAAAAACTTGTAGACAAAATACTAAACTAAATGAGAAAATACTGCAACTTGCCCACTACTAAAATTCAAGGTGGGTTGCAAAAAATTCAACCTACAACCCACATCTTTGGCAAGCAAAGATAAAAACCAAAAATGAAATTAACCCCTAAAAGACCAAGTGGCTATTCAACAACCACTTGAGAACTTAGGTAGGATCATATGGAGTAAATTTTTATTCGATTTTCTCAAAATTGTTACACAAGGTGCTGATAAGTATTCCCAAAGTGGAAATGTAATTTTTTCCCCAATCGGATGCCTAGTCCAAAAGTCATGTTGCCCAAAAGAAATTGGGCAACTTGGGCAGTTTGGGCATCTTTGGAGAATCTTATGCTAAAACTTTCATCAACTTTTGAAATTTGGCAAGTATGTTACTAGAAAAACATGGTGTACAATTGTCCAAAAAAAAAATGAGCTCTCACATCACATTTTGAAGGAAGTCAAACTTTGTTAACTATGTTTGGGCAGTTTCAAGAAAAAAAAAATCTTCTAACTTCAAGCCCTGTTATCTTTCAATCTATAAATCCAAGGCTCTTGAATTTTTTTTTGTATGTTTCAAATGTTTGTCTCTAATTTTTTCCCATTCAGATTTCAAATAAAAAACTTCCTTGTTGCAAAAGAAATCATGAAAGAATGACTAATGTATTGCCAATTTGCTTAACCTCTTTGTATTGGAGGATGATTTAGAAGAAGCTAGATTGTATTTTTGCATCTGAAGCTTTTTGTGAGTGAACCTAACATCATATACTTGTGAATGGCCATAAAGCTCAAATTTGTGTAGAGCAAAAATCTTATTCTAGAAAGGGTCAAAGTCTGCTAATGTTGTTCTGCAGGAATAAAAAGTAGTAGTTTTTCTCACTTCAAACATTATAATCTTACAATCCACGGGGTCAAATGGGCTGAACTTTTTTGCACATATAATTTTATCTATTTAGCACACTTTTGTATGGTTGAAATTGAGAAAAAAAGGTTTTTAATTTGAATTTTGGGCAATGCACTAAAAGTTGGCAGTTTTTGAAATTTTTTCTCAAAAAACACTCTTGGTCCTTTAGGGGTTAATAGTGCTGATGCACACAAGTAAGGAATTTTCGGATAGGGCCATCCACGCGCATGTTTGTCCATAAAACCAACTCATATGTACTAAATTTTCACCTCACTTTTGCTACACATGAGGTTTCTTCTAGAGGGACAAATCTTGTAAACCCATTTATCAAGGTAAATGAAGGCTTGATCATATCTTATGTCCTATCCAGACTATTATTAGTTTGCTTGTATACTCAAGAAAACACATTTTCTATAAAATATGAGTAGAGTTGTAAAGTTTTGTTTTTTTGAACACAATCTCAATTTTTGTGTTATCTTTTGTTTGACGCTTCTAAATTTAAATAGTTTTGAATCAAATAAAAATGAATACTTAGAAAATTTGAATGATTTTTGAATTGAATCTAGTAAAATAAAAGTGTATGTCATTAGTAGAATAGGTAGAAAAAAATACGATAAAATCAACTAAAATCAAAATTAAAAAAGTAGCAAATGGTGTTCATTCAACTTTTTGAATTCAAATCAATTTGCTTCTTCATCTCCCCTTTGTATGTGAATTTCAAATCCAACTTAAAAAAACATTCAATGGGTTCCACCCAAAGGTTTCCTTTCACACCCAACCTCCATGTCATAGCCCTTTCACTTTGCCCCTTGGCCCTTAGTCAATCACAAGTTAAAAATTGATCATTTTTACTACTAGTGAATAATTACTGAACCAGGCCGCCAATGTGATTTTTTTTATTAATTGTAGATTTGGTAATTTCATCCATTGTTTTTAGAGTTACTATAGCCAATGTCAAAATGAGATAATATTTTGAATAAAAATTGCTAAAAGAAAAGTTTCTTGGTGAGAATATTCTACAACACGGTCATTTCCCAAAAATAATTGGAACATTTTGCAAATTATTCTTCATTTGAGAGTAAATGAAATCATTAAGAATGAACAACAAATATATTTTCAACATTGCGAAACAAACATCAGTAAATGATGATTCATCCATAAGCAAAATTTGAGTACTTCATTAATCCACAAGAGTTAGTAAGTAACAATTCTTTGAAAAAATGACAAGAACTTTTTTATGTGCATTCTATCTACTTAATTCAATATATGTTGACTAAGAATTTGGCTTTGTCAAGTTGTTTGCAATGTTGTTGAGTTAAGTATTGCACTATATAACTTGTAAATGGAAGAGCCTTCGAGCTACACCTCGTTGTCAATCATTCTAAAACTTACATATTCAAGCATGCAAGCAAAGATAATTTTATTCTCAATATCCTGCAGATGTATTTTAAATAAAACAATTACATGCCGTATCTAGTTGTTCATTTCAAGAATCTAAGCTAATCTTCTAACTCAAAAGATATCTCAAAGGATATCTAGAATATTTATACAATTTCTGAAAAATTAGGGGTATCTATACAAATACGGTAAACTTTGGGATATCTATAAAATATTTCCTAAAATAAAACAATAAGAACTCTATTTGTCTTGTAAACCTCAATCACCATCATACAATAAACGTATTGGCCTTCTTGTTGCCTCCTAAAACTCAAGATCATATTAACCCCTAAATGTCCAAGGCACCACTTTTTGGTGCCGACAATTCTTTGAAGTTCAATAAAACCTAACTAAGTTGCTATTTTTATTATTTAGTATTTTAGAACTATTCTTTTTGAAGTTTAGTTTTAGCATCAAAAACTCAGTTTAAAAAATTATTGATATGGAATTTTCTATTCAAGATTTTGTGCAAGGGTGTCCATTGCAATCTTGACTTTTGAGTGTTGAGAGCTCATGAAAATGAGCCTCAAGTACATTAGATCTTGGAGAAAATTCACACTAGAAATTCATTTAAAAAAGTTGTAAAAGAGATTTTGAAAAGTCATAAATGCATTGGAGTTATGTATGTTATGTCCTTTAACCTCACATTTTTTTGGTGACCAACATTTTAGATTTGGTATGTAAAAAGAGGTTTGAAAGACTTGAAGTCATTTTTGCAATTTTAACACCCCCTTGATCAAACATTATAATCTTTCAATCAACAAGTGGTATTGTTGTGTTTTCTTTTCCTATGTGATGTCTAACATATCTAATTTGAATTTGTATGGTTGCAATTTCAAAAAAATTGATACAAATTATCATAATGTTGGATTTTTGTTTGGTTTAGAGCAAATTCCTAGAAGTTCAAAAAAGGCCTTGGGCATTTAGGGGTTAAATTAAATTATTTTCATTTGAAATTTGGCAAAAAATGGTGAATAAACCATTTTTGCATGGTTTCAAAAGTATTATCTTTTCAATGCAAAACAAGCCCCACATAAATGTATGTTTTGACTTTTAGCAAATGTCATAAAGTTACAAAAATATGCTTACAAGAAATTTCTCAAATTCTTCTTTCTTGTAATTTAAGTGGAGTGACATTTTCTATGTATAGTACATATGATAAGTATACAATAGTAATGAATTTCCATGTAGAAATAGTATAGACCCTTCTATTAATATGATTGGTGTAACAACTCTTAAATCCTTCCATATAACCAAAATTAAAAAGTTGGGACTTAACCTACAATATTTATTTCGACTCTCTTAACTCCAACAGGCTAGTAAGCGAGAAAATGTTCAAGCTTAATGTTTCAAAATAATCATCAGGATTCATCTTGAACTTGGCATGAGATGCAAAGAAGTTGTTTTTATTCATTGTTCACAGAGGAACAAACACCTAAATTGTTTTGAAAATTTTAAAACATGGAAATTTCACAGCTTTCACATGCATTGCTTGAAAATCTACAGGAGACCCTCAAAAACCCTCACAAGTTCTTCTTTCTCAAAATTATGTGTAATAATCGTTCTATTTCAATGCATTTTTTTGGGAACTACACACAAGTACTTCTATCAAAATGGCTTCTATGACTAAAATTCACATATTATATCCTAAGAGAATTGCTAAATCCACCACACTTTTGGCTAAATCCACCATATCACACCATGTTTAGCAGTTCCTCAAAGAAAAGAAGGGCAAATTTCATGTTAATTGGATGGTCATTTAATGTTGGTGGGAAACATACTTATACTAGGATTACGCCTACTCTAAGTTGTGGAAGTCGAGTTAGTTAACCCCTAAAGGACTATTGTCCCTTCGAAGGATAGGTAGGAGTTTGAGCATGTACCTTTGGATAAGCTAATTTGTGTGATTTTCTGAAACTTTTATTGAAGGTGGAGATTTCAAAGATTTACACAGGCATCTAATTTTTTCCTCATTCCGACAATTAATGAAGAAGTTATGCATGAAAATTTGAAAAGCAAGGAAAGACTGCCCGCTCGGGCAGCCCAAAAACTTGTTTAAATTTAAAAAAAATTAAAATTAAAATTGAAATTGGTTCCTTAGATTATTTTATAGGTGAGAAGCTTTGAATCATTCAATTTCAATCAATGACATGAAAGTTATGAGGAGTTTTTGTTTGCGGGCAGTTATGGATTCTCTACTCTAAAATAAACTTTGAGGTCCTTTATTTTACTCAATTTTTATTATTTTGGGAAAAAAACAAGACAAGGATGTAAACCGTTTACCACAACATTATGACCTTTGGGATTTGCATTTTTCATTTTAATAATTAAATTCTTAACAATTTAGTGATTTGACTCATTCTCTACTTCTTTTTACTTATTGATTTTTCCTATGTGTTGTGTAGTTCCAATTGATTTGAAAATTCTCCTACACATAGCTAACTTGATCTCCTACATTGGAAAAATAAAGCGCAAAGTTGTGTAGAGCAATTATTTTCATGTAAGAATGGTCAGAGGCTTCTGAAATTTTGGGGCGGCATGAAATAGAACTTTTCTTTTCACTCTAGATGTAAATATCTCACTCATGTCCATCTGGAATGACCTGATTTTTTTTCCACAAGTACCTAATCTAGTCTAGGGCAAGATCCTACAGTTGGATTTCCCAAATTTTCAAAAAAAATTGCCTTCTTACTAACTAACCCCCCAAAAATAGCAGTTTTGAGTGATTTTTACTGAAAAAATGGCTAAGTCCTTTAGGGGTTAAAAGAAAAAAGAAAGAAAACAATAGAGTATGTATGCCATCATCATCATTAAACAACCATTCAATATATACAAAATTCGCCCTTTTTTTTTAAAGAATTCATAAACATGATGCAATGTGGGGAATTCAGCAAAAAGTGAGGGGGATTTGCGGTGGATTTAGTAAAAAGTGTGGGAGATTTAGTAAAAAGTGTGGGAGATTTAGTAAGAGGTGCGGTGGTTTTGGAAAAAAGTGTAGGGGATTTAGTAAAAATTGTAGTGGTTGTAGTAATTCCCATATCCTAATTGTAGCTTCAACAATAATATTAACCCCTAAAGGACCAAGCCCCTTTTTTGAGGACAAATGGGATTTTGGGCACGTACATATGGCTAAACTACTTTGCATGATTTTTTGAAACTTTTATGGGAGATGGGGAATTCAAAGATCTGTGTGGGCATCTAACTATTTCCTCATTCCGACTTTTTTTGAAGAAGTTAGAAATGAATTTATGAGAATTTTAGTTTAGCGGGCATCCCAAAAACTTCTTTAAAATTTGCATTTAAAAAAATAAAAAAAATTAGAGGTTCGTTCTTTAGACCTATGTATATGTGGGAATTTATGAGAATTTTAGTTTGGCGGGCAGCCCAAAAACTTCTTTAAAATTTGCATTTATTAAAAATAAAAATTCAAGGTTAGTTCTTTAGATTATAAATATGTGGGAAGTTTTGAATCATTCAATTTTAGTTGATGAGATGAAAGTTATGAGAAGTTTTAGTTTGCGTGTAGGCATTGTTTTGAGATCCTCCACACCTACCCACAAACTAAATCTTCTCATACCTTTCATCTCATCAATTATAATTGAATGATTCAAAGCTTCCCACATATACGTAAGTTTAAAGAACTATCCTTGAATTTTTATTTTTTAAAAATGCAAATTTTGAAGTTTTTGGGCTGCCTGAGGAACTAAAATTCTCATAAATTCATTATTAACTTCTTCAATAAATGTCGGAATGAGTTAAAAATTAAATGCCCACATAGATCTTTGAATTTCCCATCTTCTATAAAATCTTCAAAAAATTACACAAAGTAGTTTAGTCATAAGTACATGCCCAAAATCCCAAAAGTCCCCGAGGGGACTTTGGTGCTTTAGGGGTTAAAAAGATGTAATAATGAAGAAGAATATTCGACGATGGCAGCAGCATGCAGGACGCTTGCGAGGTACAAAATGTTATGGCATATTTTCTATGGACCAGTAAGTTGGACCCTCAGAAGTAGGCAAGCGCTTTCTCGGAGGACCACAGTAAGTATAATGCTAAAATGGATCGGGCCGTGAAGTTACTACTTACTAGACGGAATTTGCCACCATTCTGCGCGTGCAAAACCCTGGCCACTCGCAAGCCACATTCCACTTAGCGAACCGACTTGAACGGTGCTGCCATAGGGCCACTCTCGACTCTGCTCTTGCCCAAAATCGGCGGGCGATGGCACGCAACGAGCCAATGAGGAATCTAGTGGCAGTAGTCGCGGCCAGATGCCCCTGCGCCCCTGCATGCCAATTAGCAGCCAGCCAGCCACGGGCCACGGCCAACTAAAAGAGCGGCCCGCCCCTTCCCCTCTCTAGAGCTTTCCTTGCAAACGAATTGCAAGACCCTTGACCGTCCCCTCATTCTCTCATTCTATGGCCGCTGCACAAGCCTGCGCTACGCACCACTAGCAAGCTCGCCCGCACTAAGCTTATTCTAAAGGTGAAGTCCGCGCGCGCCCGTCCGTTAAGCATACACGATCCGGCCTCTTTACCGCTTTTCTTGCAAATTTTGGCACTTTCTTTCGCTCTTCTTTCGCCGCGTCTATGGACCAGAGCCTCGGCTCAGATTGCCGTTTGCTTTCTGTGGAGGAGCCTCCTGCTTATTGTCGTTCAAGACGCAGCTCCGTCTTGCCTGTTTCTTGCTCGTGGTGCGTTCCTTGTGGAGAAGCTCCGTGAATGTGCCCTAAGTGCTGGAGATGTTGATTCCGATTTCTTTTCCCTAGATTCGTGTCCTGTGCGAGGACGTGAGGGTCAGTTATGGTGGATTTTGTTGAAGGTGTGGCGTAGCGGAGTTGTCGTGAGGTTGTGCATGGCAGAGAGAGTCGAGCGTGAATTGATTTTAGATTTGCTAGGCGTGAGTGTTTTTTTTAGATTGCTGTAGAGGTGATTGAGGTGCTTGTGGACGTGCTTATTGTCTCCGGAGATTAATGGATGAATTGGAAATTAATTTATGAGACAATACTTTGTTTCCAAAATACATTTCGTCTGGATAATATTCCTGTTCTTGTGGTGAGAGCTTGAATTGCCTTAATTTTTAAGGCATTTGAAAGCTGGCGTGGTGGTTTCATGCCGTAGAAGGATAGGAAGCACTTTTCAGTATTATGAGACTAAGTCGAACGGTCGTATATTGTTGTGAGATATGTAAGCTTTAGGCTTGCCTTTGTGAATTTGACTCCATCTGTGCCGAATTCGTGAGGAGTTGGTTCCGCAGTTCTGCAGGGGTGCCGTTTGACGTCTTTTGCAGAACCGCGTTTGTATGCTTTCTTCACTTCGAATAATTGGAAGAGGAATCATGCTAGGAATATGATGTAAGCGCTCTGACAATGTTAGGGCTTCAGTGAGGGTGTTATGATCAGAGCAACCCTGGAAGGACTGGAAATCTACTCCTCTGCTCCGATGGAGATGCATGTCATCGGTTTCCGATTTCTGTTATCGAGCAGCTAATAACAGCGGGCAATTCTGTCTTGGTTCTACGCAGTTTTTATTCTGAGTATAACGTACCTCGGCAACATTGTATCCGCTGCTTCGGCGGTTCAACTTTCAGTCATTCTCTTTGAGGGTAGCTAAGGATGACGGCCTTTACCGTCGCTGGGAAGGACCATGTTTCTCATGTTCAAGCTTATCAGGGTGAGTAGAATTCATAGGAGACGTTGAACCGGCGGTTTCTTTTTCTTTTTGGTTTTTGGAATCCGAGTTTTATGAATACTGAAGAGGCTAGAACTCTTGTCGATTATATTGTATTCGGATTTCATAGCAGCAGCTGATAGGATTATTGCCTGGTACGCCTAAATTGTGCAAGCATTTACTAGCCTACATGTGCCGGAGTGAGCGTTATTCGTAAGAGCTGAACGAAGAATCACTCAAGGATATTTCGAGACCTGCTTCATTTGGTGCATGAAATTTCAGTAATCAAAACTGACGTCGCTCGAGTTTGCTATTCTTGCAGAAATCTCCGAAGAATTTTTTGTTCGAAGATCATATGTTGAGACAAGAATTTGAAGACGCCATTTTAAGTTGGTGTTGGTTGTGACGCTTTACGTACTCTACGATATGTGGTACTGTAGTCCTCTGTCATAAAAACTATTTGGTGATTTGTTCTCAAGCTGTATCTGCATCCCAAATTTTTGGCGCTAAAATTCTCGAGTCATTCGTAAATGTCGAGGCTCTGTGCTTTGAAGTTTTCATACATTCTTCGGGGTCTTCCGATGTCACTGCTTACCTTTCCTGTGTGTAAGTGTAGATCTACGATTGTCTATCAATGCTATAGGACCTGCTGCCGGGTTTTACTGATTCCAAGGGCGCTATTGCTACATTTCCCTCTTTCATCATGGCTGAAAACCACGTCAAGAAAACGGATTTGGCCGGGCTTGAAGCATTGAACAATGAAACCGTTGACCTGGTGAGATGATTGCTTTGCACTAGACGTTGTAGGCTTTATGCTTAACTGGAAGAGTAAATCTTAGGTCTTTGTTGTTAGGTTAAGTATCCAGCATCTGGCGGTGATTATCAAGTCGAAGAGACTGTAAATTTAAATCTAGATTTATGAAGAAGAATATCCTATCATCCATTTAAGGTAACAGGTACTTGGTGTTATGATCATGAATCCAGTCTTGGCTTTGAAGGTATTTGATCGTTATCACAGCTACGCTTTGACTGATAAATTCCGCTTCTGCACGTTGGTATGCAGGAACACATCCCAATAGAAGAGGTCTTTGAGCAGTTGAGGGCCTCAAAGAGTGGTATTACAGATGAGGAAGGGGAGGCCAGGCTTCAAATATTTGGTCATAACAAGCTCGAAGAGAAATCGGTACTTTTTTTGGACCTTTCTCATTCCTCATCTGGCGCCCAGATTTACATCGCTCATTACTGGGGATTGCTTCATTGATTTAGGGATTTCATGTGCCATTCTCAGACTTGTGGTTTGATAAATTTCTATCCGTGTTATTACAGGAGAGCAAATTTCTGAAGTTCTTGGGGTTTATGTGGAATCCCTTGTCTTGGGTGATGGAAGCTGCTGCCATCATGGCCATTGTCCTCGCCAATGGACAAGTAAAACCTCAAACCGATGAATCTAGAGATCTGCTATGTTCTGTGCTTCTCCTCCTATATTACTTGATTTTTTCCCCTAGGTTTTTGTTCGACATCTTCTTGCCATTGAATCATTACGGGGTTGATTTTCAGGGGCTACCTCCTGACTGGCAAGATTTCCTGGGCATCCTTTGTTTGTTGCTGATAAATTCAACCATCAGCTTTGTCGAGGAGAACAATGCGGGAAATGCTGCTGCAGCTCTGATGGCACAGCTCGCACCTAAGACCAAGGTTTGTTTTTCAGATTTCTAATTTCTGCGAATCAGGCAGTCGTCGGCCGCTAAACCAAAAAAATGAGTGTCAGTTTTGTAGCGCCTCGATGAAAACCAGTTCAAACAATATACGACTCTAACAAAGATGCGAACGTTGGCTTGATCAGTAACCGTTTTTAGTTGTATCACTCTAAGTTGAAGAACTTGATTCACCAGGTCTTGCGTGGGGGCAGTTGGATTGAGCGAGATGCGGCCATATTGGTGCCTGGTGACATCATCAGTATCAAGCTTGGTGATATCGTTCCTGCAGATGCACGCCTGCTTGAAGGAGATCCGTTGAAAATTGACCAGGCACAGTCTATTCAGCTTATCTATTTCTTTAACTCCATGCGATGTACTGACGATTTTGCCTCACCGTACCCCTCTCTACGATGCATCAATTTGTAAATCGGATAGATTTCTGCGCGTCGTTCATCTTTGTAAAACATGTCAGTTTCTTGAGTTCTTTCGTCCAGTTCTTTTTCAGATGGCGTGGATGAGTCAGTAGTCATAAATAACATCCATCTATTGATTGTTGAATTTGCAGTCAGCCTTAACAGGGGAATCAATGCCTGCTACGAAGAAGCCTGGAGATTCTGTCTATTCGGGCTCCACTTGTAAACAGGGAGAGCTTGATGCAATAGTTATTGCGACCGGTGTTCACACATTTTTCGGTAAAGCCGCGCATCTTGTTGATTCTACAAACAACGTGGGCCACTTTCAGAAGGTGAGTACTCTGTGTCATGATTCCTGTTTTTTTAGTTTCAGCTCGTTGTCAGAGGCTGCCACTGATCCAGGTGTGTATCGTTGGTAGGTTTCTCAAAGGATTTCATGTTTTGGTGAGAGAGTGCAGTAGTGAGACCCTTCATATTGATCTTGATTAGATAATGAGTATGTACTTAACAGGGTATGAGTTTGGGTTTTAACAGAATATATACGTGTGATATTGATTTTACTCGAATTTAACGTCATCTACAATCGCTGTTTTGCTTGTGCTACAGGTGCTGAAAAACATTGGAAATTTCTGTATCATCAGTATTGCAATTGGAATTGTGATTGAAATCATCGTGATGTTCCCCATCCAGCACCGAAAATACCGATCTGGTATCAATAATCTGTTGGTGTTGCTCATTGGTGGGATCCCCATTGCCATGCCCACCGTGCTTTCTGTCACAATGGCTATTGGCTCTCACCGCCTTTCCAAGCAGGTCAGCTACGGTAGTTTTCAGACAGTATTTCCTAGGAAGTATATACATGCATTTGTTCAGTACGTCCTAGAGCAGCCTGATCTCTCTTAAGTCATCGATGTCCTGTCTTGCTTTCGTAATCGGTTCGTAACGTGCTGCATAATGATTGTTCACAATGACATTGTGTGTCGCAATCGATTTGATTCTTAAGGGTTTAGTTTCAGAAACCATCTGTTACAGTTCAAGTTACCACTTGATTTTTACTAATGCTCTTGAGACGCTGGTTGGCTTGATATATATTTTATAATAAACTTCATGTCGCTGTTCAGTGATTAATGAAG
The DNA here is from genome assembly GCA_963920765.1 of Ulota crispa. Classification (NCBI taxonomy): domain Eukaryota; kingdom Viridiplantae; phylum Streptophyta; class Bryopsida; order Orthotrichales; family Orthotrichaceae; genus Ulota; species Ulota crispa. The sequence goes on along the minus strand of OY987251.1, from coordinate 9,242,894 downwards.
CGTGCTCTGAAACCTTTCATTCTTATCACGATTTCCTGATTTTGAAATTTCACTCTCAAGAAATTTATCTGGCTAAATGTGTGCAGGGAGCCATTACCAAACGTATGACTGCTATTGAGGAGATGGCGGGAATGGATGTTCTATGTAGCGACAAAACTGGAACGTTAACTCTGAACAAGTTGACAGTTGACAAAACCCTTGTGGAGGTATTTTGCTGGACAGTGGTTTAGATGCACATACCAAATGATCTCAGAGCCCTTCAGTTTTCAATGGCTTCAGGTTCTAGTTCTACTTGGCTAATCCAGGATTTCATTTACTAGAGTCTGTGGTCAGGAATGGTTAGTGTAAGGTACTACCTCTTAATTATATGGTAATGAGTACTCATTAGAAGAATTCTGCAAGCATGTGATTGGCTGTGCATGATTACATTTATGGAGAACCTCGGAGTCTACGATTAGACATGTTACTGAACAACTTCAGCCAGGATCGTCAATAATACACAATTTTGCAACTCATGTAGGTTTTCAACAGAAATGTGGACAAGGATATGGTGTGCTTACTGGCAGCTCGAGCTTCCAGAGTTGAGAACCAAGATGCCATCGATACAGCTATCGTTGGAATTCTAGCTGATCCCAAGGAGGTTTGGCACATTTTGTCATTCGAATACGTTCCCGTTCCTTGATTTCACTTGTCTGTTTGAATAAATAGAGTTTCTTCACATCTTTAGTTCTAGCTCACGAGAGAATGGGACACTGATCTACCATGCGGATATGTGTTTCAGGCTCGAGCGAATATCCAAGAAATTCACTTTCTTCCGTTCAATCCAGTTGACAAGCGTACAGCCATCACTTATATTGATAACAGCGACGGGAAGTGGTATCGAGACAGCAAAGGAGCTCCTGAGCAAATACTGGATCTGGCTCATAACAGGATAGAGATAGCCGCACGAGTGCATTCAGTCATCGACAAATTTGCAGAACGGGGGTTACGTTCCCTAGCTGTTGCCAGACAGGCAAGAAGTCTTAGTAACGATTACTATTTCCTTTTGGTTTACGCTTGGGTGGGTGAATGTATTGATATGCCGATTTTGGGATGTTTACTTTCTCTGCGTTCTGTACTCGAAGTTCACATCCATAAAGTAGCTATTTGTATTTTTCAACGCTTGAGACGATGAAATATGGACGAACTTCGACGTTAACGAAGACATTTCAATTTCTCTCAAATGACACCGATAGAGAAGAATAGGCTGTTGGCTCAATCTATTTGCTTTATGCACAAGATTGGACTAGTCACGAACTATACCACTCAAATACGATCGAACAATTTCTGGAGCTAAGACCTATAATTTGTGAAACAGGAAGTGCCAGAGAAGAGCAAAGAAAGTCCTGGTACACCTTGGGAATTCCTAGGGCTGTTGCCACTATTTGATCCACCTCGACACGACAGCGCTGAAACCATCCGTCGCGCACTGAATCTCGGAGTTAGCGTGAAAATGATCACAGGTATCACTTGAGCTTTGAGTTTCTTTGAATGGTGCTTACAATCACGTCGTTAGAGTTGTATTTACGAAAGCATACGATTTATTTCATACCCTGATGGTCTTTTAATAATGTATACTACAGCGAGTTTCAATTTAACCTTTTGGTCTGACTGGATGTGCAGGTGATCAGCTAGCTATTGGCAAGGAGACTGGCCGGCGACTAGGCATGGGAACCAATATGTATCCTTCGTCTTCTTTGTTAGGAGCAGAGAAGGACGCGAGCATTGCTGCATTGCCTGTTGATGAGCTCATTGAGAAGGCGGATGGCTTTGCCGGTGTCTTTCCAGGTAATCTTTAGAAATTTGCATTCAACTTAGGACTCATTCAAGATTCTGGACGTTTATTAAATTCCAGTTGATCCTTATTATTGTTATTTTTTTCGCAGAACACAAATACGAAATCGTCAAGAGATTAAAGGACAAAAAGCATATCGTTGGCATGACTGGTGATGGTGTGAATGATGCTCCTGCTTTGAAAATTGCGGATATTGGTATTGCTGTAGCCGATGCCACCGATGCTGCACGAGGTGCCGCCGACATAGTGCTCACAGAACCCGGTCTAAGTGTTATCATAAGTGCTGTGTTGACCAGTAGATCTATTTTCCAGCGAATGAAAAATTACACGGTAAACCCTCGACCGTAGATTGACATTTTTAGACAAAGTATCGGACGAAGTTTCACCAGCAAGTGGTCTAGTGACTTCGATTAGCTGAATTATTCGAATATTTTATCTTGGGCAAGAATTTTCTACATGCTTCGCAAGTCGTCAACTGAATGTTTTTTTTTTACAAATCGTTAGGTTTTGGAAATAGTATGACATGGCTGCATTGGTTGGATCTTGTTTGCAGATTTATGCAGTTTCTATCACCATTCGTATAGTGGTACGTCATCATTTTACTAGTCTTTATCATTTGCTAGGTAGGCTTTGTGACATGTGGGACTCCTGAATTCTTGATCCAAGCTTCGTTAGATTTGAATTTGCGAAGGCTGCGCGTTTTGCGTTTTTGTGAACACGGTAATGTCACTGATGATATTTGATGGCGTCTTTTCATGGAGTATTATTTTTCTTGCCGACAGTTTTCTATTGGAGTTGCACGTTACAGCATGAGTATACTGTGTCCATAAGATGTTTTCTAGTTCATCAAATCGTATGTTTTTTGCAGCTGGGCTTCTTATTACTCGCTTTGATATGGAAATTCGACTTCTCACCGTTCATGGTTCTGATCATCGCTATCCTCAACGATGGTTAGTAACTCCGCAGATGTTCTCAATTAGTGAGCGTTATTTATAGGATATGATCAAATTTGCGTATCCAAATCCAATGCTATACTACGGTGTCTTCAAATGGTACCAGATAGAGTAATCTGATTGCTATTACGTACTCTAACCACAAGTGGTAGGTTCTATGAAATATAGTAATAGTGATTTTATATCATAGATATTAAAAGTGCTTACTGGAATTGGTCTATTTGTGATTGTTTAGAGGAGCAAAATATAATTTATCAGCTGTTGGTATGGTTTGCTTATGAAGTTTTGTAACATGTTTTGGGTGACACAGGTACCATAATGACCATTTCAAAGGATCGTGTCAAACCATCTCCCGTGCCTGACAGCTGGAAGTTGAAAGAAATATTCTCCATTGGAGTTGTGCTGGGTACATACCTGGCGTTGATGACAGTCCTTTTCTTCTGGCTTATGCACAAAACTTCATTTTTCCCGGTATGTGTCTAAACACCTCCCTTAATATGCCCCAGAAATTTTGAATTGATTTAAGTTGATGAAACGTTATCAAATGTGACGCTCAGCTTGTCGCAGTGGTTAGAAACTTATACAAGTGAATTCACTGCTTCAGGATCGTTTTGGAGTGAGGCATATTGGTTGGAGTAACAGTCGCATGACAGCAGCTGTGTACTTGCAAGTTAGCATTATCAGCCAAGCCCTCATTTTTGTAACACGTTCTCGGTCCTTCTCCTACCTGGAAAGACCGGGGGCTCTCCTTTGTCTCGCTTTTGTGGCCGCTCAGCTGGTAAGACGTATCCAACTTTACCATATTATCAGTCGAGATCTCAAATGTGTTGTTTAATGATGATATTAGATGATGAAGAATATGATGTAGAACACAACTCCATTAGTACTTTGAAGTAGCTCGTATCTTGTTGGAGTCGACTCCAGGTTTCTTGACAGTTGGCGAAACGTGTTGTTTACATGAAGTTTTTTGTTCTTGTGCAGGTTGCTACAATTATCGCGGTATATGCTAACTGGGGATTTGCTAATATTCGAGGAATTGGATGGGGCTGGGCTGGAGTAATCTGGCTCTACAGTATCGTGACATACGTTCCTCTTGATATCATTAAGCTCTTCGTTCGTTACATTCAAGCTGGAACAGCGTGGGATCTTCTGCTTGAGCGCAAGGTTCAAGACTAGACTTTGTATTCAACCGAAGTCTAGCATTTCAATTGAAAATTATATATTTTGATGCAATGATTCTGGATACAATTTAATGACGTGTGTCTTCTCCGTTCTTTGAGAATCTCATCCTATCACGTTGTTCTTTTCTTGTTACAGACGGCATTCACTAGAAAGAAAGACTTTGGAAAGGAGGCCCGTGAAGCGCAATGGGCCCATGCTCAGCGAACATTACACGGTCTTCACCCTACCGATGCAAACGACGTCCCCATATCTGGAGAAAATAGCAACAGGGAGCTTGGGGAAATGGCTGATCAGGCCAAGAGAAGGGCTGAGATTGCAAGGTATATGCTTGATTCCAAATGTAACAATCGTTTTCAGTATGGGGAGAAATCCTCAATTATCAACCATGCAAATTATCGTTTTCCTGATCTCACCTCCATCAGCATTCTATACAGTCAAGAATTGATTCATTGCATATCACTTCTATTCTGCAATATCTAGTAGCTATTGGTCTAATATAAGGAGTTGTGTGTACACGACTCGATTAACCTTGTTAATGTTTTGCAGGCTGAGGGAACTGAATACACTGAAGGGGCATGTGGAATCGGTTGTTCGTATGAAGAATCTTGATGTCAACATGATACAACAATCATACACCGTGTAGCACATCTCACCAACCTACTCCTGGTTGCCGGGTCCAAAAAGGAGATCCAATTTCCTGCCTTCTTCCTGACAGTCATAATAATGTGGACGATTTGAAGTACTGTGTTTTAGTGTCACTGTGCAGCAGTCGTTAGATTTTCTCACATGCTCTATGTTCGTCTAGTGTAGATCAGGTAAGTTCAGAACCTTCATGGTTGTCCTAGTCTTCTCCTATAGAACTTTTTCGTTGACAGTATGTAGGGAAGAAGGTGGTGTGATGGCGATGCAAAGCGTTTTGCCTTGTTTTAGTTGTGATGTTGCACAATCTACTTTCATGTAAATTACTTACGTGTTTTGATCAATAACAATGTTGGCGAGTGTTGAAATAGTCCAAGGCCCGAACCACAATATGTTGTAAATTGTTGCATCGGTCACCCGGACGCTAGAGCATTGGCCTTGGTGCTGACCTCAGTGACTGTTTACTTTTATTTCTAAATCTAGTTTGATGAGTAAAAATTATTAGCTCTCTTGTTTTGGGTCTACTTTCTCACGACCACATTCTATAACAGGGATATTTCCAATATGTGATATACCTTGTAGGCATGTCAATGACCGTACAAAAATTATGCAATTCAAGTCAGCAACTTGAACATCATCCTTCGTGATGCCATCAAAGCACTTGATGAATCTTTCATTTATCCGAGTAGAGCTTCAGAGCAATACTGAACCAAATGTTGGATTACGTTAAACAAAATTTTGTTGAGATTTGACTCCCAAGTTGGGTTTCTAAATTAGATAAATCTATAAATTGATCTAGAGGCCTGTTTTCATTGCACCAACAACTTCCATTCTAGCTGCCATGCAGCATTTTAAAATGAACACCAACTTGTGGTCTAGGACATAGTTTGAAATTCAGAGAGACGGATTAGCACATTACAGGAATCCCTCCATGATAGAAGATCTGTACATACAAAAGAAGGTAAGGCAAGTGGACTCAAGAGTCTCTTTCATACTGGCACTCAAGGAAGTAAGGAACCTACTTAACTGTGTCATCTAACTACACTGAATATTGCGTTTAGGTTGCCCCACACTTAGTTTCCTGACATTTTACAGTTTTACAATACATAAATATTGAATGACTTTACAGTAATTTCATCAACAAACGCCAAAGCCAAGGATGAGGGTAAGGCAAGAGGATTTGAAACTTTGGATAGTAATTGTTATGGTATTTAGAAAAATGCATGCACTTCCAAGAGGTCAAAAGGTAATTTTTTAAGGTAAGGCAACCTAATTGTTACGGCAACCTAAATGCAATTATATTACTCAAATCATTGTGACCTTTGTAATATCTCAACTCTAGTTTTCATGATATTATCACATAGATACAATTTGAAGATTTAATGAAATTTTTATTTTGCATTCTATCTAGCATATAACAGCATATTCATTAATTTGGGTCAAAAAGACCATTTTGGGACTTTTGAAAATTTGGGAAGATTAGGGTGATCACCTCAAATCAAGCCCCTTTGGTACACTTGTCCTTACCTGAGAGGAGGAATTTGTGAGGGAAAAAATCTTAGTGGCTCATACTGAACTTGATACTTTTGAATATGGTTTGGGTGACTATTTTGGATTGAGGTAGAGTAGAAAATGATACCTTTGTTTCTCCCAGATTAACAAATATCTCGTTATATGAAGTTCCTAATAAAATTCTAATGGTTAATGGTGAATGCAAAGCGTAGCAAGCGACAACCGCTAGTAGTTAGTGTAAAAAAAATATTATACATAGCTCTCAACTCTTACACTTTCAACCTGCTGGTATTTGAGTATCAGTAATGCTGCTCAAAAACAAACTTGGCCTTGAACATGGGTCGACTATGAAATTACAAGTTCGCAGATATATATCTCACATACTTGTGTCAGGAGAGCTTGCTAGCTCGGCTTCAATGGGATTCTCCACCTTCTCATAATCCAAGCGGCGGCGCCATCGCCGAGGCAGGACACATCGACCGCCCCAGCGCTGCTGCACCCACACCACCGTCGCCAGGAGCACAATTCCACACGGAATGACCACGTCGGAGGTGCCGGAGTAGAAATCCCACTCCGGGTTCGCGTACTCGTACATCCCCATCGACGCCGGCACGAATCGCAACCGTCGGCACAGGTCGTACACGTGCGGCACCGATCGTACCACCGCCATGCCCATGTAGAACGGTATCGACAGCGGAGCTTGCCCCGTGGCGTCCCACAGGACGTTAGCGATCGCTTGCGGCAGCAGATGCAAGTCCAAGAGCAGCCCGCCGTAGGCATGCAGCTCCCGCCACACGCCGCCCTGGCCGATCCGCCGCTCATACGGTTTGAAACGCAGCATGGCGTGGAAAAGCACCGCAATCAGGCCGCCTGCAACATACATCGGCACAACGTAATACAACAATCTTCGCTCTTGCACGACTGGCGCCAGTTTCCCTGCCACTCGTGCTTCGGCTCTAGATTTCCACACGAGCTGTAAGAGGCGGAGTTGCAGCAGCATGGCGGCCATGGTGGTGAAGCGAACCACAACTTTGTTCACCTCGGGCCAACCTCCGACGCTGTCCATGATTCGGTGCTTCGTCCTTCTAGATTGCTGCTTCTGAAAGAGAGCCTCGGAGTCGAGAATCAAGGGAATCATGTGCGCTAGACAGAGGAGCAGCATCGTGGTGATCGAAACGTAGGGCAACGAATCCGGATACCGTTTGCTGTAGAGCACTTGCCGAAGCAGACAGACCACGGTGAGCGAGAGCGTGAGAACGCTCAACACGATCTCAAGGTCGATACGCCACAAAGTATCCGCTGCCTGCCAGAACATGTTTCCGGAGAACGATTCGGGTTGAAAGTAGAGCGGATCCGTTGGATCACGCAGACTTTTGACGGTGCCTTTGAGATTCTTGGGGGTGCCTGTTGGTGGTAGCTGGATGGTGAAGATAGTTTGACAGTCCTTGGGAGGATCTCCTTCGAGTAATTGGAAGTCGTTGCGGTGCAGATCAACGGCGCGACATCCGATCAAGCAGAGCTTGCCTGTGTTGGAATCATAGATGCCCTCCCCCGCCATTCCCTCTTCAATCCGGAGGTATGCGCGTTTCCTCCTCTCTTGCCCAATTGAATACCCAAGAGTGTAGCTGACATTCATGATCCCATCTTGCACGGCGTGCACGCTCACACCGATTCCAGTCACGTTTGCGCCATTGTGCTGCCTTCGATCAAACCCATTCGAGCTGAATTTGTTGCCGCGAGTGAAGATGTTCATCTGGAAAAATTGAGATCTGCGCTGATGGGTGGAGACATCTTTGGTACCGAAGATCTGGAAGACTTGCTGATCTTCACCACTCGGATACTTGTCGGATGATACCCTCTTTGTCGTCAAATTTGTACAATGAGCCTTTGCTGTGCCTACCTTGGTGTAGACATACTCGGGATGATTCTTGCTTTTGACATAGCTCGTCTCTCCTCCGAACTCCGAGATGTCTGTCATGATTGTTGAAGATCCTGCTGCCGTGATATCCCTGAAGCTAATTTTCTTGAAGTACGCGGGATCTGATTCGTTTCGGAGACTTTGGATGTGACCTACCATTGTGGATCTCTGAACCACCGTGTAGGTCAAGGGGAACTGCGCTGTTATTGCCATGTCACAATCTTGCTTTCCTTCTGCCAATATCATCAAAACAAACACACAGAATGCCTCAGCAGCGTTTCAAATAAGATCGGGCTTGTAAGTCCTAAAAACTTCAATCACTATTTGCAAAACAATTCGTTTTCGATTGTACTCCCTCTGTCCCTCTCAAAACGTCCAAAAAGCTACCTTGAAAAGGATTAACTGTGTTTTTAGTCTTTGTGCTAGTGCTAGTGACACAGGCACTCTAGAATCAATAACCCATCTACCAAATGTATGCAAAATTTCTAGCTTTGATGTTGCTGTTTGGGCACCCAAATTCCATGGCAAGAAGTACCATATTTGTTCATGTTACCAATTCCTCATTATTGACAATGGGCAAAGCCAAGCTTGTTAGGAGAGAGGAATGCTCTCTACTTGCTTAACTTGCCCTCTGTGAGACGGGGAAACCATGGTCGAATCTACAAAAAGTTGACAAAAAAATGTGACCTAACTATAAATTAGGTTACATATTTTTGTCAACTTCTTGTAAATTCAACCATGATTTCCCTGTAGTTTTGTATTGAATATGGCAAACACTTTCTTAGCATTTGAAATTAGCAAAATGGAGCTTTTTAGTTGTACAAGAAATGTGTCTGATTTGGAGCTTTTCAGAGGGACAGAGGGAGTAAGCCCTAAAAACTTCAATCACTATTTGCAAACAATTGTTAACCCCTAAAGGACCATGGCCTTTATTTTGTCAAAAGACACTCAAAACTGCCACCTCTATGGCAAAGAGTAAAAAAGTTTGAAAATCAAGCATTTTGCATATTTGACCATAGGATCTTGTGCTAGACTATTATAAGAATGTGTCATACAAAACTCGAGAACTTTGACTGCACAGATTGGAAGATATTTGCATTTAAAAAGTAAATAACAACTTTTTTTGCACCTTGCTTGATTAGATTATTTAACTTTGAACATTTTTAACTTAAAATATTTGCACCACAGAGTTTGGAATTCTATTTTAGCATGGTGGGAAGTTGAGTTGGGAATCTTGGGAAAAAATTTATAAAAAGAATACTTAATTTGCATTCTTTAAAAAAATATTAGATAGAGGAAGGTATGAGATTAAAGAAAAACTTAAGTTGCTAATAACCCTGCAATGGAATTGAAACGCAACAATCCCAATGGTGAGATTGTTCTAGAAAGCAAACTTCACCCTCTCCAACAATTTTTTTTGGAAAAATGTTAAATCTACATTCAAAAGTGAAGTTTATAAGTTATTTTTTCAAGAAGATGCTTGAGTTGCCCAAAAAACAAGATTGTCCATAACTTTCTCATAACTAGTCCAAATGGAATGAATCAAAGCTCCAAAAGTAGATAAAGATATAATCTATGCGGAAAAAAAAAAAAAAAAAAAAAAAATTCAAGTTTTTATAAGAATTTTTTTTGCTGCCCCTAATCCCCAAATTTGTGCTTATTTGGGCATAACTTTTGCTCCCTAGCATCAATTGGAATAAAAATTATATTCCCCAAAAGCTAATGTGTTTTTCTATCTTCAAAAAAAGTTTCAAAAAATTAAAACAAAAATTGAAGCCATAGGTACCTGCCCAAAATCCCATTTGTCCCCCGAAGGGACAATGGGGGACAAAGAGGTTAATTCGTTTTTGATTGTATGAGCTTAGCAAGAGAGAGTTGTGATAGAGGCTGACCATAGAGGCGGCACGCAATCATGCACAGCTGTCCAGATTTCTCGGTCCACACCCCTTCTGCAAGTAGGGTCGTATTTGAAGCAGCAGGATCCATAAAGATCCGTGAAAAGCTGTGACGATTTGTGAAAACAAGGGCTGCTTGCAGACGATTCCCAACGCAGAAGGTTTTCTGGAATCGAAGAGCCGAAGTTTTACCACCACTTGCAAAGGGACTGCAATTCGCTCCCTCACATTCAGGATTCCATGCAACCTCAAAATTCTGCCACACCCGTTGATACCATTCGGAGCAAACATCGTCGGTATCGTCCTCGTTCCAGATCTTACCGACAGTAACATCAGGTGCCAAAGTGGGACACACGCTCGCCACTGTGGAGTTCATGGTGTACTGAAAGGGCGCCATGTCGGTAGCACGTATAGAAACACGGTCGAAATAGGTCTGATCACCAGACCCTCCAACACTAGTCAAAGTTCCTACCGTGGTAACGTTAAGAATAGTCTTCGGCGTTGGGTACCTCAAATTGAGCTTGTATTTGCAAACGGAGAGGATGCAACCAAGCACACAAAGCTCCCCAGTGGCTTCATCAAACAACCCATCTCCAATGATCGCCACGTGTTGATGAGCGCTTCCGTCATCGAAGTACTCGTAGCCCGACTGTTGTTTCTGGCGAAGCTTTAGGGCTAAGACCACACTCACTTTGTATATGCCTCGAGAGTTCGATGGGTAGAGTGCTTTCACCGCCATGTTCATCACTTGCTCCTCGTTTGATGCCGAATCCTCTGCTCGCCTGTTGAGTAAAACTTTTGCTCCTTGCTCAAAAGTCCCCTCCAAACGCAGATATTGCTTCTTAACTGTTTTGATTACCGACATCTCTTCGGGGGTGATGCTGCTCTTCCATGTCGGATCTGTTGGGTAGCTCGGACACACACCTCCATCACCAAAAGTCACTACCGACAACGCCAAGTGCAACAGCAGCACCAATCCTGCAGACGAAGCGCTCAATCTGTGCCCAATTTTCGCCATAGCTGCTGCCACCTGGCGGATGTTGATGTCCACAAACACAGTCAAAACATGTATAGATATATCTCCAAAGCTGTGCTTCTAGTGCTACCCAATTGAACCCCTCTTTAGCAAAGAAAAATTCTCGAAGAATTCAGTCCAGGGACTTCTCCCTCTAGCCTCTCAACTACGGCTACTTGGCAACGTTGTAACTACTAACTAACCAATTGTTGCAGTGGCTCTTCTATGAAACGGGAGCTTAAATGATGAGGCAGTTCCTCTAGAAATCGATGACACCATTTTGGTCGTCAAAGTCGTACGCTCACTGGGTTGCCTCAGTTTACCGACAATTGCTGCAAAAGGGCTTTGTAGTGTGTACTCCCTGAGTCCCTGTTCTGCAAGTTTGGGTCGAACGAGAAAGTCAGGCGAAGAAAATCATGGAAAATGGCTCAACACCGCCAATCCGGTACCAATTCAGATGGGACAGAGCATTATTTCTGGTTTTTTGTGGAGGGACACGCACAAGGGAATGCACGCAAATAAGGTAGGTGTACCCATACCCGACCGTTTATGGGTTTGAGGTACCGCGAGGACGAGGTAAGCTATTTTGTGAGCGTAGAATGGTGAGCCTATGAGGTGTGAGACAAGATTCTGTGAGTGGGAATCAATTTTGAGCTCAATATTAATGAAAAAGTTTAAAAAAACAACAATTTTTCAAGAGATGAATGTTTACAATGTGCAATTGTAAGGTCCTATGTACACATTTATAGATGAAATTTAATGTTTTGAAAAAACAATTACGCTCATGGCTCACGGCTCATGAATCTGTGCTCATAATTTAGCATTCCCCCCACAAGGACCTCACAAAATTCAGGAAAAAAAATCAGTAGGATTAGCCTTGCAACAAGCTATCATGGAATGTTATTTTTGTGGAAAAAGGTATTGTAGAATACTTTATATTAAAAGATAAAGTTATAGCTCAAATCTTGAAATTGCTTAGATGTATGACTCTACCTTATGACTATTGTGAATGATTTAGAATTATGGATGAGCGACAACAGTCATAACTCAAAGTCATAAAATGTCCATCTTATTTTAGTGAGCTTCCATCCAAATCTTCCCATACCTCATGATTTGGTTGTTCCCTCTTCTTTTTTTCACCCATTATTATTATTTTTTAGAGTTGAGGGGTAGCTGTCAAAATGAGGTAAGACTGTGGCTTAAATATGTCTAAAATGGTTCCTTGAGAGGGGCAGTCTAATTTTCCCTTCCATAGTTGGCCCTTTATATCCTTCTCTTCTTTGGAGAAGCTTCCAGTATAAATTTTCAAATTTGGGATAACATATCCAATGTATCATGAAAGTTTTATGAAAGAAAACCTATCACTTATTAGATGATAAAACAGCTTAATAATTGGGCGTAGTTTTCTTATCTAGTTTTCTTCACCTACAATAAATGCAGGAATTTACTTGCCAAAACCAAGGCATGTCTTTTCATGTTGTAAAATCTTACTTTTGCAACAAAAAAAACCTTAATCATGACAAAATATCTTGCATGCAATGAGTGATGAATTATTCTAATTTTGAAACCACTTGATATCAACACACACACTGTCTAGTATAAAACTCTGTTCAAAACAACAGAAAACCAACAGTTTCTTGTTGATTTGGGCACTTGCCCACGCTAACTGACTAATTTAACATAATTATGTAATAAACTAAATACGTTTTGTTGATTTGGACACCATTATTTAAATCAACAAAAAATTTGGAATCTTTTGAGAATCTTTTGGGAATTTTTTGTGAATCTTTAAGAATCTTCAAGAATCTTTTGGGAATCATTGAAAATCTTTTCAAGATTTTTAAGAATATTTACAAATCTTTCCAAGATTTTAGAATCTTTGAGAATCTTCTTGGAATCTTTGAGAATCTTTTAGGCATCTTTGAGAATCTTTGGAAATCTTTGGGAATCTTTTCAAGTTTTTTTGAAATCTTTGAGAATGTTTGAGAACAATTGAGAATCTTTTAGAATCTTTTAGAATCTTTTAGAATCTTTTAGAATCTTTTAGAATCTTTTAGGAATCTTTGAGAATCTTCTTGGAATCTTTGAGAATCTTTTAGGAATATTTGAGAATTCTTGAGAACCTTTGAGAATGGTTTGGAACATTTGAGAATCTTTGGAAATGTTCTAGGAATTTTTAATTTTTTTGAGAATTTTTGAAAATCTTTATGAATAATCTTGGAATCTTCTTGGAAGCTTTGGGAAGCTTTGAGAATCTTTAAGAATCTTTGGGAATCTTTGGGAATCTTTTGAAAATCTTTTTGGAAATTTTAAAAATCTTTGAGAATCTCTGAGAATTTTCAAGAACCTTTTTGGAATCTTTGAGAATCTTTTTTAAATCTTTATGAAATTTGTTAAAGTACTTCAAAATATTTACAGAATAGCATCTCTTAGATTGAATTAGAGTCCTTTAGGAATCTTTTTGTAATTCATCAAAATAGTTTAAAATATTTTTAATAAAAAAGCTATTACAATAGTTTGGGTTTGTTTTTGAAATATTTCTAAAATCTTTTTGGACTTCATTAAAAAATTTTGAAGTTTTAAAAAATAATAGAAGTTTTGAAAAAAAAAAGAATATTTTAGAAGTTTGAGTATACATTGACTGGTTTTATTTTCTTTACTTTTCACAATTTGGTTAGATTTAAAATTAGCAGCCTTTAAAGTCAAGTAAAAACATGACCATAATAACAAAAAAATCAATAGTTTTATGTTGATCTGGACACTTTTGGACACAACTTCACTAATTCAACAAAATTTTATATAAAAAGTACAACATTTAGTTGTTTTACATACCAAAATTTCTTTACAAACAAATATAAAAGATGCTCCTCAATTCTTTGAAGAAATCATATATGTCCTTCAAGGATTAAAAGTACCAAAAATATCTTTCCTTATTGTATAAATATCAACAATGCTTCTAATATATTGGGAAAATATAAAAAATGCTCCTTAACTATTTTAAATTATTTATATCTTTGTGTTATATGATAACCAAGTGTATAGTTTAATGCAAATTCTTACGAGAAACCAAAGGTGATTTTGACATTTCAAATAACACAAGGATATATTTAACATTTCAAAACAGAAGAGTTTTTTTTGTTAATTTTCCAAAATAATAGGAGTATAATTGATATTCCTACAAAAAATAAGGAATATTTTTTATGTTTCACACATTTTTGGCGTAAACTTGATATTTTGAAAGACTTAAAGGGTACTTTTAGTATTTTTCCTTCTATTACTAACCAAATGAATTAAAAAAAAACAATCTTATAAAATATTTTTATAAGCTTTAAAAGATGGGAATTGATATGTGTATCACACCCTTCCAATTACTATACCACATCACAGGGTAAATTTTAGATTTTTACCATCAAAAAGCTAAATTTGAAAATTTTGAATTCAGATTTGGACTTAGAGACCATGGTATTGTCTAGAACCATAAAAAAAGTTGTAGTTCAACACCCAATGAAAAAGTGTAGTTAAGGAGAAAATTGTTAATTTTATTTTTGTTTGTAAAAAAATATAAGCTTTTTCATTGGGTGTTGTTGAATTGCAACATTTTTTTTGATCCTAGACAATATCATGGTCTCTAAGTCCAAATTTGAATTCAAAATTCTCAAACTCAAATTTTTGATGGTAGAAATCTAAAATTTACCCTGGGGATATGGTACAATAGTTCAAAGGGTGTGGTTCACGTATTAATGCCCTTAAAAAATATCCAAAACTATTCAAAAGTCTATAGAATTTTGATTTTATAATTGCAATGTTTTAATTCCGTAACTTTTCGTGATATCATATTATTTGACGCTATCAAACTATGGAGGCTATTTTAACAAAATAAGGTTCTTTTTACAAAAAAACTAGCACTAAATAATAATTATTAATGAATCCAAACTTTGCTTGCAACAATCCTTTTGAGATTTGCAAATTCCAATAAAAATTTATAAACAAAATAAAAAGGATGGAAATAAACAATTTATTTAAAATTTCTAAACACCTTCTCTGATTTTAGCTCATAACTTTTGATAAAAAGATTGAAATCCAAAAAAAAATTGTTGGAGGTGAAAGCAAAATACATTTACCAACTTTTCTTAGTTCTAAATTTTTTGAAAAAAAGTCCTTTAATAGGCGGAAATAGCCTCCAAAGTCTACTGGATTACTAAAGACATGAACATTTAATGTACAAATAGAATCATGATACTATTGTGTGCATGTATGTTTATACATTCTTTAATGGTTTTTGAGAATGTGGTAGAATTGTGGAGTGTGAGGATAGAGGTGGGGGGTTCAAATCGCACTGCTAGCAGCTACCCGGGGGCTCGGACAGCTGCCCGGCGGTTAAGGCAGCTGCCCAAGGTTTGAACAGCTACCCGTCCCCTAAAAAAGTTCACTTTTTTATGAATTAAAATAAAATTCTATGAAAAAAAATTTTAAATTGAAAAAAAATAGAATCGAACAACATAACATACGTGGAAAGTAACAGAAACCAACAAAACATTAACAAAAAATTGTAAACAATCAACAAAAAATCAACAAAAAAGTATCCAAATCAACTTGACCAAATCCACAGAAAAAATCAATAGTTTCGGGTTGAAATTTTGTTAATTTTGTATTGAATTTTCTACTAGTGTTTGCATTGCTTCTAGAGTAATATTTTTTAGATTTAAGTGATAAGATAGTACTCCCTTTGTCCCTCTAAAAACGTCCAATAACTTCCTTGAAAAGAATTAACTGTGTTTTTAGTCTTTGTGCTAGTGACACATGCATTCTAGAATCAATATATCATTTATCAAATGAATGTAAAATATCTAACTTTGATGCTAATGTTTGGGCACTCAAATTCCATGCAAAAAGTATCATGTATGTACATGCTACTAGCTCCTCATTATTGATGATTTAAAGATTAATAGCAACAATGGTACCTCATATGGGCAAGACCAAACTTGCTAGGAGAGGAATGCTTTCTAATCGCTTAACCCCTAAATGCCCAAGCAACCAGATTTGGGTTGCGAGGAAACTTTGAAGATGAATCAAACCTTATCAAATTATTACTTTCACTATTTTTTTTTCAATATAAGTTTGTTTTCAAGTCTACTTTCAATATCAAAAATCTGATTTTGAAAATTAAAGTTGATGATTTTTCTACTTGAGATTTTGTATAAGGGTGTCCACTGCAATCTTGAGTTACCTAGTGTTGGAAGATCTTGAAAATGAGCCTTAAATACACTAGAGCTTGGAGAAAAATCCACATTAGAAATCCATTTAGAAATAATGTAGGAGTAGATTTTCAAAACTATAAATTGATATGAGTTAGACATGTAATGACCTTAAACCTCACATTTTATGGTGACCAACTTTTTGGCTTTGACATGTGAAGCAAGGATTGGAAGAATTTAAGTCACTTTTGCAATTTAACACCTTCATGTTCAAACATTATATTGTTGTGTTTTCTTTTTCCATGTAATTTCTAATATGTTTAGTTTAAATTTGTACAGTTACAATTGAAAAAAACCTGATGAAATGCATGAAGAGTTTGATTGATTGTTCAGTTTCATGGAAAATCCAAGAAGCTCTGATAGGGCTTGGGCATTTAGGGGTTAACTTGCCCCCATGAGATCATTGAACATGGCAAATACTTTCTTAGCGTTTGAAATCAGCAAGAGAGCTTTTTAGTGGTACAAGAAATGTGTATGTGTCTGGAGCTTTTTTAGAGGGACAGAGGGAGTATTTGATTGATTATGATTTGTCATCTGATATTCTACAACTCAGAGGTGTAGTTCGATGTTTCCTACTCAGTCCACGACAGTCGTGCTTACAGAATCTCAAGATTAGGAAAAGAACTCCAATATTTCCAGCTTGCAGGCGCACCATCCTTCAGAGGATGGCGAGAACAAAATGAACAGTCCTGCCTCAGTCATTCCCACCGGCGCAAGCGTGAAGATCAACCATGCCACAGCCAATGGCGGAGGAAGCGGTCATGTACTGCTCACCCCGAACCAGCAAGCTCACTTGGGGGCAATATTATAGCTCCAAGCACGAGACACAAGCAATTCGAGCTCCAGTTTTTTAATAATATTTTGACTTTTGAGCTCAGGCGGTGCAATAGCCCAGAAATATACTTTTGTAGCCAACAGTCGGCAAATGAAAGCAGCCGTGTAGCACACGCCGCGGCGATCGAGAGGAGAACAAGGAAATCATCCTCGATCATGAACCAAGTTTGGAAAAACTCCAGCAAGCCTAGCAGAGCAGGTGTCACGTCTAGAATGGCACTGTTTGACATTTTCACTGTCGGCATCGATCGTTCTATAGAAGCGCTGATGGTTGCCAGGTTGCAAAGAGCCCGAATAGAGTGGCAGGAGAGAGAAGTTAGCCATCACTGGAGTGAATGAGGGAGGATTCTCTTGCTGAGAGAGGGACTACGTACTGTAGTACTAAAGGATTTTCGATCGCATTACATGGACTTCAATTCGTGAGTTATGGCGCAAGTGTGGAACACAACAAGCGCCGCGTCCGCAGGTTTGGTGCTGTTGTTGCAACTGGCGTTGTCGGTATTGTCGACTGTCGGCGACGACGTGGGTACATGTCCGAGCTACCCAGTGGATGATCCGACATGGAAGAACAGTATGAGCGCACAAGAAAGGTCTTTGAAGAGGCACCAGCTGTATATGGAGGGGACTTTCAAGCATGGAGCAAAGGTGCTCCTCCACAAGCAAGATTCCGCCCCGAATGCAACAGAACGTGTGAAGATGGTAGTGAGGAAAGCGAAGCCATCGAATTCGCGAGGCATGTACGACGTGAGTGTGATCTAAACCCTAGAGTATCAGCCGTTGGGTCACCGCAAGGTCATCCGTTCTTCGATGATATGGGAAACCTGAATCGACCACGAGGCGTGTCGGAGGGTGTGAAGATCGTCGGAGACGGGACGTATGATGAAGCCACAGGGGATCTCTGTGTGCTTGGTTGCGTTAATCTCTCCGTTTGCAAATACATACTCAGATTGAAGTATCCGGCGCCGAAGACCATTGTCGATGTCTCTGTGACCGGAACCTTGACCAGTACTGGTGGAGCTACCGAGGAGACCTTCTTCGACACTATTTCGATACACGCTTTCTCCAATTCGCCTTTCACCTTCACAATGAACACCACTCTTGCAAGTGTGTGTCCGAAGGTGGCACCTGATGTCCAGGATGGAAAGCTCTGGAACGTACTAGACAATGCCGATGATGATGATTCCTCCGGAGTATTGGATCGCCTGTCGCAGGGTGCTATGGTGGTCACCTGGAACCCGGAATGCGAAGGAGCGAATTGCAGTCCTTTCCCAGACCTCGAATATGCTGGCGGTAGAAATAATAAGTCGTTGATTCGAGCTCAAAGAAGTGCTTCGGATGGGGGTGATCATGAAATGCACGCATTAAGCTTTCTTTTCTCAAATTCATACCCCTTCTTTGATTCCCGTATCGTGGACCCTACTACTACTGATGGAGCGCTCCTTGCAGAAGGCGCCTGGAACTCCAAAACTGGACAGATGTGCATGATTGCCTGCCGCCTCTATGGTGAGTCTCTGTTGCAACCCTTCTCGAGCTCACGCAAGAAGAATATAGTGCATTCCAGTGAACTTTGTCAAATGGTTGATTGTCCTGAAAGTACTCCCTCTGTCCCTCTAAAAAAACGTCTAAAAAGAAGATCCCTTGCAAAGGATTAATAACTGTGTTTTTAGTCTTTGTGCTAGTAACACATGCACTTTAGAATCAATATATCATTTCATCAAATGTAAAATATCCAGCTTTGATGCTAATGTTTGGGCACTCAAATTCCATGCAAAAGTATCATATTTGTGCATGTTGCAAACAGCTCATTGTTGACAATTTAAAGATTGGTAGCAACAACAATGGTACCTCATATTGGCAAGGCCAAGCTTGTTATGAGAGGAATGCTCTCTAATGAACACCATATTAGGTAATCTGGGCAAAAGGGTACTTTTTGGGACATTTAGGTTCTAGGTGATCATCTTTAACCAAGCTCAAGGTTTTTTTTTTGGTACACATGTCCTCACCTAAGAGGAGGAATTTGTGAGGGAAAAAATCTTAATGGCTCAGACTAAATCTGATACCTTTGAATTTGGTTTAAGGTAACTTTTTGGGTTTTAGGTGAAATACAAAATGATACCTCTCTTTTGCCCAGATTACCTAATATGATGTTAATGACTTACCTTGCCCCCCATGAGATCATTGAACATGAAAAATGTTTTCCTAGCAATTGAAATCGACAAAAGGTCTAGAGCTTTTTAATGGTACAAGAAATGTGTCTGATTTGAATGTTTTTAGAGGGATAGAGAGTAACTAATATAGGGTCTAGAATGCATACTAGGCTAGATTTCAGCTTTGTTACCTTTGGGCAAGTTTGGGTTGTTGGATAGCACAAGCAGACAAACAAATTGAACCACATGGGCGGAAATGTCTACTTTTATTTTTTAGGACATTTTTAGGGTTCTTGATCTAAAAGGGAGGAATCAAATCACTATTTTAAATTTCTACTGCGTGATATGGCTTTAAATCCACCTTTTGACTTCATGTTGACAACACAAAGTGCCACCAACATGTACAAAGTAAGTTTTTTCATCATTTTTAGTTTTTGAAGCCAACTCATCGGACTGACATCGGACTGACATGAGCTCAATCGGCGGGTTTGGGCGGACGGGCAATCGGACGGACACGCGGTCCCGAATGTGACAACCATGCTGGATTTCGATCATGTGATTGCACAAATTTTCTCAGACTGGACGTGTTACTTTTTGTTTGTTTCAGGGAAGCAAAATTGTGAGATTGCGATAACAGCGCAGCTCCCCCTGACCTTCACGGTGACACAGAGATCCTCAGTTGTGGGTCACATCCAAAGTCTTCGAAACGAATCGGATCCCGCGTACTTCAAGAGGATGAGCTTCAGGGCAATCTCGCGAGACTCTTTAATATGGGTTGCAGACATCTCGGAGTTCGGAGAAGCGACAAGCTATGCCAAAAGCAGGAAGAATCAACCCGAGTATGTCTACACCAAGGTAGAAACAGCTGGGGCTCAGTGTGCACATTCGAGTACTGAGAAGGAAAAGAAGGCGAAATTAACTAATTCCGGCATCTATGTTAGCGGTCAAGATTGGGACGACATGAATTTTTTCGTGTTTAAAGATTTTCCAAACCATGAATCATCAAGCGTGGAGCCAATTTTTGCAGTACCGGTCAGGATGACGATCTTCACTCGTGGCAACGAATTCAGCTCGAATGGGTTTGATCGAAGGCAGCACAATGGCGCAAACGTGACTGGAATAGGTGTGACTGTGACTGCTCCAGCTGACGTGGACGCTCAGCAAAATGGGATCATGAATGTCAGTTACTCCCTCAACTATCCAACTGGGCATGATGGCAGGGATAGCATGCAACTGTCGCAAGAATTTGGCGACAACATGGCGGGGGAGGGCATCTATGATTCCAACACAGGCAAGCTCTGCTTGATCGGATGTCGCGCCGTTGATCTGCACCGCAACGACTTCCAATTACTCGAAGGAGATCCTCCCAAGGACTGTCAAACTATCTTCACCATCCAGCTGCCGCCGATAGGCTCCACCAAGGCTCTCAAAGGCACCGTCAAGAGTCTACGCGATCCAACGGATCCACTCTACTTCCAACCCGAATCGTTCTCTGGAAACGTGTTCAGGCAGGCAGCGGATACATTGTGGCGCATCGACCTGGAGATCGTGTTGAGCATTCTCATGCTCTCGCTCACCGTGGTCTGTCTGCTTCGGCAAGTGCTCTACAGCAAACGGTATCCGGATTCGTCGCCCTACATTTCACTCTCCATGCTGCTGCTTCTCTGTCTGGCGCACATGATTCCCTTGATTCTCGACTCCGAGGCTCTCATTCAGAAGCAGCAGTCGGGAATGAATAACACGCTCCGAATCATGGACAGCGTCGGAGGTTGGCCCGAGGTGAACAAAGTTGTGGTTCGCTTCACCACCATGGCCGCCATGCTGCTGCAACTCCGCCTCTTACAGCTCGTGTGGAAATCTAGAGCCGAAGCACGAGTGGCAGGGAAACTGGCGCCAGCCGTGCAAGAGCGAAGATTGTTGTATTACGTTGTGCCGATGTATGTTGCAGGCGGCTTGATGGCGGTGCTCTTCCACGCCATGCTGCGTTTCAAACCGTACGAGCTGCGGATCGGCCAGGGCAGCGTGTGGCGGGAGCTGCATGCCTACGGCGGGCTGCTCTTGGACTTGCATCTGCTGCCGCAAGCGATTGCTAACGTCCTGTGGGACGCCACGGGGCAAGCTCCGCTGTCGATACCGTTCTACATGGGCATGGCGGTGGTACGATCGGTGCCGCACGTGTAAGACCTGTGCCGACGGTTGCGATTCGTGCCGGCGTCGATGGGGATGTACGAGTACGCGAACCCGGAGTGGGATTTCTACTCCGGCACCTCCGACGTGGTCATTCCGTGTGGAATTGTGCTCCTGGCGACGGTGGTGTGGGTGCAGCAGCGCTGGGGCGGTCGATGTGTCCTGCCTCGGCGATGGCGCAATCGCTTGGAGATGATGGAGTATGAGAGAGTAGAAGAGTCCATTGCGGACTACGCTCTGTAGGTTCAATAGTACGCTCTGTAGGTTCATTATTACGCTCTGGAGGTTCATTAGAGCAGCTCCACCCTTTTTACTAGAAAGAGAATGCGACAAGTGTTTGGAGAGTCACAAAGTGGGTTCATTGCAGTAGCGGCTTCATTATTTCCAAAACACTCTTATCACACTCACATTAATCTCTTCATTGAGAAAATCTTTGGAATTCTTTTTTAGCTACATCTTGATATTAGTAAGGGTAGTCACAGTTCAATTTTTATCATTCTCAATCTTCACAGAAACCGATGTGGTTGTGAGTCCGCGACTCGTGCGAGAGGTTTTTTGTGAAAACTGAGAATTTTTTTATCCTCGCCCAGGCGTGGAGAAATGGCGTCCTTTCAGTTTTTGCGAGAGAACTTTTACTTCTCGTAATTCTAAGTTCATCTCACATTGCTGCTCCCAGTGTATTGGCTTGTACTTTCACTCTGTCTTTTCTCAATCTTCATGGAAATCTGAATCTCAGACCAACTGTGACTACCACTAGGTTTTGAGCACAAAATGTGTTTTTCGATTTGTTGCCTTTTGAAACCATGATTGCTTAGGAATGCTTTGAGCCACTTCCAGAAATCCAACATGAGCTTGTGTGGGGCTATGGGATTGTATGAACTTCAATGGAGATTTAGGTTGGTACACTTGATTCATGGTCTAGCAAGCAGGATAGCTTGCTTTGGAATTAGGTTTTACAATGTCCTTTGCAATCAGCCAAGCAAGGCTTTGACGTTATTCCATGACTTCGGATTTTGGCTCTGATTTTTGAAGCCCTTGATAGGTAAATAAATGATACAATTGCAGTAGATGCAAGAGTGTCGTTAAAAACAACGCATTAAATAGTAAGATTGGCACATTGGATAAATTGTCCGTCCGTCCACCTCATATGTTCAAATGAGCTCTCGTTTGTTTGTTTGATGTAATCAACTCAGAATTGACTTTAGAAAATGGTAAAAAGAAGCTTACTTTGTACGTGTTGGTTACATACATGGTTGTCAATATGATGTAAAGGTGTAAATTTAAAGTCATGTCACATAGTAAAAATAAAAAATGGTAATTTAATTCTTCTTTTTTTAAGTCAAAAATTCTAAAACATGACATTGAATGACTTGCTCGCCTACTTGTACTATTTTTTGACCAAATCTCCCTCAAAGAAACAACAATAGTAAATAGGCTACTGAGAGAAACTCAAGTTAACATGAGTTTTAAGTTCATATGGTTTGGGTTGGTCCTTTTGTGTAGCTTGTGGATGCACAAGGTAATCTGCTCATATTCCACTTACTCAATTTGAACTGCCCTATGTAGGGATGTCATAGACAGTGCACACAGCTTCTTAAATGGGTCACTTTCTCTATGTTTAGAAATTGTACTTGTGCGTGTACAGGGTTGCTAAATTGTGAGCGGTGAGCAGTGAGCGGTGAGCAATAAAAGAGACTTTTTAGAGTGTAGGAGGAGAAATAAAGTTTTCCGTAATTTGAGATTGGATGTTTTGAAACAACAAGAAATTCCCTAAAGCAACACAATTTGTCTCCAAAGTGCAATAATCATTTGAAAGAGAGGAGGATGTGGATGAAATAAATCAATGATATTCATTGGAGCCAATGAATGAAAATTAATGTGGATGAAAAGTGGCGGTCTAAGGTGGATGAAAAAATCCGTGATGGTTGTTTAGCATATTGAAATCAATGAACATTAACCCCTAAAGGACAATTGTCCCTTTGGGGGACAAATGGTATTTTGGGCATGTACCTATGGCGAAACTACTTTGTGTGATTTTTTGAAACTTTTATTGAAGATGGGGAATTCAAATATTTGTGTTGGCATCTAATTTTTCCTTTATTCCAACATATATTGAAGAAGTTATGCATGAATTTATGAAAATCAGGGGAGGTTGGGCAACCAAAAACTTTTTTAAAAATAACTTTTTTTTGAAATAAAAATCTGAAATTCATTCTTTAGATTTATACATATGTGAGGAGCTTTGAATCATTCAATTTTGATTTATGAGTGAAAAGTAATAGTTTACAGGCATGCACGGGATTTCCATACTTCCATTCCTTTTGGCTTTGGTGCATTACTTTTTTGAGCTCTTTGTGAATTTGATTTTTGACTTCTTTTTCTTCCAAGTTTTAGTAGACTAGGATTCCTTGGTTTTCACCATTTGGATCAAAAGAATTCATAAGTCTCAATTTTACATATATCCTCCAATTTGGCCTAGTGTATATGCAAATTTCATGTCCTTATGGCATTGCAAGATTTTACAAAGTATGATCCACACCTCCAATTCATTTGGAAAATTTCCCACACTTACCTAACTTGGTCTTTTACATGGAAAAAATAAACCTCAACTTTGCGCAGAGCATTTTTTATTTATTTAGGGGCAATTAAAGGCTTCTGAAATTTTTGGGCAGCAGGGAAAAAATCTTTTTTGTCACTTCAGATGTCAATATCTCACTCCTCTACATCTTGAATGAGATGTTTTTTTCCCACAAGTACCTCCCATAGTCTAAGACAAGATCTTACAGTTGAATTTTCAAAAATAATCGTTTTTCCTACCTTTCTATTCATTCCTCCAAAAGTGGCAGTTTTCAATAACTTTTGCTAAAAAAAGGGCTTGGTCCTTTAGGGGTTAAGCAAATCATAGCCATAAAAGACCTACATTTTTATTGCCATGGGCAATAATTGGTGCAATGATTTTGTAGATCATGTACAGTATATTCAAGCATCTTTCCTCAATTTTACAGAAGTCTATCAATTTCTTCTTAATGATTCAACATGACTCTAGCTGCCATAGTAAGAAATGCACTTTGTTTGAGAAGAATCATTTTGTAGATCATGTACAGTACATTCAAATATCTTACTTGATTTTGCATAAGTTTATTTATTTATTTATAAAGATTCAAAAGCCTAGTCTTGCCTAAATACCACATCCATGTTCCTCTTAAAGCAAAATAATTTTTTGAGATAAATTCTAATATTCCAAGTAGCATATTATTTAGCATACATAATATTTGCTCCCATACTAGAGATTTGAAATGACTATTAGAAAGTCAAATTGAAATGTTATCAACAACGCATTTTCTAGAGAAAATGGAGGGTATGCTTAAGGGTGCAAAGGATTGGTTGAATCAAATTCTTGCTTTGCACATTTGGAACTTGATTTCCTGAGGTCAAGTATGATGTTCAAATGTTAATAGAAGAAAAAGATCAACACCTATTAGGAGTTAAGACAGTGAGGGATACGGCTCTTGAACGCCCTGGAAAAGGCCAATGTGGATTCTAATTGCCCCTCAGTGGATGCAAAGAGGAGGAGAAATAGTTATAGTATTATCTCAAAACTAATAACTCAAATAGTATTTGAGTTAGTAGTTTTGAAGATAGTTCTTAAACTATTTCATTTCCTTAGTGTGCATCCACTGAGGGGCAATTAGAATCCAAATTGCTTTTATCAAGTGCATTTGTGAGCACAACTCTTGAGTTAATTAACATTTAAGGGCCCACTAGGCCCTCGAGAGGCCACATTGGCCCTTAAGGAATAATAAACTCAAGGATTGGGCTCACAAACGCACCTGAAAAGAGCAATTTGGATTCTAATTGCCCCTTAGTGAATGCAGACTAAGGAAGTGAAATAGTTTAAGAACTATCTTCAGAACTCCTAACTCAAATATTATTTGAGTTAGTAGTTCTATGGATAGTTCTTAAACTATTTCACTTCTTTAGTGTGCATCCATTGGGTGGCAACTAGAATTCAAATTGCCCTTTTCCATGGCGTTTAGGAGCTGTATCCCTCACTTTCTTAACCCCTAATAGGTGTTGATTTGTTTCTTCTATTAACATTTGAACATTGTACTTGACCTTAGGAACTCAAGTTCCAAATGTGCAAAGCAAGAACTTGATCTAACCAATCCTTCACACCTTTAAGCATTAGGAAAAATGGGAGCCCTCAATAAGGCCATTATAAAAAAGAATTCATGATGTGGGAACCAACCGCAACCCAACCTTGCTGGTCGTCCAAAAAAATTAATTAGAAATAAATAAAAATAAAAAATCTTAGAAAAAAATTAGAAACTTTTATGGTTTTTTTAATTAATAAATTGACGTGGCACCAATGGTGCCACGTCAGAGTGCGCATGTGGAGAGTTTGGTGTAATGTGCCCAAGGTTCCCATGCTTGGTAACTCAAGGCCTTATTGAGGGCCCAAATTTTTTCTAATGCATAACCTCAATTTTCTCCAGAAACTACATTGTTGAGAACATTTAAATTTGACTTTCTAATGGTTGTTTCAAATCTCCAATATGGAGCAAGTATTACTTATGCTAAATAATAAGCTACTTGGAATATGAGAATTTCTCTCAATAAACTTTTCTACTTTTAGAGGAACATGGATGTGGTATTTAGGTAGGATTAGGCTACTGAATCTTTTTAAATAAATAAACTTATGTATAATCAAGTCAGATGCTTGAATGTATTGTACATGATTTACAAAATGGTTCTTGCAAAGCAAAGTGCGTTTGATACTATGGCAACATGAGTCATGTTGAGTCATTAACCCCTAAAGGACAAAGCAAAGTTTTCACCAAAAACTCTCCAAAACTGCCATTTTTAGAGCATTAACCAAATTTGAATATAAAAATGTTTTTATGCAAATGTGACCATAGGATCTTGTAGAAGAGTAGTTCTAGAAGATGTGGAAAAAATTTCAAAGTTTTCCACCACGTGGATTGGAAGATAGAGTGGTTTGAATATTCAAAAATATCTTGTGAAGAATCGGGTAGCTACCCTTTGAAAGGTATAATTCCAAAGGAAAAAGGATGTGTGGGTGGTAGTTCTGTAAATTCCTTATTCCACTTAAGTAAAGTACATGTCAAAAAAGTTTCAAATCATTTGGAATTGTGTAACATGTGGAAAAAAATTAGTAAGTAAAAAGAAGTAGAGAATGATTCAAAACACTAAATTGTTAAGAATTTAATTAAAGAAATGAAAAATGCCAATCCCAATGGTCATAATGTTGCAATAAACAATCTACATCCTTTGGTTTTGTTTTTTTTCCAAAATGTTGAAAATTGAGTAAAATAAATGACCTCAAAGTTTATTTTAGAGTAGAGAATCCATAACTACTCGCAAACAAAATTCCTCATAACTTTCATCTCATTGATTAAAACAAAATGATTCAAAGCTTCCTACATTCACATAAATCTCCTAAACCAATTCAAAAAAAAATGTTTTTCAAAAAAAAGATTTTTAAAATCTGCCTAGGCTACCCAACAAAAGTAAACAACAACATATTAGGCCATAACCTTTTACTCAAAATTCTAGATGTCATGAAATTTAGTGCATTTGAAAGATAGACCTTCTTCCCACATTATATTAAAATTTCAGCCTAAAATATGTAAAGCTTCAATTATAGGTACCTACCCAAAATTGCAATGTTGCTAAAAAAAGGGTCTAAAAAAGGGGGTCTGGTCCTTTAGGGGTAAGAAGAAATTGATAGACTTATGGATAATTAAGGAAAGTTGCTTGAATGTATTGTACATGATCTACAAAATCATTGCACCCATTGCCCATGGCAATAAAAATGTAGGTCTTTTATGGATATAATTTGCTTAATGTTCATTGATTTCAATATGCTAAACAACCATCACAGATTTTTTCATCCACCTTAGACTGCCACTTTTCATCCGTGTTAATTTTCATAAATTGGCGCTAATGAATATCATTGATGTATTTCATCCACATCCTCCCCTCTTTCAAATGATCACTGCACTTTAGAGACAAATTCTGTTGCTTTATGGATTTTTTTTATTGCTTCAAAACATCCAATCTCAAGTTACAAAGAACTTCATTTCTCTTCCTAAACTCTAAAAAGTCTCTTTTATTGCTCACCACTCATTGCTCACTGCTCACCGCTCATTGCTCATTGCTCATTGCTCACTGCTCACAATCTAGCATTGTTGGTGCGTGCACAGTTTTAAGAACTCAAGAGAGTGACATGAGCTACCATTAAGTGTGTTTATTGATCATAAGTGTGTTGAGATTTGTCTTGGAGTAAAATATAGATAAATGTCATACTAAAAAAAAAAATCAATCATAACTTGACTATTAGAATATGGAATGGGTGCTTGCACACTTTAAAAAACTTAGGTGAAAATTTTTAGTTTTGTGGTGGTTGATTTTTGGACACATGTGCTCCATTTACAAACCGCATGTGAATCATAAATGCCACATCCTATGATCAAGAATAGCTACCTATGCACCTTTTGTTATGATAAGTTGTAATTAATGCATCCCAACTCAAAATATAATAATTTCAAACCTTACAGAATTGTCTCTTTTTTACTTTCTCCCAATAATACTCCCATATTGATAGACTACCTTGATTTTCCCCCAGAGACGTACTTTCCCTTAGATGGTCGGTTCACGAGCAGACTACCTTACTAAGATTGTTAGCCATGTATCTTTGTTGTTTGCTCAGATTCAGGCCTGCTTGCGAATTACCCTTCCAATCAAATACACCGTGACATTGAATCTATAAATTGCTGGTATAATATTACTCTCCATTAAATCTCCCTGAGCTTCTTTATGAGAATTTCTTTTGTGCAATTGAGTTGCACGTGCACTTGAGTGAAGTATATGGTAGTGATACCTGAAAAAAATTCTTCTCTGCAGTTTTTCTCAATTACAAAGATTATTATTGATGGCATAGTAGAAGAGTCCTTTTGTAGCTGGAAATTGATCCTAAACTTGTTTAGCACTGGGGGCTGATCAGTCAACGCTATTTTGTGAGTGTAAAATGGTGAGCAGTGAGCCAAGATTTTATGAGTGGCAATCAATTTTGAGCTTAAAATTAGTGAAAATTTAAAAAAACAAGTTTTCAAGAGTTGAAAGTTTAACCCTTAAAGGACAAGGCTACTATAATACATAGTATGTACGCTGCTGTATAACTTGCATTTGCTACCAACAAATTTTTTTAATTTGGGATCTTGACTACCTCACTAGGATAACATTGATCTATATTCTAACTTCTTTGTTGATCTCAAATATAATAAAGGTGTGGATGCATTCCAAATACAAGAAAAATACACCGTATTGTATTGGTCACAAAGGCCTGTCTTGTCCTTTAGGGCTTAAAATGCACAATTATTAAACATACACAATTATAGATGAAATTTAATATTTTGACAAAAATCAAGGCTCACGGCTACGGCTAACAGGTCCCTGCTCACAATGTAGCATTTCCCTAGGCTGATCTACCTCTCAGCAAATTGCCTTGATGGCCTCAACGATTGCTTAAATTTGGTTTTGAATATGTTTTCAACATTGAGCATTGAGTTTAATTTTTTGTTTTGTGGATATCTTGCAAGCTAACTTTTTTGGTGCACATTTGTAGTACAAAACCTCAGCAGAAAAAAAAACCAGTATGCTGCGATAAATGTTGATTGTTTTCTGTTTAAGTGGTTCTGGTATTTTGTAATTCATCAACTTGTATTTTTTGTTACTTTTTGTCAAACTTTGATGCCTCTCTATATAGTTGTTTGTGTTCTTTGCAGAAACTTATAGAATTGGTTCATTACTTAAGGTAGCAGCATCCATAAGCATTGCGTCCCCATGTCCGTCACCTAATAGTGGCACGGCTAATCAATAAAAAAACTAATGGTTGTGGGTGGCTGAGTGATGGTTATGGGTAATGAAGTGATGGTTGTGAGTGACTAGCATGAGGTTTGGAGTACCCATCTCACTATTTAAGAACCAGCAAGCCTTATTTTTAGCATCTCTTACACATGGTTCCTACAATTTCAATGATTTTGGACTTTGAAAAATCTTTTTGAACAAATGCTTGCAGTTGGAACCTTAAAATTGATGTCAATATTTTTAGTTTCCATTTCCTAGCTTACAGTATTTTTTTCAAAGTAGTCAATTATTCTACCTACTCCAAAACCCTTATTTCCACGCTTATGGGTGCGCCTACCTTAGTTGTTAATCGAACATTTGCTCAAGTTGATAAAAAAAACTCGACCAAGATTACAAAATATAAAAAGAAAAAAACTGCAAGCCTTCAACTGGAATTATAGGTTGGAAAAGGTCCTGAGTTCAACTGACGTGTATGTGGTGCTGGTCATCTCATGTAGATTTTGAAGCAGATAGAAGTAGTTTCCTACTTTCTGTGTATTTTGTCATTGTTACTACAAGGCAACATATTGCAAAAAATACCATATTCATTAAATTGGAAAACCAGATTCCCAAGTTGTACTTCACCTTTGGTCACCTTAAACCTAAAATGTTTCAAAATTTTCAATTTAATGAATATGGCGTTAAAACTTGTATGTATAAACTTTGCACTGAGAGCTTCACCGGTGTTGTTTGTGCGTGAAGTTGCTGTGGGAGAGAGGAGAGGTGTGGGGGCATGGTTGTTACTTCTGGCAAGATTTGGCAACACAAGCAGATGTGCAAAACAAACAAGCATACAATCATATATGTCTAGCCATTCTTTCTTTATAGGAAATTTTTAGGGTTTTTGACCTAAAAAAGGAAGAATCAAATTACTATTTTTCATTTCTATTATGTGACATGGTTCCAAATCAATGTTTTTACTCACTTTGTATTGGCAGCAATAAGCGTCACCAACATGTACAAATTAAGGTTTTTTTGTCATTTTTCATCATTTTTTGAGGTCAACTATGAGTTAACTACATCAGACAAACCATGAGCTCAATTAGGCACTTTGAGCATACAAGCAAGTGGACTGACTGGGGGTCCAAGATGACAACTGTGCTAGCTGCAAAGCAACTTAGTAAATTGATATTCATTAAATTAGGAAAATCAAATTCCCAAATTGTACCCTAATACTCAGTTTAAGTTGGTCACCTTAAACCCAAAATGTCCAAAAAGTCCCAATTTAATGAATATGGCGTTTTACTGTTTTTGAGCCAAAGGCTATGTCAGCTACTATCATGCAGTCGTCTTGAAAAGCACGAACCTTCTTCATATTTTGCTAGTTAGGTACCTGCAAAACCAACACAAGTGTGAAAATATTCATGTAAATTAGTACCTTTTTCAAGGTTGAGAAATCTGGGGCCTTGCTGACTCCGCCGGTAGGACTCAAAAGCTAGCAAGTCTTTAATTCCTAAAGGACCAAGCGACCATTGTACATACTATGTATAGTGTTGAATAATTGGTATTTGGAATGTATCCACATCTATATTACATTTGATATCAACACAGAAGTTAAGTTAGAATATAGACAAATACGGTTCTAGTGAGCTAGTCAAGATCCCAAATTAAAACTTTTTGTTGGTAACAAATGCCAATTATACGATAGCGTACATCTATGTACAATGGTCACTTAGTCCTTTAGGGGTTAACTCTTACGCAACTGGTTCAACAAACATATTTAATACAATATTCATTACATTGGGAAAAAAAGTGCATTTTAGGATTTTTGAAAGTTTAAGGTGATCACCTTAAACCAAGTTCTAGCGTTTTTTTGTACATGTGCCTGCACTTGAAAGGAAAAATTTGCGAGGAAAAAAATCTTAGTGACTCAGACTAAATTTGATATCTTCGAATTTAGTTTAAGGTGGCTTTTTTGGTTTCAGGTGAAGTACAACTTGGGAACAGCGTTTTCCCAATTTAATGAATATCGTGTTATTAGTGGCAGCTGAAAGCCGGTTGAGCATACGAACACATACAGACTGCAAATGGAGTGGAAAATAATGGGCTATAGGCACAAACCGCGCTGCTGCTCCATCCATGACCTGCATGCAACAACGGTACGTTGCACTGCAAAACGTTAGTAGCTGTTTCTTGTAAATCGAAAGCACCCGGAAGCCCTTCCGTTTTCAGAAACTCAATACGCGCTACAAGAAAAACTGTCCACAATGACAATTCTGAATTGACTAAATGTGTCCAAATCAACAAAAAAAAAGATTATCGTAAGTGCAAAAATAAATGATCAATTGACACGTCCAAATTGACAAAAAAAAAAAAAAAAATCCAAATTGACATCGTTCCTTGTACTATACGTAACCACAGTGACATTACAAAACACACTCAAGCAATGAGAAAATCGAAACAGCAACAAGCTTCCTCCCAACCATAATCAGCCCAACCCTTCCCAGAAATGAAAAATATTTTAGGACACAACTGATGAGTCCAACACAAATTCAAGGAACTAAAACAACAACAACTAAGCCAGCTATTAGTTAGTCAAAAACTCCGTCTTCACTACCAACTCGACTCAGAAAAGTCTGAAATGGTAGGCATGCTCTAAATATGTCGACTTTCACTTAAACATATAGACCTGAACACGATATTCATTAAAAGGGGAAAAATATGTGTATTATTTTGTATTTCACCTTAATCCAAAATATCCACTTTAAATCATATTCAAAGGTATCAGATTTAGTCTGAGCCACTAAGGTCTTTTTCCTCTCAAATTCTTTCTCTCAAGTGAGGTCACGTGTACCAAAAAAAACGCTGGAGCTCGGATTCAGGTGACCACCCTAATTTTTCAAAAGTCCCACTTTGTAAGCTTTTTCCCCTTTTAATGAATATCATGTTTCTGTGTCTTTTCATCATTACTGCTATAAATAGTCATATGCATTGATAGGAAAGCATAGAGGTTAAAGAATAAATTGTCATATCTTGGTTTTCATTCACTAGAAGAAAAATATGCAATAAATGATTAGATCACAACAACTGCACAACAATTACATGATTGTAATTGAGTCATTTTGTAATCATTGCATAATCATTGTATAATCATTCAATTATTATGACCTAATCATTTATTGCCATTTTTCTTCTAGTGATTGCCAGCGCATGGCTAAGGACAATTGCCCGATTGCCTAATGAAGATGCAAGCATGTTCATGCGCTGTTGTTGCTGAATCCGTGCCATAGAGCTCTACAACGCAATCTTACTTTGAAATGTATACATTGGAAGAGACACTGGATCGACAAATCTGGATTTGGCAACATACAGTGTTCCTTTTCCATCCCTTTCAAGACATACCTCCAGGGAATCTGATCCCAAACGCATTGCCATCTCTCGATTGAACAAAAACGGCAACAATAACAACAACGGAAGAGCCCTTCGGCGCTGCCCCCACAAGTGCAGTGAAAATTGTACTTACATACAAGCAAATAGAGAGTCAAACGTGAGAATACCACGTCTTAATTCATACGTCAGTACCTAAAGCTTAGCACATCCATTTCAAAGAGCTCGGCTTACAAAGAAGAGAACACACAGTCTGTGCATTCTCACATGATTACAAACTTTCTATGAATAATGTAGCCACATTCATTGATTATAGCTGTTACAGCCCACAACTAAATGATTATAATTATGTTAAAAGTTTCTTTACCAAAGTTGTAAATGACTGTAGTCTTGTTAAAAAGGCGGATCTCAGAACCAAACTTGGCTATAGTAGTGCTAAAAGGGCGGCTCTCAAATCTGAAACTGACTATAACTAGCATGTCGGTCATAAAGGGACTAAATGATTAGGAGGAGGTAATTAAACCTTCAAGTATTTCTGCCAAGAAGGGAAATGTTGCCAAAAATTTAACAAAACCCTTCAACAGATTCAACAGCCTCATGGTCAAGGGAATCATGTAATTGTTTGTCATTTGAATTAGAATATGCAAGGCGTTTTCCTTCTAGGATTTTATAAAAGATTCTTAACTTTTACTTTTGGTAGTGCTTGAACTTCCATGACCTCACTTTTCCGGGCACTTTTCTTCCTACTGATATTCGTCAAACCAAGCATAACATGTTATTCGTTAAATTGGGAAAAACGTAGGTACCATTTTGTATTTCACTTGAAACCCAAAAAGTTACTTTAAACCAGATTCAAAGGTATCAAATTCAATCTGAGCCACTAAGATTTTATCCCTCACAAATTCTTCCTCTCAAGTGAGGGCACGTGTACCCAAAAAAAAACTGTGAGCTGGAATTCAGGTGATCACCTGAATTCTTGAAAATCCCGAAATGTACTGTTTTTCCCAATTTAACAAATAACACGTTGCATACTCTTGAAAAATCCATCTATTTCAGCAAGTACATAAAGCATGATCGTGTTGAAGACATGACTACTTGATATGGTAAATTCAAAACCCATATCCTCCAATTCTCCATGCCCATAAAACCAAGCTATTTGAAAAGCAAGCAAAAGTTTTTGAGACCTCCCAGATGTTGTTTTCCTTCACGATAGCAGACCATACTTCAACGATAGCTGTTGTAGTGTTGTAAGACTAACAGGTGTACCAAATTCAAGAAAATTTTCCTACTTCAACATCTTTTTTTTCTATTCTTTCATTGCCATCCTCTTTCATCAAAATTCTATATAAAGCACAACTATTGTTCAAACCAGGCCTTTTTACAATTCCTATTTCTAACTATAGTCAACTTCAATTCTGGGAGTAGCCTTCTTAACATGTCTATAATCAACTACAATTTAGGTAATGA
This sequence comes from Ulota crispa, assembly GCA_963920765.1. Classification (NCBI taxonomy): domain Eukaryota; kingdom Viridiplantae; phylum Streptophyta; class Bryopsida; order Orthotrichales; family Orthotrichaceae; genus Ulota; species Ulota crispa. The sequence continues at coordinate 9,208,800 of OY987251.1, read as the reverse complement.
GCTCTTTGACATGGCTACACTCATTTCGTTCATGTGCTGTTGTGGCCCGAAACTATAATTGATGTAGAGTAGGGATCAAAATGATTCATTCCTCAGACCCCTCTCATGCAATCAATATTCACCAAATTTAAAATTAATCATTACATATCATGAAAGTTGAGAAAGAGAGACATAATGCATTAAATTTTGACATGAAACAAATTAGAAGAACTATTAAACACCATATTTGTTAATTTGGGAAAAACGGTATATTTTGGGACTTTCAAATTTTGAGGTGAAAGTTTTAGGTGATCACCTAAAACCAAGCTCACCCTTTTTTTTGTACACGTGTCCTCACGAGAGAGGAGGACTTTTTTGGGGAAAAAATCTTAGTGGCTCAAATTCAATTTGATACCTTTGAATCTAGTTTAAGGTAACTTTTTGGGTTTAAGGTGGAGTGCAAAGTGGGACACTTGTTTTTCCCAAATTAACAAATATGGTGTAACAACATTTGAGAAAAACATCAAATCATGGATAAAATACTCTTTAAACTGTTACAAGCTCCCCATCAATCTATTACCAATACGTTCTCAATCTATTCTCAACATGCAAGAGGCTTGCTTCAATTTAAGCAATTTCATGCTCTAAAAGGTGGTTAAAAGCTAAAAAGATGTTGAAAGATTGAAAGTTGATGAACATAGCACATATGATAGGACAAAATTGCACTTAGTATGAGTTAAAGCTATGGATTTGGAATAGTCTATTCTTCAAATATTAATGCATAATGTCTTCTTTTTAAGGTTTAAAATAAGTAATTAGTTTTAAATTTGGTGAAGAATTGACTACATGGAAAGGGTTTTGAATGAAGAATGGATCTTTTTGTCCCCTACCCTACTCTAGCTACATCACTCATAGAAGGCCTGTGATTGTCAACCTCAGTCCCTCACTACAACAGATTGCCATTTTGTTTTCACCAATAAACAATTGAAATCAGTGTAGTCCAAACAAATTTTTCCATGAAAATAACACCTTCATAAATATTTTCACATATTGTAGACAGTACCATTACAAGAAAACAAGTTTATTTGTCAAAACACTCAATTTCACCTATAAATGTATACATAAGACCTTACAATTGTGCATTTCAAACTTTTATCTTTTAAAAAAATTGTTATTCTTTTAGAACTTTCATTGATTTTGAGCTCAAAATCAGGCTCACCATTTTACGTTCACAAATTAGCATCGTCCGTAAGAAACTTAGGGCAGCTTCACACTATGGCCGAAGGTCGAGAGGCTTTCGGTTTGCACTAATCAGATTGCACGAAACCAAGAGTCCGGTTGCTCAAGCCTTAACACTAGAGACCAAACTCCAAAGGCCGTCATCCACCATTTGCCTACATGGCAGCACTATATCATTCAAGGTTGACAACCTCTCAAAAGAAAGTTTGGGTGCAGCAAAAATGGAGACCCAAACTATGTGCGAGAGGCCATCAGTTTCAGCATTTATTGCTGTCAGTTTCAACATTTATTGACTATCTTCACTAAATTTTCTTGACCTCGGCAAAGTTTGGCCACTCAATTTGAGGGCCTCTCGACTTGGCCGGTCATAGTGTGAAGCCGCCCTTAAAGCAAACGATAAGGACACACTCCTCAGTCTCTTCATTATCGAATTCTAGCAACTACTTGCCATGCTCTTTCAAGAACTGATAAAACTCCGCTGGATCCTGAAAATCAGACTCCACCCGATTGAACATTTCAGACAAACAATCTTCACGATCTTCCATTTGCATCCAACAAAACAATTGAACAATAGAACAAATTGTTCATACAGACTACCATAATAAAATCTTTAACATGATTCTGTTCTATCTGGTCTTTTAAACAAAGGGAAAATTACATCAATACCCCTGAAGTTTGCAATATTTGCACACATACTCCTGCTTTTTCAAAAATTGCACAAATGTCTTTGGACCAAATTTTTCAGGCATTTGTTTTGTTGTGCATGTTACTTTCTCTTCTTCTTTTGTACGCATGTTGTTTCTTTTTTAATTCATTATATTCACTTCTTCAACATTAGTCATGAAAGAAGTACAAGCACAACAAACAAATGCTTAAAATTTATGGTCCAAGGGTATTTGTGCAATTTCTGAAAAAGCAGGGGTGTCTGTGCAAATATTGCAAACTTCAGGGGTATCCATGAAATTTTCCCTTGAATAACACACGCGACAAGTTTCAATTTGCAAAGCCAACCTCTTTTTTTTCATCTAGTACCAGGCTACATCAAACCGAAACTAAATGAAAACTACCTAAGAAGGGGAAGCAACATTCACTCTGCACTATCTATAGTGCAGTCACCGGACAAAAATTGTTGTCGCCCCACTTTTACCATTCACGGAACTTGACATATTATAGAATAAAAACACATTTTATTATTTTGTACCATTGATATTTAATTCTTACCAGTAACCCAATCAAGTATATCAAAATTCAATCTCAAAAATTCAAAAATTGTGCATTATTTTGTATATTGTCATGGTTTTGCATGATAATTAACTGAAAAATATTGGAGATAAATTTTTGAGGTTTGATTGCATGAATATGCAAGAAACATCCATATGCACATCTTTCCTTATAACCAACATCTCCAAAAAAGCTTCAAATTCTCTTGATATACATTTCAATGTTGGTGTGTTCGTGTCCTACTTTTGTAAAAAATATCATTCTTTATGGTAATTAGATTTTACTATTTGACTCATATAGTATGATTACATTTCTATCTTTGAACACAATGATGCCCTTACTTTGCCAAAAACTAATAAAACAAACACAGATATTTGTTTTACAAAATTTGGCCATGCCCGCAAAAATTATTGTCTGGGAATTGTGCATGATAGTGCATGACAAATATAACCAACTAAATTGTCGCAATAAGAAATATTAAAGCATATTACATACATACATTAGCTGAAAATTAATTCCACCAATAAGAAAAACAAAATCCAAGTTTCATCCAATTCTTGATATTTTTTTTTTTTTTTTTGACAAAACCATAGATTAGTGAGCAGCTCAAATTTAGGAGTTGCTAGTTATAAGCATCATGCACTATATAACAATGAGCAATGTTCTACGTTAGCTTTCTAGCCCACGTGCAAGTGAATTTAGTAACCCTTTTAAAGCAAGCTTAGATGAAAATTATTCAATGTCTAGATTTTATATAACAATGTAAAATCTACCGCATCACTTTAGTTTGAGTTGCTATAAAAGTAGGAAAATAAAATTTTAACTTCACAATCGCTTAAAAGAAGAAATAGAAGTTTAAACATAACTACATTCAGACATTTTAGGCATGATTAGTGACTGAAAGTTATGTTTGCTAGAATGTGCTGTTTTTTTCTGTTTTCGTCATGTAAAAAACTTCAAGCCTTGCTAAATAAAAATGGAGTAGAAATACACACTTGACACTTTGACACTGTGCCTTGCTTTTTATTCAACATAAAATTTTGACTGACTTTTGTACATAAAAAACTCAATAATAACAAAATAAAATGAAATGAAAAGTAGTTATTGTCAAACGTATTTATTAGAGGTGGACTGGGGCAACTGGCGGACCAGCTCATCAACCTTAAGTTGTTAGCAACTCAAAAAGATGTTCAAAATGATACAAAAAGTTGTTCACAAAAATACAAAAAAGCTGTTCATAAAAATACAAAAAGTTGTTCATAAAAATACAAAAAGTTTGCTAAGCCTTTGTGTAAAACTGCTTGTTGTTTTTGCATTTTTAATTTTAGGGCCAGCGTGAAAGCTCACCCTAAATAAGGGTAGAGTTGAGTGCTGATTTTGTTCACCTTATATGTTAACATAGGCATGTAATGTTGACATCATTAAAGAAAATAATTGCATATTCTCTTAACAATCAAGAATTTTTTTTAAAATTTAGATGTTCATGTTTTTATCATTTTTGTTGTTGTAGTATTTTAAACAGTATTGTTTCAGGATGTTTTAACCCCTGAAGGCCCGAGGGGTGTTTTCACCAGAACCTGTCAAAATTTTGTTTTTTCAGTATGTTGATGCAAATTTTAATTTGAAAACTATTTTTGAAACTTTAATTGTACAATATTGCAGTAAAATATTTTAGTATTGAGTGAAAAAAAAAACTAGCCCATTTGACCACATAGATTGAAAGATTATAGCATTTGAAATTTATAAAAAAGTTTTTTTGTCCCTGTCCAAATGGGTTAGCAGAATTTGAGCCTCTTTGGAGTCAAATTTTAGACAGCGTGAATTAAAGTTTTTTTTCCACTAATATCTAAATCTTGTTAGGTACACTCATGAAAAATTTTAAGAGCAAATTATGAATCTAGCTTACTCTAAATTGTCTTGGAGTATAAGGAGGCTAAGTGAATTGGCAATACATTAGTCATTATTTCATGTATTCTTGTGCACTGAGGACATCTGTTATTTGAAATGGAAATGTTGAAAAGTTAGAGACAAACATTTGGAATGCCTGTAAAAAAATCAATAGCTTTGGATGTATAAATTCAGAGGTAATAGGCCCTGAAGTTAGAGGAAAACTTTTTTCCTTGAAACTGCCCGATTATGGTTAACAAAGTCTGACTCCCTTTAGAATGTGATGTGAGACCTCAATCTTCTTTTTTTTTTGACAATTGTACACCATGTTTCTTTAGTTACATACTTGCCAAATTTCAAAAGTTGATGAGAGTTTTAGCATAAGATTCTCTAAAGATGCTCAAACTGCCCAAGCTACCCAAATTCTTTTGGGTAGCATAACTTTTGAACTGAGCATCCAATTGGGGAAAAAAATATATCATCACTTGGGGGATACATAGTTACACCTTGTGTAACAATTTTGAGAACATCCAATAAAAATTAACTCCATATAACCCTACCCAAGTTCTCAAGTGGTTGTTGAACTGACACTTGGGCCTTGAGGGGTTAATTTGACTTCAATAGTTGAGTGTTGTGTTTTTCTTCTAATAAGTTGAATTCATAAAGGCTTTTATTTAAGTTAGAATCAAGTATTCAATTCATATGTTAGTGTAATGCAACACATTGGCTAGCTTGTTGATTTGTAAGCATTAAAGTAGGAGCACTCATAAGCATCAGTTTAAGGGTTTTGAACATGATGAGTATTAATAAACAGCTAGCAAATTATAGTATCCTATTAGGAATAGAACAATAACAAGTTTGCACTTTCAAACGTATTATTTGGATACTGTGAGAATAAATTGTGAATTTTTAAAGAGCCAACTACCATTGCACCCATAACCAACACTAAGGTTTCATGTTCACATGTTGTACATTCTTGTAATTACATCTATTCATTTCCACAAATTTTCCAACATTTTAGAGGTGATGGTTATGGGGACACTAATGCTTATGGGTGCTCCTACCTTACTAGACTTCAAAACTTGGTAAGTTTCCTTAGCTCAACCTATTGTTTCTTTTAGATTTGTTGCATGAGAACATCTTGATTTTGCATGGTGGTGGTTTCAAGGCTAGTTTCTTGAATTTTCTTCATTTTCTCACACAAGCGAGCCCATGTTTGCATGCCCAATTGCATAGATTTTCTAGTTTTCTCATGAAAGCGTGCAATTTTTGCTTTAAAACACTTGTGTTTTTCCCCAGGTTTGAAGCCCCTATACATGCAAGAAAGTGATACCAATTCGATACATTGTTTCTTTACCAAGATTAATTCATAAAAGTGTTCTCAATTTTGTGACTTTAGCAATCAATTCAGAAATAGCTTTTACTGATTTCACTCAATCTATGGACCAAGTTTACCATATGACAATGAGTTTAACATATAAATCAATGTATTTGTGTCTAAAACACAATATTTGTTAATTTGGGAAACAATTTTTCTAAAATGGATTTTGGAGATATTGAAATTTTCTTTTGTGAGAATGTTTTGATGATTTGAAGTGATTTTTTTTTAAATTCTTTCAAGATGTTTCATCATTGATGTAATGTCTTGAAGAAATCATCATAAAATTCACTCTAAATCACAATAAATCTTTTAAAAATGCAAATTTCAATTTTTTCCAAATTAACAAACATTGCGTTCAAATTTGTATGCATTTACTTGTAACTTTGTTTAAAAAGAACCCTCTTGAATTTGGAATGACATATCCAAGAATTCCCATCTTTCAAAATGCAATTATTCTACAATTACACACTTTGTTGCATATTAGATTAATGACAAGTAGGGCACGCACATAAACAGACTTAATCATTATATTAGAGTCATGACATGTCTTAGTCTTTGCCTCTGATTGGTTCAATTTCTCAATCACTTTCAAGACTTTTACATTAGGAATTAAGGTCATAATTTTGATAAGCATGCTAATGCTCAAAGGAGAAGATCTAACATGACTCCATATTCAAGAATTAGGTTCAAAAAAATTTCAAGATTGTTTTGTGGCTTTAGAGCTATTGATAGATTTCATTAAATTATTATTAACTTTAGTAACATGAAAAATGATTTGAAGCCAACACCATTTAACCCCTAAAGCCCCAAAGTCCCCTCAAAGGACTTTCAGGATTTTGGATAGGCTTCTGTGACCTCGATTTTTTGCATTATTTTTTGAAACTTTTTATGAGTGTGTAGGAATGCATAAGGTTTGTGAGATGCAAAAAATCATGTGATTATGTCACACGGTTCACAAGTTATGGGCTTTGTTTGGCCAAAAGCAGTTTGAGGGGCAACTTGGGCAAGGGAGAAAATATTGACTTTGAAGGGGAGGGAGTAAGGAGGAGTTGCCACATGTTGCTTTGGTGGTCCCCATTATTTCCCCTTTCATTTTCAATTAGGAGGTCAGATTGGGCTTTGGGAGCTTCTAAATTTTAAAGTTTTAGAGTTTTTTAACTTTTTTGTTTTTTCGACATTTGAAGTACATGTTAATCTTCAAACATACTGTTTGGATTTTCCATATCTAAAAACATGTGGTGGGAAACTTCACTCAAAAATGTCAGAGTGTATTTGCAAAACTTGTCATATAGTGGCATTGCAATATTTTTTAGGATGTGTTTTGTGTCTTTGATTGCCTTGAATATTGGTGTACAATGGTCTAACTTGATTACCTATAAGACAAAATTACAACTTCAAGGTCCGTAGTGCAAAAAAATCAGCAAATGGTGGTTAAAGCCATCTGAAATTTTTGGGCACAATGAAAAAAAAAAAAAAAAAAAAAAAAAAAAAACTTTTCCCTTCAAATGCTCGTAACTTTCAATCCGTACAATCAAATGTCACAAAATTTTTACCACTTCTTCTTCTACAAGTGCATTACAAGATCCTATGGTTGGATTTTCAGAAAAAGCATTTTGTTGAAAATTTTGATGAACGCAACAATAGGGGCAGTTTTGAGTGGTTTTTGGCAAAAAAAAATAGCCTTGATAGTTTAAGGGTTAAGGAAATTGAGATCTCGATGGCTCTATCTAATGTCAATATTCATAGTGTTATTATTCATTCATTCTCATGTCAAATCTTGTAGTTTTGTCCTCAACCTTTTTCGGCATCAAAGTCTTCATACGGAAGAAAAAGAAGCCCCCAATATATTTTGTGATTATGAGTGTTTTGGGATTGTTAAAAAAACCATATATACACAAATTCTGATACAAAGTGCCCAAGATTTGATGGCATGGACTACTAGTGCAAAGGGGCCCTATCTAGGTAGAAGAGTATTGGGCTTTTTGATATTTTGGTACTGATTAGGCGGGGTTTGGGATTGAAACCAAGATCCCCCTTGGGACTGTCGCAATACCTGCTTGTTGGAATGCGCAGCTTTAGGGACTTTGAGGTTATTTTGCTCGGCTGCCTTGGAATCAGCTTTTCTTATGCAGGCACAACTGGCATTGAGAGGCACTCTAGGTGAAGCCTTTTTCTTGGCCCTGTGAGAATCGATAACTTCCACTTTCCTAATTGTGCACGTGCTAAGGCATTGCAACAAAAGGTGCAAAGAAGAAAAAGACAACAAACCACGTTAAATAGAGCATTTAGGTTGTCTTGATAGCAACTCCATTGCAAATGGAAACTGACATTTTACCAATACTTTAGCTGGAGGACTTGCAATCTAGGCCTCTACCGCATCACCATTATTGATTTTTGCATTTTGTGGAAAGAGGCTGCAATGTTTTGTTCATGTCGTCGTGCCGTTTTTTTGAGACCACATTAATCCCTAAAGACCAAGTCCTTTTTTCTTTAAAAATCATTGATAATTGCCACTTTTGGGGAATGTGTACAAAGGTAGGAAAAAAAGTTTTTTTTGAAAATTCAACCGTAAGATCTTGCCCTAGACTATGGGAGGTAATTGTGGAAAAAAAATCAGTTCATTTTAGATGTAGACAAGTGAGATATTGACATCTAAAGTGCAAAAAAAAGTTTTTTTCACTACTGCCCAAAAATTTCAAAAGCCTTTGATGACTCCTTTATCAAAAGAATTGCTCTACGCAAAGTTGAGGTTTATTTTTTCCATGTAGAAGACCAAGTTAGGTAAAAATGTGGGAGAATTTTCAAATGAATTGAAGACGTGAATCATACTTTGTAAAATCCTACAATGCCATAAGGCCATGGAATTTGCAAATACACTAGGCAAAACTGGAGAATTTATGTAAATTTCAAAAATGTGATTACTTTGATCCAAATGGTGAAGACCAAGGAAATTTAGTCTATTACAAATTGGAAAAAAAAAGGTCAAAAAATATATATACAAAGAGCTCAAAAAAGTAAAGCAACAAATTTTACAAGGGGCAAAAAGAATGGAGGTTTGGGAGTCCCATACCTACCCGCAAACTAAATCTTCTCACAACGTTCATCTCAAAATTGAATGATTCAAATATTCCCACATATATATAAATCTAAAGAACCAATTTTAGAATTTAATATGTTTTAAATGCAATTTTGATGTTGATTTTTTGGGATGCCCGCCATTCCCCTTTTTCAGAAATTCATGCATAACTACTTCAATAAATGTCGGAATGAAGGAAAATTAGATGCCCACACATATCTTTGAATTCCCCATCTTTCGTAAAAGTTTCATAATATCACAAAAAGTAGATTAGTTGTAGGTACATGCCCAAAATCCATTTGTCCCCAAAGGGGACAGTTGGTCTTTTAGGGGTTAACCCCTAAAGGACCACTTGTCCCTACAGGAGACAAATGGGATTTTGGGCATGTACTTATGGCTAAACTACTTTGTGCAATTTTTTGAAACTTTTACGGAAGATGGGGAATTCAAAGATCTGTGTGGGCATCTAATTTATTCCTCATTCTGACATTTATTGAAGAAGTTAAAAATGAATTTATGATGTTTTTTGTTTGGCAAGCAGCCCAAAAACTTCTTTAAAAATTGCATTTTTTTAAAATAAAATTTTGGGGTTAGTTCTTTAGACTTACATTTATGTGGGAAGCTTTGAATCATTCAATTCTAATTGATGAGATGAAAGTTATGAGAAGTTTTAGTTTGCATTTAAACAAAGTTTTGAGATTTTTGACACTTACACGTAAACTAAAACTTCTCATAACTTTCATCTCATCAATTAGAATTGAATGATTCAAAGCTTCCCACATATAGGTAAGTCTAAAGAACTAACCTCAAAATTTTATTTTTAAAAAATGCAATTTTTAAAGAAGTTTTTGGACTGCCCGCCAAACTAAAATTCTCATAAATTCATTTTTAACTTCTTCAATAAGTGTCGGAATGAGGAAGAAATTAGATGCCCACACAGATCTTTGAATTCCCCATCTTCCATAAAAGTTTCAAAAAATTGCACAAAGTAGTTTAGTCATAAATACATGCCCAAAATCCCATTTGTCCCCCGTAGGGACAAGTGGTCCTTTAGGGGTTAAAGTTCACAAATTGATTCAATTCCATTACTATTGCCACATATGAGGTGAGAGGGAGCTACATGGCCGTTGCCACAAATAAGGTGAGAGGGAGGTATGATGCAAGTGTCATGAAGGAGCGGAGACACTACTTCAAGTGGCATGACTCTTCCTTGTACACTATTTTGCAGTCACCAGCTACAAGCCCAATATATCTTTTCTTTGTTATAAAAAGACGTGTTTAAGAAAAAATCTCTTTCTATTTGAAGTGAAAGTGGTGGAGTTTATTTAACAATTAGGTTACCTTACCTTGGAAAGTTACATCATGACTCATTGCTTGGCCACTTGGAGGCGCATGTAACTTCCTAAATACTAGGATTTCACATGACTTATGGCTTGAAGGTTATTAGTTATTCTTTATGCATTGTTGTTGTTGCCATGCCTTTTGAAATATAAGTATTTATATAATATGAAATGTTGAGAAATTAGTGTGGAGCAACCTAAATGTAATATTTAGTGGAGAGAAGATATTCTCCTCTCAAATTGAATATCATATGTAATTTCTTCAAAGTACTAAATGTTGACCTTTAATAGCAACATGTTGTCAAAATGTTGAAACTTGAGCTGTTTTTATGAAGAAAAAATAAATTATTCGAAAAATGTCCCAATTAAGACATTAGGTGGAATGAATTCAAGCGGTATAACTTTTTGCACACTTTATTATATACCAAGAAGGTAGTTTTGACACAAAAATGAGAGATTTTTGGAGATATAAGTATCAAGTTTTGTTTTGTTTTGTTGATTGGTCATCGGTAAGCCAACCACTTTAACCCTAAAATTCCTTTGTGTTTACATGTTCAAATGGTTTGAAACTGACCTCTCTCAATAATATGATTAGTGAATCAAATTTTTGAATTCTTTTCAACAATTCAACTATAAGATCTATTTTCTCGCTTAGTTATGTACATCCTCTCAAGATTTTAGACTTTGTGAGGGCATATTTCATTAGATAGTAGCACTCAAAGTAGGATCAAAACTTTTCTTGAACCTTCTCTAAAGTGTCAATTTATATTTTGGTCATCCAAAATGATATCTTCCACTTTATGAATCTCTTTGCAATTTAACTTTCTTGTAGAGCATGAAGTTGGCTATATGCCTCACAAGTTTCATGATCAACCAATGCTTAAAACATAATGGAAAAAATTAGAAGCGTGAGCTACTTCATAAAAATTGGCATTACACTAAGAAGCCTTAATTAAAGAAATTCTTATTATAATAAATCTCGATTACAAAACTAGTAAGGTATAAACATAGAACATCATGTAGAGTATTTGTCAAGAGAGTTTTTTTCTAAAAATAAAAAGTAAAATAGAGAGTTATTATGTAGTTAAGGAGAATTGACTGCAAAAAAATTCCACTAACTTAAGCATTGTAAAGTGCTTTTTGAACACTTTGTGGGCAACACCCTTCCCAATCTCTTTGTTTTTGATTTTTTAGGGATGCATGTGTTGACACCTAAAGTGGGTTCCTTGGTCCTTTAGGGATTAAAACTGTATATTTGGATAATAACAATATTGCTTTAACCCCTAAACGTGGTGGCTAACTAAAAACGTCCACAACATACCAAGAACTATTTTGGAGAAAGAAAAAAGATTGTTTTTCATCTTCTCCGTTTTTTTAGAAGTGACCATAAACACATGGTTCATCATGGAAGGCAAAAAAACTACCTCATTAGATGTATTCATATTTTTAAGTCATCCAAATTGTGAGGAGATTCAAAAACACAATGTTAGGTCCAATATTGCCCTTTTAACAATTTTCATGAGGGCACCATACCTTGTTAACTTCTCCAACTTTTGGAAACAATGTTGTAATGCCATCTAGCTCAAGAACTACACTCCACACAAACAAGCTTGAACTGTACTCCCCTTGAACAAGCTCAGATTGTCGCAGACTGACCTCCTTATAAACCCCCTAAACCAAGTTGGCAACATTCAAGCACGCTGGAATTTGCAAAGGACAGTAGAACTTGACCCGTTCAAGCACAAGCTTGACAAGACCTCCCAAAATTTTATAAATAGCATATCTACATTGGACCTTGTCCGGAAGGCCGGTTTAACCAAGGCCTTGTAGTTGCCCATTTAGAGTGCAACGTTGGAGATGCTCGTAGCCCCAAAACAATGAGTTGGACAGAAGTGCCCAACACTCAATGCATGCCACATGTGAGGCAGAAGCTCATAAATTACAGCTTAGTTGGTGGCTGAAATTGTTGAACGTACTTGTATCTTTCCATAACTCCTTTGCACAATTGGAAACCTACCTGATAGGCAGGGCTGTCTAGACTCTAGACTAAGACCATCCGTGATTTCCATGCCATGATCAAGGAATTCCGCCTTTCTTGAGATTCTTAGTGTGGGTCCCCATTCCTTAATTGCCTCTATTCACTAGTCACTAGTCATTACTCATACAAATCACTGCTCATGCTTGCCTATTGCTGTTTCTTTCGTGCCACAGTGCTGTATCTCAAAAGAGAGCCTGGTTCTTCTTTTCTTCTTCTTTTGAGTCAAATTTAAAGGGACACTCTTAATTGCCTTTGGAAAGATGCTGGAATGTTGCGAACCTAATTTAGTTTAGTTCTCTCATTATTTGGAACAAAAGGCAAAACCAGGAACATCGATTCCCCTTCTGCTTTAGCTTTTCCCCCTATTTTTGAGAGAATTGGAGGCATGCCTGGTTTGGTTTACACTTCACCCCCACCCAGCCACTTTTTTTAATATTTTTTTCTTGTTGGTCGCACGACACGTACCCAAGAGTGCAAGCAAGTAAGGAACCAAAAAAAGAAGATGATAGAATCATCCATGTGTGCACATCCATTCATTAATCCTTAACCCTCAAAGGATGGATGGATCACCGTGGCTTGCCCTGCCTGTAGTATTCAACAATGTTTTGCACATGGGCACCATTAGTATTGCTTCAAAAAGTTGGAAAAGTCAACAGTGCATGGTGCCCTCATGAAAATTGCAAGAAGGGCAGCTCGGGAGCTAACACCATGTATCACAATTTGGGTTACAAAATAAAATGAATGTATCTCAAGAGGAAATTTTTTGCCTTCCATGATGCACTACGCTTTTATGATTACTTCTGAAAAAAAATCAGATCAAAATCGATCTTTTTCTGAGACACAAAGTTTTTTTTGGAGGCCACGGACGTTTTTCGTCTGTGCCGACGTTTAGGGGTTAAACGTCAAGGCGGACATTTTGCGTTCACCTTGAATACACGGGGGCGTGTATCCACAGTCACCCCCATGCATTTAAGGGTTAAATGTATATTGGTGTTAGTATGTTTCATCTAAATTTTTATTGATTTGGAGTTTGCTTGAGAGTGACTTGGCAACTTCATTTATCTTTTTTATCCAGTTTTGTAGTGTTAAGATAGCCAATGTTAAAATGAGGAAAGATTCTAACAGAAATTTGTGAGTGATAAAATTGTTGGTCTCTCCTAAAATATCTGCTAGAAGGTTTTTGACTTGACCTAGTATTCATTCAGCCCTATTTAGTGACAACAAGGCATGCCTAAGAAAGAAAATCCATGGTGTTGGCACACCAATGTTTCAAAACTTGATGTGCCATTATCATGGGTTTTTTTTTCTCAACCATGATTTGTAGTCTTGTTTGTCTTTTAGCTTGCTTTCAATGGGCTCTGTTGTTGTTGTCCAATCTCCAAATCCATATGTTGTAGGGTTACTTCAAGAGTTATTTTATATACTTTCAATGACAACAATCACAACTTCTTATTTTACACTATGCAAAAGATAATGATATATTTAGTGAGTCCTTTCGAGTGCTAGACTCCTGAATGAATGATGCTTTTAATTATTAGTTTTCTATTTTGCCTTGAGCAAGCTAGGGTGCTTAACCCCTAAACGTCCAAGAGGGCATTTTTTATCCCCGCAAATACACGGACCCCGAAGACGCTTAGGGGTTAAATACATGTGTTTATCTGCTGCAATGCCAGATATGATACTATTTTTATTCAATGGAAACTTACTTCTAGAAATCAACAAAGGGGTTCTTGAAACAACCACAGGTCTTCTACAGCCCTGCTAAGTTGATGTGTGAAATTTGAAAGACTCGTTGCAGGACAAAAGCTGGATTGAAATTAGTAACTACATAGTTGAAAGAATATCTGTAAAACGTGGACTGAGAGGTGCTGACCTTTGTTCACAGGGGTGGGCAAATTTAGCAATACTTGTACCATTTTTCTTTGTAACAGCTACTAACGAATATGCATACCACAGTGTTACACTTGAATAGTGTAGCACGTTTTACAGTGATTTTAGCCAGTTGCTCTAATTTTGAAAGTCCTACATGGAATCATTGGTGCTGAATTTACGTGAGAATCAGCACATGATAATCTAGATGCCCTGTCATGGGTACGAGCTAAATTAAAAATTTAAGCAAATTCTCTCCAGAATCCTACTTACTTTGACATATTCACTAGTAGAAAATATGTCCTAATCAAGTGGTCATAATCCATGCAAACATGTTCTAATCAACACTATTATGTTCAAAATGTTTTAGCCAAGAGGTTCAAATTAACACAATATTATTGATTGGGTCATATTTTTTTGTAGTGATTCCACTTGAACACACACAAAATTGGATGAAATGACCAAATTCCCTCTCAAAGAATCATAAGGGTTAACCCTTGAGCGCCCATAGTTGTTTTAGGGTTTAGGAGAAAATGGGGGGTTTAATGACCACCAGAGCTTGAAAAATTACATTCAGAAAAAGTGCCTGCAGGATTTGAAAAAGAACTACCTTCTTTGCTGATGGGGACCAGGCACAACTACTTTCACCGTACAATTCAAGAGAAAAAAGTAAGATAAAGTTGGGATCCCCAACAATAGGATCTTGTTGTTGGGACGCTTAAGGGTTAACCAATGTAAGGATGAACATTACTGACAACTACTCAGCTAATCTTATGGAATAGCAAGCATGTATGGATGGTTTCATCCGTTTTTCTCGCTTGCCTTCTTGCCTGCTTACATTCTAGGGTGCTTGTTGCTCTACCATTATAAAATTCCCAAAATATAAAAATAAAAGGCATAAGAGGAAATCCAAGAAGGTGATGCCGTCCACTGTCACATTCCAAAAGAAGGGTGTGCACCTGCAAACAAGCACAAAATGCTTAAACCTAATAAATACTGACCTGCAGGGGTCATTACTGCATGCCACTATTGGGAATTTGAGTTCAAAATATTAAAAATGGAGAGCAGACCAGTTGCAAACTGCGCAGTGCGCAACTGCGCACCATAGCCAAATGCAGGAAAGCATCGCAAGTTTGCAATGCACCCAACCTCCAGGTACTTGGCTAATCTCAGCTGGCTCCAATGAAAAGCCAAGTCAGCACTTTGACCATTTCATACCCATTTCAGTAATAATACAATGTTTCGGGTGCCTTTTCAGCTGAGAATTCATTTTATGTTTTTTTAAAGTTTTTTCATTGGTGTAGCGACAAGCATCCCTGGTTGCATCAGATCAATTGTTTTTGTTTTGAATTGTTGGAGACAAATTTCTTTTGGCAGAATCTTACCTCGTCTTGACACCAGCGTTCCCTAAATTGGCTAAATTTAGCTGCATTTCTACTAAATGAAAATGTGCGTTACACGTATACAAGGAAAAAAACTGAAAAATTTGGAGATTTGAGCAAGAAAGTGTATGTGGAAAATATCAAAGAAAGTGTATGTGGAAAATATCAAAGAAAGTGTATGTGGAAAATATCAAAGAAAGTGTATGTGGAAAATATCAAAGAAAGTGTATGTGGAAAATATCAAAGAAAGTGTATGTGGAAAATATCAAAGAAAGTGTATGTGGAAAATATCAAAGAAAGTGTATGTGGAAAATATCAAAGAAAGTGTATGTGGAAAATATCAAAGAAAGTGTATGTGGAAAATATCAAAGAAAGTGTATGTGGAAAATATCAAAGAAAGTGTATGTGGAAAATATCAAAGAAAGTGTATGTGGAAAATATCAAAGAAAGTGTATGTGGAAAATATCAAAGAAAGTGTATGTGGAAAATATCAAAGAAAGTGTATGTGGAAAATATCAAAGAAAGTGTATGTGGAAAATATCAAAGAAAGTGTATGTGGAAAATATCAAAGAAAGTGTATGTGGAAAATATCAAAGAAAGTGTATGTGAAAAATATCAAGTTGTAGCTTGTTATTTCCTCCCGCTCCTCAACTAGCATCCATCCTCTCTGCCAGCTTCAAGGATGTTGCTCCTTAGCTATCTCAAGTGTACACCTATTGCTGCACCGGCAACATCTTCACCGTCCAAATTGCAACCTCTAATTTGCTCATGCGTAGAAATAGCAAGTTAAGGTTAGTGGAGGGATTAGTTGAACCATTGGAATTTAGGTTTAGTGGTTAACCCGATGAGGCGTTGATCTCTATTGCATACTTGCATCCGCGCAGCACCACTTGTGTACTTGATGTTGTGCACATAATTGTGCAAGCCTTATGCTCAATTGCTTGTTATTGTGTAGTTTAGGTTCAATTGCGTGGAATGCATGTCTATGTGGTTGAAGTGCAACAAAGGGTAAGCTTACTCTGCAGTTCTAGAGTTGAAACTTAACTTCAACAACCTCCACTAGATTTTACTTGAACTTGCTGAGAAAGCTAAAGTGTGGAGTTTGAGGCGGGTGCAAGTGCAACTTTTCATTACTTATGTTGGTTCTAACCCATATTATTGTGGCTTATTTTTGTCATTTTACAAATCACTAATTGTGCAAAATGGGCAATCTTGCTAATGCAAGATGGGTTCAATTTCCAAATTAGTGACAAAATGTTTGTGACAATGTTTATTTTACAATATTTGAAATTTTGTACCACAATTGCCAATATTTTACATTTTCTAAGATTGGTTAGCAATTACAACAAATTGATTAGCCAAAAGTAGCCATTAATAAACTCCACAATTTCCTTCAAGTTTGCTAGTCATACCCTATTTTATAAAATAAAAAATAAAAATAAAATAAAATAAAATCCAATATTCTACATTCTTTTTCCTAAATTATATACCGTACTTTTACCATTTTCCTTCCTTATAGCAATAATAACTCCTTTCTTCCCATGGCTATAACCATTTGGCTAAAAACCTAGACCCAGTTATGGGAACGCAGCTTGACACTGGATAAACAAACTTGGGTAAAAATATGGTCGAAGTTGTCAAATTCCTCTTAGTGGAATGTTAGGTGAGCTAAATTTTAGATTTTGCCGGTGTTACTGATTTTGGCTGACTTTACCCCTGAAGAACCCAATCACGTTTTTTTGGGCAGCAGAGGAATTTTGGGTAGGTTAGTACTTGTTGAATAATATATACATTTTCACAAAAAACTTAGAGGATGTGTGCCCAAGGAGCATCTTTTCAATGTAACAATTTTCAAAACATCAACTTCTAGAAGAAAAAAGTTAGGATGGAATTTGTAATCATGCTTGGTTGCAGGGCAACATGGGCACAATTATTTAAGGTAGGAACACCCATAATTGTTAGTATCCCCATAACCGTCACCTCTAAAATGTTGGAAAATTTGTAGAAGTAAATAGATGTAATTACAAGGATGTACAACATGTGAACATGAAACCTCAGTGTTGGTTATGGGTACAATGGCAGTTTGCTCTTTAAAAATTTACAGCTTATTCTCATAGTATCCAAATAATATATTCAAAATTGTAAACTCATTATTTTTTGTTGCTAACATGGTCCTATAATTTGCTAGGTATTTGTTAATAGTCATCATGTTCAAAACCCTTAAACTAATGCTTATGGGTGTTCCTACCTTACACTCCAACGGAAGTTTTGAGATCTTGCCCAAAGGTTGAGGCAATGGGTGGGGAGATTTTGAGCTTCTTTAGCAAAAATCCTATATTCCACATTTTCAACCAATTTTTTTAGTGAGTTCACCCGATATTGCATGTATATTTGCTCTATTTTTTGTGCAATGATTTAGACTTCAATTGACCTTTTTTACATTTTTTTTGGCTGACTTTTTGTTCTTTTTTTGGCTCTCCTCGTACACTAGGTTGAGGGACAAAGTAATTTCATTGTCAGATCTTGACCCAACCTCATTTCAAGAAGGCAATTATTTTTGCTTACTACCCTTTACTTCACCTTAGATGAACGTTGCCCTATGTTAATCAAGCTTGTCAAGACCATAATTTTTGACCAATTTCCTAAACCCTCTTGTCGATACTAAGCTGATACTATTGTCGATACTCATGCTGGTACTCTTGTCGATACTCATGCGGATACTCTTGTCGATACTCATGCGGATACTCTTGTCGATACTCAAGCTGATACTCGTCTAGTAATAGCTTTTTAATAGGCCTCTGAGGCCTAGGCATAGGAGTTGCAAGCGCCAGGATGCCACTGTCTACATATGCCCTATTGAGCATTTCTTTTACTACAGCAACCTTCATATTTCGGTGGACAAATGATTCCCCTGGAAACCGGGCAGGTCGGCCCCTGGTTTTGAGAGATTGGCTTCCTAAATTAAACCCAGAAGGTGAATTCAAATTTCGAAAGTCTACCCACTGTTACAAGTCCATTTGTTGATGACCAATTGATCCTTCAAAACTTAATAAAATGAGTTGAGTGAATAATAGTCATCTGCTGGTGAATGAAAATTCCCTTAGCCCCGCTCCCTTAACCTTTAAACTACCATAGGGCATAGTGTATAAGCTGACACATAATTGCCATTTGCTACCAATAAGAAATTTTAATTTGGGATTTCAAATAGCCAACTAGAATTGCATTGATTTATTCTTCAACTTTCTTGTTGGTTTCAAGTGTAGTATAGGTGTGGATCCATTCCACATACAAGAAAAAAAAAATCTCATATTGTACTGGTTGCAAAGGACCTTTCAGTCGTTTAAAGGTTAAACAATTGAGCAGCCCTTTGCAACTAGTACTATACAAGGTATTTTTCTTATATTTGGAGTGCATTCACACCTTTAATACATTTGAGATCAACAAAGAAGTTAGAATATATATCAATGTTGTTCTAGTGAAGTAGTCAAGATCCCAAATTAAAACTTTTTGTTGGTAGCAAATGCCAGTTATACAGCAACATACATATGTGTTATAGTAGCTCAGTCTTTTAAGGGTTAAAGGACCCGGCAATGTTTTCACCAAAAACTCTCCAGATCTGCCATTTTTAGAGCATTAACCAAATTTGAAAACAAAAACATTTTTGTGCATATGTGACCGTAGGATTTTTTATCAGAATAATTTCTTATGTTGGGGAAAAAACTTCATAATTTTTCACCTAGTAGATTGGAAGATAGAATAGTTTGAATATTTGGAAACGCCTACTAAAAAATCAAGCAGCTACACTTCTAAAGGTATAATTCCTAAGGAAAAAAAGCCACATGGGTGGTGCTTCTCTAGATTCCTTATTTGGCCTAAGTATGGTACATGTCAAAAAAGTTTCAAATCATTTGGGATTGTACAACATATGGGAAAAAAATTAGTACATAAAAAGAAGTAGAGAATGATTCACAACAATATATTGTTAAGAATTGAATTTTGGAAATGAAAAATGCCAATCCCAACAGTTGTAATGTTGCAATAAACAATCTACATCCTTTGGTTTTGTTTTTTTCCAAAATTTTGAAAATTGAGCAAAATAAAGGACTTCAAAGTCTATTTTAGAGTAGAAAATCAATAATTACCTGCAAATAAAAACTCCTCATAAATTTCATCTCATTGATCAAAATGGGGTGATTCAAGGCTTTCCACATTCACATAAATCTCCTAAACCAATTTCAAATTTTTGATTCTGAAAATTTAGATTTTTAAATTTTGCCCAGACTGCCCACCCTAGGAAAAAAACATAAATCTTGTTGCAACATTGTATTATAATTTTAGCTTAAAATATGAAAATCTCTAATCACAAGTACCTACCCAAACTTGCTATGTTGCTAAAAAAGGAGGTTTGGTCCTTTAGGGGTTAAGGTAACTGTCCCTATATCCCAAGCGTTTAAGGGTTTAGGGTACTTGAAGGTCTCAAAAAATTCAAGAAAAAAAAGTAGGTTAGCCTTTCAACAAGCTATCGTGGAACAAAACATTTGTGGAAAATACTATTGTAGATTATTATATATTAAAGGGCAAAGTTGCAACTCACGGGGTCCCTACTAGCGATTCTAGACTACCCTTGAAATTGCTTGGATGTGTTCCTATACATGTACTTGACAATCCCAATCCCAACCCTCCTAAACTAGCTCCTAAACTAACATGCAGCAAGATTTGCTTGTACAAGTGGCATTCACTGCTCCACTATGAGTTCAAAGTGAGTGGTGAACACCTCAAAAGTAATATTTGGCTTTGAAAACCACTCAGGTATGGGAATGGTTACCTTAGTGGTCTTCATTTTTCTTTTTCTTTGTCAAAGTTTCACCACTAAAAAGATATGAACCCTTTTAATACATGTGGGTAAGGGTACACATAGCCAATGCCAAGATAAGGTAAGCTTCTGATAAAATTTGCCTTATTTATAGTTTTTATTTATTTATTTTAAACATCATTTATTACCCAAGATGGTCTGGCATTGTTTTGTCCAAAAATGACCCTTGCAGAAAAAACACATTTGTAATTCCTTCCTTTGTATCTTCCAACAATGCTAGTATAGGATTTAAAGAAGTTTCAAATGTGTACTTTTCAAAGCTGAGATTGAGTGGTGCAATCTTAGGATTACAATAATCATAGTTGAACAAAATTCTCCATTTAATTATTACACAACATAACATTCAATACCAATAGAGAGGACTACCCTCCCTCCAACTGAATGGTGAGGAATACCATTTCATCTAGCGGATGAATTGGTGTGGCATATTCCACATCCGTCAGTAGCTATGGGGACACTTGTCAAAATTTGTCAGAGTGTATAAAAGAGAGGTTTTGTTTAGAGCACATATGTTGATGTGGAGGCCCAGCCATGTCTAAGCAGAGAACTAAAGTATGTCAGGATACAATTTGGCCATGGTTGTGGAGGGTTGTCATAATGAATGGGGGCCATGTTGTCAGTCCTCATTGAACTCCACTTCTACCCACCTTGATGTCATGATGAAGTTCATGGATGTTACTTGAAGAGAGGAAAAGGCAGCCTCTCTTCAGGCTTCTGAATGTTATGGAGTTTATATCAATTACTGCAAGACTTTGAATTTCTTGAGATGTAGTGTGAAGTTGTAGCATGGATCATGTTCTTACTCTCCAAGCAGGGTCATGGCAGCAATCTATAACTCCTTTTCAAGTAGTGACACAAGAAATTAGCTCCTATAGTGCAATTTCCATCACACCCGTTTAGCTGAAATACGTGTTTGCAAACTTTCCTTGGAATTTGGGCCACTTGAGTCACAATGTTGAAGTAGTTTCTAACTATTGTAGTCCACAATGCATTAATTATATTGAACTACTTTAGTAGTGTACCTAGCAAATTCTCACGTTTCTTGAATTAGTGCAAGACAGTGTTATTAACGCGGGGCGTAGTAATTAAAATACCTTATGTGATGAAGTTGACACGAAATTGGGAAATGTCGCTTCAAATAGCAAAAATGCCCTCAACTTCTATTTTCTATAAAATAAATTCCAAAACTGGGATCCTAACATAGTTTCAAATAAATCCAAAGTCATTTTTACAATGAAATGCTATTGCTTGCGAAATAAAGGTTCCCATAACCGTTTCATTAACCATGAGTGAACATTTCATATGTGTTTTCAAGCTTATAGATCCGAGGAAGTTGCTATATGCCAGAATGCCCCCATATGAAAACTCAAACAAGTAAAAACCATAAAGAACTTATAGTTTCTGCAATACTTGTTTAAATTATATGTGTCAAAACTTGCTATGAAGAGTATGACAATTAGAAGCTATACTAAAAACAGCAAATAATAAATCACTAATGGGGAGTTTGTTCCAAATTAACTAAAAGTCCAAAAACCATTTTGGGCTTTATGGGGATAAGACGGTATGGCTACTGGCTATTGAAGTTATTTCTAAACCCAAATGGAAAGCATAGCTGGCATGAATCAAGGGTTGGCAATGTATAAAATATATATATATATTTTTTGATGGACACTCCTAGAATTTGTAATGTTTGTACAAACAGTGCTGATTCTTCATAAATTGTACAAAATACCCTTAACACTCAAAGGAGTATCTCAAGGTAGTCTTGCTAGTATAATTTCAATTCTTTTGTTCCATCCTAATGAGTTCCTGTGCTTCAAACATGAAGGCATTCATTAAAAGATCTAGAAACAATGATTAAAATAAAATAAAATTAAAAAAAAAAAAAAAAAAAAAACTATCTATGTCAAAAATATTTGTGCAATTTCTGAAAAACCAGGGGCATCTGTGCAAATATTGCAAATTTCAGGAGTATCCATCAAATTCCTCAAAATAAAGGGTAAAGAATGTCCTGACAAGCTTGAAAGGCAATGATGGGTGTAGGAACAGTAGTATCTAGCACACGATGAAGTAACTTTTAGTTGTGTCAAAAATAAGACAAAAACTTTAAAAATGAACAGAATCCACTCAGCTACAATGTCTTCCTTTTGTATAAAGAGAAAGAAAACAAAAGCAAAAGAACCAAAATGTTTGGAATAAATAGCTTTTGTTGTTTGGAAAGATAAATACAAAACTGCAGAGATGCTATTACGGGGTTCTTCTTGCATTGAGATCTGCACATACAAACAGTGGCCCCAAATGCAAAGCTCCGTGTCATCATATTTCTTTTTAGGAAACATTTAAAATTTACATATAAAAATATTCCCATATTCCAAGAGGTTGCTCCTGTGCATGCATATTCCTTTTCTCTATAAAAAAAACGAAAAAAAATCCTCGGTTCCCAAATTCCGAGACATTGTTGGTTTCCTTTTCCTCATAAATGAGAAAAACCAACAGAGAATTTGCACCTCAATTTTGGTGTAACGTTATCGTTCTCGAGTAAAGAAGAGATTCACGTTATGATAAAGTCCCAAGTCCCAACACAACTGGCACTAAGGAGTGGTTCACACTATGTTCCAAGTTTCACTAAAATCTTATTGGTCAAAAGTTGAAAATTGGAGCTTAATAATTCACATTATTTCTTAAGTTCCAAAGTTTGGTCACTTAAATAAATTTACATGGTGATGCCTTTTTAAAGTTTTGGTGCCAAGAACATTTAGAAATTGGGTTTAAAAATGGAAACCCAACTTTGAAGTCTTCTTACATCAGTTGTTATGCACAAAGTAATCAAGATTTTCACTGATATTTCTCTTTGTATTTTCTAACAAATTGACTTAATAGTTTCGTGCTGAGTTCCAAGTCTCAATTCATGCCTCTATGACACCATTTTTTGGAACTTTTGGCACAGAAAGAGTGAACCCTGTTCTAAAAGCTGGATTTAGCAAACACAAATGCCCAAATGAGGAGGCAGTTTTCAACACTACTCTTTAACCCCTAAAGGCCCGACCCCTTGGGGGACAAATGGATTTTGGGCATGTACCTATAGCTAAATTAGTTTGTGTCGTCTTTTGAAATTTTTATTGTAGGTGGGAAATTCTAGGACCTATGCGGGCATCTATTTTTTTGTTCATTCCGACACTTATTGAAGAAGTTATCAAGAATTTATTAAAACTAAGCGAGAAGGGGCAATTCAAGTAGGGCCTCTCCTTTGTAAGAGGGTGTTGACTCCAAAGAGGGTCAGCCCTTATGGGCACAAGTGTGGACACTTGCGCAAAGGGGAGTGGAGTGGAAGGTGCCCATCTTGGGGTACTCTTAACCCCTAAACGCCCAAGGGGGTAAGGGCAAAACATAGATGCGTTATAAAATGGTATACATATAATTTTAATGAAGATTGCTTCAAAAGAGAAAACAAGAATCATGATCTTTAGTAGTTATCCGTACGGTCAAACTTTCAAAAAAAGTTTTGGACTCTTATTTAACGTGTTTAGATATTCACTATTTAATATTCATCAAAACTACAAATTTTATTCATAGAATTTAAAATTCAATATGATTGGTTGAAATTAGACATTCTATTCACAACTTCAAAATAGCAATCCTTTTGAAGGAGATAACATCATTAATTTCTTGAAATAGTAAATTTTGTAACACTAGCAAATAATGAAGTGTTTTTTTTTTTGAAAAACTCTCCTTCATGGAGTTTAACTTGGATTGATATGATTCAAAAATGAGTTGGAAAGTAGATTTGCTTTCCTACATAAAAATAATGCTTGTTTTTTCAAAATATATATATATTTTTCATTTTGGGCAGCCTGCAAAACGGGCAGCGACCAAAAAATGGTCAATTGGGTGTTTAGGGGTTAACCTCCATTCCTTTTGTCCCTTGTAAATTTTGAGCGGTTTAAGTTTTTTTTTTTTTAATTGATTTTTTTCCCAAGTTGTAGTTGGCTAAGAATCCTTGGTTTTTATTGTATTGATCAATGTGATTTGAATTGTAGAATTTTACATAAAGCCTTCAACTTGCCTAGGGTATTTGCAAATTTCATGACCTTTTGGCATTCAAATATTTTTTGAAGTATGTTATACACCTTCGATTGATTTGAAAATTCTCCCACACACACCTAACTTGGTCTTCTACAATGAGAAATAGAAACCCAACTTTGCTCAGAGCAATTTTTTGCTATAAGAGTGGTCAAAGGCTTTTGAAATTTTGGTAGTATTTCACTCCTCTATATTTAGAATGAGCCCATTTTCTCCCACATGTACCTCCCATAGTCTAGGGCAAGCTCATGTGGTTGGATTTTCAAAAAAACTTTTTCCTATTTTTCTACTCATTCCCCAAAAGTGGCAATTTTCACTTTTGCAGAAAAAAGGGCTTGGGTCTTTAGGGGTTAAGAGCATCTCCACCAATTGGCTTTGGCATCTGAAACAACGTGGCCACGAGGTTGCTTTTGTTTTTTCAATCTCCGCCAATGACTTGCTTTAGGGCTTTTCTTTGCACAACCTTGCCACACAGGGCTCTAAGGCCTCTAAGCTGTCGGGGTAGTTTGATTTTTCAGCACGCTTGTTTCTTGGGATTTTTGAGAGTTCCAACAATTTACAGCTGACATGTCCTAGGACCTTTTGCTGGAGTGAGAAAGATGCCCCAAGAACCCAGCAACTCTAGCTAAATTTAGCTAAACTTTCAAGCACTGATTCTGTGGCGCATCTAGCAAAAAGCAAACGAGTGGACATTTGTGTGATTCTTTGAGCCATTTCACTCTAAAGCAAATGCTCAAAACCCTATGACAAGTCAAGAGTAGAGCCAACCGGTGGAGATGCTTTAAGCATGATGTTTAAACATTTTTTAGCTTTCCTTTTGTCCCATTAATTAGTAATAAACTAATGTTTGTATAGAATTTGGGCAGCGCTAGTTGGAAATAGCCCTTTACATAACTGTACCGGGGGATAAGCTATTTAGTGAGCGTAGAGCTATAAGCAAAGAGCCAAGAATTTTGAGCATAAATTTTTTTTGTCAAAAATTTGAAGAAAAACATAGGAAAAGTTGAACTCAATTGTTAAAAAAATCAAAAAATTAATGTCTCAGACTAAGGGTAAGAAAAGTAATCTTAAATCTGTGGAATTTACAAGGCCTATAACCATGGAATTTCCTAAACTATAAGCTGTTCTAGAGACGTTTTGGTTTAAAAAAACATTTAAATAACTTGAAAATCAAATTGAAGAATCCACATTAAGACTACCAAAATAATAAAATTATCAAACAAGGTTAAGAAATCAAAAACACATTTCAAAATTCAAATGGATGATTTAAAAATCCAAGTTCAAAATGTCTCCAAGTTTCAATATAATCTAAATTCTATTTGAAAGATACTCCAAAAAAAATAATTGGAAATCTTACCTTGAACTAGTTTGTATTTAATTGAAAGAAGACAAATAAAAACACAATAATGCACATGTTTTAGACACTATTGTAACATGATAACAAATTTGGCACTTCTCATTCAGTCGCTCCACTACCGGTAGTGAAGCAATTGGATGAGAAGTGCTGAATTTGCTATCAGGTTACAGTAGTGTACACGATAAAGCTTAGGAAATGGAGACTGCTCTCCAGCAAGTACATGTTTACCATGAAATTAAAAATTGTGTACTTAAAATTGCACAATAAATATAGCAAAAGATACATGAACATGAAAAACTTAACGTTTTATGCAAAATCAAGTTAATAATGTGTATAAAATAGAAAATGCAGGCTACTTTGGTATGGTGAAATGTCAACAAAAAATGAGCGATACTTTAGATACACATATGCAAGGCTAGAATCATGAGAAGTCATTTGACTTTAGAGAAGTTGAAAGAAGGAGTGTGTATAAAAAGATCATGGTCTGCATCTAACATGTAGACTACTATGAAAACATAATACAAATGTTTGTAGTGCAGTGTTGCCTTGGTTTGCAGAGCGGTTTACTAAGCATCTCTTTGAAATAAGGGCACAAACACTCCAAAAATGAATTGATGGTCAACATGTATTGTTCAACTTTAGTCTTGGGCTTTGAATCTAGAAAAAATGATGCAACCATGCAAATCTAGGGTACAAAATGAGCTGATTTTCAAAATTCCATCTTAAACATATTTGATAGGTGCACAATTGTTGGATTACTTTGTTGTTGGACCTTACATATTTTGGCAGATGGATTTCCTTGACTTAGTCTTAGGATGCTTGTCAAGCAAAACAAGTGTAGGAAATGTTGAAAGATCAAAGGCAGCAAAGCTCTCTCCAAATAGACAACAAGGAAAAATATCATGTTATTGAGGCAACTGAAAAATAGTTTGGGCTACACAAATGCTCAAGCTTTTCTTCACAATTATGACTATAATAAAAGTTTTGAGAAGCTCTCCACTCCAAGTAAGGTAGACATACCCATTCTTTTGCGGCACTCAATTCCGCACTCTCCTTTTGAGGTGTTCATTGTCCCTCTTGAACCCAAAGTGCAGTAGTGAACAATAATTGCAGAAGAATAGCCTGCCACATGTTAGTTGCTAAGCTAATTTGTAAAGATTGGGACTGGAATCGTCATTATAGGAACACATCCAAGCACTTTCAAGGTTAGTCTAGAATTACTTTTAGGGACCCTTTGAGTTGCAACTTTGCCCTTTAATATAAAATATTTTACAATACTTTTTTCCACAAAAATGAAGTTCCATGATAGCTTATTGAAAAGCTAACCCTATAGATTTTTTCCTGAATTTTCTGAGACCTTGAGGTACTACAAATCCTTATGGATCTGTCTACCCTAACAAATTTTCTCTTGAAAAATATATATTTACTCACTAATCCATCTTCAAGAGGAATATAGGGATATTGATCCCATAAGTAACATTGTCAAATTTAGTTGAAAACAAGCTTATAGTAAATCAATTGTTTCATAAACACTTCATATTAAACTTACATGCTTTAACTCCTAAATGTCCAAGGCACCACATTTTGGTGCTCACACTATTTTGAAGTTCACTAAAACCTAACTAGGCTGCTATTTTTAGTGTTTAGAATTTTAGAATTATTCTTTTGAAGTCTAGTTTTAGCATCAAAAACCCAATTTTGAAAATTATTGATTGTGAATTTTCTGTTCAAGATTTTGCGCAAGGGTGTCCATTGCAATCTTGACTTTTGTAGTATTGAGAGCTTATGAAAATGAGCCTTAAATACACTAGAGCTTGGAGAAAAATTCACACTAGAAATTCATTTTGAAAATTTGTAAAAGAGATTTTGAAAAGCTATAAATGGATTGAAGTTATGTATGTTGTGTCCTTTAACCTCATATTTTTGTGGTGACCAACATTTTACATTTGACATGTGAAAAAAGGATTGAAAGATTTGAAGTTGTTTTTGCAATTTTAACACCCCCTTAATCAAACATTATAATCTTTCAATCCATAAACAAAATTATTGTATTTTCTTTTCCCACATAATGTCTAACATATCTAGTTTGAATTTGTATGGCTACAATTTTTAAACTTTGATACAACTTGTGAAAATGTTGACTTTTTGTTCAGTTGAGAGCAAATTCCTAAAAGCTCAAAAAAAGCCTTAGGCATTTAGGGGTTAAACTAAAGAACATAGAGCAATTAGCTAGTCACTAGGTATAACTTGTTCCTTTTAGAACGATTGGAAGTTTCATCAATTCCTTCTATTCTTCCCCCAATTTTGATCTCCTTTTACCTCCGAAATAAGTCTTTGAGGCCGAAGGCATATGCTCCGTGGTCAAAGAGTTCGCACTTGCTGCCTTTTTGCTGGTTGCCGGATGTGCTTTGTTGGCATGGTCCGGGAAATATTTGAGATTTTTCCATTGATTTCCTTTGATGAAGATATTGAACCGGTTTTTGAGGGAACTCTTTCGGTTATTTTCTCTATTTCATATTATAAGTAAAAAAATAAAATAAAATAAAAACTGATTTTTAGCCAATATTTATAAATTGCAAACTGTTTTTTCTCATTTCAATCGGTTACGTTAACTTTGAACTAGCGGTCGTTTTTTTCTGAGTCTTATTCATTGGTAATTTAGTGTAAACTAGTGATCTCCCTTGAGTTTCGAAGTAAGCCTTTGGGGCCGAAGGCTTATGCTGCAAGGTCAAGGAGCTTGCACTTGATGCCCTCTTGCTTGTTGGTGCAAGGTTGCTGGACGCGCTTTGTTGGTAATTTGGTGTAAATTACAGCGGGAGTGTGAGCTCCTTAGTACAAATCTCAGACAAGGGCAACAAGTACAAGACTAGCAAGAGGAACCTAAGGTTTATATTAGTTCAATATTGTGTGCAATTTAGGACCATTATGTATATTTTCTTGATCTCCCTTGAGCTCCGGGCCAAGCCTTTGGGGCCAAAGGCAAGGCCGGCGGGACCAAGGAGCTCGTCAAAATTTCCATTCCTCTTGCTTGTGCATTAGATTACAAACTAAAGTGCTTATTTTTTCTAAATTAACAACAAAGAGTGCTAGGTGAGGTTCAGCGGCCAGATATGCAATCTCCCTAAGCACTCAAGTGGAAGCCTTCGGGGCCGAAGGCTTACATTGTGAGACTAAGGAGCTCACCCATTCCTCTTGTTTCTTTGCCAATTCATTTGGTACGCAATCTCCCTTGGCACTTGGGTGGAAGCCTTCTAGGCCGAAGGTTTGCACTGAGAGACCAAGGAGTTCACCCATTCCTCTTTTTTCTTTGCCAATTCATTTTGGTATATGATCTCCCTTGGCACTTGGTGGAAGCCTTCTGGGCCAAAGGCTTGCACCATGAGACCAAGGAGCTCATCCATTCTTCTCATTTCTTGCCAATTCTTTTTTTGCTAGAGCTCCTGCACGGCTTTTGGTTCTTAAAATACATGGTTGGATAGTGCTTGGTGAGGTTAAGGTGGAGCAAGAGTCATTGTTTTTTGCACATGTGTGAGGAACTAGAAGTGGGTTATATTGTATGCGCTGCAAAGGAGTGGGCCAAGCTGTTGATATGTCTTTTGATGCGTGATCTTCATGGTGCTTGGGTGCAAGCCATTGAGGCCAAAGATTTGCACCTTGAGATTAGGGAGCTCACTGGTTCCTCTCATTTCTTGTTGATCATTTTATTGCTAGAGCTCTTGTGTAAGCTCTTGATTCATATATTGTGTTGCTAGACTGTGCTTTGTATGGTTAGGGCGGGACAAGAGTCATTGTTTTGTGCATGAGTGAGTGGAATTGGGAGTGGATTGTTTCTTTGCTAGTAAATGAAGGTAGACCAAGTTGTTAGTTTGCTTGTCAAAGAGCAATCTATTGTACAATTCAGGGCACCCCTCTCGAGTCAAGGGCGAGGGTTGTGTGCCCTTAGACTTTGCCAATTTGTTCTTTATTGCAATTTGTTTTTTGAACTTTTGGATTTTTGATTACAAAAAGCCCAATGTGAGGTTCATTATGAGCAAAGTCAAGCAAAATTAACATTGCTTAGAATAGCATCACATATTTTTGCATGGTTATTGTTCATGCCAAAAAGGGGAGCTGCAAGCAATCTATACTAAGAGCAAACAGTTCTGCAATCTTGTTCCAACCTTGTAATCTGCTCCGGCCTTGCAACCAAATGCTAGAGCTACAAAGCAACTATGTTTGTAGCATGCCATTTTCTACAACTGAAACATGTTTCTTACATTTCATCTCATGATGTTATATTTTATGTTGTTTGATAGGTTGGAGTTAACTAGTTAAGGGCTTTGATTTAAATTCAAATTCTTCTTGGATGTATGCTCATGACTTAGATGTTTGGCATTCTTCATGCTCAATTGTTATATGATTAGTGCCTTAATGTTTATAACAAAATGGTCACTTCTTTCTTCATACATTGGTGCACTTGCTAAGTTTTCATTTGTTTATCATAGACTCTTGCAGATTTCATGGAGCAGATGGCATATGCATTATCAGCTGAATTTGTGGCAAATACGGTATCATATGACCTAACTACTTCTCTATTAGAGGATTGCATGCATGGATATTCTAGAATCTCGCATGGGAGAAGAAGAATTTTGTTTGCAAAAGCAAAGCAACAATGTCCAAAGGATTGAGGAAATGCACATTTTTCCCAAGGCTGTATCCAACATGAATTTTATTTTGAGCAAGATTTGGATAGCATAAGTGGATGCACAAAACGGATGACACAAATGGATGTGTCCATCCACTCTTGTATATTAGGGTATTTTTTGGGCTTTTGACCTAAAAAGGGAAGAATCGAATTATTTTTCTTCATTTTTATTATGTGATATTGCATTAGTTCCATGTTTTGACTTCATATTGGCAACAATGAGTATCACCATCATGTACAAAGTAAGTTTTGTTTATCATTTTTTGTAGTCAACTATGAGTTGACTACATTGGATAGACACAAGCTCAATCAAGCACTTTGGGCAAACAAACAAGTCAACAAATGGGCGGTCTAATGTGACAAGGTTTCTAATTATTCTAAATGCATGTTTTATTTTTGACTAATCAAAGATTTGTACAATGTGTATTTGGTTCACAATTCCTTCTTTAATAATTTGATTACCTCAATTCTTGCAATAATATTTCTCTTTGTTTCTTTTTAATTTCTCTACGTGTATTTGTTTTTATCTTGTTTTTTTACAGCTTTGTAGCTTGGTGTTGCCCTTGATTTTCAAGAATATTCTAATCACCATTATGGTAATAGATTAAATTGACAATTTTTCTTTTCAATTCTCAATTCATATTTCCTTATCAATTTATATCTTGCCTTTCAAAAATGTTCAATATTTGCATATTGTAGGTTTTTTACATTCATTTTGACTATGTTTACTACACAATTTTAGGTCTCCTTTCACGCGATCTTAGGAGAACGTCAACTTTTCCTCAAAAATCCAGGCTCACGGCTCATGGCTCACAATTAGCATCTCCCTGTACCGGGGCATGACTCAGAATTGGTGGAGCTTATCCTAATTCCTCAAATTTTGACCAACCAAAATCTAAACTTTTAATTAGTCATTACCTTTGTATTTTGAATTACTATAGTTTTGACATCCAATCGTTCATAAGTAATTCGGCTGAT
Organism: Ulota crispa; assembly: GCA_963920765.1. NCBI lineage: Eukaryota > Viridiplantae > Streptophyta > Bryopsida > Orthotrichales > Orthotrichaceae > Ulota > Ulota crispa. The sequence continues at coordinate 9,177,416 of OY987251.1, read as the reverse complement.
TAGTTGCAAGATACTCAACTTTCAGTATACACACTAAAAGGACAAAAATATCAGAAAAAGGGATTGATTTATTCAAGTACACAATAGCAAAAATTGGTATGCAACCATTGCACCTATGTATGAGGCTACTATTCTACGTAGAACCTTATCAATCTCATTGAGTTTACGTAGTCAAAAATCCTCTATTCACTTAATTGTTCCATGAATTTTTGTTTACGTAAAGATTTTATTTCCTCCAGTTAGCAATCTATTGTTGTCTTTTGTTTTATACAAAAACCAATTTGCTACCATTATAGAGCGCTACTTATCCGCAAACCACATAATGCAGTTTGGAAAAGAACAAGTTAAATAAAAGAAATGAACTAAAGTGCACTAATCATTTTTAATTATTTTTATTCAAGTATTAGTAAATTTAGCAAGATTTTTTAAAACAATATGGCCATTTTACAACCTTTACTCTTGACCACATTGCTTCTCTACGAAGGCCAACAATGTGTCCTTAAGATTATTTTTAATGAGATGGTGTAGGGAAGGCACCCAATATGAAGAAGTCTGTGCCTTGTGTGGGCCTCGGGAGCTAGGAATACCCAAGGCACGGCTATGTATTTTCTTGTACTTGTGTGGTGAAGATTTTCCTTCTGCATGGGATGTATTGCATTTTTTCTAAAGCCTTGCATGTTGCTGAAGAAAATTGTGTCAACAACATAAGACAACAACAATAACAAGATCCAAGGGGCACAAAGGGAATAATTTTTCTCTTGAATAAAGAGGAACATCTTGCTACAACAACATGAAAGTGTCCATTTTGCTTCTCCTACATCTCCTACATTGAAGCACAATACACTTGAACAACTTGTCACATTTTTAAACAACAATTTTAACACAATACTCACTTTATATTTTGTGTACATTTTGGTGCAAGCGTTGAAAATGCTTTTAGAGCTATTCCACTTGTCTTACACAGCAAGAATGAGGAGTTTGTGAAAGTTTGGCACAATAATGACTTTCACACCTACCTTCCTCGGTAATTTGAATGAGCTTGTGTTAGGATGTTTCAAAACGCTATATCTTCCGGAGTAGCTTTGATAAATCTATTAGAGCTTTTCATCTGGCCATTTCTCCACAACACCACAACACCACAACACCACAACAGACACCCTAAAAATGGGTCACTCACGCTTGTGCTTGAACAAGAAACAAAACAAACAATAAACAAGTTTGACCTTAACCCTTAAAGTTTTCAGCCATTTTGAAGGTGTTTTGGACCTCAATTTTGTAAGTTATGAAAGGGTGAAGCTTAAAGAATGATGAGTCATTTTTGGGCCAAAGTAATCGTAAGATCTTATAGGAAGTCAAGTCCTTATCATCTTTGCAAAGTTTGGTTTCAATCCAAGGGTTTGATTGGAAGATTATAACAAAAATGTAAAAGGTACTACAAGGAAATCAATGCTTTGGAGTAGTTGAAATTGTGCTTTGATTGGCTCTTTTGGACACATAACATTTTAAAAAGTTGGCATCTTATGCTCATTCTCAAGGTAATCAAGTTCCACATGCATATAAACAAGTTTTGTATTTTTAAGGTAAAAAATTAGTGAGAAAATGGTCTTGCAATAGTGACCACTTTACCCTTAAATTTCAAAAACTGTGAGTAAAGTTGAAGACTTTCACAAATCTAGGGCCAAAATTTAACACTACAACTCCATGACCACCCATGGTTTGAAAATTTCTATAAATTCAATGGTGACTCTTCTTCAAAATTTGAAAACACCCCTACATAGCTAACTTGTTTATCTTTCAAATGAGTCAAAGTTCAAGTGACTCTTCACATTCCTCAGGTCATAAATGGCATTGCTAAAAACCAATCAACCCAATTTGGGTCGATGAAAAATTTAAGGGTTAACCCCTAAAGGACCAAGCCCTTTTTTCAATGAAAATCATTGAAAATTGCCACTTTTGGGGGAATGAGTAGAGAGGTATAAAACATTTATTTTCTTGAAAATCCAATTGTAGGATCTTGCACTAGACTACTAGAGGTACTTGTTGGAAAAAAATTAGGTCATTTCAGATGTAGAGAAGAAAGCTATTGACATCCAAAGTGGAAAAAAAAGTTTTTTTCCTTACTGCCCAAAATTTTCATAAGCCTTTGACCATTGATAAAAAAAAATTTGCTCTACACAAACTTGAGGTTTATTTTTCTCATGTAAAAGATCAAGTTAGGTATGTGTCAAGTGCTTTGGAGGTGTAAATCATACTTTGTAAAATCTTGCAATTCCGTAAGGTCATGAAATTTGCATATACATTAGGCAAAATTGGAGGATTTATGTAAAATTGAGAAATATGAGTTACGTTGATCCAAACGGCCAAAACCAAGGACTCTTAGTCTACTACAACTTGGAAAAAAAAGAAGTAAAAAAAAAAATTCCCAAAGAGCACAAAAAAGTAAAGTACCAAAGGCAAAAGGAATGGAGGTGTGGGAGTTCCATACCTGCCCGCAAACTAAAACTTTTCACTCGTAAATCAAAATCAACTAATCCAAAGCTTCCCACATATATATATATATATATATATATATATATATATATATATATATATATATATATATATATAAATCTAAGGAACCAATTTCAGATTTTTATTTTGAAAAAAATTTATTTAAAAAAAAATTGGCTGCCCGATCTCAAAAGTTTTTAGAAATTCATGCACAACTTCTTCAATAATTGTCAAAATAAAGGAAAAATTAGATGCCCATGTAGATATTTGAATTCCCCATCTTCAATAAAAGTTTCAAAAAATAATGCAAAGTAATTTAGCCATAGGTACATGCCCAAAATCCCATTTGGCCTCCGTAGGGACAATGGTCCTTTAGGGGTTAAAACTACCATAGCAAATAAAGATTAGAACATAAAACTTGGAGAAATCAAAAGAATACTTTACATGTGGAGAGTATATAGATCAGTAATATGTCCAGATACATTCATAATGTAAAGCACTTTTCTAATTTCATTGGGTTTTATGTTCTTAAACTCCCCAGTCCCCAAGGTTCAATACTAGATATGCAGGGCCCTGAAATACACATATCCAGCAAAAGCCAATCCTAAGTGTACATGCCAAGTCTTTGTTTAGAGAGGATGAGTGGAGATGCTCTTAGAGCATGTTGTGCCACCCATGAAATGAGCCTTGGAAACACATTTGTTGCCAATCTGTAATGACTTGCAAATTTTGAGTTTCCAATAGCGTTGCAATTGCAAATATGTTAGTGTAGGGCCTCCAAAATCAACCACAAATACGTCAAGTTTCAACTTTCTACAAGTCCCCTTCAAAGCCCCGTGCACGCACTGTTCACACATGTGGAAGTCGCAAATTGTCATTGCGTCACTCCCCGACTATGTGTTCCACTACAGTGCATTTTGACACATGTGCTAGCCCTGAACCCTTGTGGATTGTAAGAGAATGTTAAGCCACCCCAGCCACTTCATGCAAATTCACACACTTGTTCCCTTGGAAACTCATTTGATGTGGCCCGGCAAAGCGGGTGGCAAGAGATGCTTTTACACAAAAACAAAACACCGGTTTTTCCCAGATACTAAAAATTTAAGCACGTTTCAAGGCACGGAGCACCAAGGAACAATTCCTTGCGATTCAAATTGCTACAACGAAGGAGGGGCATGGACTTTGTCAGCAATTTGTCAACATGCCAAACAAAGGCACTCCACGTCCGTTGAGATCTGCGTAAAACATCATAAACAGAAACAGTTGCAGCTTCTCTGCAATGGCTTGCCTGGCCAATATTAACTATCCCCTCTTTTCATTCAAATTTAGACACCCACTTCCTCCACATCAGCTTTTACCCATTACCTTAGGCCAGTTATCCCTCACAATCTTACCTCATTTTGGGCAACAAAGAAAAAGAAAAAGAAACCAGCATACCCTCTGAAAATAAATGATCAGTTCGCCTACAGTTGGATGAAAGTTTCCAAGTGTAGTTGGTTTTCTGGATGTGTCCACGTGGACAACTGTAGAGAGCTCGGCCAATGAAATCACCCTTGGAAAAATCCCATGATCCACCTCATAAACCTTTTGTAAATGGAAAAGGTATTAACTCTTAATTACGTGATTAACACTTTAAGGACCACGCGCCCATATTTTGGTCGCTGGGAGTGGTTTTTTGCTGTAGGTTGAAATCACTCAATAATTTGAAATATGGTCTTGAAGTACGCATGTGATCACAAGAATTTTGCATTCATCTAAAAAAATCACAATGCAATTGGGTATGTGAGTTGATAAATAACGGTGTTTATACAGCGTTGCTTCAAAATATTTTTTCATTTTTTGTCAAAGATGAATCAAAGCAACAACACAATGCATCAAGTATGCAAGAAGAATGTCAAATTTCAATTGCACAATTTTAAAAAATTTAAATTGCTTAAGAAATATGCTTGTATTGTTTTCATATACGGTAGTAGTATAATTGTAGTATTTGAAGATTTACTAAAATGGTGTTGTCATTATGGCTTTAAAATACGTCATCCTACATTTAAGGTCAATTCTTGATTGCTTTCACCGATCGGATTTTCCATAACAATTATCAAATTTCTTGTAGAACCGTTTTAGGGTAGCAAAGAAAGTGGGTTTTTTGACCCTTTTTGTCCACTTAGCTACACCTTGTGATTGCTATTTTTGTTTACTTTGTGTGAAATTAGTCTTGTTGAAAAGGTGGGAAACCCTGCTTTCTAGAAATGTAAGTCTCTTCTCAATCAAAGCTTGCATGAAAGGTTAACATTCAAAAGTAAACAAGAATGAAACACAAGAGATTTTTTGCATACGGCTCACTCAATCATTATAATGTTTCACCTCCAACGATAGATCTAACTGAAATTTTGGTATTTTACAATAAACAAGGTGTACTTCCCATTTATACAGTTGGATTATTGAAAATGGGTCCAAATTTGAGTCAATTCCAAATCTAAGCTTACAGTCCCTGTTTTCAATGGATTCTGTGAAAATGGGTGTGGTCCTTAAAGGGTTAAGCTGAACTTATTTAGGGCGTGCGGATGCAGAATTGTAGCTCAGTCAAACTCCGGTTGCCTATATTTAATTAAGAGAAAGCAGTTGGGGTCATTGATTATCGAGGGGCCTATACCGAGTTACCGACCGACTATTTGGTGAGGTTTAATTGCCATGTCTGGCTTTTAATTCTGGGAGTAACGAAAACTTGAGGGTCCACCAATATCTGTTAACAAAAGATAAATAGAGGGCTAGGGGCTCGTCTGGATTGGTTTAGAGTGCCAAATGATAACTTTGTTCCAACTAAAAGCAGGAAAATTGCGGAGTAGGAGGGTTGATTAAATTGAGTCCCCGTTCTAAGTTTAACCTTTTGTATCCAAGTTGATCACAAAAGGTCACGACTGAACCGGTTTTTAGAGTGGAGCGACAATGAAGAAAGAAAGGTACCCCCAAAGTTTCCAATTTTTTTTAAAAATCATTGAAAAAATACGCTAAGGGCCCATTCTCACTTGGACTTATGTTTTATGAAAAACTGGTAGTATCACGTCTTTAGCCACGCTTGTTCCCATCAAGCTCGATAGTCTTAGCCTCCGAGCCTAGGTGGCGGCTGAGGTGGCAGACTTAAAACATGAGTGGTTTTTGTAAGCATCCGATAATTTTGCAGTAACTTGAGGAGCGTACACAGGTTTTTCGCAATTGTGTTTCTTCTCAAAATGGAGATTCTAGGAAATCGCAGGGCCTTATCCGTGGTGTTTACTAAACATCCCTCTCAACCTTGTTTACAAAAGAGCGGTGTGGAAACTAGCAAATTAACCTATAAATAGTTTTTTTTTTTTCCATTTTCCATTTTCTGTGGGTAGACCAACTCGCACCCAACACTGCAAGTAGCGGTAAGGAAAAAATGGACAAGATTGAATAGACTTGTTGACATGTGGACTCTCATCCACAAATATATGCTACTATTAGTAAACCTCATCCAAAATCTGGTGAATCTGATGTAGGCTTGGGGAAGGATTTGGCGATTTCATCCATTTTTTATAGCATTTTTTCAATGTTACAGTAGCCAGTGACCATATGAGGTAAGATTTAGGCAAAAATTTTGCTAAAAAAAAGAGATCTTGCCCTAAATGTCAGAGGCACCAAATTCTGGTGTCGACAATATTTTGAAGGAAACTAAACCTAACTAAGTTGCTACTTTTAGTTTTATTTTTATTTTTGAGCTTTTTCTTTGGATTCTAGTTTTAGCATCAAAATTTTGATTTTCAAAATTATCAATTATGATTTTTCTATTTTAGAGTTTGTGCAAGGATCTTGACTTTCCATAGTGTTGAGAGCTCATGGAAATGAACCTCAAATACACTAGATCTTGGAGAAAAATTACACTAGAAACTCATTCAAAAAAATTGAAGCATAGATTTGAAAAGTCATAAATTGATGGAAGTTGTGTATGTTATGCCCTTTAACCTCATTTTTTTGGTGACATTTTTTAGATTTGACATGTGAAAGGAGGATTGAAAGACTTCAAGTCATTTTCATAGTTTTAACACCCTTGTGATCAAACATTATAATCTTTCAATCCATAAGTGATATCATTTGTGTTTTCTTTTCCTATGGGATTGCTAACACACCTAGTTTGATTTTGTACAGTTACAATTTAAGATAAATTGTATGATACAACTTATCAAAATGCTGGCGTTCTGTTCAATTTAGAAAGACTTCTTAAAAGCTCAAAAAAATCCTAAGGCATTTAGGGGTTAAGGTAGGAACACCCATAAGCTTTAGTGTCCCCATAACCGTCACCTCTAAAATATTGGAAAATATGTGGAAGTAAATAGATGTAATTACAAGGATGTACAACATCTGAACGTGAAACCTTAATGTTGATTATGGGTACAATGGCAATTTGCTATTTAAAAATTCTCAACTTATTCTCGCAATATCCAAATAATACATTAAAAAGTGCAAACTCATTATTTTTTATTGCTAATAGGATCCTAAAATTTGCTAGATGTTTATTAATAATCTTCATGTTCAAAACCCTTAAACTCACGCTTATGGGTGTTCCTACCTTGAGTGAGATGGAATCTCAAGTGAGGCACAACAACCCAGAAGGAGATAAAAGCGAAAAAACTCACTTACTAATTTAGGTGATGCAAACCAAGTTTTTTTTTTTTTTTTTTTTTGAGGAAATTTCCCTAAAACTTACCTCATATGATTACGGACTACCATAACACTTAAAAAAATACAGTGAAAATATGGATGAAGTTGCCAAATCCTTCCCTATTAAGCCAACGCCGGATTTGCCAGATTTTAGATGAATTTTACTGATATTGGATGAGAATCCACATGTCAACAATTCTATCTACATATGTCCAATTTTTCCTTACCTGCTTGGATTGGTGGGTGCCGGTTGGTCTACCCTTTTAAAATAAAAAACTAAACCCTGATGCAAACCCTCGTTAGCAGCCATTACTTTGTTTGCATCACTGGTACGTAGCAAAAGTATAAAAGTCCTAAATGAGACATGAAGTGTGAATGCCCTTCACTTATAGCTGATCTTGAGAATACCCAATCCTAAGATTTGTAAAGCTGCTTTGCCGACCCACCAGCCCTTGCTACAGGGATTAGTTTTATTTATTCAAAGCTCTCTTTCAAAATGCCAACTGAGAATGGACCTTAAGTGTGGGGATTTTCTTTTGAGCAGGATACAATTTGTGTCTTAACCCGTGAGCACCCTAGCAATTGGATCCTAACGTTGGGGCTAACAATTTGATCTCACTTTTTCTCTTAATTTGTACGGTGAAAATAGTCGTGGCTGATCCCATCAGCAAAAAAGACAATCCTTTTTCAAATCCTCCAGCCACTTTTTCTGAATGTAATTTTTCAAACTCTAGTGGCCATTAAACCTCCCATTTTTTCCTAAATCCTAAAACAACTCCGGGCGCTCAGGGGTTAAAAATGTTGCATTACATATTGTTTTCATTAGTGGAAGTGCAGGGGAACATTGGACTCTAAGGAGAGAAGAGGCAACAAAAGGAGGTTTCAAACATCCAGAAGATTTTAAAATCAACCTCCGTCATTTGGATTTTGAGAAACTCATTAGGTTTAATGACAAGGTGAGTGACCTAAAATTTTAGGCCTATTGTTTAGTAACAATTTTTGAATCTTTTATTGTAAGTTTCACTCTTGACGCCCTATTAACTAAAGTCTAGAAAAAGAGACAATGCAAATTCTTCAAAAATAAAATAAAAACTCTGCTTTGCTTCTAAAACAAAAGTTCAAGACTATATTTTTCTAATACATATACAGTGGTGCTTGGTTAGCGTCAACCTTTGTAAGAGCAATAATTGGATAAGATCACATCCCCACCCCCCTTTTGCTCAAAAGCATGTATTATGAGCTTGATTAAGAGCATCTCCACCGGTTGGCTCCAGCCTGTCATTTACCATGGCCTTAGGATTGTTTTTTATTTTAGAGTGTTTAGCGTTGACACAGTGATGGCAAAATTTTGCATAGTTGAGTTAAAAAAGGCTCTGGGCACTCTCAGCTGCTGTGGTAGTTTTCATTTGTAGCGCGCTTAAATTGTGGCTCTGACACTTTTATTTATTGCCTTGATGGTTGGTGAGGCCCCAATTTATTTGCCATTAGTTCTCTAAAATCTAAACTACTAACTTGCCCATGCTATTGTGGCAAAGATGCCTAGAGTATCCCATGCTGCAATGGCAAAGATGCCTAGAGTATCCCATGCTGCAATGGCAAAGATGCCTAGAGCATCCATAAATTGCAGCTATTTTTGGCATAGTTTTTAATTCCAAACCTTGTAACGCATCCTCTTAAACTCAATCCAGTGAATACAAGAATTATTTAATGAGTCAATTCTCTATGAAGGGGCCGGGCTGAGCTATATGGCATGTCATTCCACTAGCCAATTGGTGGAGATGCTCTAAGGTCAAGTGCTTGCATATGGTCAACGTTTTCTTTTCATCAATTCCCATTTTGACTCTTTAGTTAGAAAGGAATTTGGTTAGTGTCCTAAAAACATGGGTGGGAAAGCACCTCCAAAGTTGCAACCCCTAAAACTAGGGAAAGTAACACAAATAGAGGGTTTGTTTCTGATTAATGCTTGGATAAGGCCAATACTTTCTACAAGCCCAAAGTGTCAACTCTAACCAAGCACCATTGTACTTATTTTATTTAGGATTTTAGGGTAAAAAAAACAACCTTTTATACAAGGTTGTGCAAAGTGGACATGTATGGATAATGCAACATTCAACTTTACAAAAAATTAACCCCACAATTGGTTTGGTTCAAAATCTAATATTGATACACCATCATTTTGGTCCTATTTTGAAACCAAAAAAGGTGATCACCTTCATTACAATGCTGCTCTTTAATACTTTGCTAAGGGGCGCTTAACTTTTTGTTGTAAATTTGACACATAGTTGGAGGACATTTGGGGTTTTATATACGGAACATCCTTTCAACCTCCACCAAGAAGTTATAGAAGATTTTTTAAAATGACATGGTTGGAGTGAATTTAGTGCTTTATATTTAGGGCATTCTTTATTACTTCAATTTACACCAAAAATTTCCAAAAAGTTTTGTAAAAGGGCATGAAGTTGAAATCCTCCCACTTAATGGTATAGATAGATGAACATGTCTAACGACATTGAACATGTCTCAATTGTATGAATCCACCATTTTGTGAGCTCATTGTACCTCTTCAACATGTGATGTATTTAGTTTATAAGTGATCCCGTATTTTTTTAATGATGCTATACTTGTATAAATTTTGGCATCCAAAATCATTCTATCTATTCATTTTCTTATGAATCTTTGTTAGAATGAAACAAGTGGCAAAAAAGACATCAACACAAGTGATTTTGGAACAAAGACATGAACAAGTAAAGCATGTTTTGTGAACAGTTCACTTATTCATTCACCATGGGCCCAAAAACTGAAGTTTAGTTTGATGTTTACAATAAAGAGCAAACCTTAAACTATCGCTCTTTATGCTTATACATTTAATGACATGTCCACTCTTCTAAGGCCTTCTTGAAAATTTGTACACAGTAATTACTGCAGTACACAAGTTTTTAAAGGTCCTAGCAACAACAATGATGCTACACAAAAACAAATTAACACCATGTGTCCACGGTATAAATCATGTGAAATTTTGAAATCTAGAGAGTTGTATGCATCTCAAATGGTTAAACAATGAGTTATGAGGTAACTTTCTAAGGTAATGCAACCTAATTGTAAAAACAACGTACCTAAATGCAGTATTCAATGTAGACTACACCAAATAGTACATTTTGTTTGCCTTAACAATTAGATTGCCTTACCTTGACAAAATTATCTATGACTCACCCTTGGCCACTTAGAGGGACATCCAAAGTCTCTCTTTATGCTACAATAGTTCTTGGTTTTGTGTAAAGTTCCAGCTTCCTTGTTCTTTGGCTTTGGTGCTTGTTGCTGCGCCCAACCTCTTCTTGCTTCTTCCATTGTTTATCACAATAAGTATTGACAAAGTTACTATAGTCTTGGAAAATATTTAAACACTATGAAACATTGAGAAATTAGTACATGGCAACCTAAAAAGCTTTTTGGTGTACACTAAATAGTGCGTTTAGGTTGCCTTAACAATTAGGTTGCCTTACTTTGGAATGTTACCTCATTACTTTATGCCTAACCACTTGGAGGTGTATGCTACTCTTTAGATATTAAGACTTCACATGGTTTACGACTTGAATTTTGCTAGTTTTTTTTTTTGCAACTTGATTGTTGTTACCTATTAAAGTTTATTTATTGTAGTGATTATTAATGAAATTTGTTGTAGTACAAGTAAGTATTTATTTAGTGCATACTGTCAAGAAACTAGTGAGGGGTAACCTAAATGCACTATTTACTATACACCAAATACCGTACCTTACTAGTAGGTTTGGCACTTGCCTGCCTAATAATTAATTAAAGTGCAAAAACTTGATTAGGCAACTCAAAAAAAAGTTTTGAAAAAATTAGTTACTTTCAAAAATTAGATATATATATATATATATATAGGCATTCATTCAAGTCAAATATTATAAATGAGGTAGTTAGCTATTGTATCAAATTGATGTGCTCAACAATTTGAGATGATCTCCATTTTAGTTTTCATTGATAAGATGGCATTCATGAAAAAAATGGTAGTTGCTAATTTCTCATGTTGCTTTAATGCATATTGTATTTATGAACTCTTGTATTTTTGCATGAATTATTTTTTATTTTTTATGTGAGGTTGTGTTTCAATAAAATGAAAATTATTCAACAAATAATTCTACAATGAACATTTAGAGAAGTTGACAAAAATGAGTTGGAAGTACTATGTGTTGCTTGATTTTGCAACTTTGAGCTCAAATTTTGTATTGTGATCTATGTGTAAGTCAATGTAATTACAAAACTTATTTGGTAGTGTTTTTATTCTTATTTTAGCACTTTTGTATAATTTCTTTTTTTTTCAGCACTATTTTAAAATCATTTTCCAAATTTTAGGCAATCAATGTCCATAATTATGAAAAAAATTAGGCAAATATTTCAAGAATTTATTTTTGCCAAAATTGCTAGTAAGGTACAGTAGTGCATTTAAGTTGCCTTAACAATCAGGTTACCTTACCAAGGAAACTAATCTCATGACTCATTACCTGGCCACTTGGAGGCGCATATAACTTTTTAGATATTAGGATTTCACATGAATTACGACATGGACACCGCTAGTTTATCTTTGTGCGACTGTGTTATTATTGCCAAAACCTTTAAAACTTGCTTCTTGCAGTAATTATTGCTGTAAATTACAGTAGATAGTGTGAATATGTCAAGAAACTAGTGTGGGGCAACCTAAATGCACTATTTGGTGTAATCAGGAAAGACCAAATTTGGGTGCAGGCTGGGAGGCGCAGAGGAGGATCGATTTTATTAGACCTGGGGTCGTCATTCATTCAGGTTTTACAGTTGAAACTGAAGGGCTTCAAAGGGGCTTCATTCATTGCTCCGGATCAGACTCGGTCCACCCTCGAGGCTTTCCAAGCTTCCAACAGATCCAAGCATCGGATAACTCATGGGCAGTCCAGAGGCTGAATTAGGGTTTAGGGTTGAGCCTGCTCCCCAAAGATAGCATAGCAGAATCGAATAGCCCACCCTGAAACCGGTAGACAAAAATGTTTCCGGCTATTGTGAGCTACGCGAATCGAATCGGTGGACAGCCCTCCTTTTTGCAAATATAGCCAACAAAAAACAGGAAAAATACCTACAGTAATTCACTGGGCGGTCAAATTTCGGTGATGGGTATTGAGTAGAATATATAATTTCGGTGCAGAGTAGTCGAAGAGAATCATTTCCATCTCCAATGATGCCGAAATTCTTATGTTTTGACAGACAGACCAGGTCTGCTGCGTTTTCGCATCTCCCATTCTCCCTCCCTTTTTGAAACCCTAATTATAGGCGGACATGAGTAAGGTGCGTAAATTATTGAGCCTCACTCAAGTCGTCATGAACATCGTCGGTTAATTTCGTTGAGACTGTCAGAGCCAGAGGCGATGGGTGTGTTTCTACTAATCTGTTGCTGTGCGTACATTTCCGAGCTGCAATCTCCAATTTTTTTATCAGGTTTTGTTGTATTGGAACTGTGCAAACCCTAATTTTGTCTCCACAACGGGCGAGCCATTGAGCTGGTCTTGAGGAATATTTAATGACTGCGAAGTTTTTGAATTTCTGTTTCTTCCGCTTTCTTATTTTTAACCTCATTCTATTTCGTGCACGAAGAAGAGAACTATTGACTCTTTCATTGGTTGAAATATCAGTTTAGTCCATTGAAGGATTAGCACTTTAGGATATGTCTACGACTTCAATTGAAACCTCTCTTATTGCATGGGAACAGTGGGGAGTGTGTTTTAGTAATATGCACACAAGGAGATTCAAGTGTCACAAGTCATTTATTTCAACATGCGCATGTTGCACAATTGGTAGGTGGCTCATTTAAAAAAATTACTTGTAGTTAATTGCCTTCTATTAACAATAGTTCATAAAATGAGTCACCAATGGGATTATAGATGTACTTTGTAAGTGGTCCCACTTTGACAAAAATAACTCCATCCATGGATATTGGACCACACTTTATGCACATAGGGAGTACCGGTATGCAATTTATGAACTACAACTAATTATGCAAATAGGGAATTTGCATTATGGGAGGTCTCAATATATGTTCACGTCAATGTACAAGATAGTGAAATTTTGGGACTTGCTCTAAAGGTGGTTTCAAATTTGTTGAGTAGAGGAACACTCCTAGACGGACACCCCCAAGACTCGATGACGTGAAAATGGTCCTAGCGAATGAAACACCAAATGAGATGCCATTTTTTATGTTTTGTCCAACTAATAGTATGAATTGGGCCTTAGGACCGCTTCACACTATGACCGGCCAAGTCGAGAGGCCCTCAAATTGAGTGGCCAAACTTTGCTAAGAGGCCAAGAAAATGTGCTGAAAATAGACAATAAATGCTAAAATTGAGAACAATAAATGCTAAAACTGATGGCCTCTCGCTCATAGTTTGGGTCTCCATTTTTGCTGAACTTGAACTTCCCCTTGAGAGGCTGTTAACCTTGAATGATAAAATGCTGCCATGTAGGCAAATGGCGTATGATGATTTTTGGAATTTGACTTCTAGTGTGAAGACTTGAGCGACCGGACTCTCGGTTTTGTGCAATCTGATTGGTGCAGACCGACGACCTCTTGACCTTCAGCCATAGTGTGAGCCGCCCTTACTATCCTGTTCCTATATTTTTCAAAGCTTTTCAGCTTTTTATTTTTATTATGCTCTGTTTCTTGTTTTTCCCAGTTTTAGGTTTTTTTCTCTTTGTTACGTGAGAATATTCGGTTTTACATGTAAATGAGGCGCTTTAGTTTTTTTTTGTTGTAAATACTTTCTTTTTTTTAACTCTTGGTGGTGAAAAGATTTCTTGGTGATAGTTTGACCGAAGAGGAGTTTGTGGGAGCGATGGAGCTCCGAAAGCCATCGCCCATGCTTGAGCACGCATTCCGAAGCGCATGAAGATCTCCATCAGCGTTATTTGCCCTAAATTTGCACCAACAAACTTTCAAATTTGAACTTGGTGACAGTAATCTACCAGCACAGCACAACGTTGTTGACTCTCTCAACCCCCTCCAAAGTGGTCCATTGCATGTGTTCTGTCCATGAGATTCTCAAGAACCCAAAAATCTTTGTGATATTTTTTGTGTGTTTGCATGCACATTGGAACTTAGAGGTGCAATACATAGTTGTTGGCACTTTCGGTTTGGATTTTGGGAAATTTTAAAAAATAAATTAAGAAGATGAAAATTGTGTGAAGAGTTTGTGGTCTCAACATGATTGGTAGCTTTTCTTGCAATGGAGAGAAAAATACAAAAATGAGGTGCATTCTTGTTGTGAAACCAAAGCTTTTTTGTGTCCTAAGATAGGAGTTCCATAAACCGACCATTTGAGCCGATCGAACACATCAATGATAATAATTGATAATAATTGATATTTGAAGGAATATGTTAAGGAATATGTTACTCATTTCTAGATATGAATGCATTTTGAACATGGTCAATTTATGCACCTCCTACTTTAGACTTTTTTTTATAAAGAAAACTTGGTTTGTCTTTGAAATCAAAGGTTTCATGTGAAAAGTGGGGTTCTGGTTTCATGTGAGAAGTGGGGTTCTTTTGTAGAAAACATGGGGTATTTTTTGTGTGGGATTTTTATTTCCGTGAAGCCATAGCTTTTCACGTGCCACAAGTTCATTATGTATGGAAAAACTCTTTGTCCTCATAGCCCAAAATCTTTCAAGTGAAATGAGGTTTGTTTCAAGGGAAAGCTATTTGTTCTTGTGATAACTAATGCGGGTTCTTTTTGTATGGCAAAAATCGTTTGTCTTTGAAGTCAAATATTTTCATGCGCTACCTCAAAACAATTACAGTGGTGCCTGGTTAAGATTAACCTCTTTGTACAAAAAAAGAGTTCATCTTAGGAAATCATTAATCTTAGCTAATTGCAAGGTTACTTCAAGCTAAGTCAATGAGATGCCAGCATGGGATAGTAATCTTAGCGAATCATTTTTTTTATAGGGGTTAATCTTAGCCAAGTACTACTGTAACATGGTCTTCTCCTAGCACATCGCATGTTATTAAATTAATAATACTATAAAAAAAATTGTAGTTGGTTGCATTTGGATATCTAGGAGAATGAGGCACAAATATTTTAGGAACATAGTAGTTGAGCATGTGGCTTCTTACTATGATGTGCCCTTAACAAAGTCAATTGTTTGGATTGACAAAGTCACTTTGTACATCATTTTCTTGCATTTTGGATCCTTTCAAGTACATAAAGGTTTTTGCTATGTCAACAAATATGTCCAAAACAATTGTAAATGTTTTGTGATATGCAAAGGAGATATTTTTATTGCAATGGCTTCTTGGATTGATTGGAGTTTTTTGAATTTTGTGTGCATTTAAAAAAAATCAAACTACACTTTATATGGCAAGAAGCAAAGTGTATTGCAAACTAGATAAGTGTTAAGGATACATCATTTCAATTTCAAAAAATGAACAAATGCAAGTATTGTATATAAGCTAATGACCACATGTCTAATGTCTAAACAACCACCATGCACAATTTAACAATTACAATTTTAACCATACATCAAGGAACAAGAGCAAGTGTGAGACTAGTCATTGGTTAGTGTTTGAGACATGACCACTCAATGACATGTGTTTGATATATCATGCCTCTATGGAAAAAAATTGATTCTTGGGTTCGAGTTCTAATATTTTTACAATAGAAACTTTTAATGTTTCCCATTGCAAATGCTCTATATCAAAGTTTACAAGTATATTTTGACTTAAGATTATTATTATTTTGTTGTATTTCAATATTTGTTTTTGTTTTTCACAAACAAATTCAAAATGTACCTAAGTTGGAAACCTTTATAATTACCACGGCTAGAACTTGGCATTACAATGTTTATAGAATTTTTTTTCTTGTAAAACCATTAATTTTCAAATTGCAGCTATTTTAGGAAAAAAATACCAATTTAAGGTTTGTTAAATTTTAATAATGAATGCAATTTTTGTGTACCATGAACGTGATCTTTAAATCATAGTTCGATCTTTTTAAGGTCATCATTTTATCAAAATAATTTTCTAGATTGGATTTTATAACACAAATTTACATTTTCTCAAGATCAAATGAAGGGCTCCTTAGAGTATCAATTTGAAAACCTTGATCTTGGAATTGTTACAAATATGGTACACATCTATGGATAATTGAAGCAAATATGGTCAAAGGAATATAGAACAATACATATGTATAGTATATGGATAAGAGCATCTGCATCCAGTCCCGTGACTTGGAGGTGCAAAATGCATGTTTCGAGTGTGAAAAAATGATTGCTGGTTTGTTCGAAAGGCTGAAGCCGCATCATTGCTTTGAAGGTGGAACGGGTAAGCACATTTTGGAAACTAGGTGGCCAAAGTCCGGGAGGAGCGAGAGCAGTTGGTTAGTGGCCTAGGGCAGCAATTTTGCCAACCATAAAGCCCCAACCGCACACTATTGTAGGATGGAATAATGAAGAAACAAACCAAAAAAAGCTCCTGAATTTGGGCACACTAAAAGATAACACAAACCCTGAACGTTTCAGTTTCCCTAACACAATTGAGCGAGCCCTGGTTGGGATACAGCGTTGGCGTGCTTGCAATGAGGCACGCCAAGCCAAGCGGCCACGCCAAGCACTGTTGAGAGCCGGTTTGGCGTACAAGGGCGCGGATGCTCTAAGGGCCAAAGGAAGGACTTTAGGGCCAACTTCACACATGTGTGCCACAAGGGGCCTAGAGAATATACATGAATATTGGTCAAAGGGAGTGTTTTAGGGTCGGCGGTGCACAAATGTACAACTAGAGGCCCACGGCCAAATTGCCAGAGGCCTAAAGCAACATGCTTTACAAATTTATTTGTAATTTAGAACACTGAATGCACTTATGAAGGTATCTTTCTATGAAAAAGACATGGGAGTTATGGATTGGTGTAGCATTTTATTGTTTTGGATTGACTTGAAGCACAATAAAGAAGTTGAGATGAACATAAGCTTAGACTTAGTTTGATCTTGATAGATTAATAGTACCTACAATTTGATAAACTATTTATATTTCATTAGTGTATTGGTTCTTTTCTTTTAAAGTTCTAAACAAACTTTGTTAGTAAATTAAACTTTAATGAAATTTTATTCTTTTAATAAGTTTTGTTAGTTTTTTCTTTTCAAAGCTTTAATCTTATAACTCTTTTTTTCTCAATGCATGCCTTGATTTATCTACTGAGCAATAATTTTGATAACCTTTAAAACACAAAGGACAACCAAAAAAATTTAACATTTCATATGAAAGTTAGACCACCCTTCAAAGTATCAATGCATACAATATTTGTAGTAGTCAATCCTCAAGCATCAAACGTGACCAGTCAATCACCATATATGAGTATGTTGCAAGTCGTCTGACGTTTAAGGGGTAAATGTGGCCTAAAGGAGTTCTTGTTTTCGAAATTAGCTAAGTTATTAAATTATGTGACTACATTTACTTCTTATTCATATTAGGATGTAAAAAAACTTATTAGAGCTAATTTGACCCGAACTAAACGCACTCTTTGGATTTCACTTAGTATAAAGATTAATTACAAACAACAAACCTTGTAAACTCTGAACAAATTGAACTCAAATTTAAAAGCAGCTCATCCGGGATAGCCATTATTTCCAAGCTAGTCCTAATAGGGCAAACTTTATGCAAAAAGCACAGGTTATTTCGTGTGTATAAAGCCCTTGAGACCAAAATTTTGAAAATATTAGTGCAATTCTCAAAAAAAAATGAAAAGAAGAATGAAGAAAGAGAGCAATAGGAATAGTTATTTCATCTATATCTATATATCTATATTTATATATATAGTGCACAAGCTTTGCTGCATGTGAATTTGTATATGCCCTTTTCCTACCTTCTCCTCTTCCTCCCCTTTTTTAAAAATTAAAATTTGAGGAACATATAGTCACCCAATGCTATAAAATGTTTTAAATCTTATAATGCTTTAAAATACCAAATTTGAAAAATCCCAATAAGTTTTCACAATTCTAATTTTCAAAGACTTTTCACCCTCCATTTGGGTGGCCTTTCCTCTCCCTTTCTCCCCTTTCTTATAAAAATTATTATGTTAATAGAGAATTATGGCATGGCATGTCATTATATCATGAGACATTTTATCACGAGATACTGTATCACCACGCTTTATAATATAAATAGATGTGTGTGTTTATATAAGGGCCCGTTTCCATTGGGGGACTGGAGGTGTCCAAGCCTAAACCTCCAATCTCCACCTTTGTAAAAGTTAATCAACAAACCTAAAGGACCTAGACCCTTGATAGGAGCTCAATTTCTAAAATGTAGGATTTTTGAAAATTCCAAAGTTTTTTCTTTCCTCTACCCATGGACAATCTGGATGGACATTCCAACTCCCGTTGTCAATGGAAAGTGGATCTAATACTCCCTCTGTCTCTTTATAAATGTCCAAAAAGCGTCCTTGCAAAGGATTAACTATGTTCTTAGTCTTTGTACTAGTGACACATGCATTCTAGAATCAACATACCATCTACCAAATGTATGTAAAATCTCCAATTTTGATGTCGCCATTTGCGCACCCAAATCCCATGCAAAAAAATATCATATTTGTGCATGTTGCTAGCTCCTCATTATAAATGATTCAAAAATTAGTAGCAACAATGGTACCTCATATGGGCAAGGCCAAGTTCGCTAGGAGAAGAATGTTCTCTAGCTGCTTAACTTGCCCCCATGAGATCATTGAACATGGCAAATGCTTTTTCAACATTTGAAAACAACATAAAGAAGTTTTTTTTACCGATACAAGAAATGTGTTTGATTGGGAGCTTTTTAGAGGGACATAGGGAGTATAATGGTTATATTTTATTGAAACTTGACACTGACCTTATGACAATGCATTGGCCTTCCATTCTCGACAATGACACTTTTTTGGAATTTTTAATTCTTGTTCTAATAAATATCCAAACAAATGTTTTAACAATTTGACCTTGACTTGACTTATAAGAGCCTTGGGAGAATCAACCAATAAAATGCCAAGAATGAAATTGGCAAAGGATCTTGCCTTGTATTGTGAAGTGGCCCTAAGCAATTCCCAAAGCTTGTTATTTGGAGTGAAGAATTTTGCTTGAAAGTCAAGATTTTTTTATATTTATAATTTTTGCGTGTTTCATTGGTTAAACAACAAGCACATGTAAGGAAAATGTGAATAGGACCATCCACATGTGCATATTCATCCAAATTGAAGCAGTTATAAATCACCTCTATCCAAAATTTAAAGCATACAATGTTCGTTTGAGAAGGATGTGATAATTTCATCCATTTTTCTGCCCAAATTTTTTAGAGTTGAGGTAGCCAATGCCAAAAGGAGGTAAGATTTGGGAATATTTTGCTTTCAGAAGATTAGAATACTAAGCTTAAAAAGTGCAAGCCAGAAGATGAGGCTCCACTTCCAACGTGGCTGTCTGAGATGATTTTGCAAAGGTTGTATGGGCCTGGACAATCCCAATGCAATCCCAAGTTCCAATTCAGGCCCTTCTAGAGTTTTAGTGCACAAAGCCAACTCGACGATTTGTCAAATCCCAAACCAAGGGGGCCATTTAAGAGCAGATTTTTGTGTGTGGCTAATTTGGGAAAGAGCACATAAGATGACAACAAGTTCACCAAATGCTTGTGTGACTAATTGGCAAAAAGAAAAGTTGGTAAACTTCGTAGGCATGATTTAAGGAAGAAAATCGTGTTCTAAATAGCTTTGTTGATAGAGAAGATTAGGGTTAGATGGCATGTTGTTTTTGTGGGGCCAAGGTGGAAAATCTCATCTTTTTCACTTGCCAAAAAAATGTAAGAGTTTACATATTCAGCATCAAGAGATTGATTTTGGGAAATCTTTAGTATGCATTTGAATTTAGATACCCTAATTTAGTTTAAAATCACAAAGGAGGATAAACCAACTCCAACATAAGGAGAAAATTAATACTTTAACCTTGTGTGTAGAACTTAAGATTATTCCCTTTAGCCCCACAAAATGGCACGCCATTTGACCTCAACCAATTGACAACTTGGCAGAATTTGGTAATTGGTTTTGATGTATAGTACAATACCCTAAAGAAAGAGTGCACAAGTCCCTTCTATAGGATTTAAAGAAGTTTGTACTATAAATAAATTAGTTTTTGGCAAAATATACATATCATCATGTTTAAAGGTACGAACTTAATGACAATGTACGAGTCAAATAACAAAAACTAATTTATATAAAGGATTGTATATTTTACTAAATTTGGTCATAATCACCCTAACATTAAAATCTCTATAGAAAAAGTTTCAATTTTTGTTGGAAATGTTTGTTTGAAACAAAGATGTGCATATGGATGTCTCCTACATATCTATGCAACCAAATCTCCAAAATTCATCACCACTGTTTTTTAATCTATTTTCTTGTAAAACCATGATTTTGACACAAAACAATTTACCAAAAATAAGATTTTGGTTTTTAGTAATTAAAATTTGGTATGCTTGATCATGATTGCACAAGGTTCACATTCAAAAAATCTGAGGATAAAATGCCAATTATATTCTTAGTTATACCAACTTTTATGGATGCCATGAGAAGGACTTATGTACTCTTTCTTTTGGGTACTGTACAATGGTAGATTCTTTTTTTTTGCAACCTTGTGGAGTAACTTGTACTAAAATTTGCAATTTGGTTTTCGAATAGTTCTTATCATATAAAAAGATGTTGAGAGCTCCTTAGCAGGTATCATACATTTAACTACAATACTCCATGCATAGAATTTTGTTGAAGAACTTGTGGAAGCACATTGTGAATATCAACACATGTGAGGTTTCTTTGACAATAAGGCAATCTTTTTCCGTCTCATAATCCTCACAAGTTCAATTTTACACAAAAAAGTAATCAATGCAATTTTTGTTTGTCAATATGGATCTACACTTTATCAACTTAAATAGTCGTCTAAACCACTGCTAACATTGTTTAAAAATAGAAGTCCGCCTTTACTCAAACAATAGCTTTTATGGAATTGAGTATCTCACTATTATGAGCTTTTGCCTTAATTAGGCGTCAAAAAAAGCTTGGTCACACTTATTACCACTTTTATTGTATTTATAATCAAAACTAAAAAGCATGAGTGATAGTGTTATGAGTTCTTTGACATGTTTGCAAACATAAAAATAAAAACAGCATAAACAAAACCAATACAAAAGCATGTGTGGAAACAAAATATTTATAAAAAAACTTATTACAATATTCATCTGATGCTAAAACTTGTAGAAATGAGCGATTGATTGTATAAGCTTATACATGGAAGCTTCTACAATAAACACATAAACACTAGAGGAGGTTTCAAAGCTCCATACATTTTGCAAGTAAATTTATTTTCCCTCCGTGCCTTCTTGCATGAGATTGTGTTTTTATATTTCACAATGACTTCCTCAGTTTCTCA
Source organism: Ulota crispa (assembly GCA_963920765.1). Lineage (NCBI taxonomy): Eukaryota > Viridiplantae > Streptophyta > Bryopsida > Orthotrichales > Orthotrichaceae > Ulota > Ulota crispa. The sequence continues at coordinate 9,155,786 of OY987251.1, read as the reverse complement.
AGCAAGAGAGCCCACACTTGCATTTTTTTTGACACCATGCTAAGTGCACAAAACTTCTTGATTTCTTGTGACATGACTTGGATTTTACATGAGAAGATTATGGTTTCCTCCTATGGTTTAGTTTACATAAAAATTTGTTTTCCACAAGGTATAAGGTAGGAGGCTCATAAACCGACCATCTAAGGCTGAAATTGAATTTTGGGAGGTGAAAATTCCTCAAATATTTTTCAATAAATTTTCCTTGAAAGTTGCAAAGAACTGGCATCTAACCCAAGTTGTTTCATATTTTTTGGAACTTTGCGGAATTAGTTACAAAATTTGAAATTGAAGTGACATAGGGCTCTAAAACCGCCCACCTCCTCAAATATACATCGCTTGTACTTTATTGAAGATTATAAAAAAACAACAAGTACAAATTGGATACATTTGAGAAGATGGGCAGTTTTGGAGCATGGGTGGTTTTTTGAACCTCCTACCTTAATCCTTAAAGGAGTAAGCTACTATAATATATAGTATGTATGCTATGTATAATTGACATTTGCTACCAACAAAAAGTTTTAATTTAGGATCTTGACTACCTCACTAGAACAGCTTTGATCTATATTCCAAATTCTTTGTTGATCTCAAATGTAATAAAGGAGTGGATGCACTCCAAATACAAGAGGAAAACCTAATATTGAACTGGTCATTAAGGGCTACTTGGTTGTTTAACCCTTAAATCTCTGGGGCATTTATTATGTCAAAAGACACTCAAAATTGCCATTTCTACGGCAAAGTGTAAAAAAGTTTGAAAATTGGTCTATTTGCACATCTAACCATAAGATCTTGTACTAGACTAGTAAGAATGAGGGAAAAAAATTTAAAAACATTGACTACCCATATTGCAAGATATTTGCATTTAAAGTGTAAAAACTAAACTTTTTTGCACCTTGCATGATTAGATTATTTGGCTTTGAACTTTTTTAACTTCAAATTTTTGCGCCACAGTGTTTTGAGGTTTTTTTTTTTAATGGTGGAAAATTGATTTGAGAATCTTTGGAAAAAAACCAAAACAAAAAATACTTAATTTTCATTCTTAAAAAAAACATTAGGTGGAAGAAGGTATGAAATATAACAAAAACTTAAGTTGTTAATAACCCTGCAATGGAATTTAAATGAAATAATCCCAATGGTGGGATTGTTCTAGAAAGCAAACTTCACCCTCTTCAATAAAAAATTTTGAAAAAATGTTAAACTTGCATTCAAAAATGAACTTTATCAGTTATTTATTCAAGAAGATGCTTGAATTGCCCAAAAAGCAAGATTGTCCATAATTTTCTCATAAGTACTGCAAATGGAATGAATCAAAGCTTCAAATGTAGAAAAAACTATAAGAAAAACAAATTTAAAAAAAATTCAAATTTTTGTAAAAACAAAGTTGTTGCCCGATCTCCATAGATTTGTACTTATATAGGCATAACTTTTACTTTTGGGTGTAGATTTGAATAAAAATTATATTCCCCAAAAACTAATCTGTTTGTCTATCTTCCAAAAAAATTTCAAAAAATATATACAAAAATTGAGACTGTAGATACATGCTCGAAATCTCATTTGTCCCCCGAGGGGACACTCAGGGATTTAAGAGTTAAGAACCTACTCACTGCAAGAATTTCCAATGAACTGCATTTGTGTTGCACTTATACATATACATACCATCAAAGACTAGATTAGAGGACAGTGTCCATCAATGTTGTTGATTGATAGCCACAATATGATAATTCTAAATATAGTACAGTAACTCTAAATGAAGAACAAACGAGGTACAAACGAGGAGTTAGGGGACGGTTCACACCATGTCCCATCCCATGTCCCAAATGTGCCAGACCTAATTCAATTCCGTTCCAAACTTCAATATTGTGAACTAATAATAATAATTTATAGTTGTAACTTGGCTTCTAGGTTGAATTTGGTTTTTTTTTGCTTTAATCTCAGAATTAGATTGAAGTCCCACTTTTTTGGCACCAAGCTTTCCGAAGAGCTTGTCAAAAACGCCTCACTCCATACTCTTCATACTTTTGCAGTTTGGTCGCAAGGGCTTTGCATTGAAGATACTTTTAACATATTTGATTTTAGAGAGAAAAAAACACAGAAATTCAACCTAAAGTGCTCTTGAGCAAATACAAAATTAATGGATTGCATGCCAAATGCTTTGTCCAAATAATAGTGTTCTTATTAAAATAAATGCAACCAAATTTATCGTTTTTTAATAATATTTTTTAGACTTTTTTACCCTTGTTAGGCCAGGTGCATAATTTTAAAGCCAAGTGCAAAATACAAAATTTGGCGTTCAAAGTACTTCAAGATGATGCGCTCTCTAAATGACTTCTTATTCATCCAAACCAATGCTCAAAATTTTCAAAAACAGCCTTTCATTTACTAGCGGTTCAATGAAACTGACACAAAACAATAACATACCATTACAAAGGTACAAGCAAACTATTAGCAGATATGCAAAAATACACAAAAAAGACGAAATTTAACGGGTAAAATAGTCAACGAGACACTTGAAAAATTTCCATGAATTCAACCAATATTACATATAAGTTAGGAGGCTCGAAAACTGTCCAAGCTTTAAAACCGCTCAATCTCTGAAATGTGCTCATTCTGTACATGCTTCTTTTCATATATTTCCAAAATGTATAAGTGGTGTACATTTGAAGAGGTGAGCAGTTTTAGAGCCCTATGCCACTTCAGCTTCAAAATTTTATAACAACTTCTACAAAACTCCAAAAAATATGAAACAATTTGGGTTAGATGTCAATTTTTCTTATCTTCCGAAAAATATTTATTGAAAAATATTTCAAGAAATTCTACCTCCCCAAAATTCAATTTTGGCCCTTCAATGGTCGGTTTATGAGCCTCCTACCTTAGGTAGATATTTTCTTTCAATGAAGAAAGTAACAACACTTATGAGGATTTTGCACACATTGTGAATAGCCTATAATAGTTGCAAAATTTTCACTACTTAACCCCTAAATCCTTGAGTGTCCCCTCAAGGGACAAATGGGATTTCAGGCAAGTACCTATGGCCTCAAATTTTGTTTTGATTTTTTGAAACTTTTTTTGTAGATAGAAAAACATATTAGCTTTTGGGGAATATAATTTTTATGCCAATCTACACCCATATGCCTAGATAAGCACAAATTTATGGAGATCGGGCAGCAAATTTTTTTTTACAAAAACTTGAATTTTTTTAATTTTTTTTTCTCCTAGGTTATAGTTTTGTCTACACTTGAAGCTTTGATTCATTCCATTTGGACTAGTTATGAGAAAGTTTTGGACAATCTTGTTTTTTGGGCACCTCAAGTATCTTCTTGAAAAAATAACTTATAAACTTCGTTTTTGAATGAAATTTTAACATTTTTTCAAAAAATTGTTGGAAAAGGTGAAGTTTGCTCTCTAGAACAATCCCACCATTGGGATTATTTCATTTAAATTCCATTGCAGGGTTATTAACAATATAAGTTTTTGTCTAGTCTCATACCTTCTTCTATCTAATGTTTTTTTAAAGAATGAAAATTAAGTTTTTTTTTTTTTGATTTTTTTCCAAAGATTCTCAACTCAATTTTTCACCATTGAAAAAAAAAACCCCAAAACTCTGTGGTGCAAAAACTTGATGCTAAAAAGATCAAAGTCATATAAACTAATCATGCAAGGTGCAAAAAAGTTTGTTTTTGACACTTTAAACGCAAATATCTTGCAATCTATGTAGCTAGAGTTTTTGAATTTTTGTTTCCGCATTCTTATACTAGTCTAGTACAAGATCCTATGATTAGATATGCAAATAGACCAATTTTCAAACTTTTACTCTTTGTAATAGAAGTGGCAGTTTTGAGTGTCTTTTGACAAAATAAAGGCCCCAGGGATTTAGGGTTAACCATTGGTGACGTGTCCGTGGTCAGGTCCCCCTTGTTTTTGTCCTATGGGGGCATTTATATTCGATGCAAGTTCAATCTCCGCAGGAGTTGAACTGCTGTGCTTAGCAAATGTACCAAATGTGGCTAAATTTTATCGTAACCTCTAATAGTTTTTACTACAGAAATTGCAAATACTGCAGTGTTGGATTAGAGTTTGTAGCACATTGAGCAGTGTTTTTTTAAATTGTAACCCACTTGAGCCCACAATGAAAATAATATTTGGGATCACTGCTAAAAAGCTGCAGAGGGGTCCTTGGAACTTATAAATCACCTGCCAACTGAAATGCAATG